>BSBK01001105.1:3807500-4418467 GCA_027943335.1 Chamaecyparis obtusa
TAAAAAAAATAAAAAAATAATAATAAGAGCAATAACGTGTCATCATCATAAATAAGAATCATAAGGGAATCATAAGCAATATACCTAACCGCATCAATATGTCTATTGTATGCATAAATCATCAATAACATCATCAAGTCCTGAAATATAAATCCATAATGAATCTTTCATTACCTCCACACCTAATAGAGTATCACACATATAAGCATAAAGGAGAACATGGAAAGGTATTACAAATCATCTTTATGCATAGCATAAAAACTCCATCATTTCTTTTCTAGCATTGTGAAACTTTACTTTTATAGTGCAAATCAAATTAAATTCAATAAAAGGAACCATTTTTATTTCAATCTTTAAGTTGAAACAAATTCTTATGTGATTTCATTGTTCTTATGTCATTTTAATTACATGAACTTAAAGCTTTCTAGAGAAACAACTTGCCATTTTAAACTTTGAGTTCACTTTGGTTTAACTTTAGATTCTGACTTTAATCTTAGAAAATTTTATTTTATTTATGAAATAAAATAAAATTCTCCTCTTTATTGTGAATTTCAAATAATTTAAACCTTAAGAAAACACAAGGTTTAAACTACAATAAAACTAAAATTTCTTAGATTTTAAATCAAAATTTAATACAACTCTCTTTTCACGTATTTCCAACTTTATAAAATTAGTCTTTAGTTCATTTGTTTCTATTTAGGTTTGACATCTTCTCATAGTTTTATTCTAAATCTATACATAAATTTTAAAATAAAATAAAATATAATAAATATAAACCCTTTTTACAATCTACATCAATTTAACCATTTTCCTTGTGAAATCTATTTTACTAGCAAAAATAGTGAAGACACAAGAAACAATTAATTTATAACCATGTTTATGAATTAGAAATATTACAATTTAAATTATAACAATTATTAATGTTATATCAATAGAAGAATTTCTTTAAAAAGTCATACACTTATTCTAATCTTAAGACACTTCACCTACAACTCAATTAAGTAAAGTAATGTAATTAATAACATGTTTATTCACTCTAGTGAACAAACTTTTTATTTTAAAAATATTTTCCAGAAAATTTGTTTAACTAGAAAACATCAGTGCCCCAAAACCTAAGAGTAATAATGAAGATTTATTCTATTTGGAAGCCACATAGATCTGGTTCTATGTTCTATACAACGATTTTTAATTATGAAAATAAAAGAAATTATTACAACATTTTATCTTGCTGATTATGAAGAGGATGCATGATGTGATATGGACTTTTCCCATTGTAGCAGACCTCTTATTTTGTATATACTCAAGTATATTTGGAAGTATATACGCACTTGAGTGTGTATATACATTCATGTATACTTGGGTGTATACTCATCCCTGCATTTTCCATCTTCTCAGCCCTTGGCCCAACTTGCAAACCCCAAAAAAATGAAATTAGGGTTTTGGGTCATGTTTTATTTTGGCCCAAATCCTAATTTCGAATTAGGTTTAGGGTTGGCCAATGGGCCATTATCATTTTTAAATTTTATTTTGAAAATTCATTTAATTCTAAAAAAAGTTATTGAGCCTTTTATTATGTTGACTTTTCCTTTATCCTTAGATAATTTGAATTTCTTTTTACTAATTACATCTACCTTTTAGATTCTTGAGATTCCCTATTGTTGGGGATTTGAATTGATTTTTGGGCAATGATGTTATTTAGACTCTTATTTCAAAATCATATATATTATGAGTGCTAATTTATGGTCCTTTCATTTATTTATTTAATTAGTTGAGATTTGTGATATTGGATTTTATATTTTTATATTTTAACATTATTGAACATATATTATTATATATTATTTACGATTTAATTAATTTTAATAATTTAATGCCTTAGCGCAATTTTCTTGGATACTAAGTTATTAAGGGGATTAATATTCTTGTAAACCCTAGGTGGGTCTTGGGTAAGAAATTACTCCTTATTAATATTTATTTGATTATAAAATTTATAATGTTATAAAATGTTTAAAATCTCTAAGTGGGATTAATAATTATGTATTTATATCTTTAATTCAAATATAATTAAATATAAGGGGAGTACAATTTTAATTCACTTATTTATTTTAATTAATATATGTCCAAGTTCTTGTGTACCCTTGTATGCAACCTAGTTGTTCGTATTTTCAAAAAAAAATTGTTGTGTGTGTTTTGCCCTAATTTTTGGGCACGACAGTTTTATTCTAAATCTATACATAAAGTGTAAAATAAAATAAAATTTAGTAAATATAAACCCTTTTTACAATCTACATCAATTTAACCATTTTCCTTGTGAAACCTATTTTATTAGCAAAAATAGTGAAGAAACAAGAAACAATTAATTTATAACCATGTTTATGAATTAGAAATATTACAATTTAAATTATAACAATTATTAATGTTATATCAATAAAATAATTTCTTTAAAAAGTCATAGACTTATTCTAATCTTAAGACACTTTACCTACAACTCAATATGAAATCATGAGCACACATTTGGCAGCTTTAATTAAGATTTCAAATATTTTTTATAGTCAATTCTTGCATTGATTTAAATTTCTTATTTAGATTATTAATAAGAGTAAGTATATTTCCACAATACATGAAATAGAACTTGTTTCTCTAAGAGAACTAACTTGATTTACTTATTGTAGTTTCTATTATGGAGTTCTTTTGTAGCCGTGTTTTCTTTCTTTTTTTAATTTAATTGGGGCACTCTCTCTCTGTGGTTAAGTCTTCTACTATGTTCATTTTATCTTTTGGATTTCTATCATTTATACTGATGATGGACCATGGAATGCGATTCATAAGGTTGATGCAAAAATAATTACATAATTGAATTGAAAATCAGCTTGCAAATTATTAATTTTTCTTTGTTTGTAACTTCATTATTAGTTGATATGATTGACATTGTTCGTCTCTTTCGTATTCACTACTCTTTAAGCATTGCTCATTGTTTTTGTTTTCTTGTGATTGACTTCTTCATTTATCGCTGCAATTTTTTTTATGGTTCTATCCACTCACATTATCTTATTCACAGCTTCATTCAAACTCGCCTTGCCAATAGTAAAATTTGATGTTATCATCTTTTGGAATGAGCCTTTGGTGATTGCCTATCAAACTTATAATATTGTGTATTATTCATATTGATACATAGCAACAATGTCTTTTCTATTCCATGAATTGGAGTGTAACTTTTATCACTTTCCATTTTATCAATTATCTATTTTTTATTTAGAACGGATTCAAGGGAAGCGCATGATGAAAATATTATAGAATTTTCTATAGCTGTGCTTGCAAATATTTGGATCTAGCTATGAAGAATAAGAAAAAAAATAGTTTTCAAAAATAAAGTAAAGAAAAAAATAGAGCTACTAAGAATGAAATTTGATGCAGCATTGTGCACATAATGCATGATTTATACAATGTAAACCATGTTGGAAAAATGGTTAGCACTCCCCTCTAGATTTGTGACATGGCTTAACCACCTCCTGTGTCTTCTATAAGTCTAGTGGTTGTATCAGGCATTAACAGACTGATCTTTTGGTGCAACAACAACCACTACTTGTAACAAGTGGTATCAGAGCTTGGTCATAGGTTCGAATTCCCCCGGGTAACACCGAGGGGGAGATTATTGGAAAAATGGTCAGCGCTTCCCTCGGGATTTGTGATATGGCTTAACCACCTCCTATGTCTTCTATAAGTCTAGTGGTTATATCAGGCATTAATAGGTCGATCTTTTGGTGCAATGGAAACCACTACTTGTAACAAACCATTGTTTAAAATTGAAATTATAGTGAAGAGTAGCGATTTTCCCTTAGTTAAGATTAGCATCAGTGTGGTCATTCCTATTTACATAGATCATGGATGAAAAGAAACAATCTACTACCTGTGAGTCATGGATTAGATGGAGATGGAGTCGACTGCAGTTAATAGCAGAAAATGAGAAATTAACGATAACACCCCCCTTAAGGCTAACTAGAAGGAGAATAAAAACTAATAGTAAAAAGGAAAAATCTAGTGGGAACAAACCCCCCCCCCCCCTCAAAATAGATGCTAACAAAGCAATATAACTACTATGCTACAATTTATTTCACCCCAAGAAGGTTGTACAAAAAGTAAAATGCAAGAGATGATGTTGCCCTCCAAAATGTGTAGTCAATGGTAGATGCTCGAGACTAGATGTAGAAGGTGGCCCATGATTTGTGAACAACATTCTTCCCCTTGGAAGAAAAAAAACCAAATATGTATGAATGAAGTCTTCCCTATACTGAAAGGAATATGTAGGAAGAAATATAAAAATGTATGATGCTTCTGAAAACCGCTCCATGGTCTCCGTGTTGAATATGACAATCTAGAAGCTCTTAGAAACTGATGTACAATACAATCAAAAGAATCATGTATCTCCTCAAAAGGAAAATAGATCTCCTCTAAATGTTGTGCCAAGCTATCCACACTCATATCTAACTATGAGGAATGATAATGTAGAGAATTAGGAAGAGGGTTATAAGGTTCCCTTACAACAACTAAATAAGAATTACCCTCATCAAAGTGAAGATGTATACAATCAATAGTGTCATCTAGATCCAAAATGAGGGATTCTAAAAAGAAGAGATTTTCGATAGAAATTGATCCCTTGGAACTGAATCCAAAAGACCAAATGTTCCTTCTACAAAGAATCATAGGAAGCTACCAATAAAGAAACTCTAAACTCTAAAGAAATAACAAGTGAATATGGGTTATCCATAAACTGATCATCCAAGAAGGATGTGTCCAAACAAGATGGGGCAACAAAAATCTTAGTATCATCCATAGAAGCTTGGTTTCCCAAGGAATCATCACTTTTAGATGAAGAATCAATGTCCCCATACAATTTTTGGATGATGGTCCAAGAGATGAAAGGGCACTCACCATGCTCTATATGATGTAAAATATCCTTAGAAATAGTAATGCATATTAATACGTAGACAATGTCATTACTATTCAACCATGCAATTTTCAGTTCATAATCGCTTTGCTTAAGAACATGTCGAAGGAGATAGGACAATAGATCTTGCTCAAATAAAAGATTATTTATCCCTTGCTTCCATGACATATAATTCTCTAAAGTTAGCTTAAAAATAGAAGGATGAAAATAATTACCAGAAGACATGATTAACCCCCTTGTTGAAACTTTATTTTAGTTCATGATTACAAAAACACATTATAAACAACCCCAAATAAAAAATAATAATAATATTATAAAATAGTTTTGATCTACAATACATGCAAAGAAAAATAATACTTCTTCCTAGCTCACCTAAACTCTAATACCATGTAGAATTTTTTACGACTGTGCCTGCAAATATTTGGATCTAGCTACGAAGAAGAAGAAAAATAGAATTTGCAAAATAAAGTAGAGAAAAAATAAGAGCTACTAAGAATGAAATTCAATTATCATTGTGCACATAGTGCATGATTTATACAATTTAAACCACCGTTTAAAACAAAAATTGCGGTGAAGAGTAGCGGTTTTCCCTTAGTTAGGATTAGCATGAGTGCGGTCATTCCTAGTTACGTAGATCAGGACTAAAAAGAAATAGTCTACCACCCGTGAGTCATGGATCAGATGGAGTTGATTGCAGTTAACATGAGGAAATGATAAATTAATGCTAACAAACAGTCATAGTGTCTATTTTCAAATTCTTTATGGCCTTTTCTAACATCAAACACATTGTCTTATGATCGTCGCCTTTTTAATTTTTTTAATTTTTTTCCAAGCCATTTATTCCGTCATGACTTTTCACAAGTTGGTACGGGACTTACGATCATCACCTCGAGCGTGGATTATTGCTTCTTGACTTTGCACAATGCTTCATCTGGACTGGAGAACCCAAAGGAATATTATCATTTATTTCATCCTTATTAAACAATTTAATATCGATTTTATTTTTATTTTTATTTAAGTTTTTTAAATTTTAAAAGTTTAAATTAAATTCAAATGATTAAACTTAGATGAAATGAAATATAAACTTAAAATTTAAAATTAATATTAACTTCATTACAAAGTATTTAAAGTCTACTAAATATTTTTTTTTTATAAATAGGCCATTTCTATTATAAGATAATTTAAAATATACTATTCAAAAAAATAAGAAAAAATGTTGGAAGACATAGAGTCATTTTTTGAGAGTCAAACATGCAGAGTTTGAAAAGCTAACTGAATACCATAAATATAGGTAGAACAAGAAACAACAATGAACGTCTATTAAATTTAACGTTAAAATCTAAATAAATTTTATATTAATATTTTCATATAAGTAAAACTTAAATCAATTTAATTTTTAATATAATTAAAATTAAAATTAAACTTTAAATAATTAAATAATTAAAATAAAATTATTTTCATATAACTAAAACTTTAATCAATTTAAATATTATTTCTATTTAATAATACAAAAATGGCTTTCTGGTCTACAATTTCGTTGAGACCCATGCAAATTGTTTTTAGTATTGAAAGCCTTCAAAGGAAATGGATTTTCTTTTCTTCAACTTGGTATGCATGGATGTCTCGTTATGGCTCCAAAAGGTTCTCCTCTCCTCCTCAAAGCTAGTATGTTCAATCTTTTGATACTCCAGTGGCGCTGAAGGTAGGATGCTCCGCTGGCCCTAACATTTCACCTTTTCATCCTGGCAAGCTTTCGTTGCATGAGGAGCATTGGATTAAGGTAGCTTCTAGGAAAAAAAAGAAAGGTCTCCATTTAAATACAATAGGGCCTAATCCAAAGTTAGGGTGCAATGATAAAGTCTCTTTTGTTTTGCCTTTAGAAAATCAATTTTCTTCCCTTCAATTTTGAGGATCTTTCAGCAAAAATCCTAGATCAGAAGATACACTTCTGAAAATCACCCCTTATTCTCCTCTGCACCGTAGGTTTAAGTTATTAGAGTCTTTATCAAAGAAGATAGAAGCCCAAGAAAACCCTAGGAAGAGTGATTATTCTCCTAAATTTGTCCCCTATTCTCCCCCCACCACTGACTTAAGCCCTCGACTCCTCCAATAGATGAATTATCAAATTGTCAAGGTAATGAGAAGGCCCTAATGATAAAAATTGATGATGGTGTTATTGAGTGTACCCAGGAGTTAATAAAAATTAAAGGAATTTTTATACGATGGAATGAATATGGAATTTCCTCAGAAAAAATTGCAGACTGGCTTCAAAAGGAATTCCCCAACCAGGTAAGTTTGGCTTTGCTCCCTAATGAATTTATCTTTCTTTATTGCTATAACATATAGTTGAAAAATAAGTTTTTATACAATGAATGTCCTAGCTTGTTTCACTCAGACTTCTCTTGGTTAACTAGTCCCCTTCCTTTAATCCTAATCATCTAAAAGGTTTTTTAGTAGCAAGAGCAGTAAAACTTAAAAACTTTCCTATAGAATGTACAAACAAAATCATCCTCAGGAAAATAGGCAATATGATAGGTTCATATGTCAGATCTGTAGACACCAAGTATCCCCTTACAAAAATCATGATCATAATCAATAGGGATATCTCAATTAAAATATTGAAACCAATTACTATCAAGAGAGACTCTTCACTATTCAGAATTAACCCTAATATCTTGATAGAATTAGTAGAGGAAAAAAACAAGCCCTATTTATAAAAAATCTCATTTAGACCAGGAAAATAATCCCTAGTAACATTTCCATCCAACTTAAGGAATAAGGGGGGGCTTCTCAATCAACATCCCCTCAGAATCAATAAATGGAACACAGGTCCCCTCTATAAATTCCCAGAGGAAGGCAAACCATCCCTCTTCGCCTGAGGGGAGGTTAGTAGAATCGAAGGAAATTGAAAATGGAAGAAGATTACATGACCTCTCATTCAATATAGATCCTCATAAGTATAGTCAGTCAGTAAATATAGCCACCCCTCTTTCACCATTAAAGGCTAATTATTTAAAGGAAAAAGTGGCTAACGACCCCAACAGTTCTAAACTGGTTGATTCAAGAATAGATGAAATTATCTTAGAAGAATACAAAAACTCTCTGGTTCAAGTAGAGGCTACGGAAGAATTTTTAGAACAAGAACTTAGCAACATTGAAGAAGGGACTATGGATAAGGATAATTTTTTATAGGGATATTGGAATTAAGGATAGGAAGACTGGTAGGTCTTTGGTCAACAAATTTAGTAAAGAAGAAAATGGATCAAAGGATCAGCTATGTAACGCCTAGTCAGGTACAATTTACTCAAGACTTGATGGAACGAGAGAAAATTTGAGGAAAAAACTTGTAGAGTATGCTGACCTTGAGGAGAAGGATAAAATGGAGGAAATCATTGATTTCTTGGGGCTTGGCCCTCTCCTTGATGGTGAAACTATTACAAGTAGTTGTTGTCATTGCACCAAAAGATCAACCTGTTAATGCTCGATATAACCACTAGACTTATAGAAGACACAGGAGGCGGTTAAGCCATGTCACGAATGCCGAAGGGAGTGCTAACCATTATGCCAACAATCTCCCCCTCAGTGTTACCTGAGGGGATTCAAACCTGTGACCAAGCTCTAATACCATTTTTTACAAGTAGTGGTTTCTGTTGCACCAAAAGATCAACTTGTTAATGTCTGATACAACCACTAGACTTATAGAAGACACATGAGGTGGTTAAGCCATGTCACAAATCCCGAGGGGAGTGCTGACCATTATGCCAATAGAAACACCACTGGAGAATGGGAAAAACTTGGATATCCTACCAAGGATTTTGGAAGCCCTAGAAAAGGAGGAGGATTCTAATAAGGAAGATTTGCAGCCTATCGAGTCCCACCCTTGTGTTGATCTAGGATTTAAAACTAAAAAGACCGGTAAAAGCTCCCCAGACTGTGCATTTGTACCAAAATCAAGAGGCATGAAGTCCTTTAAGGAGTTGAGAGAAAAGGTAGGTTAGGATATAGGCCAAACCAAAATTACAAATTATTTAGATGCAGGGAAGGGGAAGTTCCTTCCCACCCAGCAATGAAAATCATTACATGGAATGTTAGGGGTCTCAATGCCCCTAACAAAAAATTCCTAATCAAAAGGCATTTATCTATCTTTGAATTGAAAGCAATTATGCTCTAGGAAACTAAATTAAATGAGGATGGCTACCAATATTTTAATAGGAAACTAGGAGGATGGGAAGTTATGGGCTCTCCATCGGTAGGGGCATTAGGGGGTCTAGGTATTATCAAGAACCCTTGGAAATGCAATTTTTTACCTTTAGAAGTAAGAACTTATTGGATCTGTGGAAGGATTAGAAGTATAAGAAGCAATCTTAATTTTTAATTAATCAATATTTATGGTCATAAATTCCTTCATGAGAAAAGAGAGATATGTCAAGAGGTAAACAACTTCACTTTGGAACACCCCAATGAAACAATTATCATGGGAGGGGATTTTAATGCTATTTTGTGTGAGGCAAATAAGGTAGGAGGTTCCAAGAAAATAACACAAGCTATGCAAGAATTCAACTTATGGATCGATAATTTGAGAGAAATGGAAATTAGGACAAGGAATGAAGGATATACATGGTCCAATAGGAGAACATATATAAGTATGATAACAGGAAAATTGGATAGGTTTTCTTTCTTAGGAAATTTAGAAAACTTCAATTTTGATATGAAAGTGAACATACTTCCTTTCTCAGGCTCTAGTCACCTCCCAGTTGAATTGGCTCTTATAGAGGCCAACCTCCCCAAGAAGAACCCCTTTAAATTTGAAAAGATGTGGCTTTCGAAGGAAGATTGCTCAAAAAACATTGAGAAATGGTCGAAAGAGGCTATTTTTGAAGGATCCAGAATATATATAGTGATTTCTAAACTAAAATTAATAAAAAGAAACCTACTGAATTGGAATCATCTCCAATTTGGCAATATTTTTGAGAAAAAACTGGAAGTAGAAAGTAAGTTAACAAGCTTAAATGAGGAAGTGCTAGAAAGAGGTATGAACTTGGCATTATATGAAGAAGAAAATATTCTAATGATGGAACATGAAGATATTTTAGCTAAAGAGGAGATTTTTTGGAAACAAAGATCAAGAGAGACATGGTTGGCTGAGGGATACAAAAATACCAAATTTTTTCACAACAACTCTATACAAAGAAGATCGACAAATAGAATTTTGAAATTAAGAAAAAATGACAAGGAATGGATAGAAGACCCTAATCAAATAGCATTAGAGGTACTAAACTACCTCAAGAAAATCCTCAATAACACAGACAGTTCAAATTTAACAGCTCAAAACAAGATATTAAGCCTCATTTCAAAAATCATTATGGAAAATCAAAACCAAATTCTAAACACAAAATTTTCTATGGAAGAAGTAGAGTCGGCCCTTAAGGACCTCCATCCTAATAAATCCCCTGGTCCAGATAGTTTCCTGCACTATTCTATTAGAAATTCCAGTCTTTCATTGGTCCAAAAATATTAGGGGCTCTTGAAGGGATGAGAAATTTTGGGAAACTGTTAAATGAAATCAACAATACTTTCCTAGCCGTGATCCCTAAGAAACCATATGTTGATAGCCTTAGTGATTTCAGACCAATAGCCCTCTTGAATACTTTATATAAACTCTTAATGAAGACCCTTGCAAATACACTAAATCATCTCCTTCCAACTATTATTTCTAAAGAGAAAATAGGTTTTGTTCCATGCAGATCTATTTTAGGAGTTATTATAGCACAAGAAGCTTTACATTCAGTTCAATACAATAAAATAACGAGAATGCTTATCAAACTAGAAATACAAAAAGCCTATGACAAAGTACATTGGATATTCCTATGTAAATGTTTGGAAGTGTTTGGCTTCTCAAAAAGATAGATTAATTTAATTTATGAGTGTATCTTGGGACCATACATGTCAGTATTGATAAATGGATCCCCAACAAGATTCTTTAAAACCTCCCAAGGATTAAGGCAAGGAGATCCCCTGTCACATTTTCTTTTTATTATCATGGTAGAGGCTTTGGGGAGCTCAATCTCCCAAGCTAGGGCAAAAAACTAAATTATGGGGATAAAGATCACCTTAGAATTAGAAGCAAGAACTCACCAATAAGTTGTAGATGACACTCTACTATATGGAGAAGAAAGTATTGATGAGGCCAGTTCCCTTCATAACATTCTTGAGTCTTATACTACTACCTTTGGTCAGAAAATAAATGAGGACAAATCAATTATTTTTTCCTAAACACAAAAAGAGAAGTAGAAATTGCTATTTGTAGGATTTTAAATTTTAATATAGGTACATTCCCATGTAAATATCTAGGGTTCCAACTAGACAAAGGGATAAGGTTAACTAATCTGTGGAATGAAGTTTGTAACAACATTGATAAGAAAGCAACATCATGGAAAGGTAAATGGATTTCAAGTGTTGGAATGGCCCTAATGATCAAATTAGTCCTTTCAGCATTACAAATCTACCAAATGATGTGTTTTAGGCTCCCTGAAGGCATAAAAGAGAAAATTGTGAAAAAGATGAGATCCTTCTTTTGGCAGGGAACAAGGGAGAAATCAAAGATGAAATTGATTGAATGGGATACTATATGTAGAAGTAAAGAGGATGGTGGGCTAAGTATCAAGGATATTTGACTCCAAAACAAAGCCTTAGGCTTGAAACTTGTTTGGAACATGATTAAAACCCTAGATGCTAAGTGGGCTAGGTTTTAAGATTCAAATATCTAGAAGGGAAATATAACCTAAGTATATGCAAAACTCAATCCCTACCTAAAGGCTCTAGAATATGGAATTTTATAAAGGAATGTAGAGACACCATTATGATGGCTCTCTCCTGGAATGTTAAAGAAGGGGGAAACACCATCTTTTGGGATGACTCTTGGGGAGAATACCCTCCATTAAGATTTGTATTAACAGATGGAAAATCAATAGATTAAGCTATATCCTCAATGGGATGTTACTTAGATCATCTAAATCTCCCAAGGATATTCTTAGACCTTCTTATAGATACTTTAAAAAATAGAACTATAACCCCAAGAAGAGGGGAAGATACAACCATCTGGGAAAAAGGAAAAAATGGTAAATATAGTACAAAAGAAGGTTATGATCTTCTTAAAAATAATTTAACAAGGATAATTGAACTCCCGCTAGACCTATGTTGGCACAAATATTGTTTACCAAAGGCAAAGATGTTTACATGGGCAGCCTTGCAAAAGAGAATTCTTACAGTAGACTGGTTTACTAAGATAGGTTTTAATGGGCCATCAAGATATGCTCTTTGTGAAATTATAATGAAGATGTTGATCATCTATTGGTAGGGTGTGAGTATGCATGAATAAGTGTTGGAAATGGCTAGTGGAGAAGCTAAATTGGCAATCTGATCTTCAAAATGACATTAAAGGACTCCTAAAGAGCTGGCCAAGGAAGGAAAGTAATGACCTATATGGAAAAATTTGGAAGATAGATCTCTCAATGCTAATATGGAAGTTATGGAAGGAAATAAATAGGAGAATATTTAGAGATTCAAAGTTAGACATAGAGCAATTTTTGATCAAGTTAGAAGCCTGTATAGTGGAGGTAGTTAATAGTAGGAATATGCTAGGTAGAAAGGAGAAGACCTTCTCACACAATGAAAACTACCTATGGAAAAAGTGGTATGGATTAAAGATTCCTCCCTTCATGGGAAAGAACAAAGAGGAGGAAAAAGACAAAAGGGCCTACTCTATATGGCAACCACTTGTGGAAGGGTGGTTTAAACTCAATTTTGATAGAGCATCCAAGGGTAACCCAGGGGAAGCAAGGGTAGGAAGTTGCATCTTTAAATATAATGGTAGAAAGATAGGTAGAAAATCAATGTACCTAGGGAAAGAGTCCAATAATTATGTAGAACTCTCTTCTCTATTAGAAGGTTTAAGGCTATGCAAAAGGATTAAATTAGAGAAGGTAGAAATCAAAGGAGATTCAATTTTAGTTATAAATGCGATGAGAAAAGGAGAAAATTTGAATTGGTTTCTTAATGGATTGGTAGAAGAAACTGTTAGGAATGGGAACACTGAGAGGGGGGGTGAATCAATGTTCAATATATTACTTTTTCTGATATCTTGAAACTTAACTTAATTGCTTAAGTACTGAAATGAATATCAATGCAATTAAGATAAAAAACCATAACACATAACACCAGATATGATTATAGGAAAACCCAAATAGGTAAAAACCCCAGTGGGAATTGACACCCACTAAGAACTGCACTAGTGTATTATGATCCATGTTAGAAGATCTTAAATCCCTGTTAGGAGTTGATCTTTACAATGTATTAAGTACAGTGACTTGGTCAAGGGTCAGACCCTATTAGGAGTCTTTTACAATAACCCTATTAGGGGTGGTGGCTCACTGCTCAATGATAAGGCTACAACCTCCTGGATATCAGATACACACTATATCTGCCAATGGTGAACTACTGCTTTGACACTGCTTGTCTGATCAGTTCCTTTTGTGCACTGATGCTTTAGCCTCTTGTAAAGCTCTACAACATTCTAGTTGCACTTTGCATACTTCTGCTTTGCTGCTATCAACTCTATATCATATTCCATACTCAAATACAAAGGCGCATGCCTTATTTATATGCACTAACAAAACTATTCACTAGGTTGGCCTTCAACCTATTACATACAATGCTTTCGAATGAATTAGCTCAAGTGTGTTTACATACAATGATATTAACATGTCTATAACCGAAGTATAATAGGTGCATAGCCTTTACAAAACAATATTATACACGCTAACCAAAATATCAATAGTTAGCTCCATGCTTTGTTCTATTCTACCATTCACTATCTGTGTCACTTCATCTGGCTGTAACTTCTTCATACTAACTCATATGATCATGCGCTCTTAGAATTAGATAATGCACTCTTAGACTTAGCATGATTACATACTCAAAAGCTTATCTTCAAGGGCACATACCATAACTTAGTCATATGCACGTGCGCCGATGCTATGTTCATGTGGCACTCTGTTGATTGTCCTATCTTCCATACTTAGCCATTTTTCTGATCTTATGAGTAAGTGCACTAACTCCAAAAGTCTATATGACTTTGTTTCCATAATGACAACACTTAATTATAGTCATATACAATAGTATAGTCAACTTGCCAACAAAAATAATGGAAATTTTATCTTCTATTCTGCATTTTAAAATCAATCATGTATATAGAGAGGGAAATAAGATAGAGGATCAAATGGAAAATGAAGGAGTGGATGGAGTAGATAAGAAAACCCTGAGCTCCAACATAGGTGAAGGGTAGTATTTAGGATTAGGGTAGTAACTTAGATCAAGAGAAGATCCACCCTATGTAAATTAGATAAATTAAGGGAAGAGGAAAGATAACCATAAAAATATGATCTATTTTAAGGAATCCCTTAGACAAAAATAGTCCTAAATGGATGGTAGTAGGTGTGATAGATATGTATAGAGGAATAAAAATGGAAAAAGGTATTGTAGTAAAATCTACATATTAATATTTAATTAGTCCCCTTTCTGATTATCTTAAAAACAATGTTAAGATACACAATAGACCATCATCATATACTCTCTCTGGGCAATTAAGGGGCACTAGCATTTTAACTATTCAATAAAGATTAACTCTCCTAAACAATATCTGCTTTCCATCCTTGTAATCAATACCCATCGATTGTATAAGAGAGTTCAAGAACAAAATTAACTTTACCTAGACTTATAAAGGTAGGAATTGTTGGGAATAACATTCCACAATACAATTGAGAGGGGGGGTGAACCAATTGTATGACATGTTGTCAAGTTGACTTTAATGATGTATATGAATATGATTTACGTTGGCAATATAGATGCGGTAACTGAGAGGGGGGGTGAACCAATTGTATGACATGTTGTCAAGTTGACTATAATGATGTATATGAATATGATTTACGTTGGCAATATAGATGCAGTAACTGAGAGGGGGGGGGGGTAAATCAGTTAACCACAAAAATATTAGCAATGATCCCTTAAATATCTTAACAAATTATTTACTGTGCCACTTGGTAAATATACAGAGAAATGCTGAAAACTTGATCCTTGAAGTGTGTAATAATTAAACTGTTCTTAAGCATTCATCACTGATTAACTTACATGAATAAAGAAAATAACATGAACACAAGAGACACCAGATTTAGCATGGAAACCCAATATGGGAAAAACCACCAATGTAACTAGTTACTATTTTTCACTCTTCTGAAGTGATGCCCGGTTAGAAGCCAACTCGGTAAAAGGTTACAAAACACACTGTTAGGTGTGACCTTGTTAGAGGATTTAATCACCCTGCTAGGAGTGGCCTTGTAAGAGGTCTTGAAACAATTCAATAGAACTGTTACCTTGTTAGAGGATTTACAAAATGGTTGTTAAACCAACTCGGTTAAGAGATTTTGATATCATTGCTACAATTGCTAGAGAGTAACAATGAAATGACCTGCAACTAAATTGCTGAATATAGATCTCTATTCTGTTTCACTAGATCCTTATCAATTAAATCTTTGCTGCTCCTCAAGGATATCTGACCATCCTTCAAAATTCGCACACACCTTTCTTCAAAATGATTTCTGCATGCTATATATCTTTTATTCACCACTTGACCTTCTATATATATATGCCATTTCATAATCATTTAGATTGTCAAGTTGGCACTAATAATTATTATAACAGTCGACTGGGATAAACAAACTGTAATAACAAAATTCTTTGAAAGGGCCGACCTTGCTCGGTAAACATTAATCCTAAAAAGATTTCCTTCGGTGACCGAGAGAACTTGGTAAGCACAGCGAATTGTGCAACATTCTTTGGAGACCGAGAGAGCTCGGTAACCACTAATTTTCCTTCGATAACCGAGGAGGCTTGATTAACACTGTCACCCTATCATGTTTCCTTTAGACACCTGAGAGAACTTGGTAGACACTAAAACCCACCTAGCTGACCGACTGAGCTCGGTAGATACTGAGAGTGATAATTGATATGACATTTGTGTGACATCAAAGACAACACATAGCTAATCCAACAATGTCCTTCAGAAAATTGTATCCAACAATCTCCCTCTTTGGCACTGATGGCAACACAACATGTCATAGCACAATGAAATTTCACAGAGAAACCAAGAGTAAGAAACATATCCTTAGCTTCATTCTGATTCCGATCATCTTCAAACTTCTTTCTCTGACTGAGAACTCTCCCTCTTAACTTCTCAAATTATTATTCTTAGAAATTTCTTGAAATGACAACAAACTCTCCCTCTTTGACAACACATGCCAAAGACAACTTACACAATTTTGGTAAATATCAATGTACCTTATGTACTGATTCATATGCAATGATTCCCTAACTATGCTGCATCAACTGATTGATCTTCAACATGTTCTGGTTGATGCATCACTAAAACTTTGTTTAGTGAACCTCAGACAGGGGAGTGACCCCTAGCTTGCCTCTTAGATACAAGAATGCATCCTTAGGTAGTGGCTTGGTGAAGATATCTGTAATTTGTTCTTTTGTATGAATATATTCCAATCTGATTTCCTTGTCCTACACCAATTCTCTAACAAAATGATATTTAATTGCAATGTGCTTGGTTTTGGAATGCATTACTGGATTCTTTGAAATATTTATTGCACTTGTATTATCACAAAACATAACAACTGGTTCTTTGATCTCAACCTTCATGCCTTCCAAAAGCTGTTTAAACCATATAATATTAGAGTAATTTACTGCTGCAGCAACATATTCTGCTTCTGCTGTGGATTGGGATGTGTAGTTTTGCTTTTTACTAGTCCAAGATACTAACCTCTTGCCAAGAAATAATGCTCCACCACTTGTACTCTTTCTGTCATCAATGTTCCCTGCCCAATCAGCATTAGTAAACACTTTTAAATCCAGATTGCCTCCAAATTTATACCACAAGCCATAATCTTCAGTTCCCCTTAAATACCTCAAGATTCTTTTGATTGCTATCATGTGATTTTCTCTGGGTTTAGCCGAGAATCTTGCCACTATTCCAACTGCTAAGGCAATATCAGGCCTTGTGTGTACTACATACTGTAATTTTCCAATCATTGATCTGTATAAGTTCTGATCTACTTCTTTTGAATCATCATCTTTGGTAAGCTTCAGTCCAGTACACATGGGTGTACCAATTGGTTTTGAATCTTCCATACCAAATTTGTTAAGTATTTCCCTGATATATTTAGACTGAGTAATGTAGATACCATTTTTGTTCTGTTGAATCTGAAGTCCAACAAAGAATTTTATCTGACCAAACATAGACATTTCAAATTCTTTGTTCATAAGCTCTAAAAATTCTTTGCACTGATCATCATTTCCTATAAACACAGTATCATCCACAAATATTTTTGCCAAAACAATTTTGTTATCTGATCCTTCTTTGATGTATAAATTGCTATTGTCATTAGCTATTTTGAAATCAATCTGAGTAAGATAGTTATGTAATCTTTCATACCATGCTGTAAGAGCTTTTTTTAGACCATACAATGCTTTATGTAATTTGCAGACCATATCCCTTTTGTCTGGATCAATAAAACCTTCAGGTTGCTCAATGTAGACTTCTTCCTCAAGAATACTATTGAGAAAAGCAGATTTGATATCCATCTGATATACCTTAAATCCTTTATGTGCTGCATATGCAAGTAAAGTCCTCACACCATCTAATCTTGCAACAGGAGCAAAAGTCTCTCCATAATCTATTCCTTCTTCTTGAGAATATCCTTTACATACCAATCTTGCTTTGTTTCTTGATACTTGACCATCTTCATTCAACTTATTTCTGAATACCTATTTTGTCCCAATTACATGTTTATCTTTAGGCCTAGGTACAAGAGTCCATGTCTTATTTTTCTCTATTTTCTCTATTTCTTCATTCATAGCCTCAATCCAACTTTCATTTTCTAATGCATCTTTGACATTTTTAGGTTCAAAATCAGCAAATAAACATGTACCTTTTAGTTTACTTCTTGTCATAGTAAAATTTGATTTGTTTCCAATAATCTGATTTGGTTTATGATGCTTTCTGAGGTACTTGGCTAATATAGGTTCCTTGCTTCCTGAATGAGTTACATTATCATCTTCTTCATCTTGAGGTTTAGATTTCTCAGGCTTGGTAGATACTTGCTCGGTAGCTTCAGACTGAGACTCGGTACTTTGTGACTCGGTCTGAACTTCTTCTTGTGACTCGGTTACTGTACTAGGCTCGGTAGATGTAGTCTCTGTGTCTAGCAATGTATCAGGTTCAATGTAAACAAATTTTTTGTAGTCCTCTGGTTCCTTTTTGCTTTCTTCTTCAATCTTTTCTGCAAACTCATCAATTCTCACATGTGCACTTTCTATGATTTTGTGAGTAGACAAATTTAGACATCTATATGCCTTACTTTTGCAAGAATATCCCAAAAATATTCCTTCATCACTTTTTACATCAAATTTTCCTTTTCTAGATTCTTTTAAGATGTAACATTTACTACCAAATACTTTTAGGTAACTTACATTTGGTTTGTAGCCATACCATAGCTCATATGGAGTCTTGAATGTGTCTTTTCTCAGCTGTACTCGGTTCAAGGTATGAACTACAGTGCTGATAGCTTCCTTCCAGTATTTTATAGCAATGTTCTTTTTAATCATTAGAGTCCTTGCACAGTCCATGATAGATCTGTTCCTTCTTTCGGCTATTCCATTCTGCTCAGAAGTTCTCGGGGCTGATACATGTCTTTTGATTCCTCTTTCAATGCATAAATTATTGAATTCATGGGAGATGAATTCACCACATTTGTCTGATCTCAAGCATTTTATTCTTTTTCCTGTTTCCTTTTCTACTCTTGCTAAATACCATTTGAACTTCTCAAATGCTTCAGACTTTTCTCTTAAATACATAACAGTCATCATTCTAGAATAATCATCAACAAAGAGAATAAAGAATTTTTCTCTGGTATAGCTCTCAATTCCAATAGGTCCACATAAATCAGTATGCCCAATTTCCAAAATATCTTCAGACTGATAGTTTTTACTTTTGAAACTAGACTTTCCCATTTTACTAGTTTGACAATTCTTGCATAGACCAACATCAGGTTTCTTCAAAGTAGGAATACCTCTTACTTTCTTGAATTTTCTTATTTTCATCTTGTTGTCAAAATTTACATGACATAACCTTTTGTGCCATAACCAACTTTCTTCAATTTGAGCAATAAAACATGAGTAATCACCAAGATCAAGATAAAATAGGTTACCTTTGGTTTGTTTGCCTGATCCTATTAGTTTTCCTTTGTCATCCAGCAGTCTTGCTTTGCCATTCATGAATTCAACCTTGAATCCAATGTTGATTAGCTATGCTACACTTAGAAGATTATGCTTTAGTCCTTCGACCCAATATGCATTATCACATATAAGTTCTTTGGTTAATGAAATTCGTCCCTTTCCTTTTATGCAACAGGGTTCATTGTTTCCAAACCTTACATTACCACCATCAAAGTTTTCAAAGTGTTCAAACTTGGTCCTGTCACCAGTCATATGATGTGAACATCCACTATCTATAATCCATGTATCATTCTTGCTTATATGAGAGATAAGTGCCATCTCATCTTCATCATTATCAGATTCATCTTTTACAGCAATGAAAACAATTTCTTCTTCACTATCATCCGAATCTTTAGCTAAAAAACATGTTTTCTTACCTTTATCCTTGAATGATTTGAAATTTTTCTTGCCATTGTACTTGTAATTTTTCTTCTCATCTTAGCTTTGCTTGTTTGGACACCTAGCTGCAATATGACCAATTTCTTCACATGAAAAATAGATTAAGGGAGTTTTACCTTTGTATTTTCCTCTGCCTCTTTAATACTTCTTTGCAAGTAATGCTTCAATAACTTCAAGATCGCTATCAGAACTTTCCTTTGATTCTTCTTCACTTTCTAATTGGGTTTTCTTCCCTTTCTTGAGTGAAAGTTTGGCCTCAAAAGCTGATTCAATATTTTTAGAAGTTGGAACATAGTTGTCATAGTTATCCAGTTCAAACGCTGTCAATCTTCCAACTAAGGCATCCAAAGTTATATTGTGATTTTCTTCACATCTTCTTTCTTGAATAGTAGAAACTCTTATTGCATAAATAGGGAGTAATGTTCTAAGAACCTTACTTATAACTGTTTCATCATCAATTTTTCCTCCAGAAGCTCTGATTGCACTAACACTTGTCTTGATCCTTTCAACATATTTTGCAATGTTTTCTTCTTCTCTCATTTTCATTTGATCAAACTGTCCTCTTAGGCTCTCTTCACATTGTCATCACCACCATAGATTTTCTTCAGCTTGTTCCACATTTCATGAGAATTTGTATAGTCTTTGATTTCATCAAATTCTTCATAGCTAAGAGCTGAGGCAATGTCTATCATCATAGTGTTATGGTTCTTCTTCTCTGCAATGTCTTCAACAGTTAATGTGCCAGTAGGAAATGTATATTATTGATCAATATATTTGCATCCTGAATCACCAATGGAAGCCAGATGTAGTCTTATGAGACCTTTCCATGTTGAAAAGTTATTTCTATTAAGCCTTGGAATTTCTCTTTTGTAAGACATCCTGATCTTTAGCTTAGGTCCTTGAAACCCTTCCTGCAAGCACCAAAAGCTCTGATACCAATTGTTGGAAATATAGATGTAGTAACTGAGAGGGGGGGGGGGGGGGGGGGGGTGAATCAGTTAACCACAAAAATATTACCACTGATCCCTTAAATATCTTAACAAATTATTTATTGTGCCACTCGGTAAATATACAGAGAAATGCTGAAAACTTGATCCTTGAAGTGTGTAATAATTAAACTGTTCTTAAGCATTCATCATTGATTAACTTACATGAATAAAGAAAATAACATGAACACAAGAGACACTAGATTTACCATGGAAACCCAATATGGGAAAAACCACCAATGTAACTAGTTACTATTTTTCACTCTTCTGAAGTGATGCCCAGTTAGAAGCCAACCCGGTAAAAGGTTACAAAACACACTGTTAGGTGTGACCTTGTTAGAGGATTTAATCACCCTGCTAGGAGTGGCCTTGTAAGAGGTCTTGAAACAATTCAATAGAACTATTACCTTGTTAAAGGATTTACAAAATGGTTGTTAAACCAACTCGGTTAAGAGATTTTGATATCACTGCTACAATTGCTAGAGAGTAACAATGAAATGACCTGCAACTGAATTGCTGAATATAGATCTCTATTCTGTTTCACTAGATCCTTACTGATCAATTAAATCTTTGCTACTCCTCAAGGATATCTGACCATCCTTCAAAATCCACACACACCTTTCCTCAAAATGATTTCTGCATGCTGTATATCTTTTATTCACCACTTGACCTTCTATATATATATATGCCATTTCATAATCATTTAGATTGTCAAGTTGGCACTAATAATTATTATAACAGTTGGTTGGGATAAACAAACTGTAATAACAAAATTATTTGAAAGGGCTGACCTTGCTCGGTAAACATTAATCCTGAAAAGATTTCCTTCGGTGACCGAGAGAACTCGGTAAGCACAGCGAATTGTGCAACATCCTTTGGAGACCGAGAGAGCTCAGTAACCACTAATTTTCCTTCGACAACTGAAGAGGCTCGGTTAACACTGTTACCCTTTCATGTTTCCTTTAGACACCCGAGAGAACTCGGTAGACACTAAAAATTGCCTAGCTGACCGACTGAGCTCGGTAGATACTAAGAGCGATAATTGATATGACATTTGTGTGACATCAAAGACAACACATAGCTAATCGAACAATGTCCTTCAGACGATTGTATCCAATAGATTTAGTGTTGTCACTATGGCAAAAAAATCATATGGAGTTTTGGAGTTAGCACACTTACTCATAAGATTAGAAAATGGCTAAGTATGGAAGACTGGATAGTTAGTGAAGCACCAAATGAACAGAGCATCATAGCATGTGCATATGAATGAGTTTGGGTATGTGCCCTAGAAGATAATATTTTGGTTATGTTATTAAGCTATGGTAAAGAGTGCATAATCAGATGAGTTAGTATGATGAAGATACAACGAGTTGAAGTGACACAGACAGTGAGTAGCATAACATAATAGATTATGGAGTCGACTGTTAGTAGTTTGGTTAGTGATTATAATATTATTTTGTAAAGGATATGCACCTATTGTATTTGTGTTGTAAACATGTAAATCTGATTATATTTAAACATGCTTGAGCCAATTCTTTTGGAAGTGTTGTATGTAATTAGTTATAGGCCGACGTAGTGAATAGTTTTGGTTGCACCTATATATAAGACATGCACTTTTGTATTAGTGCATGTGATTGATAGCAAAGGTGAAATAAGAAGAGAAGAAGTATGCAAAGAGTAGTAAGAATGAGATAGATCTTTAAAAGAGGCTAAATCATCAGCATACATAAGGAATTGATCAGACAAGAAGTGTCACATCAATAGGTCACCTTGTAGATATAGTGCGTATCTAAAATCCAGAAGGTTGTAGCCTTCACCATTTGAGCATTGAGCTCTAGTACAGTGTGTCCTCACCCCTAAAAGGCTTAATTGTAAAATATTCCTAACAAGGTCTAACTCTTGACAAGGTCATTGTACTTAAGCATTGCAATGATAGCTCCTAATAGGGCTAAGAAACATTAACAGGTTCATAATACACAAGTACAATTATTAGTGGGTATTAATTCCCACCATGGTTTTTCCTTTGGCCATGGTTTCCTTGTAATTATATCTAGTGTTATGTGTTATGTGTTGATTACTTTACATGCTTTAATATTTAGTTCAATAATTAAGTTATTGAGTTAAGTTTCAAGGATCAGAAAGTAATTATATAAAATATTGATTCACCCCCCCCCCCCCCTTCTTAGTGTTCCCATTCCTAACAATTGGTATCAGAGCTTTGGTCCTCTGAAGAGAAGTGTAACCACTTGAGGAGATCATGGGTTCAGAAGAAGTGAAACATCTGAAGAAGAATCTTGAAGTAGCTCTTGAAGCCCTTGATAGATCTGAAAAGGAAATTGAAGAACTAAAATTAAAGGTTAGTGGTTCTCAAGTCTTCATCAAGAAACTGAGAAAAGATTTGAAGGATTGTTCAAATAGTTATTTAGGAAAAATGGTTAAAAAGATGAATGAGGAAAACACATCTCTGAAGGATCAAATTGAAGAGTTGGATGAAGATCAACTGAGGCAAGTAAACATGAAAATCTTGGAGTTAGAAAACATCAATAAGAAAGTGGAATCTGAATTGACTGAAGCAAAGAATCATATTGACAAATGGCACACAAGAAAAGATCTAATAAAGTCACAGTTTTATGCACAAAAGATTAATGGAGATACCTCTGGTATTGGATTCAATGAAGCACAAAATCAAATCAATAATGTGCGAGGAAGAATGAAAGCACCAGAAGAATCTACAAAGACTGAAGATCATACTAAAGCTAAAGTAGAACCATCTAAAGATGAGCACAAGCCAGTAAACAAAACTTATTATGGCTATAAGAAGCATGGTCACATAGCAAGAGATTGTAAAGAGGTAAGACCTTTCAATGGTTACTATTATTCATGAAATAAGTTTGGTCATAGAGCTATGAATTGTAGATCAAATCAAAGAAGTCAGAGTTAGCATAATCAGAGAAGTCATAGACAACAGAATGTTAGAAGTCATCAGAACATTACATGTCAGATATGTAATTATAATGGTCATACGGCTAGACAGTGTAGTATGGTAACTCACATCAATGCACCGAGGAATATAAAGCATCCAGTTATTTTTCACTCTTGTAACAAGGTTGGACATATCTCAAAGTTTTGCAGATCAAAAGCACAAAGATAAGATCAAGGATCAATTCTAGATGAATTAGGAGAAGTCAATTTTGTGAAAGCTACAGAAGATGCGAGCTTGATTTGGACAGAAGAAAATAATGATAAGGTTGATGAGTATGTATTGGATGCATCCGCAATGGACGCACCCTCTACTTCTAGATGAATGACCCTCATGGTCATAGGGGGAGCTAGATTAGCTCTAGACCCCTATGCGGCTGGTATACTAACCCTCAGAGTATGCGCCTTTGGTTATAACTACTTGGAGACTAGTCAATGTAGTATGCAAGAACACACTTCCTAATTGATAGTAGAGATGAAGATTGAAATTCTCTGTTACATTTTGTGTTTACGCGACAAGAATTAATGGAAAAAATTTGTTTTAAAGTCACGAAAGATCCATTATTCACACATTTGCATTCAAGTTGGAGCCTTTGGAGAGCACAAGAAGAAGTTTGAAAGTTTGAAAGTTTGTTGCGAAGCCCTAGTTCAGATGTGACAATTACAAAACCCTTGGAGACCTATTTGAAGTGATTAATCAAGTAAGTTATGGATACTCTAGTTGTTTTTGATGTTTTTGAAAGGAAGAGATACATTTTTAAGAAGCACCCTTTCAAGTCAGTATTAGATGACCTATAAGGAGCATTCTCTAGGAATCTAATGGGAGTAATGCATGTAGAAGACATACGCGCATACATTTACTGCAAGAAGGAACCAGTATGTTTGGATAGAATAAGGTTGAACTTAAATAAAATGATGAATCCTGAGAAGACATTCCTAGATGAGTTCACGTACTTGGAATACAACCCTATTATTGAGTATGTAACAACATATGAATTCTATGAATCCGAATGGATTAAGATCCTACTAAGTAGAATTCATGATGACCTATTCTAGATAGGAGAAGTCCCTATTAGAATAACTATTGATCTCATTCATGAGATGACAGGACTACCTAAGACCGACACCATCCTTCCCATTGGCAAGGATATCAGTAAGCTAGTTGAGCAAGCTTGTAAGTCATGCAGTGATAAGCATGACATGACTATTGAGCCGATTGAGGTATAGTGTGTCAAAGCGCAGTTCACCAAGATCCAAATATAGTATGTATCTATTATTCAGAAGGTTGTAGCCTTCGCCCCTTTGAGCAGTGAGCTCTCAGATAGTGTGTCCTCTCCCCTAATAGGGATAATTGTAAAAGACTCCTAATAGGGTCCGACCCTTAACCAGGTCTACTGTACTCAATATATTGTAAAGCTACTCCTAACTGGGTAAAGGATATTCTAGAAAGGATCATTATACACTAGTACAAAATATTAGTGGGTATCAAGTCCCACCAGGATTTTTACCTATTTGGGTTTCCTCATAACCAAAATATTGGTGTTTTGTTCAAGTGTTCTTTCATTGTGTTCATGCTTTATGTATAAGTATACTTAATTTGATAAAGAATTTTAACTTGTAGATAACTGATTCACCTCGCCCCCTCTTAGTTATCTCTTGGGACTATTCCTAAAAATTGGTATTAGAGCCAAGTGCCTTAGAGAGAAGTTTAATAGCTTGAGGTTGATTAGATGGCATACTTCAGGAAAGAGAGTCCTAAGTTTGATGGAGAAAATTATCTTGATTGGAAGAACAAGATGATGACCCATTTGCAGTGTATTGCTTATGAAGTTTTCAATGTAACTATCAAAGAAACCAAGATTCCTACTTTAGAAGACCTTGAATAGGATGATGCTACTAACACTCAAAAGGAATTGTTTCATCATACTGCTATAGCTAAAGAAGCCCTTATCAACGCACTATCTGATAGTGAGTTTTCAAAGCAAAAGAAGGTAGACACCACCCATAAGATATGGAAGTACCTTGCAGACATATTTGAAGGAGACAAGAAAGAAAAGGATGCATGCAGAAAGACATGGAAGAAAACATTCAATGCATTAGAGATGCTGCTTGAAGAAAACATCAGAGCTTATAATCAAAGAGTCAATGAAGCAGTTGTTGGAATCAGGAACAATGGTTGAGAGATCTCAGAAGAAGACATTATGGACAAGTTGATGACTAATCTTACTCTAGAATATGAGAGCAAGATCAAAATCCTTGATGAGACCATGTAGCTTACATCTAATTTTAAGAGAGAGACCTTGATCAGCAAAATCTCATCTTTTGAGATTTCAAGATTGAAGATAGAACCAAAACGTGAGACAGCCTTCAAAGCAACAATTCATGGTAAGAAATCTGCAAACACTTCTAGTAATTTTGATGATGATCATGAAGAAAGAACTTTAGATGATTTTATTTCTATGGTTGCTAAAAGAGAAAAGAAAGGAAAAGGAAAATATGAAGGTCAATTTCCTTTCAAGTGCTTTTCATGTAATAAGATAGGTCACTTTGCATCTAAGTGTCCTACTAGAGTTAGAAAGTTCAAAAAGGATTACAAGCCTAAGTACTCTAAGGAATGTTACTTTTCTAGAGATGGAGTTTCAGATGATGAATTAGGTGAAGAAGAAATTGGATTCATTTCTATTGTAGACAAAACAAATATTAAGTCAGTTCCAAAAGATGAGAAAGCAAATCAAGAGCTAGCATTGATTTCCCAAGAAGACATAAGGATAGATTGGATTATAGATAGTGGTTGTTCACATCACATGACAGGTGATAAAGGTAGGTTTGTTCATTTGGACAAATAAAATGGAGGTATGGTCAGATTTGGAGACAACACTCCTAAACCTATAGTTGGTAGAGGAGCCATCACATTGGATGGAAAGAATAGTACTGATGATGCTCTTTATGTTGAGGTGTTCTAGGTGCACTTAACTATCTCTTTATGCCATGTTCTTTGTAGAACTCATAAAATCTGTTAGAGGTGAATTCTCCTCCTCTATCCGATCTCAAACATTTTATCTCTAATCCAGATTCATTCTCAACCTTGGCTTTAAATATTTTGAACTTCTCAAAAGCTTTTGACTTATCTTTTAAGAACACAACCAACATCATCCTAGTATAATCATAAAAAAACAAAATAAAATACCTTTCACCATAGTATGATCTTGTTTGAGTTGGTCCACATAGGTCTGTATGGATTAGATCCAACTTGTTTTCTGTTGAATTGTGCTTTCTCCTAAATGAATTCCTCACATGCTTTCCCATCACACATTCCCTGCATATAGTATCAACTGGCTTTGCTATGCTAGGTAGATCTCTTACTGCTTTAACATTGATTATCTTTAGTATGTTATCAAAATTGATATGACATAGTATTTTATGCCACAACCAACTATCATCAACTTTAGCAACAAAACAAATTGCTTCTGAATTGAGTTGAAAAACATTACCTCTTGTCTTTGTGCCTGATGCAATCATAACACCATCTTTTTTTATTAATGATGCATTTGTTATCTTTGAACTCCTACTGATAACCTTTACCAAGTAACTGTCCAACATGGAGAAGGTTATGTTTCAAACCATCAACATAAAGAACATCATCAGTACCGTTCTTTCCATCCAAAGTGATGGCTTCTCTACCAACTATAGGTTTAGGAGTGTTGTCTCCAAATCTAATCATACCACCATTGTATTTGTCCAGATGAACAAATATACCTTTATCACCTGTCATGTGATGAGAACAACCACTACCTATAATCCAGTTTGTTCTTATATTTGCTTGGGAAATCAATGCTAGTTCTTGATTCACTTTCTCATTTTTAGGAACTGACTTAATATTTGTTTTTTCTACAATAGAAATGAATCCAATTTATTCTTCACCTAATTCATCATCTGAAACTCCATCTCTAGAAAAGTAACATTCCTTAGAGTACTTAGGCTTGTAATCCTTTTTGAACTTTTTAACTCTAGTAGGACACTTAGATGCAAAGTGACCTATCTTATTACATGAAAAACACTTGAAAGGCAATTGACCTTCATATTTTCCTTTTCCTTTCTTTTCTCTTTTAGCAACCATAGCAATAAAGTCATCTAAAGTTTTCTCTTCATCATCATCATCAAAATTACTAGAATTGTTTGCAGATTTCTTACCATGAATTGTTGCTTTGAAGGTTGTCTCACTTTTAGGTTTTGTCTTCAATCTTGTAATCTCAAAAGCTGATATTTTTTTGATCAAGGTCTCTCTCTTAAAATTAGATGTAAGCTGCATGGTCTCATCAAGGATATTGATCTTGCTTTCATATTCTGGAGTGAGAGTACTTATGAACTTGTCCATAATATCTTCTTCTAAGATCTCTCAACCATTGTTCCTGATTCCAGCAACCACTTCATTGACTCTTTGATTATATGCTCTGATGTTTTCTTTAGGAAACATCTCTAATGCATTGAATCTTTTCTTCCATGTCTTTTTACATGCATCCTTTGCTTGCTTGTCTCCTTCAAATATGTCTACAAGGTACTTCCATATCTTGTGGGTGGTGTCTACCTTCTTTATCTCTGAAAACTCGCTAGCAGATAGTGCACTGATAAGGGCTTCTTTAGCTATAGCATTATGATGAAACAATTCCTTTTGAGTGTCAGTAGCATCATCCTGTTCAAGGTCTTCTAAAGTAGGAATCTTGGATACTTTGATAGTTACATTGAAAACTTCATAAGCAATACACTGCAAATGGTTCATCATCTTGTTCTTCCAATCAAGATAATTTTCTCCATTAAACTTAGGACTCTCTTTCCTAAAGTATGCCATCTAATCAACCTCAAGCTATTAAACTTCTCTCCAAGGCACTTGGCTCTGATACCAATTGTTAGGAATAGTCCCAAGAGATAACTGAGAGGGGGGTGGGGGGGTGAATCAGTTATCTACAAGTTTTAATTCTTTATCCAATTAAGTATACTTAAACATAAAGCATAAACACAATGAAAGAACACATGAACACAACACCAATATTTTGGTTATGGGGAAACCCAAATAGGTAAAAACCCCAGTGGGACTTGATACCCACTAATATTCTATACTAGTGTATAATGATCCTTGTTAGAAGATCCTTTACCCTATTAGGAGTAGCTTTACAATATATGAAGTACAATAGACCTAGTTAAGGGCCAGACCCTGTTAGGAGTCTTTTACAATTATCCCTATTAGGGGAGAGGAGGCAGTATCTGAGAGCTCACTACTCAAAGGGGAAAAGGCTACAACCTTTTGAATAATAGATACACACTATATCTAGATCTTGGTGAACTGCGCTTTGACCTGCTATGTGGGAAAGGATTGGTTGATAGTATTTATGCATATAGTGTTGTCATCATTGGCTTTTATTTGACTCTTAAATTCAAGGATGATATTAATACTCTAAATGTTTAGTTTGTTAAGCATCTCAATGACATCGTTGGATGCTACATTAGTGATAAGAGAATCAGACTCATGAGGTCTATTATTTCATTCTAGACTCATTTCAGATGTAGTTGTGTATCAGTGAATGACATCTATGTGTTTCTCTATGATAAGCTCATCTTATTCTAGAATAATTCCCCATTCACAATCATTTGATTCTTCATCTGGATCTCTAGGAAAATCAAGAATATGTGTGAAATTAGGACAAATTCCCCAAGCAAGATTACCTTTAGAGTCTGAGTGGAATTCATATTCATGGGAGTCAATCTCAGAATCATTGTTGTGTCCCAAATGTTTAGCTATCGTGATAGGCTCACCTTCTTCTTCTTGTTTGTTTTGAGGATCAATCAGTTCTTGTGTTGTGACTATCTCTTGTTCAGTAGTAGGTTTTTGTGTGTCTACTATGTTGATTCTTTTGGGTTCATTTTCACTTTCAAGAAGATCAAAGATATGTTGAGGTATACGTTCATAAGGAAAAATATCTATTATTTCTGAATCATCACTGTCTGAGTGCTATGTTTCATGCTTTTACTAAATATATGTTTTTGGTTCTATCTATTCTAGGACATCTGTAGATCTTCCATTGAGATGGAAATGTTTTCTTGTGATAACCTATGCCTATAGTATCCTTAGTTTTTTTCCCATAGTGTTCAATGGGTGTGATGATGCCTTTGCCTCTTGTTCCTAGAGGTCCTTTTCCTATGTATCCCATTTTAGACATTAGCTGGTGACCTGGTCCATATGATTTTATAAGAATCCTAGGTATTTTAGAGTCATATTTTTGAAATGTCTATGATTGACACTCATCTTTGTATAGCCAAGCTAATATAGCCTCTTCCTCATCTGATTCTTGTTTTGAAACTTGTTCTATGATAAAACTCCCATCGAAGATAACCTAAGGTTCTTTGGTTGTAGGTCTTACTCTCTCTAAAGGTTGTCCATAAGACTTAGGTGAAAGTGGGAGAGATGTGAGAGATAGGACTAGCTCCATTGTGTATTTTCCCATGCCCATGTCTGTTATCTTGAATCCTTTTGATAGGTCTTCCATTTTAGATGTAAATGCTATGTCTATTTGTTTGGTGGAAGACTCTCTGTTATGTGGAACAACTTTCTTCAGTGATCAATCCCCTTGAGGAGTAGATCCATACATCAAGTCTAGAATATGATAAGGCTCTGAAAACCTCTGAACTGATGCATCCTTGCATCATTTAATTTTGACTAGGATGGGCCTAAAACCCAAGCATACCTCTAATATATTCAAAGGTATCTTTTGGAAATGACTCTGTAAAGATGTCTACAATCTATTCCTTTGTGCTAATATACTCCAACTTTATTTTCTTCTCAACCACCCTGCCTCTCAAGAAGTGATACTTGATAGAAATATGTTTAGTTTTAGAATGCATCACTGAATTCTTTGACAAATTTACTGTACTAGTGTTATCATAATAGATAACCACTGGCTCATCAAAAGTTATTCCAATGTATTTTAGCATTTGTTTCATCCAAACAATTTGAGTGTAGTTAATAGCAACAATAACATACTCTGATTCCACCATAGATTGAGCTGTATAATCTTGCTTCTTACTTATCCACAAACCAACTTTTTCCCAAGGAAAAATGCACCACCACTAGTAATTTCCCTATTATTAACATTTCCCACTCAATCAATAGTAGTATAAGCATGAAGTTAAAATATATCATTCCTATCATACCATAAGCCATATTCAATTATCCCTTTCAGATATCTAAATATCATTTTCATAGCAGCTAGGTGTGTCTCTTTTGGTTCTACCTGATATCTAGCCACAATTCCAACAATATTAGCAATATCTAGTATGGTGTGAGTTAGATATTGTAATCCACCAATGATTGATCTATACTTGGTCTAAAAAACACATTGAGTCTTATCATTACCTGATAGTTTATTACTAGTCACCATGGGTGTACCAACTAGTTTATAATATTCCATTCCAAACTTCTTTAACATTTCTTTAAGATACTTAGTCTGAGAAATAAAAATTCCATTCTTATTCTAAATTATTTGTAGTCTTAGAAATAATTTCATTTCACTTATCATGGACATCTCAAATTCATTTTCTATTTATTTATAAAACTTCTTACACAATTCATCATTGCCTTCAAAGATAATATCATCAACAAAATGTATGAAATACCTTTTACCATAGTATTATTTTGACCTTGTAGGTCCACATAGGTCTATATGTACCAGATCCAACTTTCCTTTTGATATATATGCTTTACTTTTATAACTTCTTCTAGTCTTCTTTCCCATGACACATTCTCTGCATACAGTGTTAGATGGTTTCACAATCTTTGGCAGATCTCTTACTACATTAGTCAAAATTACCTTCACAATGTTATCAAAATTAACATGAAAAAATCTTTTGTGCCATAACCAACTATCATCTACCTTCACAACAAAACAAGAGGCTCTAGATGTATTTAATTCAAATACATTACCTCTAGATTAGTAACAGTTGCAATCAACTTTCCTACCTTACTTCTAATAAAACATTTACCATCATTAAATTGTAACTGAAACTCTTTTTCCATCAGTTGTCCAACACTCAACAAGTTATGCTTAAGTCCATCAACAAGTAGTACATTATCAGTATTAGTCTTTGCATCCAAAGTAATATATCCTACTCCTATGATAGGTTTAGGAAGATTGTCTCTAAATCTCACAACACCACCATCATACTTCACTAATTTAACAAACTTATTTTTTTCTCTAGTCATATGATGTAAAAAACCACTATCTATAATCCATTCAAATTTATTTTCACCATGTGATACTAAAGCTTTTTCCTCATGCACTGGTTTTTCATCTTTAATAGCAATAAATCCAATATCCTCATAGTCTAAATTATAATAATCACAAATACCTTCACTAACATAATAACATTCCTTATCCTTTGAATACTTAAGCTTGAAAAACTTAGGCTTGTGCTTAAGAACTCTTGTAGGACATCTAGATGCATAATGACCTACCTTATTGCATCAAAAACATTTCAAAGGTAACTTTCCTTCAAATTTACCCTTACTGATGCAGCTCAAGGATGATGGATCCAATTAAGTATTGTCCAACCTCATAGCCTTAGAATAACATAGTGGAATAACACAAGAAGAACAATTCAAAAACATATTTTCCATTAACATGCCTAGCTGTAAGGCCTTCTGGGTTAGGGCAGTTTACAATCAAGAAGTAATTATGTAAGATCAACAAAATCCAATACAAATCTAGTTAGTTCCCTTGACAATTTGGCTGAGTTGGTTACATAGATGTTGTCATTATGGAAACATATGATCTACATGAAGATCGCACAGGTCAACGAGCTAGTATGTCAGAGCGCAATGCAAATTGTCTAAGTATGAGACAGTGTGTTTTTGCTAGTGAACCTGAAGACAATTTTGATTAGCAATGTTGATTGGAGTAAGTTCAGTGCTTCCACACTTGAACATAGACTCTATGGTAACTATTGAAGATTCACCTTAGAGCGCAAGTCAGTATGACATGTATAGAAGAAGTTATGATAGTTTTACTAAAGACAGTGTTGAGCTGACAGGACAAAATATGAAGACATAATTTATAAAGAGTTAAGGGATTATTTTGTTTATCAAAATAAAGACTTAACAATATAAAGGGATGACATCCTAGATGTTAACCCTTGGATAAAGATATTTTTTAATATGATAGCCAACTGGAAAGTTATTAATCTTAATAACTTGTATAAAGATATGTAAAAATGTAATGTAAAAAGAAAAAATGAATATGCAAATATAATAGAAAAAGTGAAGAGCAGCGAAGACATATTGATGCAAGCAGTATAAGGTTATGTACCTTGACCTATTTTTGTAATCAGTGAATATTGTATATTACTTGTTTGGGAAGTGGGCTCATCTGGTAATCACATTTTGTACTGCCAACTCCTAACAGGGGTGAGGCTTCTAACAAGGCCTATAGTCCCTTAATTAGGACTGAGACACGATATGCATGTCATAGACTCCTAACAGGGTCAACATCCTTAACATGATACTTTTGATTAGTGGATCTTTGTGGGTACCATTCCCACCAGGGTTTTCCCTTGGCTAGGGTTTCCTCAAGAACAAATAATGTGTTATGAGTTCTTTAGTTCCATTGAAAAAACCTAAGCAACACAGGCATTACCGAGCACTAGTTCTACCGAGCACAAGAAGCTTCACAAAGTTCCTTCAGTGATGAAGCTTTCTTCAATAACTGAGATGATCAGTTAAGGCTGCAACTGAGTAACACCAGCCAAATAACACACCACCATGTAGATTCACTGAGGACCCAAGAATGCCCCTGCATCAGACACCTCAAGTTTGAAAAGATGTTCATATGGGAGAAGAACATCTTTCAGGAATTAGCACATAAACCCCAAACTGGTTCTTCACATCCATGTCCTCCAACCTTTCAACTTGCATACTCCTCCACTTCACTTTCCTCTATCTCTTCAAGTATTTCCTTGATAACACATAGGTTTGTTCTCCAAACTAATCATCCATACCTTCAGGATCTACCAACTCAACTCGGCTAGCAATACTCAGACTTCTCCTACTGAGTGTTGTATCTAGCAAAGGCATTAGGGAAAACTTCCTGTCATCCTTCTCAATAGTAAACACATTCTTCACACACTCATACATAGCTCTACAATCATATTGCCAAGGTCTACCAAGCAATATATGACAACTATTCATCTCCACAATATCACATAACACAAGATCCTTATACTAGGCAATCTGAACATCAACAAAGCATTGTTCTCTTACTTCTAGAGCATGAACAACTTGCAACCAGCCAATCCTATAAGGATGTGGATGCCTCATTCTACTCAAACCAAGTTTTTGAACCATGTCCTCAGAAACAAGGTTATCAGTACTACCACTATCAACAATAACATCGCAAAGTCTACCTCTAGACTTGTACTGAGTCCTGAACAAGTTACTCCTCTCACAAGGTTCCTCCTTTGTACCAAGAAATGTTTTCTAAACTAGTAAGTTCTTAGATTCACATTCATTCTCAAAATTTTCATTCACCACAACAATCCACTGGTCACCAAGCTTCTTCTATGTACACTCAAAACAATGGTGTCCTTCTTCACCATAGTTGTAACAAGTACCCTTAAAGATAACTCTACTTGTCTTCTTCTTCGGTTCTATAGGTTTCTAATCATCTTCTACAGTTGGTTTATCCTTCATCAAGTGATCAATATTTTCCTTCCCTCGGGGATTACTATGTTGTTTCCTCTTTAACTTATCTTCTTCCTTTAGAGCATACTAATAAGCATCTTTGATAGAATCAATATTCAACATACCAAGCTCATCCTGAATATTGAATCTCAAACTATTCACATACTGAGCTACCTTTTCCTTACCAAGTTCTTTGTGTCCAGACCAAATAGTAAGCTTGTAGAACTCCTCAGTATAATCTTCAACACTCAAATCCTTCTGTTTTAGATTCTACAAATTCTTAAACAAGTCAAGCTCATAGTGAGCAGGTATGAACTTAGCTTTCAATTTAGTCACCATCAACCTCAACTGATTGATCTTCATTTTACCTTCATATTCTCTATCCCTTTGTAATTCTTTCCATCAAAGAGAAACATGTCCTTTCAATTTTGTCTATGCCAATCTCACCCAAAGAGGATCTTCAATTTCTTCAAGCTCAAAGAAATATTCTAATTCACCAATCCAGTCAATCAAGTTCTCAGGCTTCAAAGTACCAGAAAAAGTAGAAACTTCCATTCAATAACTATTACTTAACTGAGCTCCAGATATAAGCAACCGAGTAGTTCTATCTTCACCAAATCTATCCCTCGGGTCATCACCACTAGATCCAACAGCTTCAAAGTCTTTAGCAGCTTCCTCATAACCATCCTCAGTACTAACATTTTGAGGTACACCAACAACAACTCTCATGATCTCAGTGACCATGTCATTCTTCATCAACTCCATCTCTAATCTGAAATCAGAGATCTATCTTCACTAGATCTATCCCTCCAGTCATCACCACTAGATCCAATAGCTTCAAAGTCTTTAGCAGCTTCCTCATAACCATCCTCAGTACCAACATTCTGAGGTACACCAGCAATAGCTCTCGTGATCTCAGTGACCATGTCATTCTTCATCAACTCCATCTCTAATTTGAAATCAAATTTCATTTTCTCTGTAATCTTAGATTCCATAGTATCACAAAGATCTGCAATTACCTTAGGGTCCAATCTTCTCAGAGGCATCCTTAAAGATAAGAAAACCCTCTGCAACAAAACCCTACATTTACCACCTTGTAACAACCTCCAAGTTGTATGCAATTTAAATTGCAACCTGCCACCTTGCACAAATAACTAGGCCAAGATTCCAAAAGTTTAGTGCCATAGATCTGCAAATCATATCATACGATCTCTTCACCCACAAGATCAACCTTGCTAGGTTAACCTTCGCTCCATAATATCAATTCAGCTTTGATACCTCCTAACATAGCTCAAGGATGGTGGATCCAGTTAAGGATAGTCCAACCTCATAGCTTCAGAACAACATATCAGAATAAAAAAACAAGATCTATATCAAAACATATTTTCCATTAACATGCTCAGTTGTAAGGTCTTCCAAGTTAGGGCCAATTAATTTCAAGAAGTAATTCTGCAAGATCAACAAGATCCAATACAACTCCAGCTAGTTTAGTTCTAAAAACTATTAGCAATTGATGGAAACCCTAAGGTAGATCTAAAATTGAGCTTTGAAGCCTCCAATAAATCTCCTTATCTCCAAGTAAACAGCTACTAGCTCTGCTATTACAACTATCAGATAATAATCTGATCTGCAAGATCTTGTAGGATGTTTTCTACAATTTCACTTATCTGGTTCTCCCAAATCAGCTCTCAGAACTTCCAATTTGATCTGATGCCACAGATCCACTACCTAAAAAACTACCCAAACACTCCTTAAATACTAATCATCAGTGACAAGTCAGCTGGATGACACAATTAGCTCCTACAAACAAATATTAAATGCAATACAATTCATCTCTCAAATAGCCTTACAATTATTAAATTCAACATGTCGGCCTCAAGATCCAAATAGGGGAATCCAACAAAAGTACCAAAAATAAATGTACTAAGTCGGCCAACCAAATCACCAAGAACTCTAGTCGGTAAACTAGAACTATTGAGTGCTAGAGAAATAACCGACCAGGCAACACTGAGCAACATAGGCATTATCAAGCACTAGTTCTACTGAGCATAAGAATCTTCACTGAGTTCCTTCAGTGACCAAGATTTCTTCAATAATCGAGACCATCAGTTAAGGATACAATCGAGTAATACCGGCCAAATAACACACCACCATGCAGATTCACGGAGGACCCAAGAATGACCCTATATCACTTACCTCTCTTTTCTCTTCTAGCAATCAGTGCAACAAGTTCATCCATCTTTCTTTCCTTTGCCATTATCTATTCCCATTCCTTAGCATATTCACCAATCTCTTCTTTTATGTCTTCATTGCTGGTGCTCAGAAGTGTACACATTATCTTCTTGTGTGCAGATGCCTTAAATGCAAATTCAAATTTAGGTACAAAATCTCCCATTTCAGTAGCTTCAAAGGTAGCTAGCTATGTAATCAACATCTCTTTGCTAAATTTTAGAGTCAAAGGAATAGTTTCTTGTATATTTAGAGCCTTAGTCTTGTAAGAAGGTGTTGAAGACCTAAGGATCTTTGGAATGACTTCTTCTTTATCATAAGTGCCTCCACAATTTATGATTCCTACCACAACCTCAGTAACCCTTTGAACATAAACCCTAATGCTTTCATCATCCTTCATTTGTAGCTTCTCCATCTTTGTTTTCCATTTCTATAACTTTGCTTGCTTGGTATATTTGTCTCCTTCATATAGTTCTTCTAATGTTGTGTGTCAAATGCAGATCTTTAACCTAAGTAAATTCCTTCAGAGAGTGTGCTGATCAATACTTCCCTTGTGACCATGTTATATGAAAATACCTTCTTCTCATCATCAGTAGCCTTCACCTATTCATACTTCACCTTCATAGCCACTTGATTTTTCGTAATCATCGAGTAGTCGATGCCTAAACATAGAAAATGAGTTCACATCTTGTTCTTCCAATTGTCAAAGTTTTTAGGATCAAATTTTGGACTATCATTCCTATAGAATGCCATCTCCAAGATCACCTCAAGTTGTTAAGATTTATATCTAAGGACCAGAAGATTTGATACCAATTGTTAGGAATAACAGTCCACAATACAACTAAGAGGGTGGGGTGAATTAGTTGTATGATAGAATATCAAACTTTAAACTTTGAATAGCAGAAACATCAGATCCAATGAACATAATGAATGCTAACACAATAACACAATATTTTGGTGTCGGGGAAACCTTGTTAAAGGTAAAAACTATTAGAAAGTAAAGTCCACCAAGATAAATGAGAGGGGGGGGGGGGGTAAATTAGTTATTAGATAAATACATCTTTTATCAACTTCAATAGATTTTAACCATGTAAGAAATGTAACCAACAACCATAGAAAGATAAACATACACAATAACACAATGACACAAGATATGTTGACTAGGGAACCTCTTTATCAAAGAGTAAACCCCGATGGGAATGATGCCCACAAAAGATACACTAATATGAAAGTTCCTTGTGAGAGGGTGGACTTTGTTAGGAGTCTTATGAAATACATTTAGTACATATGAGTCCTTGTTAGGAGACTTTGAATCCCTGCTAAAAGATTCTAACTTTGTTAGGAGTTATGGAAGACAGAAGGACCCACTTCCAAATAGCTTCAGGTGAAAGATCACCAAACACACTATCTAACTAATCTTTGTATTACTCAACATAATAATACAAAAAGATTACTGATCTCAACAATTCAATACTCCTTCTTTGACTGTGCCAAACCACACCAACTGCTTCTTCAGATCTCAATACCAGATCTCTATACTTCACATATCCTCTTCCAAAAAGTATTGCACAATTCCACAATCCACTTTCAAATACAATACACAACTACATATTATAACAAGGAAAATATTCCTTCACTTATACCACACTCAAGTAATTACAAATGAGTCGGCATAAAAATTCCAAAATAAAAGTTTCCACACATTACATAAAAATTACACAAAATTGTCTCCTTCTAATTAAGATAATTCTTCACTTGTGGAACCTCAAATCTTGTGCTCATGTCCATGTCACTAAAATTATGTCTTCAACTACCTCATAACTATGCATGATTAGATCCAATCCTGATTAGGAGATATCATTCGATTTCCACAAATCGCTACTAAGGAACACTACCTGAATATAGCTTCCACTGATTTCCTCATAACTATCATGAATTTCCTAACAATCTCCCCTATTGGTATTGATGGAAACATAGATGAAAAACATCCAAGCTCCATGAATACCAACATTGCAACACTGCTGCTCTGAAAATGCTTTCAAATCCTCTTCATTAATCAAATCTTGCTTCATTTTCCTATTTAATTCTCTCCAATAGATGGTTTTTCATGTATACTTCTCCCCCATTGACATCAATGACAGATGTTTCATCACTATGTCAATAAAAACTCCAATGTCAAAAGACACTGTTCATAAAATACAATCACTAGAGTCCTCATGACTCACCTCAGATACACATACTCCCCCATAGAGGAAGTACCACCATCAAGTCAAGAAGAAAGATAGGGCTCATACATCACTAGATGGATGCAACAATCTGCATCATTTATCAAGAGTAGGATGGGGCATAACCCTAAGCATACCTCTCAAAAACTCAAATGTATCCTTAGGCAAAGGTTTTGTAAATATATCTGCAATATGCTCTTCTATGCTTATATACTCAAGTATAACTTCTTTCCTTGCCACTTTCTCTCTTACTACATGATACTTTATCTCTATATGCTTTGTCTTAGAATGTAACACAAGGTTCTTAGACATACTAACTGTGATGGTGTTATCACAATGTATAACAATAGGCTCAACAAATTTTATTCCAATATCCTTCAGCATTTGCTTCATCCAAATTATCTGATTACAACTATTTGCTGCTGCCACCTATTCTACTTCTGCTGTGCTTTGTGAAATACAATTTTACTTCTTGCTTAGCCAAAAAACCAATCTTCCTCCAAGGAAAAATGCTCCACCACTGGAGCTCTTTTTTTCATCAACACTACCTCCCCAATCAGCATCTGTATATGCACATAAGGTAAAAGAATCAGATTTTTCATACCACAATCCATACTCAATTGTACCTCTTAAATACCTCAGTATCCTTTTTATTGTTGCATAATGTGATTCTCTGGGTTCATCTTGAAATATTTCTACAATTCCAATTGCATGTGATATATCAAGTCTTGTATGAGTTAAATAATTCAATCCTCCAATCATAGATATGTACTTTTTCTGTTCCACTATAGGAGTCTCATCTATGCTAGATAAGTTGTATCTAGTTACCATAGGTGTTCCAACTAGCTTACAATTCTCCATTCCAAATCTTTTCAATAATTCATTCAAGTAATTTTTTTGACTTACAAAGATACCATCACTGTTCTCTGTTATCAGCAATCATAAAAATTATTTCATTTCACCAATGATACTCATTTCAAATTTAGTCTTCATTTCATCAGCAAATTTATCACTAGCTTCATCTTCTCCTCCAAAGATAATATCATCAACAAAAATAACAACTAACAAACCATTTTCAATTTCTTTTGTGTATTGGTTTCTATCAGCTGTGCCTTTAGTAAATCCCACTTTTATGAAATACTTATCTAGTCTTGCATACCAAGTTCTAGGTGCTTGCTTAAGTCCATATAAATATTTCTTTAGTTTACATACCATATCTCCTTCTTGATTTAAAGGAAAACATTCAGGCTTCTCAATGTAGACTTCTTCTTCCAATTCTCCATTTAGAAATGCTAACTTCACATCCATCTGATACACTTTGAATTTCTTATAAGCTGCATAGGCCAAAAACATTCTTACTACTTCAATTCTTGCTACTGGTGCAAAAATTTCTTCATAGTCAATTCCTTCTTGCTGCGAGTATCCTTTACTTACCAATATTGCTTTGTTCCATACTACTTCTCCTTGTTCATTCATCTTGTTTCTGTATACCCATTTTGTTCCTATAACATTCTTATCTTTAGGTCTAGGGACCAATTCCCAAGTCTTGTTCTTTTCAATCTGATCTAGTTCATCTTTCATAGCTTTAATCCAATGTTCATCTTCACAAGCTTCACTAGTAGATTTAGGTTCAATTTGAGAAATCAAACACAACTGTTCTTGTACCTTATTTTGTGTCAGAACTCCTCTGTCTATACTTCCAATAATCTACTCAATAGGATGATCCCTTGATAGATTCCTATTAGGTTTCACTGTCTCACTTCTTATTTCTATTGTAGGTTCTTCAATGATTTCTTCACTATAGCTTTCATTCAACAAATCGCTGTCAATTTCATAGAATAATTCAGTAGTCTCTGGATTTATTCTAGGATGAGTTCCTTCATTTGATTCATAATCAAGAATTCTTTCTTGAATTTTGAACTTTTCCTCAACTTTAACATTTGCGCTCTCAAAAATAGTCTTAGTTCTTTTATTGTAACATCTATAAGCTTTTCTCTTCAATGAATATCCAAGAAATATACCTTCATCACTTCTAGGATCAAAATTTCCAATGTCATCATCTCTCTTAATATAAAATTTGCTTCCAAAAATTCTAAAATACTTAACTGATGGTGCATGTCCAAACCATAGTTCATAGGGTGTCTTGTTTGTGTCTGCTCTGATTTGTACTCTATTCATTGTATACACTATTGTGTTCACTGTTTCTCTCTAGAATATCTTCACCAAATCATTCTCAAATAACATAGCTCTTGCTGCTTTAGTCACTGATCTATTTCTTCTTTCTGCAATACCATTTTGTTCAGGTGTCCCATGGGCTGAAAACTATCTCTTAATACTATTCACTTCAAAAAAAATGTTAAATTCCTTTGAAGTAAATTCTCCACCTCTATCAGATCTCAAACATTTAATCTTCATTCCAGATTCATTTTCAACATTATTCTTAATGATCTTAAACTTATCAAATGCTTCAGACTTTTCTTTAAGAAATGCAATCCACATCATTCTTGTAAAATCATGAACAAGAATCATAAAATACCTTTCTCCATAGAATCCTCTATTCCTTGTGGGACCACTCAAATTTGTATGAACAATTTCTAACTTTTCTGCTGTTGTAAACTTCTTGCTGGGAAATGAGCTTGTCTTCTGTTTAGCCATCACACATTCCTTGCAAATCATGTTAGTAGGCTTCATAATTTTAGGCAAATCTCTTACTGCAAGTGTAGTACTTACTTTCACAATGTTATCAAAGTTTATATGACAAAATCTTTTGTACCATAACCAACTGTCATCAATCTTAGTAATCAAGCATGTCATCTTAGTATGATTCAACTAAAATACATTACCTCTAGTTCTAGATCCAGTACCAATCAAATTACTATCCCGATCTTTGATTACACAAGTTTTCTCAGTGAACCAAACTTGATATTCCTTATCAACTAGCTATCCAACACTCAAAAGATTATGTTTCAAACTATCCAAAAAGTAAATATCATTAGTATTAGTCTATCCATCAAGAGTAATAGATCCTATACCTATAATCAAAAAAGGTGCATTGTTTCCAACTCTAACAATTCCTCCATCATAATTGTTAAACTTTATGAACTTCTTCATGTCTCTAGTCATATGATGTGAAAAACCACCATCTATATTCGAATCAATTTTCTTTTCTACTCGAGCAACTAAAGCCTTTTCTTCCTTAATCTCTGTTTCAGGATTTTCTTCTTTAATTGCTATAAATCCTATATCATTGTTCTCAGTATCACTTTCACTCAAAGATTTCTCCAAAATAGGTTCAAGTTATTCATAATTTATATAATAACATTCTTTATATCTCCTAGATTTAAAGTTCTTTCTATACTTCTTGATTCTCTTAGGAAATTTAGATGCAAAATGACCAATTTCTTGACAAGTCCAACATTTAAAAATTTTCTTACTATCTATTTCTATTTTCACAAGCAAGGCAATAAATTCTTCAATCTTCATGTCTTCTTCATTTATAGATTTGTTGCTGCTAGCATAATCTCCACTTACATTGATGCTTCTTGACAAAGTAGGGCGAACACTAAGAGCACTGAATGTTGTCTCCATTCTAGGTAAGTCTCCTGATAGTCTCAAGTCCATCTCTACTACTTCCAATCTTCCAAGAAGAGTTTCTTTGGTAAAGTTTGTAGTACAAGGTATAACTTATTTAATCATCTATGTTGTCTACTTAAATATAGTAGTCAATGTCCTCATAATTTTCCATATTACTTCATTCTCAATCTTGGTTCCTCCACAAGATTTTATACCTGCAACAATATCTACTATTCTACCAATATAGCTTTGAATAGATTCATCTTCCATCATTCTTATATCTTCAAATGCACATATCCAATTATGTAATTTGACTTTCTTTGCATGTTCATGACCTTCAAAAGTAGACTGTAAAGCTAACCAAATTTCATGAGATGTTTTTAGATATTTTACCTGACTGTACTCATTTTCTGAAAGGGCTGACAAGAGTGCTTCTCTGGAAAGTATGTTACACATGAATAGATCTCTTTCCTCATTAGTACAATCTTCAATTTTATCCTCATCAATAATAGTCTTTTGATTCTTTGTGATTAACCAATAACCTAGTCCTAAACAAAGTAAGTGAGTCTTCATCTTTTCTTTCAAGCTGTCAAGATTTACTCCATCAAACTTAGGCCTTTCTTTCCTGAAATGATTTTCCATGGATCTCCTTAAGCTGTTAAACTTTTCCTTCAAGGACCTGCTACTCTGATACCAATTGTGAGAAATTAAAGTCCACTAAGATAACTAAGGGGGGGGGGGGGGGGGGTGAATCAGTTATCAAATAAATACATATTTTATCAACTTCAATAGATTTTGGCCATGTAAGAAATGTAACCAAGAACCATAGAAAGATAAACATACACAATAACACAATGACACAAGATATGTTGACTAGGGAACCTCTTTATCAAAGAGTAAACCCCAGTGGAAATGATGCCCACAAAAGATGCACTAATATGAAAGTTCCTTGTGAGAAGATGGACTCTGTTAGGAGTCTTATGAAATACATTTACTATGTATATGAGTCTATATTAGGAGACTTTGAATCCCTGCTAAAAGAGTCTAACTCTATTAGGAGTTAGGGAAGACAAAAGGACCCACTGCCCAAATAGCTTCAAGTGTAAGATCACTGAACACACTATCCAATTGATCTTTGTATTACTCAACAGAATAATACCAAAAGATTACTGATCTCAACAATTCAATACTCCTCTGACTGTGCCAAACCACACCAACTACTTCTTCAGATCCAATACCAGATCTCTATACTTCGCATATCCTCTTCCAACAAGTATTGCACAATTCTATAATCCACTTTAAAATACAATACACAACTACATATTGCAACAAGGAAAAAATTCCTTCCTTTATACCACACTCAAGTAATTACAAATGAGTTGGCATACAAATTACAAAATAAAAGTTTCCACATGTTACAAAAAAATTACACAAAATTGTTAGCTTCCAATTAAGATAAATCTTAACTCGTGCAACCTTGAATCTTGCACTCATGTCTATGTCACTAACATTATGTCTTCAACTGCCTCATAACTATGCATGATCAGATTCAATCCTAATTAGGAGATATCACCTGATTTCCACAAACCACTACTGAAGAACACTGCCTGAAAATTGCTTCCACTGATTCCCTCATAACTATCATGAATTACCATATGCACTCTTAACCATGATCTTATAAAAAATTATAGAGCAAGTCCTCAACTCGGCATAGCTTCATCTTCAATATCCCAAGTGCGCTAACTCAAACACTTTCTGCTTCTTTGCTAATCTTTAGTAGATCACTGTGTTGACATCAATGACAATCATAGTGATGAATGCAACAACATGATGCAGGAGCATCCAATGTGTAAGAGAAATCTTGCATCACCCAAAAATATTTTTGTTTTTATATCCAATAAGGGCTATCTTGTGCAGAGCTGCTATTTATGGAAACTTGCTATTTTTAGTAAGTTGGTCATACGATCTCAGAATGTTCTGATTTTACATGTGGAGGTTCATCTTAGTCATATCAGCCTGCTAGTAAAGTTTCATGGCTAGATCAGGTCTATTTTTGAAGATATTGAATATTTTCGGTATTGGCAGCAGGGTACAAAAACTTTGAACTCAATTTTGAAGGCTTTAGAGGCCCCAGATGAGGTCAAAAATTTGGGTAATAGGTGCTTGTGTGAGTCAAGCCTATAGAGTGCTTTGTGGCCTTTCCAAAATGGGGTTATAATAGTCAATCGGGTCAACTAGTGATGACTTATGGTCTTAGGAAGTCAGGCCACCTGAAATGGTAGAAAATAATTTTCCTTCAAAATTTTTGTTCAGGTTTCAGAAGTTATTTTGAGCCAAATTTGATATAATAATTTGAAAAATAAAATAATTCTAAGTTTGGTCGGCGCTACCTTAAGGGCTAAATTTTTGAAACCTTCTTGGGTGGTGGAAAATGCCTATATAAAGAAGGCTCATAGTGTTGTCTAGGGCAGTTCTGGGTATTGATTCGAGGCTTTGTCCTATAGAATATTTTAAGGGAATGCCCATGTGGCTTTGGATATTGTAATTCTGAAAGTTTGTAATTCCACATTTGTGGAGATAATAAGAAGCCAATTTTCTGTTCTTGCATATTGTTGTTGTTTCTCTATTTTTGTTATGTGCTTGTGGTATTAAGGGGAGCACCCTTCTTGCATCTGATTTCCACAAATCACTATTGAAAAACACTGCCTGAATACTACTTCCACTAATTTTCTCATATCTATCATGAATTACCATATGCACTTTAACCACGATCTTATAAAACATTATAGAGTAAGTCCTCAACTCCGCATAGCTTCATCTTCAATATCCCAAGTGCGCTAACTCAAACATTGTCTGCTTCTCTACCAATCTTTAGTAGATCACTATGTTGACATCAATGACAATCATGTTAGGAATGAATGCAAAGTGTTTTGGCAGTCATTCTGTAGTAGTTGTTGTTGCATTCATGACTTGGATTGTCATTGATGTCAACACAATGATATTCTGGATATTAGCAGGAAAGTAGGTACAATTTTGTTTTGTGCACATGTTGTATTGTAGATTGGCCTTTGTGCAGTTGATGGTATGTTCTTTGGTGTGTTATTAACCTATGGTTAACAACACAAAAAGAAATTCATTCATTTGTAAGAGTTATGAGCATTTTGGTGAAAGCAGTGTTTAGACAGTGTTTCTGTGTAGTGATGTTCAGAAATCGAAGGATATCTCTTAGCTAGGATAGAATCTAATTTTGTGTAGTTAAAGGGATGTTGGAGACTCATTAATGATGATGTGGTTTACAATGCAAACTTTGAGGATATGTTTGGAAAAAGTTACAGTAACTGGAAGCCGATAGTTTTATGTGAATTCTGTGTGTAGCGTGTAGAATTTATTTTTTTGTAATTGAGGACCGACTCATTTGTAATTATTTGAGTTTGGTATATAAGAAGGAATTTTTTCCTTATTGTGATGTGTACTATGAAGAGTGAGATGCGAATATATGCATGAAGTGAAGAAAAGAGCTAATTCAGTGATGAAGGAAGACTTGTGAGTACAGAGATTTGGAATTGTGATCTTGTGTAGCAGAGAGTGTAGTTTTGGCATAGTGTGAAGGAGGTAATATATTTCATATTATTCTATTGAATAATTCTAAGATCTTTTGGACAGTGGGTTCAGAGATCTTGCCTTGAAGCTGTTTGGGCAGTGGGTCCTTCTGTCTTCCATAAACTCTTAATCGGGTTAGAATCTTTTAACAGGGATTCAAAATCTCCTAACAGGGATTTATATGTACTAAATGTATTTCATAAGACTCCTAATAGGGTCCATCCTCTAACAAGGAACTTTCATATTAGTGCATCATTTTGTGGGTGTCATTCCCACCGGGGTTTACTCTTTTCAAGAGGTTCCCTAGTTAACATATCTTGTGTTATTGTGCAATTGTGTATGATTATCTTTCTATGGTTGATCAGTACATTGATTATATTGTTTAAAGCTATTGAATGGATAAATTATTTGATAACTGATTCACCCCCCCCTCTCAGTTATCTTGGGGATCTTTACTTTCTAACAAATCATAGTCATGAATGCAACAACAACTACTACAAAATGGCTGTGAATACTCCCCCATAGGATATATTCAGCATTCATTCCTAAGAAAAACCCTGGTGGGAATTAGCACCCACAAATGATGTACTGAGAGTATAGTATCCTTGCTAGAAGATCTAGCCATGTTAGGAGATGATTAAATTGTTATAGTACATAGTCCTTGTTAGAGGACAAACCTTGTTAGGAGTCAAGAAAAGAGGGTAGGCTCACTACCCAAAGAAGGTTAAGTCCACCTTCAAAACACACTATCCACAACACAAGTGTAGATGAGGAAATACACAATCCTTGTGAAATGTATAATAACAACTTGTTAGAATTTAATCTTTCCTTGGTTATTTATGTATTTAATAAGATAAACCAAGGTATCCTATTGTATTTTGTCCTCTAGTCCAAGTGGGAGGACATGTAATATTTGTAATTTCCTTTATTAAGGAAAATAGTTATTCCTCCTTATGAGGAATCCTACACTTGTCTCACACACTAGTGAAATGTGGCACACTGAGATATGGGAGTTATAATGTAAATCCTCTCTCACATCTCTATTAAAAGAGATGGATCTCCTTTTTCTCATTCTCTCATGAGATTTCTTCCTCTTCTCAATTATTGTATGAGCATTTCTCTCTCTCTCTCTCTCTCTCTCTCTCTCTCTCTCTCTCTCTCATTCTTAGGCATTTGTTGCCACTTTCATTAAATTCACAGGGGTTTTTTTATGCTGTTTCCCTTCAAAATCTTGTCTCCTTTTTGCTTATTTTTTGATGTATGCTCCTAGTTCTTGTGCTAATTCATGGTATTTTTTCCTTACTCCTAGCTCTTGAGTTAAACAATTTCCTGCAATTCTATATTTTGTTCTTTATCATTTTAACATGGTATCAGAGCAGGTTGGTTTAATCTCATTTTGAGTGTATAGGTGAAGGAGCTACCATATCTTGGAGCACTCCAATATCAGAGACTCTTGAGAGAGTTTATTGTTTTTAACTAATCTGGTTAAGAGGAAAATTTCAATTTTTTTTTTGGGTTTGGCTGGTTTTCCGCCAAACCCAATCTATCTATTGGATTCATTTTTTCTATTTGTGCAGGTTCTCTATTTTGGCTTAAAAATATTTGATCTAACTCCTTTTCAGATCTTTAATCTTTAAAAATCTTTAATCTAACTCCTTTTGCATGTTTTGGCTCTATACTTGCATGTTGGTTTTTACGTGGTTTCAAGATTCTGTATAAAGATCCTTGGAGGATTCAATAACTTTAATCTTTGTGTGCTGGATCGGTTGCTATTTAAACTAGTTTTTTTATAATCTATTCACTGGTTCTATGGAGATCCACAAAATCAATGCGGCTTCTCTGAATTCATATTGGCATTCATTTCTTTTTTTCTGATGTGTTGAAGTTTCAACAACTGGGACAGATTATGATCATCTTAACATTCCTATCTTAGCGCAGCTTCTTTTATACTCTCTACACAACCCTTACCCTTCTCCTTCTTGCGCAACATATCTATTTTCATTTGCACTGCCTTCTTTACTGTTTCCTGCTCCTCTTCACATTAAGAAGCTGGAAGTATCAGGCTTAGAACTGGAGCGTACTCCTACAAGAGTAGTTACTATTGACATCAGAGGTCATTCATTTTTTTTTATGCAGGAGAATCTTTATAATTTCTTTTTCAAATCTGCAGGCTAATCTTTTTTGCAGGTTACACAAGAGAACCTTCATCATATCTCTGTAGTCTCTCTTTTTTTAGTTTGGTATTTGTCAGCTTGTTTACTATTCATTCCTTGTATATTGCTCTTCGTTCTTTGTCTGCTATATTGCTTTGGTCATTGGTCTTGCCTTATTGGCATTATTTTTTGTCTCATCCCCACTTGGTGCACTCCTTGGTTTATAGCACAGTCTTTATTCTTCTTTGAATTCTCCTAGCGAAGGCTTTCATTTGTTTCATTTCATATCTCTTGCAGCCCAAATTCTTTTCATCCATTTGTGGTTCCAAAGTGCAACTTTTTTGGTTGCTAATTTAGCGCAGCTTTACTCTCCTTCTTTGCACCTTTACACAACCTTTTCTCTTTCTCATTTCCTTATACTATTCTTCACTTTACCTTGTAGAGGAGTTGTTATGCATTCATTTTATTAATTACCAGTTTCATTTATTATAAGTTTCTATTCATTTTCAAATACTAATGTTTCAGGAAGCATATCATTCTATTAATGTTTCATCTTACCTTCTTGTTTATTAAAACCTTTTTATCTATTATATTGCTCTCATTAATCTATTAAAACTATTTTTTTATCTCTTGCACAGAAACTAGTGTAATCTTCTATTGTTTCTTTGCGCAGATCTCCTTTGAACAACAACATTAGAAGCTTCTATTTCTTTAAAACGCTTAAACTTTATAACTTTAACACTTTATTGTATTGTGCAGCTTGTGTAGTTTAATCTTACCTTTTTAATATTGTTTATCCTAACTTTTAAATCTTTGTGTAGTTAAATTTCATTTCAAATCATTTCTAATAAGCATTTCACAGTCAAACATTTCTGTTTTCATTCTCTAACATTTTTTTGCAGGCTGCATCTAGTTCCTCATATTAGTATTTCAGGAGACTTGTTATCATTTTTGTTTATTGCAACTCATTCAATATTCTAATTTTTGTTCTGAGATTCTTTTTTGCAAATATGTGGTATTTCTAATTTTAGTGGTAATTTGAAATTCACTTTGACTCTTTTAAATCTCATTTTTAATATTTAAATTTGGTCAAATCTTAATTTACATAAAAAATTTTATTGCTCAATCATTCTATCTTTTCTATATTTTTTGTCTCATTCATATTCATTTACAATTAGTTTATATTAATTCATCTCTTACTAGTTTACTAAGTGGTTGATAAACATTTGTAATCTTCAACTTGGTTATTCAAATCATTATTATTCATTGCTTTTAATTCTTCTTAATCCAAGCTTTACTTAATATTAATCTTAGTTTTTTAAAATTTGTTTAAACTTAAAAAGTTTAAATGTTCATACATTCTTCCTGCTCCATTTTATCTCAATTCATTTCATTTATAAGCTTTCTATATCTTTATAACCAATATCTTTTGTTGGTTCTGTAATTGGTTGCAATTAAAATTTGTTTCACCATTTACATTAAACAATTAAACTTTTTTAATATCTTTATTTACCTATTCCTATTGTGATTAACTTTAAGTTAAATTCATTTTTCTTAATCTTGATCATTATATATTCTTTGTTATTCACGTTTTCTAAGATAATTTTGATTATTGATCATGACAACATTAATGCTAGATCTTAAACTTACTAGTTCCAATTATTCTATCTGGAGGCCACACATGTTTGATTTTCTCAAATCTCGACACCTTTCAAATATTGTGACTTCACCTAATTTGAAACCAACTTCCACCTCTCCTTAGGCTGACTAGGATTCCTGGCAGTTGAAAGATGATGAAGCATTTGGTCTAATTGGACTCTCATTAAATCCAGATTTATATCATCTTCTCTCAGACTATACTATAGCTCATTAGGCTTGGCATGCCTTAGAAAACACATTTCAAACTTACACAATACCTATTTCCAATGGTAAACTCCATGGTGTTCTTGATTTGAAAGATAACCATATTCCTATTTCTTTAGCTGATAATTATTGTTGTCCAGTTGAAGGAAGTAGTAATGTTTTTGTTCCAAATGAACTGCTTTATGCTCCTATTTTGAAAGATAATCATATTCCTATTTTTTCTCCTAATATTAAGGATAATATTGATACTCTTCAAAAGGATAATGACAAACATGAAGATAGTAATGATACTCCTAATGATTTTGTTCCTCTTAGCAGTGATGATAATGACAATTGTAATAATTTGTTTACTCCTCCTTGCTCTCATGTTGTTGATGACCAAGAAGAGGAAATCATATCTACCTTTCTTAATGATACTTTGCAAGATATGTTTATTTCTCAAGATATAATTCATGTTGATAGTACTAATCCTATGATTGTTGTGGAAGTTAATGATAATGATGCTTATATTACCTCTCCTATTAATGATTCATCTTATGATGCTTACACTACAGATTTCTCTTATGCAGCTAAAGACTGCATTTCTAATTCTATGACTCATGAACATGTTAAAAATTTGGTTTATGAACTTGAAGATTGCTTTTATAATTCTATGACCAATGATTCTCAATATGATTTTTTCCAAAGTGTTACTAATTCAGCACTAGGTGATCCCAATGATGGGCACTCTATTAGTAGTTTTTGCCTTTTTGTAGGCTCAAATATTGATTATGTTCCTATATGCTCCAAAGTAGATCATGAATTTCATGACACTCAAATGGTTCTTATGGAGGACCAACCTCCTTCTCTAATCTCTAAACTTCTTGATGATACCATTGTTGGTGATTGTGCTTATGTATCTAGTAATAAATCTATTTGGGTTACAAAACGCCTGTATGATGCAATTAAATTTGATGATTCTCATTCAGCTTCTACTAATTCAATTTTATGAGGAAATCCCGATAATGGGAGATCCCCTCATGGTTCTTGTTTTTTTGTAGATTTAGGTGATCCTTCTTGGACAAGTAACAATGAAGAATCTCAAAGTTTCCCTACAGATTTTGGCCTATATCCACAACCACCTACACTCTTGCATTACGACAAGCAAAATAATCCTATTTCAAGATCGAAGCATTTATCATTACACCATCACCTAATATCAGCTCAAAGTGAAGAAAATCAAGTTCTCCTCCTCTACTACAAGAAGGATAATCCAGTTGCAGATTTTTGTAATTACCCCAAGTAAAGATTAAAGGGGGGTGTTAGAATTTAATCTTTCCTTGGTTATTTATGTATTTAATAGGATAAACCAAGGTATCCTAATGTATTTTGTCCTCTAGTCCAAGTGGGGGGACATTTAATATTTGTAATTTCCTTTATTAAGGAAAATAGTTATTCCTCCTTATGAGGAATCCTACACTTGTCTCACACACTAGTGAAATGTGGCACACTGAGATATGGGAGTTACAATGTAACTCCTCTCTCACATCTCTATCAAAAGAGATGGCTCTCCTCCTTTTTCTCATTCTCTCATGAGATTTCTTCCTTTTCTCAATTATTGTATGAGCATTGATCTCTCTCTCTCTTTCTCTCATTCTTAGGCATTTGTTGCCACTTTCATTAAATTCACAGGGGTTTTTTTATGCTTTTCCCCTTCAAAATCTTGTCTCCTCTTTGCTTATTTTTTGATGTATCCTCCTAGTTCTTGTGCTAATTCATGGTATTTTTTCCTTACTCTTAGCTCCTGAGTTAAATAATTTCCTGCGATTCCATATTTTGTTCTTTATCATTTTAACACAACTATCTTTGCTTGATCAGTTCCAATGAAGTACACACAATTCTCTATTCTACACCCAGTAGGTACAAGCTTGTAGCTTTCATAATCTTCTTTCACATCACATACATCTCATCCATATATTTTCCAAAGAAAAGATCTTACATATATAACCTATTACATTCTACATGATCAGGTCGGCTGATTAGGATTTCCTAATATACAAAAAATTACATAAACCCTTGCTAAGATAAAACATTATCTAAAATAAGTATATAATGATTACATTACAACAATTAAGTACTGACATCATTAATTTAAATTTGCCAACCAAAATGCATGCTACATCTCTAAAGTCAACTTCCAAATAAGTCTTCTCCAGAACACATGCCACAACTGATGTCATCCTGGTTCCATGACTTACGCTGACCAACTAACATTCTTTAGCACCTTATCTATCATTCTTAAGGATCGCATACACTGAATCAATACCTTCTGTAAGATATACCAGAAACATAGAGACTCAATCTATCCAATTTTACTGTCATAGTCCAGTAACCAGTCTTCATGAAAATATCTATAACTTAACCAATACACAACATTACATGATGTGATATTGGATATAAGATCAGAACATCGTCATGTACTCTCATCTAATTTTTCATTCTCTAAAACATCTATACAATGTCCGTACACTGTAATAACTATCATGTTCTCTTCACAAAAACATATGTTGACATCAGTGACAAAACACTAATGACAACAACAGAAGCTCCAACATCATTCAACATAGTGTTTAAAAATATTAAATGTATCAACCATCTCCCCAATGCATTAGCAATATCTAACAAGAGCGATAATGATGAGCTATGAAACAATGATGTCCTTTCTTTTATCATTAAGTTACATCCATTTATTTATATAGTACCATTCCCTTTAACAATTAATAAGGATCATGTAAGCCTTGTAAGAGCTATAATTAAACTTTATCTCTTTAAAATATATAATTTTATCAGGATTCTGGAGTTATTTCCCAATCTTTTTAAATCCCAAGAAGGCTTTAAGAAATCACCTTTTCCTACATTCAATATGAGGAAATCTAGTATGACATCAGTTAAATATTTTTAGGAATTGTTGCAAAATTTGTAAGTTTTTCCTCCTCGTTAAATTAGGGAATCATCAACTTCATTGTCTTATAAGGAGAAGTCCTTTTGGTCAATCAACTTTAATGTTATATAAATATGATAATTTCTCCTCATTATGGCCCAATACTTAGGTATGATGTAAGCATATTGAGTAATTTAGAAGGTCATGATTCGATCTAGATCACATTACCATGAAAAATTAAAAATACTTAAGATAGTAGCCAGAGCTCATAGAGTAGTCTTTAAATTGATAATAAGGTAATTTGGGCCTGTGCAGTCATCTCCCTATCTCAATATTGGAGTGGAGAATTTTAACCTTCCCCCTCAAAGATAAAAACCAAATGGCATTTAGGGGAAAAATTAAACTAGAAAGGTGGAATGGTATCCTGAATCCCCTATTGGATGCAGCTTGCAGAGTGCTTGAAAAGGGTTTGAGAGATTACAATTTTGATAGTGAATTATCAATTTGAGTTAATGGTCACATTGTAGGGCTTTTCATCATGATTTCTTGCTTCAATGGGGTTGAGAAAGAAGACATCATCGTAGTGGCATGAATAATATTCAAAGAAGAATGTCTAGCTGGTTTAGAAAAGGCAGTGTATGATATAGACAAAGATCTATCTATACCCTTTCCAAAGATATACATGAGGATTGATTTGGGAGACCTACCCTCCATCCCAAACTCTCAACGTATGCCTATGTCGGTCTTCAAAGATGAAGATGGATTTGAAAAGCACTGATTAGAGATGCCAAGGAATTTAGACTTTATGATAAAAGTCATCATCAAAGAACCTATGGAGATGGACTGGTGCTGGACTATTGGAGGGCCGAAAGATACAATATTCTAGATGAATTCAATGAAGAAGAACTAAACAATGTTTGGATTGTGGTGCCTTCCATAAAAAAGAGCTCACACAATACTTACAAAGACAATGAAGATGAGGATACCATCATCATCCTACATCATAGTGGAGAATAATGGAGTTACAGCTTTGTTAACAAGGAGTAAACTCGTATTTGATATCCAGTAGTGGAGATAGTTTTTTGTTTTAGTGTAGACTTTTTAATTTTTGTGATGTTACTTAGAAAACAAGTTACGTTCCTTGAATATAAAGAATAGCATATAATATATTTTATTAGTGCCTCTGGCTAAATGTTGTACTAATCTTAAAATTCTACAAACAATGTTATAAGAAGACTGATATGAATAGGTTTTATCTTAGGTTACATGGAAAGAATAGTTTAACTGCGTATAAATTCTGGGTGTTATGATTTGAATATGCTTGTATTTCATTTTATGTTAATTTTTTTTTGGAGAATAACAATGGACTTAATTCCAAATATTTTAGGATATCCCTAGTATTTATGAAATAATAGTAGGAATTGGGTAAAGGCCTAAAAAAGGAAATCATACTATAATAGGATACTAGCTATCTCTAGGGAATGAAAATAAAACTAGAAGCCCTCCTAGGGTTTCAGGTAACCTTTACTAGGAAGAATACCAAGAGTCAGGATCGATTGATATCCCTCTTCTTAGTTCATCTTCGTACCCTCCCTCCACTTCACTTTAGAAGGCATATCTCCCCTTTCCTAGGAATAGTCCCACTAAACTAGAACATTCCCCTCTTAGAGTAATGATTTAGAAACTTGCAAGTCATTTAGTATGCCAACGATCAAGCTTCTTCCCTTAAAAATTCTTTAGAAATTCTGCTTACACTTCAGGCATGAAGAAGGACATAAGTCTCATATTTAAACAATTTAGAAAGGTATTCTTCCTACCAACCTCCTATCAAAGGATTTTCTACCTAATATGTCGACCCCTATCAAATTAGTGAGTTCCAAATCCCATATTTCTTTTGGAGGGGAAATAACAGTTAGGAGACTAAATACCTTAATGCTAAACACATATCCCTTAATACTGCGAGTGGTCTATCACATATTGTTAACCTACAACTAATTGAATATATTGATGAAGATTCAGGAGGTCACCAAGATGTTAAAGTATTATGTAAGATGATTAAATTAGTCAATATGTTGTCATTTATGTCAACTATTTTTTACTATACTTATCATGATAGTTACAAACATCTGAACATCTGTAGAAGGAAGAAATGGTGAAGAAATGAGATATCTACACAAGTACAAGATGAATATGACAGATATGGATAAGGTATACATTGGGTTACTTTTTGATGAGTCTATGGATTTATGTTATTGACTTGAGCATGTTACATTATTATATTATGAAGATGAGATCATAATTGAGCATGTTTATATGGTCAGTAATTGAAGATTTTAGTATACACCGAGTCAGTGTTGTGTATACTAAGTGAAAGTAATAACCAAGTTAGTTATCACTGATGCATTCTGTATTAACTGAGTAGGATGAAAACATTACATTTTTATAACAATCGATTGGAATTGATGATCTAGAAAATGATATGATTTTGAGGTAAGAGATAGAGTTTGTTATAAGATAAAAAACTGACAAAATTTAGAGATGATCGAAGGGAAGAGATTGAAATGTGTTATTGATACAACTACCGAGGAATCTTGAAGAGGAAAAATAAAGGATGGAGATTAAGAGGAACAATCTAATGGATGAGATAAAAATGGTTTACATGTCTACTTAAGAGACATGAGATTCATTGTTGAATAATCCAAATAAAGAGGGAATGCACGAGAATTCGTGTGAAGACATTTTTCATGCACCACTGATCAAACTGGTTATAGTAGGAAACAAGATGGACTATAGGTATTATTGAGCGTCAGAGAATATTACATCAAGTGAAGTAAGTTGGATGATACAATGGAGTGAATTGATTATTGATCAGAAGAGTTATATTGAGCTTAGCATAGATCTGAATACTTTCAAATTGAGTTGTATTGGAGTCAGATCACTACTGTATTAGTTTAACCATTATTACAACTAAATATCTTAACTGAGTGGACTTAATAGTCTTTTTTTATTTCAATATTATATTCATGGAATGTTAATTGTTTTCTTATTGAGCCCATAGTGAATGATGGTCGAGGGAGAATTGCTACTGATAAATCCTCTAACAAGGTCACACCTTACAGTGTGCATTGTAACCTTTAACAGGGTTTATTGGTAACTGGTGTTTTGGGGCACTAGGGATCACTTGAGGGTTGTCATTCATGGAAGCACTTGTGTTGGAGTGATTTCATGATGAGATGTTTCATCCTGGGGTCACAGTCATGAAAATGACTAAGTCCATAATCAGGGTAACAGGGTACAATGTTACAGTTCTGGTTAGCAATAGAAATATATGAGGTATTATGGCCTACAAAGTTAGTAGAAGGTATTTTGGGATATATACATGCTTTAATTAAGAGCGCATAAGTTTTGGTGATCAGATCAGTGAGATTCAATGATTTGAAGGTATGCGATGACAGTGAAATAGTATAATAAGGCATATGAGCTGTTGCGCTGATTGCGGTAAGGCTACTTGGTATGGTAACATGCTAAGTTAGATAAATAAAGTATATTTATGACACTTTGGTAATATAAGATTGCTGACTCCATACTTATCATTTACATAATTAATTATTATGTTTTTTATGGTATTTGTGAAGCTGACTAGATGGCATATTTTGTATAAGTATAGAGTGCTTTTATGAAAGTGATATGTATTGTGATTATTATGATGAAGGAAGGTTGTGAATTTGAGAGTAGAGATCAGATGCAAGATCAGTGATAGACAAAGCTATAACTAGAACTACTTAAGGAAAATAAGTTCTTGTATTGTTCACATTTTGGAGAACTTTTTGTATTTTAATTTTTGATTGTAAGAGTAGTTTTCTCACCACTTTTAACCAAGTGTTTTGTATACCCCTAATAGGGTTTTTTATTCCTCTAGCAAGGAAATGTACTATATAATAATGAGCTCCTAACAAGGCTAGATCTCCTAACAGGGATATAATATTTTAGTGCATAGTTGTGGGTACCATCCCCACCAGGGTTTTCCCTTAGCTAGATTTTCTTGAGAACAAATCATGGTGTCATGAGTTATGTGTTATGGTTTAATGTTCTTTTCATTTCTACATTATTATGGTTTATTTATAATTGGTTGAAGTTTAAATTGAAATACAATAATACTGATTCGACCCCCTTCTCAGTATTACCTAATCCTAAAAATTGGTATCAGAGCTATTGGCCTTTGGAGAGAAAGCCTAACAACTTAAGGGAGATCAGAATGGATTCAAAAAGTTTGCAAGAGAATTTTGATGCAGCACTTGAAGATCTAGACAAAGAGAAGGCTGAGAATGGAATATCAAAATTCAAATTAAGAAGAGCAGAAGGTTTCATCAGGAAACTAAAGGAACATCTTGAAACTTGAAGATGTAAGAAACAAGATCTTATGGACAAAATTAGTGAAGAATCAGTCAATGATAAATTAGATCAAGTAAAGAGGCTAGAGCAAGAAAACTAAGAAATCAATATTTTGATGATAAAAAGAGATTCAACATGAAAAGGATGCAAGGAACAAAGTTGAAGAATCACTGAAAGAAGAAAATAAGTAGATAGGACAAATGAAGACTGAAATTGACCATTACAGGGATAAATATCAAGAATTGGACAAATATAATTAGATCATTAAAGGTGAACTCACTCAAGCCAAATTACACATTGAGAAGTTGCACATGAGTAGTGACAAAATTGATGAGCATAGAGAAAGATAGAAATCAAAAGGAGACATGACTGGAGTTGGATTCAATGAAGCATAAATTTCTAAAACCAATGAAGGAGAAAGTGAAGCAAAGAATGAAGAAAGACCTACACATGAAGAAATACCTATTCATGAAGTACCTAAAGAATAGGTTAGACCTTTTAGAGGTAGATTCTTTGGATGCAAGAAAGTTGGACATATGAAAAGAGATTATAGAAGTAAAGGTACCTCTAAACCCTTTGCTAGCTACCATTTTTACTATTATGATTATGGACACAAGAAATCAGATTGGAAAAAACTAGATCAATCTAGGTATAAGCAAGATTATGTCAGATGAGAATTAGTAACCAAGATCACATGTCAAAAATGAAATAACTTTGGTCAGACTGCAAGATACTCCAAGCTAAAAGTAAATCAAGAAAGAAGGAGACCACCTACATGTTACGAATGCAAAAACCTCAGACACATTGTGAAGTTTTGAAGATACAATGGAGAGGACAATAGAAGAGGACCAAGAAGATCAAGTGAACCAAGAGGACCACCTCTTGTGGTTATAAGAAAGAATGTTGGTGACAGTGGTAAGAGTCTTAATGAATACATGAGTGGATTTGAGAATCAATTCAAGAAATTAGAGAGCAAGGAGGATGACAAGATATGGAAGGTGAAGGTTTTAAAAAAGGCATCAATTTAGGGAGAGACAGTTGATGATACTGTGTCTTCGCATGATGAGTTCTTTGAGGCATTGACCTAGAAGGTCGCATGGCCTTAAGAGGAGAATTGGATGTAGAGAACATAATATATCCAGCCCCTGTACATGTGGAGTAAGCTCATGTGAGCTTAGGTATGGTGTGTGCAGACACCATGGAGTCTATGGATGAAAGTACAACACTTGGAGATTCATTTTCCATGTTTGCGAGTTTTATGTTGACTGGATGGGATGCAAAGTTGAGCTACTTGTTTTTAATGCACTCACTCAACTTGTGAAGGATAAAAGAACTTAGAAGATATCATTTTAGTACCATTTATTGATCAATGAATAAGGAGAGAAGAATTGTGAAGCATTTCAAGTCATCTAGCAGAGAGGTTGTGTGATTGTATGAAGCATAGATCTGGATTTTAATGCGATAAAGGTATTTAGACTTATTTTCAGTGAGAAGTTATGGATGCACCAGTAGTTTATGATGTCATGGATAGACCTAGGTACAAATTTAAGAGAAATCCATTTAAGTCATGTGAGGATGATCCAGAAGGAGCATTTTCACAAACCCCTATCGGTATATTGCACGTAGAAGACATTAGGGCATACATACATTACAAGTATGAAATAATTGGAGATGTAAAGATCTATAGTGAATTGGATAGTATGAAAGAAGCAAATGGATCCATGGTAGATGAATTCAAAAACCTACAAGATGAATCTATCATTAAGCTAACCCTACTCATAGAATTCATAGAAGTTGAATGGTTTAAGATCATTCTTAGAAGAATCTATGATTAGTTTTTTTGGATTGGAGATCAACTTGTAAAGATTTGTGCATAGATGATTCATGAGATTACAAGCCTTGATAATGAAGGATCCCTACCTGTAGCAAAAAAGAATTTGAGGAAACAAGAAGAAACCCTAACCCATTCCAAGTGGGATAAGAGGGTGATGACAGTCAATGACATCTTTTAGAAATATGTTAGGTTGGTAGCAATGTTGTTGGGCTACAAACTATTTTATACTAGTAGACCAAATTTTGTATCAACTGGAGTCATCATGATGGAATACAAAATGGTGAAAGAAACCAAGAAATATAATCTTTATGAAGTACTAGCACACCAATTCCTTGGAAATATAAAGGTGATAAAGAAGGATAGGACTAAAGCATTTAGGTTTGGGTCACTATTGGTCCATATCTACATTCATATCATTCACAAGTTTCCTGACATGGACCCTAGGGCATGGAAGTATAATGTATCCATTGGGATTCATATTTTAGAGAGTTACAAAAGGAAAGATAAGAATTGGGTTGATGGTGAACTATTTTCCATGAGAAAGATACTACAAAGGCAGATGAAAGAAATGTATATGATAGCATAAAACTCAGTTGAGAAGTATGAGGACACTATCTATTTCATGGTTGAAACTGATTGTGTTTTTTTTTGAGGTAGTGGAACCAATAATGAAATGGTGTTACCCTATGGGGTATGAAGTCAGTGCTAAAATCTTAACTATGTAGGTTGAGCATGTTCTACCAGTAGAAATAGACCCTACCCAAGAAAGATGGGGAACCTATAGAGAGAAATTAGGAAAGATAAAAGAAGAACAAGACAAGGTGACAAGGAAGAGGAAAATTAGTAAAATTATGGAGGATATCACCGCGAAGGTAGGAATCACTAGGGAACAATTGATAAAGATAAGGAATACGATGGAAGCATCTTCAAGCATAGCCATTGATGCTCCTATTCCTTCAGAGGAAAAAAAGATAGTAACTCCTATTGTTGATATTATTGACTTCTCAGCCACACAAGAGGAGGAAGTGCAAGAATTTTTGCTCGTGATCATTCCAAGAAGATCTACAAGATCAAGGAAGTAGGACAGTCCTAAGGAGAAAGAGATAGAAGTTTAGAGGAAGAAGAAAGAGTAAAAGGTAGTTAAGAAAGTAGAAGAGAAAGAGTCTCAATAGGATCCACAAACTTTGTGGAAACCAGAGCTTAAATCATTATAGAAGAGAGTGATAAAAGATGGGAAGTTGAAGATAGTGGACAGATACTATGAGAGGTATGATGCTAAAAACCAAGCAATCATTAAAGATATTGTCATTGAGAATCTATTGATTTTCAGTAAAAACTTGTTAGAAATTGAAGGGAGTATTCCTAAAGATTTGTATAGAAAATTGGAAATCAGGAAATAATTGTCACAATCAGAAGATGAAAACATAAGGAATAAAGCCATTGAGTACATGTTACCAGTTGTCTCAATACAAGAAAGGGAGAGAATTATAAATGCATTAAAACTCCTATTGAGAAAAAAGGCTAGACTATTAAAAATAATGGCTAGGAAATATGATGAGGTGATTGAGGGAACTGAAAGGGAATTAGATCAAATAATAATGAATGAGATGGCAAAGAATACCTCATCTCCCAAGGTTACTAAGCCTACACCTTTGGGATTGGGAGAAAGTTCCAAAGTAGTGGATGAAAGTATATAAGACAACATGCAACCATATTTCTATGTCTCTGGTGTGCCTGTGACCCTTGACACTTTGCACGATGTAAATGATCCATTTATGAAATATTTGGATAGTGCGATGGAAGTTGGAGAACAAGAACATTTAGAGGAAGATGAAATAAAGGAGAAAATAGAGGAGGATGTACAGGAGAAGGAAATACAACAGGAAGAAAAGAAGGAAGAAGAGACCATAACAGAAAAAGTTGCTAAGGTTAAAATGGACACCTCTTTATTGTTGGCAAGTATGGCCAAACAATCAAGCTCTGATGTAGATAGTATGGATGAGGATGAGCTTATGAGGCTATCCTTCATGGCCTTTGCTAAGGCTAAAGAAAGGTTAGTATAGAAAGGGGACAAAAGAATAAAGGTAATGGATAGGGCTATAGAAATAGTAAAAAAGCTACTTCAATCACTGATTATCTTTCAAGAAAAGGATGAAGGTGAGAACCTTGGTACAGTATTGGATAGCTTTGATAGTCACTTTGACTCATTGCTAGAAACTGCAGAAGATAAGGCAGAGAAGAAATTTTTGGAGAAGAATTTGAGAGAAGTCTGTTAGTCCATTTCATGGGACTTAGACATTCTCAAGGCTACTATTCTTAAGGCCAAGAGAAGTGTAGCCCAAGGTAGGAATATTTATAGCTACTACATAAATCCTTGTAGGAATGTAGAGAATATTGAGGAGATTGTAGCCAAGGATAGGGCTACTCTTGATAGTTTGATGAGTAGTTGTGAATCATCTTCAGTAACTATGGGAAAAATAGATAAAGAGACATCCAGGCTATTATACAAGATCAGTGTACTAGAAACAGAGAAAGGGAGAGTTGTAGATAGATTTGGCTTGTTAAGAAGCCTATTGACCCGTAAGCTTTCAATGCTTGAGACTCATCTTTTAGAGATGGAAAAGGTTGAAGGATCAATGACTTTTTCTACACCTACTGAGCTTAAAAAAATGGAGACCACATCATATGGACTGAATGGATTAATCCATGTCAGTGAGATACTGATAAGATCATGGGTTGAGGAAGTGAAGACCTTGGAAAACTCTTTCCAAGATGTCTTAAAAGTAATGAGTAAGCGCTAAATCTTTTTGTGCTTAATTTTTTGAAATTTTGTATACACATTTTCCATTGATGTCAATGGGAGAGGAAGAGAAAGAGGAAAAATGTAAAAATTAAAAGGAAGAGAAGGTAAACAATAAGTAGAATTAAAGATGTAAATAAAAAAAAAATAGTAGAAAAGAAGAAAAGAGAAAAAGAGATATGTATAATTAGTGCTTTAACACTTAGTCATTTTTCTAAGTGTTTCCATCAATGCCAAAGGGAGAGATTGTTGGAAAGTGGTGTTTTGGGGCACTAGGGATCACTTGAGGGTTTTCATTCATGGAAAAACTTATGTTGGAGTGATTGCATGATGAGAGGTTTTGTACTGGAGTCACAATCATGAAAATGACTAAGTCCAGAATAAGGGTAACAGGGCACAATGTTACAGTTTTGGTTAGCGATGAAAATATATGAGGTATTATAGCCTAAAAAGTTAGTATAAGATATTTTGGGATATATACATTCTTCAGTTAAGAGTGCATAAGTTTTGGTGATTAGATCAGTGAGATTCAGTGATATGAAGGTATGCAATGATAGTGAAATAGTATAACATGGCATATGAGCAATTGCGGTGATTGCGGTAAGGCTACTTGGTATGGTAATGTGTTAAGTTAGATAAATGAATTATATTGTTGATAATTTGGTAATATAAGATTTTTGACTCCATAATTATCATTTACATAATTAATTATTATGTTTTATGTGGTATTTGTGAAGTTGACTGGATGGCAGATTTTGTCTAAGTATAGATTGCTTTTATGAAAGTGGTATGTATTTTGATTATTATGATGAAGCAAGGTTGTGAATCTGAGAGAAGAGATTAGATGTGAGATTAGTGATAGATAGAGCTATAAATGGAACTACCTAAGCAAGATGAGTTCCTTTATTATTCACATTTTGGAGAATTCCTTGTAGCAGTTTTTGATTGTAAGAGCAGTTTGCTTACCACCTTTAACTAGGTGTTTTGTATATGCCTAATAGGGTTTTGTATTGCAAGGAAATGTACTATGTAATAATGAGATCCTAACAGGGTTAGATCTCCTACTAGGGATATAATATTTTAGTGCATAGTTGTGGGTACCATTCCCACCGGGGTTTTCCCTTGGCTAGGGTTTCATCGAGAATAAATCATGGTGTCATAAGTTATGTGTTATGCTTTAATGTTCTTTTCATTTATGTATTATTATGGTTTATTTATAATTGGTTTAAGTTTAAATTGAAATACAATAATACTAATTCACCCCCCCTCTCAATATTACCTAATCCTAACAGGGTTGGCTCCTAACCGAGCTCACTTTAGAAGAGTGAAATATTTAGGGTTAACAGTCCTAGGTGGTTTTTCCCTTAGCAGGGTTTCCACGTTAAATCTTTGTGTTATGTGTTATTTTTTATGATTGGCTTACTATCATACTTTACATGTTTTATATTTGATTAATCGGTAAACATAATTTTAGAAATTATTGGTAATCTGTAAATGAACAAAAAGATTGTTGTTAATATCTTACCAAGTTAATTATTTTATTGAGAAAGTTTGAAAAAGTACATATGAGAGTTTGGGACTATAGGATAATTGATTTAATTGATTCACCCCCCTCTAAGTTATCTAACACATACTAGGTATGGAATTCCTTACCAAAGATGATAGGTATAGGGTCAATATAGAGATACCTGCAATGTTTATTGCAATCTTAGTTCAGGTTGACAAGGAGAAGGAAGATATTGAAGGGCTGTGTGCCCATATTTTCAAGAGGAGAATCCTTGGAAACTTAGATAAGGTTATCTAAAACATCAGAAAGGACCTAATGATACTGAAACCTAGCTTTTTTTACTTTTCCATGCTAGATGAAAGACCTGTCCCTTCTTCCCCTATATTGGTAACAAATGATGTCAATACGCTATGTACGAGAGTCCCAATCATAAAGAGGAGTTTGGATTTTCTTATGAGCTTTATGCATGTGAGAACACCAAAGAAATAATTTTTTTTCTATCTATATTGGAATGAGGATGAGGTAGGGGAAGCAAATAGAGATTATTTTAGTGATTCAGAGTCAGAGGATTTGGTGGAAGTATAGTTGGATGAAGGCAGAAATAGGAAAAGGATAAAGAAAAGGAAAAAAATCTCTCTAGATCCTCATACCCATGTGGAGACAAATGAGAGTGGAAGTAACAAGGAATTATATTAATTCTCTGTTATAAAACATGTTAGATCTGAGTATGTTCTATTTTAGGAGGGATCTCTATTCAGTGGAATTTTTTAATGCCAAGCAAGTGTAATACTATTAGAAGTTAGTAATCTTTCCTTGATTGTTTTATTTAATTTTAGGATAAACCAAGGTATCCTCCTTTTATTTATTTTAGGATATTCCTAGAGGAATCTCTACATGTAATTTTGTCCTCTAGTCCAAGTGGGAGGACAACTCATATTTTGTAATTCCTTTAATAAGGAAATTAGTTTATTCCTCCTTATGAAGATGCTCACACTTGGAACACACTTAGTACGAATGTGGCACTCATACACATGGGAGTTACATGAAAAATCCTTCACTCATCTCTACTTAAGAGATGCTTCTCCACACACTTGACATAATTTTATCACATTTTCTACACATAATTTTCTCTCATCTTGACATATTAGTTATATCATTATTGTATTGGCTTCTTGCTCATATTATATCTCTCTCTTTAGGATTTTCATGCCTCATTCATAATACACAAAGGGGTTTTTCTTTTCTTGTCCCCTTACAAAAATCTCTTGGCTCTTTTTTGGGATTCTTGGAGTATTCTCATGTTTTGGTGATTAATCTTGCAACTCTTTCTCATATTTGGCTTATGGTAAACTCCTTCTTGCACTTCACTTTCTTGGATTATTTCATGAACTTATTTTCATTCTTTTAGTACTTCTAACATGGTATCAGAGCTACTAATCCTTGTTTAAATATTTGCAGGTAGGTGTCATTAAAAGGAGAAAGCTCTTCTTGTTGATCTAATATTTTTTGCAGCTCTTTCTTGTTCTTTTATTATTTTAGTTTTTTTTGTGTCTAACCCTCTTTGGAAGGCTTTCCGCCAGAGAGTAGATTTTTGAATTTTTTTTGGGTTTGGTCTATTCTCCGCCAAACCCAGCTTAGTTCCTTCATTTAATCTTGTGTTTTGCATGATTTCTCCAGCCTTGTTTGTAGATTTCTTTTATCTCATTCAAATTTTAATCTTCTCTCTAACAAGTTTTTATGCAGTTTTCATCTTCATTTCGGATCACAGGATTTTCTAATCCTTTGTGCATGATTCAAACTAATTATTTTATTTATTTTTCTAATCCCTTGCATGTAGGGTATTTCACTTTTTTCTACATATTTTAGTATTTGATCTAATTCTAACATTGTTTCTATCTCAGTTCTATATCTTAGTTAATCTCTGATTTCATATATTTCATATACGTCTTCTTTGTTTCATAATTCTTATCTCATATTGTTCTTTATTGCATGATTCAAAAAATAATTTCTTAAATCTTTTTTTCAATATATTTGTGCATCTTTGTTCTAATTTATATCTTTGTTATTCTTTCATATATATCTAATTTTATAATATTGTGCATGCAAGTTTCATAAATCTCTATTTTGACAGTACCTCACTTAGATGCCCATATCATTTGAACCTGAATAGATTAGGAAGATCGCTCCAATCAAAACCTTGAAAACTTCATTTTTAACAACATATCAAAATTTTAGAAAAATCCAATGGTGTATTTGGAAGTTATGACCCCTATAATATGACTGGTGTTTTTTGTCCAAAAAATGTCTTGGCTCTCTCCCTTGCATGAAGTCCAATTCAAATTAATATCATTACATCTCTTCCTTGAGCTATTACTTTGCAACCCATATAATCTTCTCATGACCTACAACTGATTGAATAACTTGATGAACTGAACAGACAGTGATTAGAGATCATTGAGCTATTAAAGTGATATGTATGATGATTAAATCAGTCAATATGTTGTGATTGATGTCAACTAGTTTTGACTATAATTATCGTGATAGTTACAAACATCTGAACATCTATAGAAGGAACAAATGGTGAAGAAATGAGATATCTACATAAGAAAAAGATAAATATGATAGATAAGGATAAGGTATACATTGCATAACTTATTGATGAGTCTATAGCATTGTGTTGTTGACTTGAGCATGTTACATTATTCTATTATGGAGAAGAGATTAGAATTGAGCAAGATAATGTGGTTGGTAATTGAAGATGTCAGTATACACTGAGTTAGTGTTGTGTATACCGAGTGATAGTAATAACCAAGTTATTTATCACTGACGCATTTAGTATTAACCAATATGGATGAAAATATTAAATGTTATAATAGCCAACTGTAATTGATGAGATGGAAATTGCTTATGATTCCGAGGTAAGAGATGAAGTTAGTTATAAGATCCAGGACTAAAAAAAATTAGAGATGATTGAAGGGAAGAGAATGAAACGTGTTATTGACACATCTCCCAAGGAAGCTTGAAGTGGCAAAATGGACGAAGGAGATTAAGAGGCAAAATCTAATGGTTGATATGAAATTGGTTTACATTTCTATTTAAGAGACATGAGATTCATTGATTGAACTATACCAGATGAATAGAGACTGCAAAATATTTCACGTTAAGACATTTTTTCATGCATACCTGATCTAATTGGTTACAGATAGAACTGATATGAACTACATGCATAATCAAGTGTCAGAGATATATACATCGAGTGAAGTAAGTTGGAGGATATGATGAAGTGAATTTATTATTGATCAGACAAGTTATATTAAGCTTAGAATAGATTTGAATACTTTTAAATTAAGTTGTATTTGAATGAGATCACTATTGTATCAGTTTAACCATTGTTACAACAAAATCTCTTAACCAAGTGGACTTAACACTCTTTTGTATTTCAATATGACATTCAAGGAATGTTAATTGTTTTCTTTTTGACCCCATAGTGAATGGTGGTCGAAGGAGAATTGTTAGTGATAAATCCTCTAACAAGGTCACACCTAGACAGGGATGTTTATAACCTTTAACAAGGTTGGTTCCTAACTGAGCTCACTTCAGAAGAGTGAAATATTTTGGATTACCAGTCCTTGGTGGTTTTTCCCTTAGTAGGGTTTCCACATTAAATATTTATGTTATTTTTTATGATTTTTTTCTATCATACTTTACATATTTCATATTTGATAAATCGGTAAAGACAGTTTTAGAAATTATTGGTGTTCGGTAAATGAACAAAAAGATAGTTATATTATCTTACCGAGTTGTTTGATTTGTTGAAAAAGTTTGAAAAAGTACATCTGAGAGTTTGAGACTGTAGGATAACTGATTTAAATGATTCACCCCACCTCTCAGTTATCTAAAAATTGGTATGAGAGAATTTTGGTTGCTTGGAGGAAAGTTTCAAGGACTTGAGCAAAAGATCACAAGATGTATAAAAGAGAAGTGCCTAAGATGAACAAGGATAACTTCACAACATGGAAAAGAATAATGAGGCTACACATATATGGAATTGGGGAATCTTCTCTTCAACTCTTAGACAATGGATACATACAACTGACTATTAGACCTTTGAAAGTTGATTAGCTGAGAGACATATATGAACATAATATAACATTGATAGAGATAGTTGCTGCTCTATCTGATGTAGAATTTGAAGATATCAAAGCATGTACTATAGAAAAATAAATGTGGGAAAAACTTGCACAAGTTCATGGTGGTGATGTAAATGTGATGAGAGTCAGAGCTGAAAGGCTTAGAGGTAGATTTTATGACATGAAGATGAAAGATAGTGAAAACATTACACAATACTCTAACTGAATCAAGGAGGTGGTCAATGCTATTTGAGGAGTAGGAGGTATTATTTATGAAGACACTATTGTAAGTAAAATAATGAGAACCTTTCTACCTATCTATGCTATTAGAATCTCTATGATTCATGAAATGAGATTTGCATCAGGTAATGTTCTTACACTAGATAGCCCAATTGGTAAGTTGACTACTTTTGAGCTGAATAACTATGATAATAGTATTGTATCGAGTGTTGAGTCTGTATTTATGTTATCTTTGAAGATTTGTAAGTCCAATGGTAAACATAATATAAGAAATGAAAGTGGCAGTGACAGTGAAGATGATATTGATGAGCTTGAAGCACTTATGGCTAGGAGACTTGAGAAAGGTAAAGGAAGGTATAAAGGCAATTTACCTCTAGCATGTTTTAATTGTAAAGAGATTGACCATATTTCTGCTAGATTTCCTAACAAGAAAGATGGAGATAAAGACAATGAATGATCTAGTGACGGAAAGTTTGGTAGAAGAGATAACCGAGATCACAAGGGAAACTAACACTATGATAGAAGAAACAACCAAGACTACAAAGACAAAGGCAAGAAGGCATGTTACCTTGTTGGAGATGATGATAATAATACTTACACTGACACTGATAAATATGTTGAGGTGGTATTCGTAGCAATGAAAGATGATTCAGAAGAAGAAGAAAGGTACCGCACTTATATCTAAAGTTAGAAAGAATGATACATGGATTATTGATAGTGGTTGTAGACATCATATGACTAGTGTTGAGGACAAATTTAAAAATCTTGAACACTACAATGAAGGATCTGTTAAAATGGGAAATGATACACCTTGTCTAGTGAAAGGAAAAGGATCTTTCTTTTTGAAAAATAAAATTAGATGTGAGAATGCATATTGGGTGAAAGGACTTAACTATAATCTATTGAGTGTAGCACAATTGAATAATTTAGGTCACTGAGTTTCATTTGAAAATAGAAAGGTGAAGATATATAATGATATCGGAAAGTTGGTCAGTACTGGTGAACAATACAAAGGTAATCTATTTTATCTTGACAATGTTGAAACTTCTTATTTTTGGATAGAAATGAAGATGTGTGGTTGTGGCATAAGAGACCGTGTCATGTGAATTTTGATAACATGGTTAAGATCAGTAAGATTAGAAGAGTTACAGGTTTATCAAGTCTAACTAAACCTGACCATGTCATGTGCAATTAATGTCATAAAGGAAAAATGAATAAATCTAGTTTTAATATCAAAGACTATTCTTCTAAAGGTATTTTGGAGTTGGTATATACTGACTTATGTGGTCCTATGAGAACTCATAGTTATTATGGTGACAAATATTATATTTTATTTGTTGGTGACTACTTTAGGATGATGGCAGTTATGTTTTTAAAAGAGAAATTTGAAGCTTTCAAACTATTTAAGTGGTATAAAGCTAAAGTTGAAAAGGAAACCGAGAAATATTTAAAATGCTTAAGATCTGATAAAGGAGGTGATTTTTTTTCTAATGAATTCACTAATTTTTGTAATGAGCATTGAATTAAAAGATAAGTTTCTACATCGAGGACACCACAACAGAATGGCATTGCAAAAAGAAGGAATCGATCTATAGTTGACTGTGCTAGAATACTAATGATTGAGAAAGATTTTGCACAAAGATACTGGAGAGAAGTTGTTAGCACTGTTGTATACACATTGAACTGAGTTCAACTAAAGAAAGATACAAATAAGACACCTTCTGAGTTATGGTTTGGCTACACACCAAATGTAAGTTATTTCATAATTTTTGGAAGCAGATTTTACATTCTGAAAGATGATAGAAATGGTAAATTTTATTCTAAAGGTGATGAAGGAATATTTCTACGATATTCTACTAAGAGAAAAGTATACAAATGTTTGAACAAGGTTACTAACAAAATAATTGAAAGTGATAATGTGAAAGTTAATGAGTTTATTGAGAAGAATGATGAAGAAATCAAGAAGGAACCAAAAGACTATGGTAGGTTTACATATATTGAGCATCCAGACTATCTATCCAAGCCATAGGATGAGTCTATCGAGAGACAAGATAATGCTACCGAGAATCAAAAAAATGTAGACCGAGAACAAGGAAGATGCTACTAAGGAAGAAAATGAACCTGAACCAAATGATGAGAAAAGAAGAGAGCAAGTATTGACGAGATTTGTTAAAAGACACCATCCATAGAATTAGATTATTGGAGACAAGCTAGTTGGCATGACGACACAAAGTAAGTTAAGACAGAACACATGTTTAGTTTGTGAATTTGAGCCTAATAATGTTAGAGATGCACTTGATAATGATGAATGGATTAAGGAAATGAATGAAGAATTTTAATAGATAGAGAAAAACAAAATATGGACATTGGTACTGAGATCTAGTGATAAAAATGTGATTGGTACTAAGTGGATTTTTAGAAACAAGTTGAATGAGAATGGTGAAATAACTAGAAACAAGGCAAGACTTGTATGCAAGAGATATGCACAAGAAGAAGTTATTGACTATGGTGAAACTTTTACACTAGTATCTAGACTTGAAGGAGTCTGAATGTTACTTGCATATGCTGCACATAAAGGATACAAAGTATATCAAATGGATGTAAAATCAACATTTCTGAATTGAATTATTGAGGAAGAGGTCTACATAGAATAACTTGAAGGTTTTTTTGATCCAAATTAGAAGAACATGATATGTAGAAAGCACAAAGTACTATATGGACTAAATCAAGCACTGAGAGCATGGTATGCAAGATTACATGCTTATCTTATTAGTATTGGCTTTGTGAGTGACAATAACAATTTCTACATGAAAGGAGAATTTGATGACAATATTCTGATTGCTAAAATTTTTGTTAATGATATAATATTTGGAGGACATGATAATATTTGCAAATCTTTTTTTGATGAAATGAGAAAAGAGTTTAAAATGTCAATGTTTGGAGAGATTAAATTCTTTCTAGGTTTGCAGATTATCCAACAAAATGATGGGATTTTCATAACACAATCTAAATACATCAAGGAAGTGTTGAAGACTTTTGGAATGGAATATTCAAAACCGGTAGGTACACCAATGGTCATTTTGGTGTTCTTTTACACTGTGATAAAAATGACAACAACCTTCTCACTTTATAATGTATCTTTAAGAGTATCCAACTCCAAGTATTTAACAAATGATGAAAATGACCAATTAACAAGGATGTAGATCCATCCTTCTACTTTTATGGTTTTGCATAACCAAGGGGGGTATACCCTTGAACACCTTCAGATATTCAATAAGGCACAAATTGGCAGAGATCTCACAAATGCTCAACAAATCTAGGAGATACTAGATTAATGGCTAATCAATCCATTGAAAATTGACCGTAGACTGGAGCATGAGATTAGTACAATACCACAAACTACATAAAACACAAGATATTTCAGAGTTTATCTTTAATTTGTAGAACATAGCTAAGACCGATCTATCATGCATCAATAAGGAATATATTGATTTCTAATCAGTGCCTTGTCCATTGGGCAATACTTCTAGTTCAGGAGCAACATATAGTTTCAAACTATTGTCATAGAGTCAAAGCCATAAATACAATAATATCAGACCATACACTACTTGCAATGAAATCCTTATGCAGAACATTATGGATTAATGTCATATCCATAGCTTTATTTATTCTGATCCTAAATCAGAACTAAGGATTAATAACACATACACAGATGAATCCATGCAATGAATCAACAGATTCATAATCCAACTGAACAACATGTAGGAGAGACTTGAATCTAAAATAAAACTGTATTAAGTGTAATGAATCTTGCTTCTATACCAATCTAATCTAGAACATTTAACATTTCAACAATATGCAAAAGATCTGGAAACACTTCTATGCTATTTGATAACAAAACTAAAACAATCAGAAAACTACATCCTAATGGAACCATGAAATGACTAAAACTCCAGGAGTTAAGCACAACTTCAAACCCTCTACGGAGACCAGTATTCAGAACCCTCAAAAAATGGAAGAAATTTCCATAAGTAGAAAAAGAAAAACCATCATATTCATCCTCCCTTCAATACCTATCCCTCCTCCCAAATATCTTGAACTAAACCTTTTACAACTGCTCAAAAAATTGATTTTATCTGCAGAAATATCTTCTTTGTTTTTCCCAAATTTAAGTTGAGTCATCATTTCTTCATTCTATTCAAACTAATTTGATCCTACACCAAAATGGACCACAAAAACAAATTCCTCATTTCGAGACCTTTCCAATAGTATATGATACTCTATACTTCTGATAACAATTGCCCCCCTCAACATTTAAACATTCTTGTGCAAATAGTTTTAAATATTTCAAATTCTAGACTATAGTCTGCACATTTACGTATAGAATTGAGAAGGCCCCATGTGCCATGTGGCACCACCTAATTGGCTCACCCGGCCACCTCATCACCCTATCAGGTTGCCACATGTCAGCCCATCGCATGATCGCAAGGGCTGAATTCTTCCCTTGTGGTCTTCTAACCTATTGGTGCCCAAAAATGATGGATCACTTTTGGCCAAATGGTAGGTACACACTAATACCTCTGCAATTTTGGCTTAATCAAGCCAAGGCTGGTAGGCCTAAATTCACTTTAAACTATCAAATTCCCTATGTTGCACAACTACGTACATAAATAAACAAAGTTTCTCCCAAAGTGGTGAATGATCCTTGGAGGAAAGAAACAAATCCTCTAATAATCTCTATTCTATAAATCTTGACTAAAGTGGATTAAACTAAGGACTCGAAAGTAATATTTTTTAAATAATGATTATATAATCTACAAACCACAAACTATGAACCAAATGACAATTTCCAAATTATAGTTAGATCACTACCTTCTAAATACTTGGGCTATAGAGTCATAAAACTTTCAATCCTATGTACAATCAGAGACATTTTTAAGGTAACTCACTCTTGTAAAGCGAGACCATCACCTTACAAGCTTTTATTGAAACAAAATTTAAAACAACTTATACAATAAGTCCTATGGTTTTTAACCCAACTTAAGAGCCCAAAAGGAAACAGTAACAGGTTCTCAGACAATGCTACCATTATTCAAATTGTACAAATTAGTCATAAATGAATGCATCAAATAGAAAAACATAGTAGGATACCCTAGTTCATAGAGTAATTTGAAAGACTAATTGAAAACATATAACTTATAACCACAAATAAAAAAGAAGAGCACTTATCTTTATTAATGCTGAAAAAAATAGTACATTAGAGTTCATATTGTAGTTCTGATCAAATTATATCCTATGAAAATATATCTTGTATTGTATTGTCTCTCTTTACATTTTACATTATGTATATATACATGTTTGAGTGGCTTTCACACCTCTTTAGGGTGAAAAGACACACCCTTATTACAAATTGTTTTGAAAAAATGATAAACTAACTAAAAAATAACCACCTAACTTTTGGATTTGGGCTTGGTTGAAAAATCAAAAAACCTTGTGGAAAGCTAAGATTTTTATTAGAGATAGGAAATTTGATTTCCCAAACTGGGTCTTTTTTAGATTTTTAAAATTTGACCATCTTATGCCTTTGTCGACATCATCTTTGCAGTAGGTCAAATTTACAGCATTTTCTGAAGGCTTTGATCATAGAATTTTGATTGTTCATGTCACAAAGCTTCCTTCCATAATATATCAACTTTTTAATTGAAAATTAATGTAATATTTTATCCCATTTCATATACTCCATCATTAATTATTGGGCATGGATTTTAAGAGGCCATTTTTTAGGGTTTTATCACTATATAGGACTCCAAATTTTGCCCAAAATTTAGAGCTCCAACAGGCTCTTTCTGGGGACGTATGCTCCATGTGAGCATAGCGAGATTCTAGCTATCTCTAGAGAAGCAGACCAAGTATCCATACTAATCTGATGCAAAGTAAAATTGGGTGGCCCAAGGCCCCCCAAAATTGAACATTGATCATTTCCTCTATCAAACACTTGATTTTGATCACGTAACACTTTTAACCTTACTGCATTACACATGTCATCCTTATAGACAATTCTCACTACTTCATCAATATGATCTTTGGCATCCAATCTATATTCAGCCCTTGATAAATCATCAAGTCAGTTGTAATCCTTGTTGAATAGAAGATTTTGGTTAATCATACAAACCTCTAAGTTAGTCTTCTTTTTTCGGATACCTTCTTGTTCACAATCTGTCCCATCTCTATATTTTGGATATTTTTTCTCCTCACCAAAAGGCTTTGAGAATAGCTTATCTTCAAGAAGTAAAAACTCTCTCTCACTAAGAGTTTGATTAGCTAGGACATTTCTAAAATTTTTAGAACTATGCTTCAACACATTCTCTTCATCATGTCTAGCCGATTCCATCTCATCTTCATATGTTTGGTGTACCTCTGGCTCAAAGGATGAACTCCAAGATATCTCACCCTCTGAATGCACATCATGAGTTTCATCAAATTTAAAATTAGGACTGTTATCTTCATTATGATGCTGATGGATTCCATTGCATAAAGGATCCTCTTCAAACAATGGATTCGATAACATAGAGAAATCAGACATATCTTCATCTACTTCCTCTTCAAACAATGGATTCAGGAACATGGAGAATTTAGACATACATTCATGAGAATTTTCATTTGGATCATCAAGTTTTTCATCAACAAGACTAACATCTTCATTGACATTATCTCCTGAAACTTCCTCCTGTTCATGCAGTTCTATTTCATCTCCACAATTTGATTTCTCTTGAATATGGGCTGATCCATCTACATCCTTACCATGGTGGATTGAGAAAAAATTTGGACCATTCTTCTCAGTGTGTCTTTGGTATTCTATGTCTAATAAAGCTGAAATTTCTCTTGTATTGAGAAGGTTTTCTTCCTCATCATCATGGTCATTGATACAAGTTTCCATACACATCTCATCATGTACAAATTCTTCCTCATCCTGATTTGACTTCTCTTGTTGATCTGAATCTAGACTATCATTAGGTTCTTGTGCCTCTTTTGTAACTTTATCATTTCTTCCAGGACATCTTCATACACAATTTTAAGAAGAATCTCTACTTGTTCATGAGTTACTCCTAAACTGTATATTTTGTTTGAAAAACTTGGCCTGATATCAAAAGGTAATTTACCAAAGATATCAAGCATCCTCATAAACAAACTCACCACATTTTCATTATCAAATCATTCTAAAGTAATAAATGCATCCAAGGGAGACATACATGATTCATCCTTGTCATGGAATGCATCAAGGAACCATTGTTTAAACTGTATCCATGATGAAATGCATTGTGTAGGTAATGATTCATATTTTTCCCTTGCATTATTCTTTAGTGACCATGCAAACAACTTCATGGCATCATCTTTTGTATGGATCTCATAATTATCAAGGAATATATGAAATGCATCCAAATGATCAAGAGCTAGTTCATCATAATCTCCATAAAATTTAGGAACCCTCTGTGAAAGTTGTGAAAACAATTCATTAGAACTGCATTGAAACTTTCTAAGATCTAAAGGCCTGGTATCAACGGGAATCAAAAACCTTTTGAAAATTTCCTTAAAAGGAAAATTTGTCATCCCTTCTAGGCTATCTTTCTATCTCCTTCTAAGTTGTCTCCCTCAGTAGAGTCACTGACTGAAATTCTTTGTTCAATAGAGTCGCCACCTTCTTCATAAGAAGGATAAAATCATATAACTAATTTTGAGTTCTATTTCCAGTAGAGTCTCACAACTGTAACCAAAGATTCTGCAAACATCTTTCACTGATAGCATTCCCAGTAGAGTCACCAATTTGTTGGTGCCCAAAAATGATGGATCACTTTTGGCCAACTAAGAGGCACACACTAATACCTCTACGATTCTGGCTTAATCAAGCCAAGGCTGGTAGGCCTAAATTCACTTTAAACTATCAAATTCTCTATGTTGCACAACTGCATACATAAATAAATGAAGTTCCTCCCAAGGTGGTGAATGATCCTTGGAGGAAAGAAACAAATCCTCTAATAATCTCTATTCTATAAATCTTGACTAAAGTGGATTAAACTGAGGACTCAAAAGTAATATTTTTGAAATAATGATTATATAATCTACAAACCACAAACTATGAACCAAATGACAATTTCCAAATTATAGTTAGATCAGTGCCTTCTAAATACTTGGGCTATAGAGTCATAAAACTTTCAATCCTACGTTTTACAATCAGAGATGGTTTTAAGGTAACTCACTCCTATTAAGTGAGACCATCACTCTACAAGCTTCTATTGAAACAAAATTTAAAACAACTTATACAATAGGTCCTATGGTTTTTAACCCAACTTAAGATCCCGAAAGGAAATAGTAACAGGTTCTCAGACCATACTACCATTATTCAAATTGTACAAATTAGTCATAAATGAATGCATCAAATAGAAAAACATAGTAGGATACCCTAGTTCATAGAGTAATCTGAAAGACTAATTGGAAACATATAACTTCTAACCACAAATAAAAAAGAAGAGCACTTATCTTTATTAATAATGTTGAAAAAAATAGTACATTAGAGTTCATATTGTAGTTCTGATCAAATTATATCCTATGAAAATATATCTTATATTGTATTGTCTCTCTTTACATTTTATATTATGTATATATACATGTTTGAGTGGCTTTCACACCTCTTTAGGGTGAAAAGACACACCCTTATTACAAATTGTTTTGAAAAAATGATAAACTAACTAAAAAATAACTACCTAACTTTCGGATTTGGGCTTGGTTGAATAACCAAAACACCTCATGGAAAGCTAAGATTTTTATTACAAATAGGAAATTTGATTTCTCGAACTGGGTCTTTTTTAGATTTTTAAAATTTGACCATCTTTTGCCTCTGTCAACATCATCTTTGCAGCAGGTCAAAATTTCAGCATTTTCTGAAGACTTTGATCATAGAATTTTGATTGTTCTTGTCACAGAGCTTCCTTCCATAATATCTCAACTTTTTAATTGAAAATTAATGTAATATTTTATCCCATTTCATGTACTCCATCATTAATTATTGGGCATGGAGTTTAAGAGGCCATTTTTTAGGGTTTTATCACTATATAGGACTCCAAATTTTGCCCAAAATTTAGAGCTCCAACATGACCACCGTCAAATCACCGATGTGTATCTCGAGGTAGCCAACCTATCCATCTTGCACACTTCATCAAAATTTACCTTAGCCTACATGGGACCCACTTGCCACATCACTGTCATACTCATTGCCAGCTGGGCACCTTGAACTGCATGCACATGCATAGTGACCTCTGTTTGTGCATCCATACTTGGACACTAGCGTATTTAGCACCTTGCTATTTGTACACCATATTGTGCATTCCCACCGGTAATGTGGGATTAATTTTCCTTGTATTTATAAATTTTCTTTCAAAAATTACCTTATATGCCCTAGTTGGCTGGGCCAACAAATATCCACAAGGACCTACATGTATGCCCACCTCGTTTCTTCACTTTACTATCTATCCAACTGCATCTTGTTTTAAACATTCTACTCATACAAGGCTGGGCATGTGTGGGACTAAACACCACAGTGTAGCCCAAGGTTCAACTACCCTCTTAACACTCAAGCACAAACCTTATATATTTCCTTAGGGCCTGCGACCAACATCCTTTAATAAATTTTGGTGCATTTATGATGCAGTCAAGGTAGGTGGATCCAATGAAGGATAGTCCAAACCTTGTAGCCAACATAATTACACCTTGGATTACTTAACAATGCAACATAAATTAATTATTCAACACTGATTTTCACTAACATGCCCGACTGTAAGGCCTTCCCGATTAAGGCTAATTACAATTAGAAAACTATTCTACAAGATCTAACAAGATCCAATATAATCTCAACTAGTTCAACTGTGAAGACAATCAGATGCTGATGGAAACCCTAAGGCAGATCTAAACTTGAGCTCACAAGCCTCCAAGAAATCTCTTTGTCTCCAAGTATGCAAACCCCTAGCTCTGCTACAAACAACTATCAGATATTAATTTGATCTGCAAGATCATCAAAAACTTTCCACAACTTCACCAACTTCAGCTCTCAAGCTTCGCATCTGACATCCCAGATCTACTAAGTTGCCCCTCTAAACATCTACCCAAGAACTCCTTAAATAGCAATCATCAACCACAAGTCGGCAAGATGAAACCTTTAACTCCCCCAAAAAAATAATTAAATGCCATAGAAGTCATCTTACAAATGTATATGAACATTTAATTCATCATGTTGGCCTATAACAATAGCTACCAAAAATAAATGCACCAAGTCAGCTCAACAAATCACACAAAAATCCAGTCAGAAAACCAGAACTACCAAGCTACAGTGAATTAACCGAGCAAGCTAGACATCGCTAAGCACCAGTGTTGACCGAGCACCATAGGCATGATCGAGTAACACTTTCACCAAGCACCAGAGACTACCGAGTTCCTTTAGTGACTGAGCTTCCTTCAATGACTGAGATCATTAGTCAAGGCTAAAATTGAGTAACACCGGCCAAAATACTAACAATCCATGGAGTTTCACTGATGACACAGAATGCCCTACCTTAACCTTGGATGCCCTTGCATCAAATACCCTAGGTTCCAAAAGATGTTCATATGTGAGAAGACCATATTCTAGGATTCAACACATAAATCTCAAACTGGTTCTTCACATACAAGTCCTCCACCTTTTCTGCTTGCAAATTCTTCCACTTTAGTTTCCTTTGTCTATTTAAGTCTTTTCTTGACAATGTATAGGTTGGTTCTCCATACTGATCATTCATTTTCTTTGGATCCACAATCTCAACTTGGCTACCAATACTTAGGCTTCTCCTACTGAGCGTTGTATCCATCAAAGGCATCAATGAAAACTTCCTATCATCCTTCTCAATAGTAAACACATTCTGGACATAGTCATAAATAGCTCTACAATCATATTCCCAAGGTTTATCGAGCAATATATCACAACTATTCATCTTCACAATATCACAAAGCACAAGATCCTTGTACTGGCCAATCTGAACATCAATGAAGCATTGTTCCCTTCCAAAGCATGAACATCTTGTAACCAGCCAAGCCTATAAGGACAAAGATGCTTCATTCTATCCGAACCAAGTTTCTAAACTAGGTCCTTAGCAACAAGGTTATCAGTGTAATGCCCCGAAAATGGGCTATAGGTTCATTAACCTCTTACATCAATAATTTGAATGAAATCGACAACAAAAGTCCTAACCAAAGGCACATCTGCACATTAGCGAGTCCTAATTGATTATCCTAAATTTTGTATCAGAGAATATTCTTAGCAATATTCCTATTTATCCTAATTATCTTGATTTAATAATTATTTGGCAATAAATCTTATTTATCCTAAAATTTGAATAATTGAATATTTTAAATATTTAATTAATTAGATTTAATACTACCACTTTATTATTTAATTGAATTTAATTCTATTTATTCCTAATTGTATTATTTAATTTTGATAATAAATAAAAAATCTTATGACTAATTGATTAAATTCTTATTTAATTAATTAATGTCAATTGTCAATATTTAATAATATAGTTTTAGAATAAAGTTTGATTTAATAATTGATTAATCCATAAATCAATTGTTTTAATTCAAAAATCAGTTAAGTTGAGAATAAATTACTTTATTTTTAAATTAATTTACAATTAAATCATGCACAATTAGAAAAGAAGGCAACTAGAAATTAACAATCAATTTTAAAATTGAAACTCAACATCTAATAATGAGTTGAAATTTGATCTAAACTCTATTTTGAGTTAAACACTATTTTTGCATAATTTTTGTGAGTTAATTATCTCTGATTTCCTGATAACTCAAAAATCAACCTGAGTTTATCAAGAGTGATTTATGGCTTTTCTCATGCACCCTCAAAGTCCTAGATTTCTATAAAATTAAGGCTCAATTCTTCATAATTATCAACACTCAAATTTGCACAATTACTCCAGCGAATTGGTGATTGAAGGATTAAACACTTGTGATAGGAGATTTGTGAGATCTTTCATAGTTGATCATAGTTTTGCATAGTTTTCATATCATAGCATTTCTTCATTCATATCATTCTTAGATTAAATATGCATTCAACTTCATTCATCTAGCTTAGATTCATCCAATTTTTCATATTATTGTACAGAAAATACAAAAATATAGACTAATCCGCATTCATACAGTCTTTCATTCTTTTCCATTCAAATCCTTCATTTAGGTGTTGCATTGTCATTGGTCTCAATTTCAATTTGAGAACATCATACTCACTATTAGAAATAAAGATGTAGTAACTGAGAGGGGGGGTGAATTAGTTAACCATAAATTTTCTTTCCACAGATCCCTTAGATGTTTTATTAAATCATTTGCTGCTGTTGTTTGGCAAACATACAAAGAAATGCTGAAACTCTGTTATTGCAGTGAGTATTAACTATAACTATTGTTAAGCATTCATCAATGATTAACAAACATGAATAAAGAAAATAACATGAACACAAGAGACACCAGATTTAACGTGGAAACCCAATATGGGAAAAACCACCAATGTAACTAGTTACTATTTTTCACTCTTCTGAAGTGATGCCCTGTTAGGAGCCAACCCGGTAAAAGGTTACAAAACACATTGTTAGGTGTGACCTTGTTAGAGGATTTAATCACCCTGTTAGGAGTGGCCTTGTAAGAGGTCTTGAAACAATTCAATAGAACTGTCACCTTGTTAGAGGATTTATAAAATGGCTATTAAACCAACTCGGTTAGGAGATTTTGAAATCACTGCTACAATGGTAAGAAAGTAACAATGAAATGACCTGAATAATGATGCAACTGAATTGCTGATTACAGATCTTTGTTTTGCTTCACTAGATCCTTCCTAATCAAAATATATCTCTGCTGCTCCTCAAGGATATCTAATCATCCTTCAAAATTCGCTCACACTTTCCTTCTTTTTCACTTCCACACTTTTAATTCACAACTTGAACTTCTATATATACCATTCAGATTGTCAAGTCAACACTAATAACATTACTAATCATTACAATAGTCGGCTGGAATAATCAAACTTTATTTCTAAAATGAACAAAATCCTTTACTGGGCTGACCTTGCTTGGTAAACACTAATCTCAAAAGATTTCCTTTGGTGACTGAGAGAACTCAGTAAGCACTATGAATTTTGCAACATCCTTTGGAGACCAAGTGAACTCGGTAAACAATAACTTTCCTTCGTTAATCGTGGAAGCTCGGTTAACATTGTTTTATGCCATACTTTTCTTTGACACCTGAGATATCTCAGTAGACACTAAAAATCACTTGCTGACTGACTAAGCTCGGTAAATACTGGGAACTGCTTTGCTGACCGACTGAACTTGATAAATAATATGACATTTGTGTGACATCAAAGACAACACACAATTAATCCAACAATCTCCCTCTTTGGCATTGATGGAAACACAATATGTCATAGCAAAATGAAATTTCATAGAAAACATAGAGTAAGGAACATATCCTTAGCTTCATTCTGATTCTCAACTATGAGAACTCCCTCTATCAGCAAACTTCACTTTCTGACTGAAAAACTCTCCCTCTTAGAAATCTAAAGAAATTTCTTGAAGTATGACAGCAAACTCTCCCTCTTTGACAACACATGCCAAAGACAACACATACCAGGTGAATAGCAATGTACCTTGAGTACTAATTCATATGCAATGATTCCTTGACTAAGCTGCATCAATTGACTGATCTTTAATATGCTATGGTTGATGAATTACTAATACTTCATTTAGTGAGCCTCAGATAGGGGAATGAACCCTAACTTACCTCTTAGATACAAGAATGCATCCTTAGGTAGTGGCTTTGTGAATATATATACAATCTATTCTTTTGTATGAATATATTCCAATCTGATTTCCTTGTCCTGCACCAATTCTCTGACAAAGTGATATTTTATAGCAATGTGTTTGGTTTTGGAATGCATTACTGGATTCTTTGAAATATTTATTGCACTTGTATTATCACAAAATATAACAACTGGTTCTTTGATCTCAACCTTCATGCCTTCCAATAACTATTTGAACCAAACAATATTAGAGTAGTTTACTACTGCAGCAACATATTCTGCTTCTACTGTGGATTAGGATGTGCAATTTTGCTTTTTACTGGTCCAAGATACCAACCTCTTGCTAAGAAAGAATGCTCCACCACTTGTACTTTTTCTATCATCAATGTTTCCTACCCAATCTGCATTAGTGAACACTTTTAAGTCCAGATTGCCTACAAATTTATACCACAAGCCATAATCTTTAGTTCTTGTCAAGTATCTCAAGATTCTTTTGATTGCCATCATATGATTTTCTCTTGGTTTTGCTGAGAATCTTGCTACTATACCAACTGCTAAGACAATATCAGGCCTTGTATGAACTACATACTGTAATTTTCCAATCATTGATCTGTATAAGGTTTGATCTAATTCTTTTGAATCATCATTTTTGGTACGCTTCAATCCAGTACACATGGGGGTACCAACTGGTTTTGCATCTTCCATACCAAAATTCTTAAGTATTTCCTTGATGTATTTAGATTGAGTAATGTAGATACCATTCTTGCTCTGCTGAATTTGAAGACCAACAAAATTTTTTATCTAACCAAACATAGACATTTCAAATTCTTTGTTCATTTTCTCTAAAAATTCTTTGCACTGATCATCATTACTTGTAAACAAAGTATCATCCACAAATATTTCTGCCAAAACAATTCTATTATCTGGTCCTTCCTTGATGTACAAACTACTATTATCATTAGCTCTTTCGAAACCAATTTGAATAAGATAGTTATGTAATCTTTCATACCATGCTCTAGGGGCTTGTTTTAGACCATACAATGCTTTGTGTAACTTGCAGACCATATCCTTTTTTTCTGGATCAACAAAACCTTTAGGTTGCTCAATGTAGACTTCTTCATTAAGAATACCATTGAGAAATGCAGATTTTACATCCATTTGATATACCTTAAATATTTTATGTGCTGCATATGCAAGTAGAGTTCTTACACCTTCTAATCTTGCAATAGGAGAAAAATTCTCTCCATAATCTATACCTTCTTCTTGAGAATACCCTTTACACACTAATCTAGCTTTGTTTCTAGATACTTGACCATCTTCATTCAGCTTGTTCCTGAATACCCATTTTGTTCCAATTACATTTTTGTCTTTAGGCCTAGGTACAAGAGTCCATGTCTTGTTTTTCTCTATTTGTTCTATTTCTTCATTCATAGCCTCAATCCAACTTTCATTTTCCAATGCATTTTTAACATTTTTAGGTTCAAAGTCAGCAAGTAAACATGTACCTTTCAGTTTACTTCTTGTCATAGTACCATCTGATTTGTTTCCAATAATCTGATCTGGTGTAGGATGCTTCCTGACATACTTGGCCAATATAGGTTCCTTGCTTCTTGAATGAGTTACATTGTCATCTTCTTGAATTTCATCTTCAGGTTCAGTTTGCTCAGGCTCGGTAGATATTCACTCAGTAGCTTCAGGTTGAGACTCGCTTTCTTGTGACTCAGTTACTATAATGGGCTCGGTAGATGCAGTTTCCTTATTGACAAATGTGTTTGGCAATGTATCAGGTTCAATGTAAACAAATCTTTTGTAATCCTTTGGTTCCTTTTTTCTTTCTTCTTTAGTCTTTTCTACAAACTCATCAACTTTCACATGTGCACTTTCTATGATTTTGTGAGTAGACAAATTCAGACATCTATATGCTTTACTTTTGCAAGAATATCCCAAAAATATGCCTTCACTTTTTCCATCAAATTTTAACTTTTCTAGAGTCTTTTAAGATGTAACATTTACTACCAAATACTTTTAGGTAACTTACATAGGGTTTATAGCCATACCATAACTCATAAGGAGTTTTGAATGTGTCTTTCCTCAACTGTACTTGGTTCAAGGTATGAAATGCAGTGCTAATAGCTTCCTTCCAGTATTTCATAGCAATATTCTTTTCAATCATTAGAGTCCTTGCACAATCCATGATAGATCTGTTCTTCCTTTCAACTATTCCATTCTGCTCAGGAGTTCTTGGGGCTGATACCTATCTTTTGATTCCTCTTTCAATGGAGAAATTATTGAATTCATGGGAGATAAATTCACCACCTCTGTCTGATCTCAAGCACTTCATTCTTTTTCTTGTTTCCTTTTCTACTCTTGCCAGATACCATTTGAATTTCTCAAATGCCTCTGATTTTTCTCTTAAATACATAGCAGTCATCATTCTAGAGTAATCATCAACAAAGAGAATAAAGAGTTTTTCTCCAGTATAGCTTTCAACTCCAATAGGTCCACATAAATCAGTATGCACAATATCCAAAATATCTTCAGACTGATAGTTTTTACTTTTAAAGCTAGTCTTTCCCATTTTACCAAGCTGACAATTCTTGCATAGACCAACATCAGGTTTCTTCAAAGTAGGAATACCTCTTACTTTCTTGAATTTGCTTATTTTCACCATATTATCAAAATTTACATGACATAACCTTTTGTGCCATAACCAACTTTCTTCAATTTGAGCAATAAAACATGAGCATTCACCAAGATCCAGATAAAATAGGTTACCTTTGGTTTGTTTTCTTGAACCAATGACCTTTCCTTTGTCATCCAATAGTCTTACTTTGCCATTCATGAATTCAACCTTGAATCCAATGTTGATTAGCTATGCTACACTTAGAAGATTATGCTTTAGTCCTTCAACCCAATATGCATTATCACATACAAGTTCTTTGGTTAATGAAATTCATCCTCTTCCTTTTATACAACAATGTTCATTGTTTCCAAACCTTACATTACCACCATCATAGTCTTCAAGGTGTTCAAACTTTGTTCTGTCACCAGTCATATGATGTGAGCATCCACTATCTATAATCCATGTATCATTTTTGCTTATGTGGGAGATAAGTGCCATCTCATCTTCATCATCATAAGATTCATCTTTTACAGCAATGAAGACAATTTCTTCTTCACTATCATCAGAATCCTTAGCCAAAAAACATGTTTTCTTACTTTTATCCTTGAATGAATTGAAATTCATCTTGCCATTGTACTTATGACCTTTCTTCTCATCCTTTCTTTTCTTGTTTGGGCACCTAGCTACAATATGACCAATTTCTTCACATGAGAAATAGATTAAAAGAGTTTTACCTTTGTATTTACCTCTGCCTCTAGTATATTTCTTTGCAAGTAATGCTTCAATAACTTCAAGATCACTATCTGAACTTTCCTCTGATTCTTCTTCACTTTCTGACTAGATTTTCTTTCCCTTCTTAAGTGAAAGTTTGGCCTCAAATGCTGATTCAATATTTTTAGAAGTTGGAACATAGTTGTCATAGTTATCCAATTCAAAAGTTGTCAATCTTCCAACTAAGGCATCCAAAGTTCTATTGTGATTTTGTTCACATCTTCTTTCTTGAATAGCAGATACTCTTATTGCATAGATAGGAAGCAATGTTCTAAGAACCTTACTTATAACAGTTTCATCATCAATTTTCCCTCCAGAAGCTCTGATTGCACTAACATTCACCTTGATTCTTTCAACATATTTTGCAATGTTTTCATCTTCTTTCATCTTCATCTAATCAAACTATCCTCTTAGGCTTTCTGCTTTGGCTCTCTTCACATTGTCATCACCACCATAAATTTTCTTCAGCTTGTTCCACATTTCATAAGCAGTTGTGCAATCTTTGATCTCATCAAATTCTTCATAGCTAAGAGCTGATGCAATGTCTCTCATCATCATTTTATGGTTCTTTTTCTCTGCAATGTCTTCAACAGTTAATGTGCCAGTAGGAACTGTATATTCTTGATCAATATATTTGCATCCTTAGTCACCAATGGAATCTAGATGAAGTCTCATGAGACCTTGCCATGCTGAAAAGTTATCTCTATTAAGCCTTGGAATTTCTCTCTTGTAAGACATCTTGATCTTTAGCTTAGGTCCTTGAATCCCTTCCTGCAAGCACCAAAAGCTCTAATACCAATTGTTGGAAATATAGATGTAGTAGCTGAGAGGGGGGGTGAATCAGTTAACCATAAATTTTCTTTCCACAGATCCCTTAGATGTTTTATTAAATCATTTGCTGTTGTTGTTCGGAAAACATATAGAGAAATGCTGAAACTCGGTTATTGTAGTGAGTATAATTATAACTGTTCTTAAGCATTCATCAGTGATTAACAAACATGAATAAAGAAAATAACATGAACACAAGAGACACTAGATTTAACATGGAACCCAATATGGGAAAAACCACCAATGTAACTAGTTACTATTTTTCACTCTTTTGAAGTGATGCCCTGTTATGAGCCAACCTAGTAAAAGGTTACAAAACACACTGTTAGGTGTGACCTTGTTACAAGATTTAATCACCCTGTTAGGAGTGGCCTTGTAAGAGGTCTTGAAACAATTCAATAGAACTGTCACCTTGTTAGAAGATTTAAAAAATGGCTGTTAAACCAACTCGGTTAGGAGATTTTGAAATCACTGCTACAATGGTAAGAAAGTAACAATGAAATGACCTGAATAATGATGCAACTAAATTGCTGATTAGAGATATCTATTTTGCTTCACTAGATCCTTCTTGATGAAAATATATCTCTGCTGCTCCTCAAGGATATCTAATCATCCTTCAAAATTTGCTCACACTTTCCTTCTTTTTCACTTCCACACTTTTAATTCACAACTTGACCTTCTATATATACCATTCGGATTGTCCATTTAGATTGTCAAGTTGGCACTAATAACATTACTAATCATTACAACAGTCACCTAGAATAATCAAACTTTATTTCTAAAATGAACAAAATCCTTTACTGGGCTGACCTTGCTCGGTAAACACTAATCTGAAAAGATTTTCTTTGGTGACCGAGAGAACGCAGTAAGCACTGTGAATTCTACAACATTCTTTGGAGACCGAGTGAACTCAGTAAACACTAACTTTCCCTCATTAACCATGGAAGCTGGTTAACATTGTTTTATGCCATACTTTTCTTTGACACCCGAGATATCTCGGTAGACACTGTAAACCGCTTACTGTTCGACTGAGCTTGGTAAATACCAGGAACTACTTTTCTGACCAACTAAGCTTGATAAATAATATGACATTTGTGTGACATAAAAGACAACACACAATTAATCCAACAACTCACACCTACTAGAAGGTAGTAAATCACCTAGTTGACTTAGTATCATTTATTTTCAGATTTTGATTTTGCTAACCTCTAATGTTTTATTTAAGTGTTGTGTCCACAACTAGGTACAAAATTCACACACATAATCAGTACTACCACTATCAACAATAAAATTATAGAGTTTACCTTTAGATTCACATCAGGTCCTAAACAAGTTAATCCTCTAACAAGGTTCATCCTTTGTACCGAGAAATGTTCACTGAAGCAGCAAGTTCTCTGATTCAGGTTCATCCTGAATGTTCTCATTCATCACAATAGTTTGTTAGTCAACCTTCTTTTGTGTACACTCAAAATAATAGTATCCTCCCTCTCCATAGTTATAGTAAGTACCCTTTAAGATAACTCTACCTATCTACTTCTTTGGTTCCATAGGTTTCTGTTCATCTTCTGCATCAATCAGTTTATCCTTCACCGAGTGATCAATCTTTTCCTTCCCTCGAGAGTTACTAGGTTGTTTCCTCTTCAACTTATCTTCTACCTTTAGAGCATACTGATAAGCATCTTCAATAGAATCAATCTTCAGCATACCAAGCTCATCCTAAATATTTAATCTTAGACCATTCACATACTGAGCTACATTTTCCTTACCAATCTCTCAGTGTCTAGATCAAATAGTAAGTTTGTAGAACTCCTTGGTGTAATCTTCAACAGAAAAATCATTCTATTTCAAATTTTGCAACTTCTTAAACAAGTCAAGCTCATAGTCAGCTGGTATGAACTTAGCTTTCAACTTAGTCAATATCAATCTCCACCGATTGATCTTTGTTTCACCTTCATCTTCTCTATCTCTTTGCAGTTCCTTCAACCAAAGAGCAGCATGTCCTTTAAACTTTGTCTGTGCTAATCTCATCCAAAGAGGATCTTCAATTTATTCTAGCTCAAATAAATCTTCAAGCTCACCAATCCAATCAATCAGATTATCGGGCTTCAAAGTACCTGAGAAAGTAGTAACTTACATTCGGTAATTACTAAACTGAGTAGCAGATCTAGGCAACTGAGCAGTTTTGTCTTCACTAGATCTGTTCCTCCAGTCATCACCACTATATATAGTAGTTTCAAATTCTTCAACAGCTTCATCATAGCCATCCTCAGTACCAACATTCCAAGGGATACCAACAATAGTTCTCATGATCTTGACAACCATGTCATTCTTCATCAATTCCATCTTAGATCTGAAATCTAATTTAACCTTCTCTATGATCTGGGATTCAATAGTATCACAAAGATAAAAAGTAACTTTAGGGTCCAATCTTCTGAGAGGCATCCTTAAAGATAAGAGAAACCCTCTACAAAAAACCTTCATCGACCACCTTGTTACAATTTCCAAGTTGTAAACAAGTTAGATCTCAACCTGCAATGTTGCAAACAACTAGGGCACAATTCCATAAGTTTGGTGCTTTGGATCTGCAATCTAGATTACACACAATCTCTTCACCAACAAGATCAATTTCACAAGATCATCCTTGCTAGGTCAACCTTCTATTTCAACAAGATCAAACTCTCACTCTGACACCACCTGATGCAGTCAAGGTAGGTGGATCCAATTAACGACAATCCAAACCTTGCATCCAATAGAATTACATAGTGGATTACTCAACAATGCAACACAAAGTAATTTTCTCAACTTTGATTTTCACTAACATGCCAGACTGTAAGGCCTTTCGGGTTAAGGCCAGTTACAATCAGAAAACAATTCTACAAGATCTGACAAGATCTAATACAATCTCAGCTAGTTCAGCTCTAAAGACAATTAGAAGCTAACGGAAACCCTAAGGCAGATCTAAACTTGAGATCACAAGCCTCCAAGCAATCTCCTTGTCTCCAAGTATGCAAACCCCTAGCTCTGCTACAAACAACTATAAGATATTAATCTGATCTGCAAGATCATCAAGAACTTTCCACAACTTCACCAACTTTAACTCTCAATCTTTGCATCTGATATCCCAGATCTACTAAGTTGTCCTTCTAAACATCTACCCAAGCACTCCTTAAATACCAATCATCAACCACAAGTTGGCAAGATGAAACCCTTAACTCCCCAAAATAAATAATTAAATGCCATACAAGTGGGCTTACAAATATATACAAATATTTACTTCAGCATGTTGGCCTATAAACATAGCTACCAATAATAAATGCACCAAGTTGACTCATCAAATCACACAGAAATCCAGTCGGCAAACTAGAACTACTGAGTGACAGTGAATTAATCAAGCAAGCGAGGAATCATTGAGCACTAGTGTCAACTGAGCATCATAGGCATGACCGAGTAACACTTTCACAAAGTGCTAGAGACTACCGATTTCCTTCAGTGACTGAGCTTCCTTCAATGACTGAGACCATCGGTGAAGGCTGCAACTGAGTAACACCAGCCAAAATACTAACACTCCATGTAGTTTCACCGAGGACACAGAATGCCCTACCTTAACCTTGGATGCCCCTGCATCAGTATAGCATGCCCCATGGTGGTTTCCAAAGGAAAACTATGTAGCCTTATCCATTTCCTTCATGTTTAGTTGCATACAGACCATTTCCCAAGTGCCTGCAGGCACTACACACTAATGGGAGCCTACGCAACACCTTGGAGGCACAATAAATCCCCTTCATCCTTATGTGGATATGGCATCTACGTGCCCAACACAATAGGTTTTGGTTTGCACACTATGCTTTACATAGTGTGCAAAACATCTCTCCTTCAACATGCGAGCTGCACTTTTAATTGCTTGCTCTTTGCTTTCTTCCTAGCTGCCAAAAGGCAAATCCCCAACAAGGAGAGGTCTGGAAGAACTATGATCTATAGGACAAAAATGAAGTAGCATATCCTCCATTGTGATAGGTAAGGTTGTAACATGGTAGAGAAGATATGCAACAACATTTTCAAAAAGGCATGTACCCATTCACTTCTACTCTACGTTGGCATTTCCAATTCTCTAGTCTTCCTCTCATTCACGCAAGCTACCTTACTTTTTAGGTTGGCTATCCATTCAACTTGCTGACAAAATTATTAGCCCCAAAATGTTGTATGTGATGATAATAGAGAGCTCTTTAAATTTGAAACACTATCATTCATAACCAATACACTAGAACCATGGATCATGCCTCCATATTTATTGAAAGTAGCAATTTTTTATCTTCTTTGTATGGTTAACGATATTTAGCCTAGTTGGGATTTTATGAGAATCTACAATTTTTAATATTATCTCATAATGTTGAGTTTTTCATAAGTAGCAACCAAAATGATAGAGACTTTTGACCGCAACCCATTTTATTTTCATGAAGAACCATGCCAAGTCTCCATTATTCTGACAAACAAAACTTCCAAAACATCAACTACCTAGATTGCTAATGGTGTATTACATGGGGGGGCTACTGATCAGGTGATTCAAACTCTTCTGGAAAACCACTTTCAAACCCCTTATAAAAACATCAAACTTTGCATTAGGAGATTTCAACCAGGGACATGTACCCCATTAGGTGCAAAGATCAAATGTATAAAAAGGGCACAACCCCCTTTGAAATTTGATGTCAGTTATTACTGACTGAATTTGATCATTTTGGAACATTGTGGCACTTGCAGATGTAAAATAAACATATATTTCATTTGGATTAGACCTTCTAAAAATAGGAAATCATATCTTAAGGCTTTGTCACTGCATGAAGGGAACCATTCACATATAGAGATTATAGATCCACAAATGGCCTCTACAAACAACTGTTTGATACAAAACTTTAATCCTCTGAAAATGACTACTTAGCAATTTGACTCTGTCAATCACTGTCAATCTACACAAAGTGATTTTAGAATCCTCTTGTGAAATATAGCAGATTAACTCCTGGATCCTAGAAACTTTCCAAGTTGGTAGAACCTCATACATAGAATGCAGAGAAAAAACTCATGTATTATGACCATTAAGTGGCATCAAGGAATTAAAATGCAAAGTTGGCCTCCTGGGTGACTGGTTATTCAACACACCGAAAACTGAATAAAAGCCACTTGGATTTGACTTGTTTAAACCATCAAATGAATGCCTTTTGGTCTAAAAATATAGATATAGGTTCAATTTCACATGGAGAAAAAAAATCTTCAATTAGCTTGTTCGGATCATCAACTAGTCAATTAGTATGAATCCCCAAAGTCAGCCCTTTACCAACTTCTGATTTCAAAACATAGTGAAACTGGATAAATCAGGTTTGTAATTGGCAGAGCAAACTAAGAAGATGAATTGGCACAAGCCTCAAAATATTCAGTGGATAACCTTGTCATGATTACAATATAGGGGAGCATTCAATTATCCGTGACACTCAACCAGGTACAAAATGCAAGACCTCAAAGTAGGGCATTGAGAAATCTGCACTTTCACATTCTGAGAAGCAACATAAATTACAAATAAAATTACTCTGGCAAACCTATCATGTGAACTCATATGAATCTTCAAGTGAAAATGAAGCTTCTCTCTAATGCCTACAACACCTCAGACCCATTCTTATATCATGAAACACTATCAGGTCAAAGATGCAAGCATGCAAAGTAGGCCATTTGCTACAATTAGGCAATATGCAGAATGTAGATTTAAGTGAACACCTTTAAACAAATATCTCCAAAACTCATCAAAAATGATAACTAAAAGTTGTGACCCATTACATCTACCCCATGATAGGTTTTTAACATGTTCCCCAATTGGTATGTCATGAAAATCATCAGATCACATTTTACTTGCACTTCAAGTAGGCATCTTTGAAAAGTTTTCAGGGATACCTTGCCTTAGAGAAAAATTTGAATTGGTCAGTCCAAATTTGGGCCAAATTTGAGAGTACCAAGAGTGGATCTGTCTATGGATGTGTGCCCCTTGCAGGCACGTAGAGAATTCAAAATCTCTTGGTAAAGCAGACCACTCAAAAATTAGACTTATTTTCTGTTAGAAAGTAAAGTCCACCAAGATAATTGAGAGGGGGGGGGGGGTGAATCAGTTATTAGATAAATACAACTTTTATCAACCTTAATAGATTTTAACCATGTAAGCAATGTAATCAACAACCATAGAAAGATATACATGCACAATAACACAATGACACAAGATATGTTGACTAGGGAGCATCTGTATATGCACATAGGGTAAAATCATCAAATTTTTCATACCACAATCCATACTCAATTGTACCTCTTAAGTACCTCAGTATCCTCTTTACTACTGCATAATGTGATTCTCTAGGTTTAGCTTGAAATCTTGCTACAATTCGAACTGCGTGTGATATATTAGGTCTTGTATGAGTCAAATATTGTAATCCTCCAATCATAGATCTGTACTTCTTCTATTCCACTAAAAGAGTCTCATCTGTGCTAGATAACTTGTGTCCAATTACCATAGGTTTTCCAACTAGTTTACAGTTATCCATTCCAAATCTCTTCAATAAATCATTCATGTAATTTGTCTGACTTACAAAGATACCATCACTGTTCTGTGTTATTTGCAATCCTAAAACATATTTCATTTCACCAATCATACTCATTTCAAATTTAGTCTTCATTTCATCTGCAAATTTATCACTGGCTTCATCTTCTCCTCCAAAGATAATATCATCAACAAAAAAAACAATAACCAACAAACCATTTTCAATTTCCTTTGTGTATAGGTTTCTATCAGTTGTGCCTTTTGTAAATCCTAACTTTAACAAATACTTATCCAATCTCGCATACCAAGTTCTAGGTGCTTGCTTCAATCCATATAAAGCTTTCTTCATTTTACATACCATGTCTCCTTCTTGAGTTAAAGGAAAACCTTTAGGCTGCTCAATTTAGACTTCTTCCAATTCTCCATTCAGAAATGCTAACTTCACATCCATCTGATATAGTTTGAATTTCTTGTAAGTTGCATAGGCAAAAAAAATTCTTACTACACTTCAATTCTTGCTACTGGTGCAAAAGTTTCTTCATAGTCAATTCCTTCTTGCTATGAGTATCCTTTACAAACCAATCTTTCTTTGTTCCTTATAACTTCTCCTTGTTCATTCATCTTGTTTCTAAATACCCATTTTGTTCCTATAACATTCTTATCTTTGGGTCTAGGGACCAATTCCCATGTCTTGTTCTTTTCAATCTGATCTAGTTCTTCTTTCATAGCTTTAATCCAATGTTCATATTCACAGGCTTCACTAGTAGATTTAGGTTCAATTTGAGAAATCAAACACAACTATTCTTGTACCTTATTTCATGTCAAAACTCCTATGTCTATGCTTCCAATAATCTTCTTAGTAGGATGATTCCTTAATAGATTCTTGTTAGGTGTCACTGTCTGAGCACTTGTTTCTACTATAGGTTCTTCAATGGTTCCTTCACTATGGCTTTCATTCAACAAATCATTGTCAGTTTCATAGAATAATTCAGTAGTCTCTAGATTAGTTCTAGGTTGAGTTCCTTCATTTGATTCATAATCAAGCATTCTTTTCTGAATTTTGAACTTTTCATCAACTTTAGCATTTGCGCTCTCAATAATAGTCTTCATTCTCTTATTGTAACATCTATAATATTTTCTCTTTAATAAATATCCAAGAAATATACCTTCATAACTTCTAGGATCAAACTTTCCAATGTCATCATCTCTCTTAATATAACATTTTCTTCCAAAAATTCTAAAATACTTAACTGATGGTGCATGTCCAAAGCATATTTCATAGGGTGTCTTGTTTGTGTCTACTTTGATTTGTACTCACTTCATTGTATACACTGCTATGTTCACTGCTTCTCTCCAGAATATCTTCACCAAGTCATTCTCAAATAACATAGCTCTTACTACTTCAGTTACTGACCTATTTTTTCTTTCTACAATACCATTTTGTTCAGGTTACCTAGGGGTGAGAACTGTCTCTTAATACCATTCACTTCACAAAAATTTCTAAATTCTTTTGAAGTCAATTCTCCACCTCTATTTGATCTCAAACATTTAGTCTTCATTCTAGATTCATTCTCAACTTTTTTCTTAATGATCTTAAACTTATCCACATCATTCTTGTAAAATCATCAACAAGAATCATAAAATACCTTTCTCCATAGAATCCTCTAGTCCTTGTAGGACCGCTCAAATCTATATGAACAATCTCCAACTTCTCTACTATTATAAACTTCTTGCTGGGAAATGAGCTTCTCTTCTGTTTAGCCATCACACATTCCTTGCAAATCATGTTTGTAGGCTTCATAGTTTTAGGTAAATCTCTTACTGCAAGTGTAGTACTCACTTTCACAATGTTATCAAAGCTTATATGACAAAATCTTTTGTGTCATAACCAACTGTTATCAATCTTAGTAATCAAACATGTCATCTCAGTAGGATTCAATGAAAATAACATTACCTTTGGTTCTAGATCCAGTGCCAATCAAATTACCATCTCTGTCTTTGATTACACAATTTTTCTCAGTAAACCAAACTTGATATCTCTTATCAACTAGCTGTTCAACACTCAAAAGATTATGTTTCAAACCATCCACAAAGTAAACATCATTAATATTAGTCTTTCCATCAAGAGTAATAGATCCTATACCTTTAATCAAACAAGGTGCATTGTTTCCAACTCTAACAACTCCTCCATCATAATTGTTAAACTTTATGAACTTTTTTATATCTCCAGTCATATGATTAGAACAACAACTATCTATAATCTAATCAACTTTCTTTTCTACTTGAGAAACTAAAGCCTTTTCTTCGTTAACTTCTATTTCAGGATTTTCTTCTTTAATTGCTACAAATCCTATACAATCATGCTCAATATCACTTTCACTCAAGGATTTCTCCAAAATAGCTTCAAGTTCTTCATCATTTTCTTAGTAACATTCTTTAGATTTCCTAGGATTAAAGTTCTTCGTATACTTCTTAACTCTATTAGGAAATTTAGATGCAAAATGACTAGATTCTTGACAAGTCCAACATTAAAATTTTTTCTTACCATCTGGTTCTCTTTTCACAAGCAAGGCAATACCTTCTTCAATCTTCCTATCTTCTTCATTTCTAGATCTACTTCTACTAGCATAATCTCCACTCACACTAATGCTTCTTGACAAAGTAGGGTGAACACTAAGAGCACTGAATGTTGTCTCTATTCTAGGTAAGTCTACTGATAGCCTCAGGTTCATCTCTGATACTTCCAATCTTCCAAGAAGAGTCTCTCTGGTAAAGTTCATAGTACAAGGAATAACTTGTTCAATCATCTGTGTTGTTTACTTAAATGTAGGAGTCAATGTTCTTAGAATTTTCCATATCACTTCATTCTCTGTCTTGGTTCCTCCACAAGATTTTATACCTGCAACAATTGCTGACATTCTACCAATATAGCTTCTAATAGATTCATCTTCCATCATTCTTATATCTTCAAATGCACATATCCAATTATGTAATTTGACTTTCTTAGCATGTTCATCACCTTCAAAAGTAGACTATAAAGCTAACCAAATTTCATGAGATGTCTTTAGATATTTTACCTGACTGTACTCATTTTTTGGAAGGGCTGACAAGAGTTCTTCTCTGGCAAGTATGTTACACATGAATAGATCTCTCTCCTCATTATTACAATCTTCAATCTTATCTTCATCAATGATAGTCTTCTAATTATTTTTAATTAACCAATAACCTAGTCCTAAAAAAATTAGGTGTGTCTTCTTCTTTTCTTTCTAGCTATCAAGATTTACTCCATCAAACTTAGGGCTTTCTTTCCTAAAATTCGCCATGGATCTCCTTAAGCTGTTAAACTTTTCCTTCAAGGACTTGCTGCTTTGATACCAATTGTTAGAAAGTAAAGTCCACCAAGATAACTGAGGGGGGGGGGGGGGTGAATTAGTTATCAGATAAATATAACTTTTATCAACCTTAATATATTTTAACCATGTAAGCAATGTAATCAACAACCAAAGAAAGATATACATGCACAATAACACAATGACACAAGATATGTTGACTAGGGAATCTCTTGATCAAAGAGTAAACCCCAGTGGGATTGATGCCCACAATAGATGCACTAATATGAAATTTCCTTGTAAGAGGATGGACTCTATTAGGAGTCTTATGAAATACATTCGGTACATATGAGTCCTTGTTAGGAGACTTTGAATCCCTGCTAAAAGATTCTAAGTCTGTTAGGAGTTATGGAAGATAGAAGGACCCACTGCCCAAACAAATTTAGGGAAAGATCACCGAACACACTATTCAAATGATCTTAGTATTACTCAAAAAAATAATACCAAAATATTACTGATCTCAACAATTCAATACTCCTCTGACTGTGCCAAACTATACCAACTACTTCTTCAGATCTCAATACCAGATCTCTATACTTCGCATATCCTCTTCAACAAATTAACTTTCATAATACCATACAAAAATACATATTACAACAAGGAAAACATTCCTTCCTTTATACCACACTCAAGTAATTACAAATGAGTTGGCATACAAATTACAAAATAAAAATTTCCACATGTTACATCAAAATTACACAAAATTGTCAGCTTCCAATTAAGATAATTCTTGACTCATGCAACTTATGACCTTGCAGTCTCATCTACATCACTAAAAATGTGTCTTCAACTTCTCTTCAATTACAAATAACCAGATTCAATCTTGATTAGGAGATATCATCTGATTTCCACAAAGCGCTACTCAGGAACACTGCCTGAATACTGCTTCCACTAATTTGCTCATAACTTTCATGAATAAATGAATTTCCATCTGTACTCTTAACCATGATCTTATAGAAAATCATAGAGTAATTCCCCAACTCTACATAGCTTCATCTTCAATATCCTGAGTGTGCTAACTCAAACACTATATGCTTCTCTACTAATCTTCAGTAGATCACTATGTTGATATCAATGACAATCATAGTCAGGAATGCAACAATAACTACTACAAAATGGCTGTGAATACTCCCCCATAGGATATATTCAACATTCATTCCTAACATTTTCAACCTTTCAAAAACCAGTTCCTTATTGAAAACACAAAACACCTAACACACAACTGAAAGAAAAGCACCTTTACAATATACACATTATTTACAAATGGCCAACAACCATCAAATTGAAATAACCACTTACCTCTATCAAAAACTTGATTATCATTTCTATGGATTAGAGGTAAGCTGAAATTACCATTGTCATATGCTTGATTAATCATGCTATAACTTCTTATTAGTGTATCATAGTAAAAACCATCAACATAATCATTATCCCAGAATACTTGGGAATCAACACAATACTACAAATGCTGATCATTTTGTGACATAAAAGAATCACACCCTTGACCATTATCAACAAGCTGAAAAAGAAAACATTCTAGCTCCTTTTCATGGATGAAATCAAACTCCTCATGAACACTAGTTTGCACCAAAACATAAGATTCATTCACAACACTGATTTGCAAACTAGGATGGAACTCTTTCACACAAACATTTGATTGCATAAGACCTGATAAAACTTGTTGATCAGAGCCTTTACAAGCGTCCTCTAAATCTGAAAATTGATCATCAAATAAAAATTCATTTGCCATTGGAAAATCTGAAAACACACATGTAGATCTCTAACTCTCCTTGAGGGAGTAATCAGTATTCTGATGTACACAAGAACCATTCACACCAAATTCATCCAAATCTGCATCCATAGCAGCATATGAGTCATCATACTTATCATATTTGACATAATCAGATTTTTCCCAATCATATGCATTTACATTTTGGATATTTTTTGCCTCGGAAGTAGGAAAAAGGAAATCAACATAAGTTTCACACATTGGATCCATTTGCATGTCTTCATTATAAAAAAAAATATCAACTGGGTATTGCAAAGTGGAGTCTACATTTGGTGCATACCTTTGAAAATTAGTAGCTAGTACTTCTGAAATTTCTTCGCTACTCAAATAACATTGGACTTCACTTTCATTGCCTTCAACCTCTCCTTTACTATTGCAAATATCTTTGTGATTGGGAACAAGGATTGAAGTCTCTTGGCTCACATCATTTTGGGTAAAAGAATCATCACAACCACTCTCATCCACATAATAATTACTCTCTTGCTAATCACAAGACTCTTTCCTAAACTGAGAATAGAGGTCTATCCTACCATGCTGATAATAAAACAAATCTTCAAATCCAACAGAAACATTCACAACTAGATTTTCATCTTTGACATCTTGATATTCATCTACTTCACTATCAACATCATAGTCAACATTTTCATCATAACTAGATTCAAGATAATTAATACTTTCGAATTTACATTCTTCAAACTCATTTATCCATTTTTTAACAAGTTCAATACCTTCCTCTTTACAATTTGTAGACCAATTTACTTAGGCATACAAAGCTCTAATAAAAAATGAAAATATGAAGACTCTTGAAGTTCAATCCCTTCTGGAAACTTATCATATGCATTGGAAAACTTTTCATAAAATACATGTATGGATTCTTCACTTATTTCTCCTACATGTATTTTCAAAACCAATATAGCTTGGTCTTGTATTTTCTGATTAAGCAATGCAATATCCTTTTGAATTTCTTCAAGATCTATTGGACAAATTTTTAGATATAGATAGCATATCCTGATCTATTGGATCTAGAATCTCCATTGCACTATTTATCAACAACACATCTTCTCATTCACAAATATTTCTATCCAACCATGCAATCATTTCACATAATATCATACAATACTTTTGAATCGAATGATTGAAAAATATAAAACCAAAAGTATGACTAAAGACTTTAGATCTATATTCCTTCTTTTAGTGACTTTTTCACTTAGCAAGGAAACTATTTATTTCATAAAACTTTGAGGAATACCAGGGAAAATTATTTTGTTTCTATCCTTCTAAATTTCTTTCTAATTTGTTCATTCACCACTGAATCTTTCGAGCATCTACTAGATCCTTGCTGCAAGTGTTCCCAATTGATCATAAATTTTCTTTCATCTAAGTACACACTGGTGCATAGATCTTTTAGAGTCGCCACTCACTACTATGAGAATGTATAAAAATTTAATAGAACAAGGACAAGTTGGGTTTCAACAAGGACAATAGACTTTCAAAAATTCAATAGGATTTGACACATTTCTTTACCAAGAAGATATTCAGAATCTCTTTTAACAACAACAACCAGGCTAGTAAATATGATCAGAAAGACTTTCAGATTTACAAAGATTTATAACTCTATCCTCAAATGGATATGGCAGATGACTGGATTTATAAACAAAAAGGCCAGAAGCCTAGCTCAACTTGATAAACCTAAATTATTTACTACAAATTACATCAACTCCCTAGAAGAGTCACCATTTTGTTGGTGTTCTTTTACACTGTGATAAAAATGACAGCAACCTTCTCACTTTGCAATGGATCTTTAAGAGAAGCCAACTCCAACTATTTAACAAATGATGAAAAGGACCAATTAACAAGGATGCAAATCCATCCTTCTACGCTTTTGGTTCTGCATAACCAAGGAAGGTGTACCCTTCAACACCTTTAGATATTCAATAAGGCATAAATGGGTAGAGATCTCACAAAGGCTCAACAAATCTGGGAGATACTAGATTAATGGCTAATCAATTAATTGAACATCGACTGTAAACTAGAGCATGAGATTAGTAAAACACCACAAACTACATAAAACACAAGATATTTCAAAGTTTATCTTTAATTTGTAGAACATAGATAAGACTGATTTGTCATGCATCAACAAGGAATATATTGATTTCTAACTAGTGCCTTGTCCATTGGGAAATACTTCTAGTTCAAGAGAAGCATACAGAAACAAAGTACTATCATAGACTCAAAGCCATAAATACAATGATATCAGACCATACACTACTTGCAATGAAATCCTTATGCAAAACATTATAAATTAATGTCATATCCATAGCTTAATTTAATCTAATCCTAAATTAGAACTAAAGACTAATAACACATACACAGATGAATCCATGCAATGAATTAGAAGATTCATAATCCAATTGAACAACATGTAGGAGAGACATGAGTCTAAAATAAAACTGTATTAAGTGTAATGAATCTTACTTCTGTACCAATCTGATCTACAAAATTTACCATTTCAACAATATGAAAAAGATCTAGAAACACTTCTATTATATCTGATAACAAAATTGAAATAATCAGAAAACTACATCCTAATGGAACCATGAAATGACTAAAACTCCAAGAGTTAAGCACAACTTCAAACCCTATATGGAGACCAGGATTCAAAACCCTAAAACAATGGAAGAAATTTCCATAAGTAGAAATAGAAAAACCATCATATTCATCCTCCCTTCAACACCCATCCCTCCTCCCAAATTTCTTGAACTGAACCTTTTACAATTGCTCAAAAAATTGATTTTATCTACAAAAATATCTTCTTTGTTTTTCCCAAAATTTAGCTGATTCACTATTTCTTCATTCTATTCAAATTGATTTGATCCTACACCAAAATGGACTACAAAAACAAATTCCTCATTTGGGGACCTTTCCAACAGTATATGATACTCTATACTTCTGATAAAAATTGCCCCCCTAAACATTTAAACATTCTAGTGCAAATAGTTTTAAATATTTCAAATTCTGGACTATAGTCTACACAATATATATTAATTTTGATCTTTTAAATCCTTTTTACATATAGACTTGAGCAGGCCCCATGTGCCACTTAGCACCACCTAAAGGTAGATGTTTTGCTTGTAATACTATTGGTCATATGAAGAGAGATTGCACAGGTAAGCAATTTAAAACTCTTAATGGTTATTGTTATAATTGTCATGGTTTTGGACATAGAGCTATTGAATGCAAAAAACCTAAATTTTTTGAGAATAACAATAGTAGTAGAATGTTTAGAAATACTAACCATGCAGATAAGAAACCTATTGAAGATATGAACAGAAGAAATGGAGTAGTATGTTATAGATGCAACAAGGTTGGACACATTGCTAGAAATTGCAGATCACAGATCAACAAGCCTCGACCAAGATATGGAAACAATGGAATAGTTTGTTAGATATGTAACAAGATTGGACATACAAAAAGATTTTATAGAATGAAAAATAGAGTTTTTCATACCAATCCTAACCCTAGAAGTCATGCAAGAAGAAATGAAGATGTTATAAGTAGTGGTTGCCGTTGCACCAAAAGATCGACCTATTAATGCTTGATACAACCACTAGACTTATAGAAGACACATGAGGCTGTTAAACCATGTTGCAAATCCTAAGGGGAGCACTAACCATTTTTCCAACAATCTCCCCCTCAGCGTTACCCAAGGGGATTCGAACCTGTGACCAAGCTCTGATACCACTTGTTACAAGTAGTGGTTGTTGTTGCACCAAAAGATCAACCTGTTAATGCCCGATACAACCACTAGACCTATAGAAGACACAAGAAGTTGTTAAACCATGTGAATCTCAAGGGGAGAACTGACCATTTTTCTGATAGAAAATGCAAGCAACAGTCAGAAAGGATGTTGTACTAATTCAGATGAAGTGAAGTTTTTTAAAAGCACAGATCAAGGAGACATATTCAACACCGAAGGTAGTAAAAAAGGTGAAGTATTAAATGGTAAGAATGAATCTTTACCTGACCCATCTCAAAGTACTTAATTCATGAAAATTACAGTAAAATAGGAACTTAGATTTGTGTAGAAATTGATATATGATGAATTGAGTCTTGTGTAGTTAATGCAAGGTATTATATGATGTTCTAATGTTCTAGTTAAGAGCGCAAAGCAAAATATTATGTTTTGCAAGATCACAAGAAGTTTTTGTTGGAAATATAGATGTAGTAACTGAGAAGGGGGGTGAATCAGTTAACCACAAAAATATTACCACTGATCCCTTAAATATCTTAACAAATTATTTATTGTGCCACTCGGTAAATATACAGAGAAATGCTGAAAACTTGATCCTTGAAGTGTGTAATAATTAAACTGTTCTTATGCATTCATCACTGATTAACATACATGAATAAAGAAAATAACATGAACACAAGAGACACTAGATTTACCGTGAAAACCCAATATGGGAAAAACCACCAATGTAACTAGTTACTATTTTTCACTCTTCTGAAGTGATGCCCGGTTAGAAGCCAACCCGATAAAAGGTTACAAAACACACTGTTAGGTGTGACCTTGTTAGAGGATTTAATCACCTTGCTAGGAGTGGCCTTGTAAGAGGTCTTGAAACAATTCAATAGAAGTTTTACCTTGTTACAGGATTTACAAAATGGTTGTTAAACCAACTTGGTTAAGAGATTTTGATATCACTGCTACAATTGCTAGAGAGTAACAATGAAATAACTTGCAACTGAATTGCTGAATATAGATCTCTGTTCTATTTCACTAGATCCTTACTGATCAATTAAATCTTTGCTGCTCCTCAAGGATATCTGACCATCCTTCAAAATTCACACACACCTTTCTTCAAAATGATTTTTGCATGCTGTATATCTTTTATTCACCATTTGACCTTCTATATATGTATGCCATTTCATAATCATTTAGATTGACAAGTCAGCACTAACATTATTATAGCAGTCAGTTGGGATAAACAAACTATAATAACAAAATTCTTTGAAAGGGCCGACCTTGCTCAGTAAACATTAATCCTGAAAAGATTTCCTTTGGTGACGGAGAGAACTCGGTAACCACAACAAATTCTACAACATCCTTTGGAGACCAAGAGAGCTCGATAACCTCTAATTTCCTTCGATAACTGAGGAGGCTCGGTTAACACTGTTATCCTGTCATGTTTCCTTTAGACACCTGAGAGAACTTGGTAGACACTAAAAACCACCGAGATGACTGACTGAACTCAGTAGATAGTGAGAACCGCTTAGCTGACCCACTGAACTTGGTAGATACTGAGAACCGCTTAGCTGACTGACTGAACTCAGTAGATACTAAGAATGATAATTGATATGACATTTCTATGACATCAAAGACAACACATAGCTAATCCAACAATGTCCTTCAGAAATTTGTATCCAACAATCTCCCTCTTTGGCATTGATGGCAACACAACATGTGATAACACAATGAAATTTCACAGAGAAACCAAGAGTAAGAAACATATCCTTAGCTTCATTTTGATTCCCATCATCTTCAAACTTCTTTCTCTGACTGAGAACTCTCCCTCTTAACTTCTCAAATTATTCTTCTTAGAAATTTATTGAAATGATAGCAAACTCTCCCTCTTTGACAACACATGCCAAAGACAACTTACACAGTTTCAGTAAATATCAATGTACCTTATGTACTAATTCATATGCAATGATTTCATGACTATGTTGCATCAACTGATTGATCTTCAACATGTTCTGGTTGATGCATCACTAAAACTTTATTTAGTGAACCTCGGATAGGGGAGTGACCCCTAACTTGCCTCTTAGATACAAGAATGCATCCTTAGGTAGTGGCTTGGTGAAGATATCTACAATTTGTTCTTTTGTATGAATATATTCCAATCTAATTTCCTTGTCCTGCACCAATTCTCTGACAAAGTGATATTTAATTGCAATGTGCTTGGTTTTGGAATGCATTACTAGATTCTTTGAAATATTTATTGCACTTGTATTATCACAAAACATAACAACCGATTCTTTGATCTCAACCTTCATGCCTTCCAAAAGCTATTTAAACCATATAATATTAGAGCAGTTTACTACTGCAGCAACATATTCTGCTTCTGCTGTGGATTGGGATGTGCAGTTTCACTTTTTACTAGTCCAATATAGTAACCTCTTGCCAAGAAAGAATGTACCACCACTTGTACTCTTTCTGTCATCAATGTTTCCTACCCAATCAACATTAGTAAACACTTTGAAATCCAAATTGCCTCCAAATTTATACCACAAGCCATAATCTTCAGTTCCCTTTAAATACCTCAAGATTCTTTTGATTTCCATCATGTGATTTTCTTTGGGTTTAGCCGAGAATCTTGTCACTATTCCAACTGCTAAGGCAATATCAAGCCTTGTGTGTACTACATACTGTAATTTTCTAATCATTGATCTGTATAAGGTCTGATCTACTTCTTTTGAATCATCATCTTTGGTAAGCTTTAGTCTAGTACACATGGGTGTACCAACTAGTTTTGAATCTTCCATACCAAATTTTTTAAGTATTTCCCTGATATATTTAGACTGAGTAATGTAGATACCATTTTTGTTCTGCTGAATCTGAAGTCCAACAAAGAATTTTATCTGACCAAACATAGACATTTCAAATTCTTTGTTCATAAGCTCTGAAAATTCTTTGCACTAATCATCATTTCCTCTAAACACAGTATCATCCACAAATATTTCTGCCAAAACAATTTTGTTATCTGATCCTTCTTTGATGTATAAATTGCTGTTGTCATTAGCCCTTTTGAAATTAATCTAAGTAAGATAGTTATGTAATCTTTCATACCATGCTGTAGGAGCTTGTTTCAGACTATACAATGCTTTTTGTAATTTGTAGACCATATCTCTTTTGTCTGGATCAATAAAACTTTTAGGTTGCTCAATGTAGACTTCTTCCTCAAGAATACCATTGAGAAAAGTAGATTTGATATCCATCTGATATACCTTAAATCCTTTATGTGCTGCATATGCAAGTAAAGTCCTCACACCTTCTAATCTTGCAATAGGAGCAAAAGTCTCTCCATAATCTATTCCTTCTTCTTGAGAATATCCTTTACATACCAATCTTGCTTTGTTTCTTGATACTTGACCATCTTCATTCAACTTATTTCTGAATACGCATTTTGTCCCAATTACATTTTTATCTTTAGGCCTAGGTACAAGAGTCCATGTCTTATTTTTCTCTATTTTCTCTATTTCTTCATTCATAGCCTCAATCCAACTTTCATTTTCTAATGCATCTTTGACATTTTTAGGTTCAAAATCAGCAAATAAACATGTACCTTTTAGTTTACTTCTTGTCATAGTACCATCTGATTTGTTTCCAATAATCTGATCTGGTTTATGATGCTTTCTAATGTACTTGGCTAATATAGGTTCCTTGCTTCCTGAATGAGTTATATTGTCATCTTCTTCATCTTCAGGTTCAGATTGCTCGGGCTCGGTAGATACTTGCTCGGTAGCTTCAGACTGAGACTCGATACTTTGTGACTGAGTCTGAACTTCTTCTTGTGACTCGGTTACTGTACTGGGCTTGGTAGATGTAGTCTCCTTACATGTGTCTGGCAATGTATCAGGTTTGATGTAAACAAATTTTTTGTAGTCTTCTGGTTCCTTTTTGATTTCTTCTTCAATCTTTTCTGCAAACTCATCAATTCTCACGTGCACTTTCTATGATTTTGTGAGTAGACAAATTTAGACATCTATATGCCTTACTTTTGCAAGAATATCCCAAAAATATTCCTTCATCACTTTTTACATCAAATTTTCCTTTTCTAGATTCTTTTAAGATGTAATATTTACTACAAAATACCTTTAGGTAACTTACATTTGGTTTGTAGCCATACCATAGCTCATATGGAGTCTTGAATGTGTCTTTTCTTAGTTGTACTCAGTTCAAGGTATGAACTGCATTGCTGATAGCTTCCTTCTAGTATTTCATAGAAATGTTCTTTTCAATCATTAGAGTCCTTGCATAGTCCATGATAGATCTGTTTCTTCTTTCAGTTATTCTATTATGCTCAGGAGTTCTTGGGGCTGATACCTATCTTTTGATTCCTCTTTCAATGCAAAAATTATTGAATTCATGGGAGATGAATTCACCACCATTGTCTGATCTCAAGCATTTTATTCTTTTTCCTATTTCCTTTTCTACTCTTGCTAAATACCATTTGAACTTCTCAAATGCTTTAGACTTTTCTCTTAAATACATAACAATCATCATTCTAGAATAATCATCAACAAAGAGAATAAAGAATTTTTCTTTGGTATAGCTCTCAACTCCAATAGGTCCACATAAATCAGTATGCACATTTTCCAAAATATCTTTAGATTGATAGTTTTTACTTTTGAAACTAGACTTTCCCATTTTACCAATTTGACAATTCTTGCATAGACCAACATCAAGTTTCTTCAAAGTAGGAATAGCTCTTACTTTCTTGAATTTGCTTATTTTTATCATGTTGTCATAATTTACATGACATAACCTTTTGTGCCATAACCAAATTTCTTCAATTTGAGCAATAAAACATGAGTAATCACCAAGATCAAGATAAATAAGGTTACCTTTGGTTTGTTTGCCTGATCCTATCAGTTTTCCTTTGTCATCCAGCAGTCTTGCTTTGCCATTCATGAATTCAACCTTGAATCCAATGTTGATTAGTTGTGCTACACTTAGAAGATTATGCTTTAGTCCTTCAACCCAATATGCATTATCACATATAAGTTCTTTGGTTAATGAATTTCATCACTTTCCTTTTATACAACAGGGTTCATTGTTTCCAAACCTTATATTACCACCATCAAAGTTTTCAAAGTGTTCAAACTTGGTCCTGTCACTAGTCATATGATGTGAGCATCCACTGTCTATAATCCATGTATCATTCTTGCTTATATGAGAGATAAGTGCCATCTCATCTTCATCATTATCAGATTCATCTTTTACAGCAATGAAAACAATTTCTTCTTCACTATCATCCGAATCTTTAGCTAAGAAACATGTTTTCTTACCTTTATCCTTGAATGATTTGAAATTTTTCTTTCCATTGTACTTGTAATTTTTCTTCTCATCTTTGCTTTACTTGTTTGGACACCTAGCTGCAATATGACCAATTTCTTCACATGAAAAATAGCTTAAGGGAGTTTTACCTCTATATTTTCCTCTCCCTCTTGAATACGTCTTTGCAAGTAATGCTTCAATAACTTCAAGATCGCTATCAGAACTTTCCTCTGATTCTTCTTCACTTTCTGATTGGATTTTCTTCCCTTTCTTGATTGAAAGTTTGGCCTCAAAAGCTAATTCAATATTTTAGAAGTTGGAACATAGTTTTCATAGTTATCCAGTTCAAAGGCTGTCAATCTTCCAACTAAGGCATCCAAAGTTATATTGTGATTTTCTTCACATCTTTTTTGAATAGCAAAAACTCTTATTGCATAAATAGGGAGCAATGTTATAAGAACTTTACTTATAACCATTTCATCATCAATTTTTCCTCTAGAAGCTCTGATTGCACTAACACTTGTCTTGATTCTTTCAACATATTTTGCAATGTTTTCTTCTTCTCTCATTTTCATTTGATCAAACTATCGTCTTAGGCTCTCTGCTTTGGCTCTCTTCACATTGTCATCACCACCATAGATTTTCTTCAGCTTGTTCCACATTTCATGTGCTATTGTGCAGTCTTTGATTTCATCAAATTCTTCATAGCTAAGAGCTGATGCAATGTCTATCATCGTAGTGTTATGGTTCTTCTTCTCTGCAATGTCTTCAACAGTTAATGTGCCAGTAGGAATTGTATATTCTTGATCAATATATTTGTATCTTGAATCACCAATGGAAGCCAGATGTAATCTCATGAGACCTTGCCATGCTAAAAAGTTATTTCTGTTAAGCCTTGGAATTTCTCTTTTGTAAGACATCCTGATCTTTAGCTTAGGTCCTTGAAACCCTTCCCACAAGCACCAAAAGCTCTGATACCAATTGTTGGAAATATAGATGCAGTAAATGAGAGGGGAGGGTGAATCTGTTAACCACAAAAATATTACCACTGATCCCTTAAATATCTTAACAAATTATTTACTGTGCCACTCAGTAAATATACAGAGAAATGTTGAAAACTTGATCCTTGAAGTGTGTAATAATTAAACTATTTTTAAGCATTCATCACTGATTAAATTACATGAATAAAGAAAATAACATGAACACAAGAGACACCAGATTTACCATGGAAATCCAATATGGGAAAAACCACCAATGTAACTAGTTACTATTTTTCACTCTTCTAAAGTGATGCCCGGTTAGAAGCCAACCCGGTAAAAGGTTACAAAACACACTGTTAGGTGTGACCTTGTTAGAGGAGTTAATCACCCTGCTAGGAGTGGCCTTGTAAGAGGTCTTGAAACAATTCAACCAAACTGTTACCTTGTTACAGGATTTACAAAATGGTTGTTAAACCAACTTGGTTAAGAGATTTTGATATCACTGCTACAATTGCTAGAGAGTAACAATGAAATAACCTGCAACTGAATTGCTGAATATAGATCTCTGTTCTGTTTCACTAGATCCTTACTGATCAATTAAATATTTGCTGCTCCTCAAGGATATCTGACCATCCTTCAAAATTCACACACACCTTTCTTCAAAATGATTTCTGCATGCTGTATATCTTTTATTCACCATTTGACCTTCTATATATATATGCCATTTCATAATCATTTAGATTGACAAGTCGGCACTAATAATTATTATAACAGTCGACTGGGATAAACAAACTATAACAACAAAATTCTTTGAAAGGGCCGACCTTGCTCGGTAAACATTAATCTTGAAAATATTTCCTTCAGTGACCGAGAGAACTCGGTAACCACAGTGAATTCTGCAACATCCTTTGGAGACCGAGAGAGCTTGGTAACCACTAATTTCCTTTGATAACTAAGGAGGCTCAGTTAACACTGTTATCCTATCATGTTTCCTTTAGACACCCAAGAGCACTTGGTAGACACTAAAAACCACCTAGCTAACTGACTGAACTCGGTAGATATTGAGAACCGCTTAGCTGGCCGACTGAAATTGGTAGATACTGAGAACCACTTAGCTGACCAACCAAACTCGGTAGATACTAAGAATGATAATTGATATGAAATTTATGTGACATCAAAGACAACACATAGCTAATCCAACAATGTCCTTCAGATAATTGTATCCAACAGTGTTAAGTTTTGTAGGTTAACAAAATCAACTTTTTGGAAAGAAGCGGCAAAAGAATTGAATGTGATGTCAGATCTAAGTGAGATTGAAATGATAAAAGGTCACAAATGGTATGATTTGATCATTGAAGTGAATGAAAGTGTTAAGGAGATCGAAGAGTAGTGATTGGAAGTGGTTTACAAGGATTTGGTGAAGAATTTTTGTGCCAAATCTACGCAAGCCCTAAATCATAGAATTGAGGTATTTTACTTGGCAGATCTTTAAATCAGTTAAGGAATTAGAGGAAATCATGGATGTTTCTTTGATTAATAATGTCAGAGATAAGAATAGACCTAAGATGAAAAGGGAACCAGTAGAACCCTTGGAAGATGATCCTAGGTTAGCTTTATCATCCATACCAGATGAAGTTTTACATCTAAAGAATGTTAGAAGTTATCTTGGATGTAAACTAGAGACTATCAGTGATAGTGATTTCACTAAGGAATATCAAAAAATCTATAATTAGGTCATGTCATTAAAAGTAGGGTTTGAGCATTTGAAAGATAATGAGATCATTAAGTATGCTTTATAATATGTATATGATAATGAAGAATGTACCAAGATAATCCTAAGTAGAATTCACAATGGAAAGTTTTGGTTAGATGAGAGAGTGATAGATATCATAGCTAACTTAATTCATGAGGTAACTAGACTATGTAAAATTGGAGCCATTCCTTTGAATGAGAAAAACATCAGTAAAATAGTATAGACAACACAAATTCATCCTACAATGTCAGAGGAATAGTAATTAGCAAGATACAACAAGATGATGTCAGATACTTATGTAAAGTTTTGTGCTAACTCAAGAGAGGATGACATTGAAGCTGGAATGATACATGTGGCTTATTTGATGTGTGTTGATAAAGTACAAGTTGACATGTGTGAGATTTTGAGAATTTAGTTGTTTGAGAATTTGGAAAAGATAAAGAAGACTAAGTATTCACAGTTTAGATTCTCATTCTTAATCACTTATATGTTTTTTCATTTATTGAGAAGATCTCCTTACACCATTGAAAATGAATGGAATGATGGCCAAACTACAATGGAAAGGATTAACCAAGTGTATAGGAGGCATGTTATTGATAAAGTAAATGAAAGTGCAGTGTTGGTAATTAAAATTTTTTAGAATTTGATGTCAAGCAGATCAAGGATCCCACAGTCTCTTATGGAGAAGTATAAAAATGAGATATGTTTCATGGTTGATACTGACTTTACTTACATTGAAGTAATAGAACCTATAATAGAGTTCATAGACCCTCTTCGCTATGAAATATCTTAAATTGAGACAAAAGAATATGTGAGTAGACTACTTAAGTGCAAGATGGATATTCACAGTAACAAGTTTGGAACCTTTAAGGAGAACTTCAACTCCACAAAGAACATCCTTGAAAAGAAATAGTAAAAAAAAAGAGTTGAGAGTACAATCAAGAAAATTCTAAAAGATATAAGGATGACTGAACATGAGTTCTTCGTAGCCAAGAAAATAGTAGCAACAGTTAGAGAAATTGGACAAAAAGAAGTTTTGTCCATGCCACCTCTATCATCAATCACAGTACAACAAGGGGAAACATAGGTTAAAGTGAAAGTGGAAGAAACAAAGAAGGATCAAGAAATAAGAAAATCCACTAGATCAACCTCCTCCACACCTAGCAAAAGAATAAAAGAGATTGCTACTAGATCGGGTAAGAGGTAGAAAACATTGGTGCCACCAGTTCAAAGGGAAATTATAGAAATCAAAGATGATGAAGACACTCCTGTTAAGAAGAAAACTTGGAAACCTAGAATTGAAAAGGTTAATGAACAATTTATTCAAGATGGAGACTTTACAAAGATGAACAAATATTATGATCTCTATGATTATGCAGAAAGAATGAATCTAGAAAATGCAGTGGTGAAGTATATGATTTTATATAATAAGAAATTTGATACAATTCAGGGTAAGATACCTGATGACTTGTACAAGAAACTTGTAAATAGAAAGAAGAGAGCATCAAAGGAAGACATAACTATTAGAGAAAATCTTGTAAGAAAACTTTTTGTTGTGAGAGATGAAGAACACTTCAAACAAATCATGAAGGATCTAAACACCCATTTGAGAACTAAGAAGAGAACTATTTAGATTATGGGAGGTAGATATGAAGAAATTAACATAGAAACAGAGCAAGCAATAACTAAGGTTATGATAGAGAATGTTGGAGAACCATCAGTTGCAGCTGAATCTAAAGATCAGGTAGAAGAAGTAGAACAAGAGGACATTCCCTCTCCACTAGCCATAAATATTGAGGACAAAGCCATAAATGTTGAAGGAACAAGGATCACCTTGGATAGTGATGATAACTTATTCAAGAATCTTGAAGACATTGTTGAAAATTCAGCTTTTGAAGAGTAGGAAGGTATTAAAGGAGAAGAGAAGATAGAAACCAAAATTGTAGAATCTAAAGTGACAAAGAAACAAGTACTTGTTCCCACTCAAGAAGAAATTAGTCTTACACCTGAGACTGGAAAGAAAACTTAGATTGGCTCTATCATTGAGAATTTGAGAAAGGAAGTAGATGATGATGATTAGATGGAATTGATCACATCTTTGAACAAGATCATCAGAAAGAAAAAGAAAGTAAATAGTCTTGAAGGATGCCTGAAGGAGCTTACTAAGAAGTTATAAGGCATTATAACCACACAAATTGTAGAAGATGACCCTCTAGAAAGAGTAAAGAAAGTGATGAGCACTTTTGATAATGAGTTTACAAACTTATCTGATCTAGAAAAGATGAAAGCTCAATCAGCTTATGAGGTGAAAACACTTTCGGACATTAGTCAGAATAGCAGGAATGATATCAATAACCTTGATATCTTGATGCAGGAGCATCCTAGGTGTAAGAGCAATCTTGCATCACCCAAAAATATTTCTATTTTTGTATTCAATAAGGGTTATTTTGTGCAGAGCTGCTATTTATGGAAAGTTACTATTTTTGGTAATTTTTGTATGTGCTCAGAATGATCTGATTTCTTTCTTAGAGGTTCATTTTGGTCATATAAGTCTGCCAGTAAAGTTTCATTGCCAGATCAAGTGTATATTGGAAGATATTGAAGATTTTTGGTATTGGTAGCAGGGTACAAAAACTTTGAACTCAGTTTTGAAGGCTTTAGAGGCCCTGAATGAGGTCAAAAATTTGGGTGACAGGCGCTTGCATAGGTCAAGCCTGTAGAGCGCTTTGTGGCATTTCCAAAATGGGGTTATAATAGCCGATCGGGTCAACTGGTGATGACTTATGGTCTTTAGAAGTTGGGCCACCTGAAATGGCGAAAAATAATTTTCTTCAAAATTTCTGTTCAGGTTTCAAAGGTTATCTTGAGCCGACTATGATGTAATGAAATGTAAAATAAAATAATTCTAAGTTTGGTCGGCCTTATTGGCTAAAATTCTGGAACCTTCCCAGGCGGTGGAAAATTGCCTATATAAGGAAGGCTGTATTATTGTCTTAGGCAGTTCAGAATAGTTCTGGGTAGTAGATCTGGGTATTGGTTCGAGGCTTTGTCCTACAGAATATTGTAAGGGAATGCCCATGTGGCTTTGCATATTGTAATTCTAAAATTTTGTAATTCCACATTTGTGGAGATAATAAGAAGCTGATTTTCTATTCTTGCATATTGTTGTGGTTTCTCTGTTTCTGTTATGTGTTTGTGGTATTAAGGGGAGCACCCTTCATCAAGTGGTATCAGAGCTAGGTTTTTTTGAGTGTGTAAATAGATCATCGACTATGAGGCAGTATGCACCAGGACAGTGGTTAGGGTTTCAGTGCGCATCGTGAAAATACCTCCACGAAGAGAACATGGCGGAAGAGCTGGTGCTGTGACACTTGAGGTTAGAGAGCTGCAGAGACAAGTGCGAGCATTGCAAGAAGAGATTCGCAGAGGAATAAATCTTAATGTCAGAGACGAAAGTGAGGATGAAGCCGAAGAAGAATATCAAGAAGGAGAAGTTGAAATTGTGAACCAGGAGGAAGAAAGACTTTTTCGGGTGATTTCCAAGATTGGGAAAAGACCTAAAATTGAGGTTGCTACATTTTCTGGAAATCTTAACCTAGAGGAATTGATCGACTGGATCAATGAATGTGAAGAATATTTTGAGTATGAAGATGTTGAGGATCCTGATAGGGTCAAATTTGTGAAGGCCAGACTGAAAGGTCATGCGAAGATATGGTGGCAAGAGATTCAGTTGGAGCGAAATAAAAGGGGAAAGGAGAAAATCACGAGATGGGATCGGATGGTGGATAAATTGAAGTGACAGTTCATTCTTGTTGATTATGAGCTTGACCTACTGAAGAAAATGCAGAGTTTGAAGCAAGCAAGAAGATCTATTCAGGAGTATACAGAGGAGTTCTATTGACTTCTCATCAGAACAGGCCATGCAGAAGCTGATAAGGAGAAAGTTGCCCGATACCTTAATGGGTTAAGTTCAAGTATTCAGGAGGAGCTGAATCTGGTTTGAATGAATAGTATTGAAGAGGCATACCAGTTTGCCCTAAAAGTAGAGGAAAAGATGAACAAGAAGTTTGAGAGCAGACAAAATGGAAGAGGTCGCGGTGGATGATCTGGTGGATGGTCATATGGTGGCCGAAATGAAGATCTGAAAAAGAAGGATGAGGCTGGTAGTAGTCAGAATCAGTGAGGAAATAATTTCAATCACTTCCAGGATCAGAATAATAGAGATCAAAGAGGAAGAGGAAGAGGACAAGGATCTGGAAGAGGTGGCTTCCGTGGAACATGTTTTCACTGTGGAGAAGAAGGTCATAGGGCATTTGAATGTCCTCAGTGCCAAGGAAGAACAGATAGGAGAAATGAAGGCTAGGCCAGAGTTGCACATGTCGATGAAGATGCTAGATCATCAAATTCTGAAGATGTTGAAAGAGGAGAAACGCTAATTAATAGAAGAGTCTTGCTGAGTGGTGAGAATGAACCTGAACAAAGGAGGAGCCTGTTTTGCACAAGATGCAAGTGTGAGGGTAAATGCTGTGATGTGATTATCGATAGTGGAAGCACTGACAATTTGGTGTCAGAAGAGATGGTGACAAAGTTGAAGCTCAAGAGACAGAAACACCCACATCCATATTGGATTGCCTGGGTGCAGGATGACCACAAGGTCATGGTCAGTGAACAGTGCCTGGTAAAGTTCAAGATCGGCGGATACCAAGATGAGGTATTGTGTGATATCATATCTATGGATGCATGTCATATATTGTTGGGTAGACCATGACAGTTTGACAGATGTGATGTACATGATGGTCGTGCGAATACCTATTCCCTGACAAAGGATGGAGTGTGACATAAGCTAAAACCATTGAAGGAGACTGAAGAAAAGGTATGTGGTACTGCAAGGATAACTTTTGTTGATGGAAGAAATTTCCTAGATGGTATGAGGCATGAGCATGTATGTTTTGCTTTAATTCCAAAAGCTGGTAAAGAGGAAGTAGAAGATGTTCCTGTAGAAGTTGCAGATTTGTTGAATGAGTTTCAGAATATTATATTCGATAACGTGCCTGATGGATTACCACCAGTCAGGAAGATCAGTCATCAGATGGACTTGATCCCAGGAGCGAGTTTTCCGAACAAGGTAGCACACAGAATGACACCTACAGAAAGTGAGGAGTTGAACAGACAAGTGCATGAGTTGTTACAGAAAGGATTGATCCGTGAGAGCCTGAGTCCCTATGCTATACTAGTGGTATTAGCACCAAAGAAGAATGGAGAATGGAGGATGTGTATAGATTCTAGGGCAATAAACAAGATCACAATCAAGTACAGGTTTCCATTGCCATGAATGGATGATATTATGGACTGTCTGAGTGGAGCTGTGTATTTTTCAAAGATAGATCTAAAAAGTGGATATCATCAGATTCAGATCAGAGAAGGAGATGAATGGAAGACTACCTTCAAGACAAAGGAAGGACTGTATGAGTGGTTAGTCATGCCTTTTGGGCTAACCAATGCACCGAGCACTTTCATGCAGCTCATGAACGAGGTTCTGAAAGAATTTCTGGGTAAGTTTGTCATTGTCTACTTAGATGATATTTTGATCTTTAGTTAGACATTGGAGGAGCATATGATGCATATTCATATGGTATTTGAGAAGCTGAGAGAAGAGAAATTGTTGATTAATTTGAAGAAGTGCAGTTTTGTGAAGAAAGAGTTAGTGTATTTAGGATTTGTAGTTTCAGCAAAAGGTCTAAAAATGGACCCAGAGAAGATACAGGCTATCCTTGAATGGCCTACTCCAAGGAGTGCTACTGAGGTAAGATCTTTTCATGGTTTGGCTAGCTTTTACAGAAAGTTTATCCAAAATTTTAGCAGTATCTATGGACCCTTGACTGAAATAATGAGAGGGGATAGAAAAGAGTTTAAGTGGACTAATGGGGCAGAAAAGAGTTTTCAATTATTGAAACAAAAAGTTACAGAACAACCTGTTTTAGCACTTCCAGATTTTAATAAGGTGTTTCAAGTAGATTGTGATGCTAGTGGTACTGCAATAGGAGTTGTTATGAGCCAAGAAGGTAAACCTGTTGCGTATTTCAGTGAAAAGTTAAATGATGCCAAGAGGAAGTATTCTGTTTATGATCAAGAATTTTATGCTATAGTTTAGGCATTAAAGAAGTGGAGGCACTATCTACTTCTTAAGGAGTTTTTTTTGTATACTGATCATCAAGCTTTGCAATATTTGAATAGTCAAGGAAAATTGAATCAAAGGCATTTGAAATGGGTTGAGTTTTTGCAGAGTTATACATTTGTTTTGAAACACAGGAGTGGAAAGTCTAATAGGGTTGCAGATGCTCTTAGCAGAAGGCAACTATTGCTGACAAAAATGCAGATTGAAGTGGTTGGGTTCAAGGAACTCAAGAATTTGTATCCAGAGGATCCTGATTTTGGTGAAGCTTGGAAAGCTTGTACAGAACCTGTTACTCTAGACAGGACAAAATGGTTGGACTTCATCATCCAGGATGATATGCTATTCAGAGGGAGTCAGTTGTGCATTCCACGAAGTTCTATGAGGGAGAATCTTATCGTGGAGAAGCATAGTGGAGGATTGGCTAGACATTTTGGTCGTGATAAAACCCTTGGTTTGGTTAGTGAGAATTATTATTGGCCACAGTTGCAGCAAGATGTGAAGAAGTTTGTACAGAGTTGCAGAGTATGTCAGATGGTGAAAGGAGTGAAGCAGAATACAGGATTGTATCAGCCATTACCTGTACCAGAGAAGCCTTGGGAGGATATCAGCATGGACTTTGTTCTTGGTTTACCGAGGACTCAGCGGGGGCATGATTCAATTTTTGTAGTAGTTGACCGATTTTCAAAGATGGCACATTTCATTCCCTGCAAGAAGACTAATGATGTTGTTCATGTAGCAGAATTGTTTTTCAGAGAAGTAGTGAGACTTCATGGTTTGCCAAAGACCATAGTTTCAGATCGGGACACTAAGTTTGTTGGATATTTTTGGCGTACATTGTGGAAGAAGTTGAAGATAGATTTGAAGTTCAGTTCATCACATCATCCACAGACTGATGGACAGACAGAGGTGGTGAATAGGAGTTTGGGAAATTTGCTGAGATGTTTGGTTGGAGATAAGCCAATGGGATGGGATTTGATTTTACCACAGGCAGAATTTGCATACAATAATTCTGTCAACAGGAGCACTGGTAAATCACCATTCTAGATTGTATATGGAAGTAGTCCAAGAAATGCATCTGAATTGAGGAAGATAGATAAAAGAGAAATAAGTAGTGCTGAAGCTGAGGATTTTGCAGAACACTTGAAGAACATCCATGGGGAGGTGAGGAAGCATATTACCAAGATGAACGCATGGTATAAGGCTAAGGCAAATGAGAAAAGGAGGTATAAGGAATTTCAAGTTGGTGATGAAGTCATGGTTCATTTGCAAAAGGAGCAGTTTCCAGTTGGTACATATAACAAGCTGAAAATGAAGAAGTTTGGACCATGTAGGATACTGAAGAAACATGATTCAAGAAATGCATATGAGGTAGAATTGCCTACTGAGCTAAATATTTCACCAGTGTTTAACATTTCAGATCTGACAAAGTATCATGAAGGAGGTGTTGAAGATGAGATCATAGCAGCACAGTGGAGTATTCTAGCAACTAGTTCAGACACTAAGGAGATTGAAGATATACTGGATAGTCATGTTGGCAGAAGCACAAGGAACAAGACATATGAAGAATATCTGGTCAAGTGGAAAGGATGACCTGTTGAAGATTCATCATGGCTAACAAAGGAGGAGGTTAACCATCTTGGTTTTCCTCTACACACCTAAGTCGTGACAGGGTCACTTCTCAAATTACCCCAGGTGTCTGATGCAGGAGCATCCTGGGTGTAAGAGCAATCTTGCATCACCCAAAAATATTTCTATTTTTGTATTCAATAAGGGTTATTTTGTGCAAAGCTGCTATTTATGGAAAGTTACTATTTTTGGTAATTTTTGTATGTGCTCAGAATGATCTAATTTCTTTCTTGGAGGTTCATTTTGGTCATATAAGTCTGCCAGTAAAGTTTCATTGCCAGATCAAGTGTATATTGGAAGATATTGAAGATTTTTGGTATTGGCAGCAGGGTACAGAAACTTTGAACTTAGTTTTGAAGGCTTTAGAGGCCTCGGATGAGGTCAAAAATTTGGGTGACGGGCACTTGCACGGGTCAAGCCTGTAGAGCGCTTCGTGGCATTTCTGAAATGGGGTTATAATAGCCGATCGGGTCAACTGGTGATGACTTATGGTCTTTAGAAGTTGGGCCACCTGAAATGGCGAAAAATAATTTTCTTCAAAATTTCTGTTCAAGTTTCAAAGGTTATCTTGAGCCGACTATGATGTAATGAAATGTAAAATAAAATAATTCTAAATTTGGTCGGCCTTATTGGCTAAAATTCTAGAACCTTCCCAGGCGGTGGAAAATTGCCTATATAAGGAAGCCTGTATTATTGTCTTAGGCAGTTCAGAATAGTTCTGGGTAGTAGATCTGGGTATTGGTTCGAGGCTTTGTCCTACAGAATATTGTAAGGGAATGCCCATGTGGCTTTGCATATTGTAATTCTAAAATTTTGTAATTGCACATTTGTGGAGATAATAAGAAGCCGATTTTCTGTTCTTGCATATTGTTGTAGTTTCTCTGTTTCTGTTATGTGTTTGTGGTATTAAGGGGAGCACCCTTCATCATATCTACATAAAGGACTTGAGAAAGAAATTAGAAAGAGGAAAATCTTTGTACATTCAGTGTACAAAATTAGAGAACTTGGTAGTAGAGGAAGTTCAGAAGATGAAGATGAAAGAAGAAGAAATTTAGAATGAGACAAACCTTCTTTTGAGCCCCAATGTGAAGGTATTTGATATTGAGAAGAAAATCTGCAAAATTGATGATGAAATAAGAGTTTTGCAAGATGATAAGGACAAGAAGCTGAAGAGATTCACTCTTTTAAGAGAGCACATTTCTATAAAATTGAGCACTATTGAAGGGCAACTGGAAGAATGTCTTTTAGCCAAGACATCTTTTTAGAAGTTTAGTTATGAGAATCTCCAAGCATGTGAGATTGCATCTTATGGATTGTGTGCACTACTCAGTGTGGCGGATTCAATTAAGAAATCATGGGAGAAAGAGTTAGAGGCCATGAAGATTAATTTTGTAGATTGTGTTGCAATCCTACTAGCTTTGCAATATTGAATCCAGGTATAACTTTTTTGTGAACACAGTTTTGTAACCCTCCCTACATTTTTTTGTCATTGTTTTCAAAGGGGGAGAGATATATATAGTAGAAAATTGAGATATAGAAAAAATTGATAAGGATACATACTCTTATGGGGAGTACAGTATATAGAGAGGATTCATGAAGTCATAAGGGTAGTATATACATATTTTGTATTATGGCCGCCACAATTTTGAAATTTTTGGAGCCTAAGACTTAGCCAAGTTTCTCATATGTTTCCACCAATGACAAAGAGGGAGATTGTTGGAAATTTGGCTAATTTGGTTACATAGATGTTGTCATTATGGAAATATATGATCTACATGAAGATCACATAGGTTAGAGAGCTAGTATGTTAGAGCACAATGCAAAATTGTCTAAGTATGAGATAGTGTGTTTCTGCCAGTGAACCCAAAGACAGTTTTGATTGGCAATGTTGATTGGAGTAAGTTCAATGATTGTGCACTTTAATGTAAACACTATGGTGACTATTGAAGACTCACCTTAGAGAACAAGTCAGTACGGCATGTACGAAAGAAGTTATGATAGTTTTACTAAATACAATGTTAAGCCGACAAGATAGAATATGAAGACAGATTTGATAAAGAATTAAGGGATTATTTTGTTTATCAAAATAATGACTTAATAATATAAAGAGATGACATCCTAGATGTTAAACCTTGGATAAAGATATTTTGTAAGATGATAGTCGACTGGAAAGTTATTAATCTTAATAACTTGTATAAAGATATGTAAAGATGTAATTGAAAATAGTACTAATGAATATGCAAATGTAATAGAAAAAGTGAAAGATCAGTGAAGAGATATTGATGCAAGGAGTATAAAGTTATGTACCTTGACCTATTTTTGTAATTAGTGAATATTATATATTACTTGTTTGGGTAGTGGGCTCATCTGGTAATCACATTTTGTACTGCCAACTCCTAACAGGGTTGAGACTTCTAACAAGGCCTATAGTCCCTTAATCAGGACTAAGACACTATATGCATGTAGAAGAATCCTAAGAGGGTCAACATCCCTAACAAGATAATTTTGATTAGTGGATCTTTGAGTGTACCATGGCCACCAGGGTTTTCCCTTGGCTAGGGTTTCCTCGAGAACAAATAATGTGTTATGAGTTCTTTAGTTTTATTGCTATCCATGTTGTTTAGCTTTCTATGTTATGCATGCATTAAGATAATCTGTTATATCCATAATTGGGCAAAATTAAAAGTTTTTAGAATGCTGATTCACCCCCCCTCTTAGTATTCCCTATTTCTAACACCTCAAACCACGTGCACATGGATAGTAACCTCTATCTGTGCATCCATACTTGGACACTAGCACATTTAGCACCTTGCTATTTGAAGACCATATTGTGCATCCCCACCAGCAATGTGGGATTAGGTTTCCTTGTATTTATAAATTTTCTTTCAAAGATTACCTTATATGCCCCAGCTAGCTGGGCTCACAAATATCCACAAGGACCCACACGTACACCCACCTCCTTTCTTTACTTTAGTATCTATCCAAGTGCATCTTGTTTTAAACATTCTATTCATACAAGGATGGGTGCCTGTGGGACTAAACACCACAGTGCAGCCTGAGGTTCAACCACCCTCTTAACACCTACAAACAAGCATCATATATTTCCTTAGGGCTTGCGACCAACATCCTTCAATAAATTTTGGTGCGTATAGCATGCCCATGGTGGTCTCCAAAGGAAACCTATGTAACCTTATCCATTTCCTTCATGTTTATTTGTGTATAGAGCATTTCCCAAGTGTGTGTAGGCACTATGCACTAATTGGAGCCTACAAAACACCATGGAGGCACAAGCAATCCCCTTCATCCTTACTCAGATATGGCACATGTGTGCCCAACACAATAGCTTTTGGTGTGCACACTATGCTTTACATAGTGCACACAACTTCTCTCCTTCAACATGAGAGTTGCACTTGCAATTGCCTACTCTTTGCTTTCTTCATAGCTACCAAAAGGCAAATCCCCAACAAGGAGAGGTTTGGAAGCACTATGAGCTACTACATGAAAATGAAGTAGCATATCCTCCATTTTGATAGGTAAGGTTGTAACATGGTAGAGAAGATATGCAACAACATTTTTGAAAAGGCATGCACCCTTTCACCTCTATTCTACATTGGCATCTCCAATTCTCTAGTCTTCCTCTCATTCACGCGAGTTGCCTTACTTTTTAAGCTGGCTTTTCTATGATTTCAAATGCTGGCTATCCATTAAACTTGCTAACAAAAGTTTTAGCCCCAAAATTTTATATGTGATGATAATAGAGAGCTCTTTAAATCTGAAACACTATCATTCATAACTAATACACCAAAATCATGGATTGTGCCTCCATATTTATTGAAAATAGCAATTTTTTACCTTCTTTGTATGGTTAACTGATATTTAGGCTAGTTGGGATTTTCTGAGAATCTACAATTTTTAATGTTATGTCATATTGTTGATTTTTCCATAAGTAGCAACCAAAATGATAGAGACTTTTGACCGTAACCCTTTTTGTTTTTTATCCTTTTTATAGGGATATCAAGAAAAACCATTTTTGGAAGAACAACATGACTTGCCATAAGTACTCATCAACAAGTCTTCCCCTTGAAATGAAGTCTCTTAATTGTAGTTCTCACGAAGAACCATGCCAAGTCTCCATTATTCTGACAAATAAAAATTTCAAAACTTCAACTACTTGGATTGCTAATGGTGTATTACGAGGGGGGCTACTGATCGGGTGATTGAAACTCTTCTGGAAAACCACTTTGAAACCCCTTATAAAAATATCAAACTCTACATTAGGAGATTTCAACCAGGGACATGTACTCCATTAGGTGCAAAGATCAAATATATAAAAAGGGCACAACCCCTTTTGAAATTTGATGCCAGTTATTACTAACTGAATATGATTATTTTGGAACATTGTGGCACTTGTAGATGTTAAAACAACATATATTACATTTGGATTAGACCTTCTAAAAATAGGAAATCATATCTTATGGATTTGTCACTGCATGAAGGGAACCATTCACATATAGAGATTATAGATCCACAACTGGCCTCTGCAAACAACTGTTTGATACAAAACTTCAATCCTCTAAAAATGACTACTTACCAATTTAACTCTGTCAATCACTATCAATCTGCACAAATTGATTTTAGAATCCTCTTGTGAAATATAGCAGATTAACTCCTAGATCCTAGAAAATTTCCAAGTTGGTAGACCCTCATACATAGAATGTAGAGAAAAAACTCACTTATTATGACCATCAAGTGGCATCAAGAAATTAAAATACAATGTTGGCCTCCTGGGTGACTGGTTATTCAACACATAGAAAACTGAATAAAAGCCACTTGGATTTGACTTGTTTAAACCATCAAATGAATGCCTCAAGGTCTGAAAATATAGATATAGGTTCACTTGCACATGGAGAAAATAAATATTCAATTGGCTTGTTTTGATCATCAACTGGTCAATTAGTATGAATCCTCAAAGTTATCCCTTTACCAACTTCTGATTTCAAAACATAGTGAAACTGCATAAATCAGGTTTGGAATTGGCTGAGAAAACTAAGAAGATGGATTGGTAGAAGCCTACAAATCTTCAAGGGATAACCTTGTCATGATTAAAATATAGGGGAGCATGCAAGTATCCATGACACTCAACCAAGTACAAAATGCAAGACCTCAAAGTGGGGCATTAAAAAATCTGCACTTTCACATTATGAGAAGCAACATAAATTGCAAACAAAATTGCTGTCGCAAACCTATCATAGGAACTCATATGAATCTTCAAGTGAAAATGAAGCTTCTCTCTCATGCCTACTATTGGAAAGTTGACTATACTAGTGCATATGACTTAATATATTATTGTCATTATGGAAAAAAATTCATATGATGTTTTGGAGTCAACGTTTATGATAAGAAGATCAGAAATCAACTAAGTGTTGAAGACTCGATAGTATATAGAGTACCTGAAGGTCAGAGCATCAGGGCACGTGCATATGACATAATTATGGTATGATCCCTATAATTTTAGTTGGTAATACTATATTCATGCTAATTCTAAGAGCGCATGATTAGAAGATTCAGCATGAGAATGATACAAAGAGTTCAAGTTGCACAAACAATGAATGCCAGAAAAGAACAGTGCAAGCAGCCGACTGTGGGTATTTTGGATAGCTATTATATTATTATGTTGTAAAGGCTATGCACCTATTGTAATTAGGTTGTAGACATGTAATTAAGTTTGTTTATAAACATGCTAGAGCCAATTCAATTGGAAGCATTGTGTGTAATCGGTTAAAGGGCCAACCTAGTTAATTGTTTTATATGTGCATATAAATATTAGATGCGCCATTGTAATTAAGCATGAGAGTTCATAAATAGTTAAGAAAAGGAAAGAAAAAGTATGTGAAGATTTTTTAAGATGTATTAGAGCTTTGTAAGATTTTAAAGCATCAACACATCAAAGGAACTGATCAGACAAGTAGTGTCATAGTGCTAGTTCATCTAGCAGATATAGTGTGTATTTGAGATCAGAAGGTTGTAACCTTCATCACTTGAGCAGTGAGCTCTAGGACAGTGAGTCCACACCCTTAACAGGGTTATTTTAAAAGACTCCTAATAGGGTCTGACCCTTGACAAGGTCATTGTACTAAATATATTGTAAAGCAACTCCTAACAGGTTCAAGGGTCTTCTAACAAGGATCATAAAATACTAGTACAAATTATTAGTGGGTGTCAATTCCCACTGGAGCTTTTACCTATTTGGGTTTCCCTGTAACCAAATTGGTGTTATGTGTTGTGTTCATGTTTTCTATTTATGTTGATGTTCATTTCAGTTCTTAAGCATTCAAGTTAAGTTTAAGAAGTAAATTAAAAAGATCAAATTAAGTGAACACTGATTCACCCCCCCCCCTAGTATTCCCATTCCTAACAATTGGTATCAGAGCTTTGGTCCTCAGAAAATAAGTTTAACCACTTGAGGAGATCATGGAAAAAGCATAAATGAAACATCTAAAAAGAAATCTTGAAGCTGCTCTTGAAGATCTGGACAAATCTGAAAAAGAAATTGAAGAACTAAAAGAAAAAGTTAGTGATGCTCAAGAAGTCATAAAAATGCTAAGAAAAGATTTGAAAGAATGCTCTACTAGTGATTTAGGGATAATGATCAAGAATCTAAATGAAGAAAAGTCATCCCTAAAAGAATAGATTGAAGAATTGGATGATAAGCTAACCAACAATCAAGAAGTTTATGATGAACAGATCAAAGAGAACCTTCAACTAAATGAAGAATTAAGGTAGGAAAAAATGAAAATCTTGGAGCTAAGAAACAATAAAGAAAGCTTGGAATCTAAATTAAAAGAGACTAAGAATCACATTGATAAATTACACACAAAAAAGGATCTGATTGAATCTTAGTTGTATGCTCAGAAGCTTAAAGGAGATACCAGTGACATTAGATTCAATGAAGCACAAAATCAGATTGACAACATGCGAGAAAGAATGAAAGCACCAAAAGACACCACGGATGCTAAGGAGACTGGAAGTCAAAATAAAGATCATGTTGAACCATCCAAGAATGAGCACAAGCCAGTAGATCAAACTTGTTATGCATGTAACAAGCATGGACATATAGCAAGGAATTGTACAGAGGTAAGACCTTTCAATGTTTATTGTTATTCATGCAATAAATTTGGTCATAGAGCTATGAATTGTAAGACAAATAAGAAGAACAAGACTTAGCATAATCAGAGAAATCAGAATGAGCCAAATATAAGAAGTTCTCAAAATGTTACATGTCAAATATATAACTATAATGGTCACTTAGCTAGACAGTTTAAAATGGTAAGTCATGTCAATGCACCGAGGAATATAAGACCTCCAGTTATTTGTCACTCATGTAACAAGGCTAGACACATCTTGAAGTTTTGTAGATCAAGAACAAAAAGTCAAGAAAGCTCTAGAAAGCTAGAAGAACCAATACTAGACACTGAAGGATAAGTCAAGTTTATGAGAGCTTCAGAAGTTGCGAGCTTGATTTGGTCAGAGGAAAAGAAGGATAAGGTTGATGAGAATGTATTGGGTGCAACCTATACATTTGGATGAATGGCCCTTAGGGTCATAGGAGGAGCTAGTTTATCTCTAGACCCCTATACGGTTGGTATACTCACCCTTAGAGTATGCACCTTTGGATTTAACCTTTTGGAGAATAATAAAGGCTGTGTGCAAGAGTGCAGTTCTTGAATGATAGAAGAACAAAAGTTGGAGATTTTCAATGAAAGTCTAGTTTACGCGAAAAGCATTAATGGTAGAATTTTTACTTTAAAGAATAGAAAAGCTTTTATATCTCTCATTGCATTCAAATTTAGAGAATTTGAGAGCAGATGAACCCTAGCATTTGAGTGTGAAGGATTGTAGATTGATTCACTAGTGTTTAGCAAGTGCATTTGATTGGTTGTGGAAGCCCTAATCCATCATGCTGATTTAGAAGTCTTTAAGATCATTTGGAAAGTGATATACAAGTAATGGCTACTCCCATTGTATTTTATGTGGCTGAGAAGAAGAGATATGTGTTTAAGAGGCATCCATTCAAGTCCACACTAGATGACCTAGAAGGTGCATTCTCCTGCACTCCCATGGGTGTTATGCATGTGGAAGATATTAGGGCATACATATATTGCAAGAAGGAACCAGTAGGTTTGGATAGAATAAGAGCACACATGGAAAAAATGATGAAACCTGATAAAAACTTCATCGATGAGTATGCATAGCTTGAAAACCACCCGATAATTGAATATGCATCTGCATATGAGTTCTATGAGTTTGAATGGATAAAGATTCTACTGAGAAGGATTCATGATGACCTATTCTGGATAGGTGAAGTTCTAGTAAGGATCACAGGTGACCTAATTCATGAGATGACAGGTCTCTCTAAGAAAGGTGAGAAAGGCATCATTCTTCCAACAGGAAAGGACTTGAGAAAACTAGTTGAGAAAACTTGAAAATCAAAAAGTGATAGGCACGAACTGAGAATAGAGCCTATAGAGGAGGAAGACATCAAATTGATGTCCATGATACTAGGATAAAACTTCTAGCACACCAACAGAGTAAATAGTGTGTCAGTGACCACCATTCTAGTAGCAATAAGGTTGGTAAGAGAGAATGGAGAGTTTAATCTATGTGAGATCTTGCACACATAGCTAATTGAAAACATAAGAGCCATCAAGCATGACAAGACCAATATATTCAAGTTTGCATCTTTAATAATCTATATGTACTTCCATATTCTTTGAAAGGTGTTTGATTTGTATCTAGACAAGTCTATTCCCACTAGGCCATAGATATCCTTTAAGACATCCACAGAAAGTACCCTTAAGGATTACATGACACTGGAATTGAAAACATTTAGGGCTAAAATGTAGATGAGATATAGGATTCCAAAAAGCATTGTAGAGAAGTACAAAGGCACCATTTGTTTCATGGTAGAGACTGATACAACATGCATGGAGGATGTTGAACCAAGAAAAAAATGGATTCATCCACTAGGATATGAAGTTGAAGACCCCAAAGGACCAAGTTCTATTGTCAGCACCAAAGGACCCCAATGAACCTAGATGGGGGACTTATGAAGAGAAAACAAGAGAAGTAGATACTGTATTAAACAATGCAACAACAAAAAGAAAAGTTGCCAAGGTTACTTCAGAGATCTTGAAAATTCATGGAGTATCTCAAGAAGACCTAGACAAAGCAAGGAAAGAGAAGATTGCTTTGGAAATAGAGAGCACAACTACAACAAAAATAGAATTTGATGATCCAAAGATGAAGAAGGTCAAAATTGAGAAATTAGATGATCATAATGGTAAATTTGATGTTGCCCCTCCCATGCCCACAGTAACAATTGATCTTACTACTCCTCTAGAGTATAAGACAATAGAAAAGAGGAAGAAAGAGATCAACACCAGTCATCCATCCTCATGAGGAACAAGAAGCAAAAAAAACAATCTGGCAACTCCAGAGGTAGGTTTCAGACCTAGTCTTCAAGTGTTGAGTAAAAGGGTTATTGATGAAGGAAGGATCGATCAAATATGAAAATTTTATGATAAGTACAGTGAAATAGATAAGTCACAGATTCATGGCATGATTGTCAAACAGATGCTTAAGTTTAAGAAGACAGTGCTAGAATTGAAAACTGTGATTCCAGATAGTATTTGGAACATTTTATATTTCTTGAAGAGACAAGTAATGGAGGAAGATTTGAGAATAAGAGAGAAGAGATTAGATGAGAGTTTACCAGTATGTTCTTTAGAAGAGAATATCTTACTATTAGATCTAGTGAAACCTCACCTTAGAACCAATACAAGAACATTAAATATCATGGATAAGAACTATGAATTGGTTGTTAAGGAAATAGAGAAATCATTTGAGATGGTTTTCATGAATTGAAACATGTACCCACCTATTGTGCCTATAGCTCAAGTGCCTACAAAGGAAGTCAAGGTGGTAGAGCCCACTAATGCACCAGTGAAAGGTCCTCAGGACTCAACGCCTGCAATTGTAGCACCCATAGAGGCAGAGAAGCCTGTGCCTATGGAAGAGGCACACAAGGCTGAAACAATTTTCATTGACAATGTTGAAATTGCAATGGTGGCCTCAGACATTGATCTGAACAAATTTGAAAAATCTTTTGTAAGCACTCAAGAGGCTGAGAATTTATGTGGTAACACTTCTCCCAATCTATCAGAAATAATGATTGAAGATATGACAAAAGTGGAAGAAGAAAAGAAAGAAGAAGAAAAAGAAATAGATAAAGAAGAAGAAAAGATGGAAGAGGAGAAAAAAAAAAGAAGAGGAAAAAGGAAATGAAACAACAGATAAGCCATCTATTGAAATACTAAGAAAATTAAAGCTAGAAGTCATAGATAGCACTCCTATCACTCTGTTAGCATCATTGTTGTCAAGCTTGACACCTGACACCACTAGTTTGGACTCATGGGGAGAAGAAGACCTAATCAAGTTCAGTGTTTTAGCTATGGAGATGACCAAGGAGAAATAGGTAATGAGGAATCCCCTCCTTGTAGAATCAGTAAACATCCTGAACAACTTGTTACCAGTAGATAAGAAAGTGTCCAAGGTACACTTTGTTGATGATGTAAGTGAAATTCTTTCACACTTCAAGAGTAATTTCTCTAGCTTGGAAAAATCAACATCATTAGTTGCAGAGGAGAAGTATATGCAGAAAAGATTAAATGAGTTGGTCAGTAACTTCTCACTATACCTTAGTTCACTCAAAGTTGGACAAGCAACTTTAAAAGAGTTTGCAACAAAAGGAAGAAAAATTATTGCTGACTATATGAATCAAGATAAGTTGATAGCCGACTACTACAAGAAGATTCAAGAAGTAGATGCCTTGATTGAAAAGGTGAGGTAGTCAGTAGAAGATACCTCTACTAATATAAACATGTGTAACAATGTATATCAAGGATAGATTGACAAAATTGAGAAGGCAGAAAAGGAGATGACAAAAATAAGGGCTAGGCAAACTCAGCTCAGAAATGCTCTTGCGCCCTCCCTAGATGTACTGAATTAGAATATCAAGGATATTGATGCCACCATGGTGACATATGATCAAGGTCCTAGTTCAGATTTGGAGAAGATGGAGAAACTACAATATTCCTTATGTGCCCATCTCCAAACAATCAATGCATTGATTGCATTTTGGAAGCAAGAGATCCAAAATTTACAGATTGCATACCGGATGTACTATCAATGTAAGTACTTGTACAGATTTAGTTTTGTAACACCCTTGTCATTAATGTCAAAGGGGGAGTATGTATAGAATATGGAGCTATAGCTATGTAAATAAAATGTATAGTAAGAAGATATAAGGGAGATATAAGATAGAGTATGATTAAGTGTTTTTTGTATTAGGGACAATTAGTCACTTTGCCATATTCCTTTGTTGCCATCAATGAAAAAGGGGGAGATTGTTGGAAAGTTGAATATACTAGTGTATATGACTTAATATAGTGTTTTCATTATGGAAACAAAGTCATATGATGTTTTGGAGTTAGCACTTATGATAAGAAGATCAAAAATCGGCTAAGTGTTGAAGACTGGACAGTATACAGAGTACCTGAAGATGAGAGCATCAACACATGTGCATATGATAGAATTATGGTATGCACCATAGAATTTAAGTTGGTAAGACCATATTCATGCTAAGTCTAAGATTTCATGATCAGAAGATTTAGTATGAGAAAGATACAAAGAGTTCAATTTGCATAAATAGTGAATGCTAGAAAAGAATAGTGCAAGAAGCCGATTGTTGGTATTTTGGAAAGCGGTTATATTATTATGTTGTAAAGGCTATGCACCTATTTTAATTAGGTTGTAGACATGTAATTAACTTTTTTTGTAAACATGCTTGAGCCAATTCAATTGGAAGTGTTGTGTGTAATCGGTTAAAGGGGCGACCTAGTTAATTATTTTATATGCGCATATAAATATTAGATGCGCCATTGTAATTAAGCATGAGAGTTGATATAGAGTTAAGATAAGAAAAGAAAAAGTTTTATAATAGTTGTTAGGATGTATTAGAGCTTTTCAAGAGGTCTAAGCATCAACGCATCAAAGGAACTGATCAGACAAGTAGTCACAGTGCCAGTTCATCCAGTAGATATAGTGTGTATTTGAGATCAGAAGTTTGTAGCCTTCACCACTTGAGCACTAAGCTCTAGGATAGTGAGTCCACACCCCCTAATAGGGTTATTGTAAAAGACTCCTAACAGGGTCTGACCCTTGACCATGTCACTATAGTAAATATATTGTAAAGCAACTCCTAACAGGGTTAAGGATCTTCTAACAAGGATCATAAAACACTAGTACATATTATTAGTGGGTGTCAATTCCCACCAGGTTTTTTACCTATTTGGGTTTCCCCATAACCACATTGGTGTTATGTGTTGTGTTCATGTTTTCTATTTATGTTGATGTTCATTTTAGTTCTTAATCATTCAAGTTAAGTTTAAGAATTAAAGTAAAAAGATCAAATTAAGTGAACACTAATTCACCCCAGCCCCCTCTTAGTGTTCCCATTCATAACACCTACAACACCTTAGACCCATCCTTATATCATGAAACACTATTAGGTGAAAGATGCAAGCATGCAAAGTAGTCCATTTGCTACGATAAGGCAATATGCAGAATGCAGATTTAAGTGAACACCTTTAAACAACTATCTCCAAAACTCATCAAAACTAATAACTGAAAGTTGTGACCCATTACATCTACCCCATGATAGGTTTTTAACATGTTCCCCAATTTTTATGTCATGAAAATCATTAGGTCACATTTTACTTGGACTTCAAGTAGGCATCTTCAAAAAATTTTGAGGGGTACTCACCTTGCCTTAGAGAAAATTTTGAATTGGTCACTCCAAATTTGGGCCAAATTTAAGAGTACCAATAGTTCATAGGTTGTAAGTTGACAAAAGATGATGAATCAATCGAGGTAAATCAAATAGTGTATAGATCAATGATTGGAAAATTGATGTATGTGGTACACAGTAGGCTTGATATAGTACATGTAGTTGGGATTGTAGCAAGATTTTTTGCTAATCCTAAGGAATCACATATAACTGCTATTAAAAGGATTCTGAGATATTTAAAGAAAACTTGAGATTATGGTTTATGGTACAAAAAGGAGGGAAATTTTGAACTACGAGTTTACATTGATGGATATTGGGCTAGAAACATTGATGACCAGAAGAGTACAACCAGTGGAGCATTCTTTTTGGGAGAAAGACTTGTAACATGGATAAGTAAGAAAAAACATGTATTTCTTACTCTACTGCTAAAGTAGAGTATGTTCTATTGGAAATTTGGCTGAGTTGAATATCAAGTTGTTGTCATTATGGCAACATATTATTAGTATGTAGATCACACTATGATAGAAAACATTTATGTTAGTGCGCAAGTAAAATTGTCTAAGTATAAGCAGTATTTTCTAGTCTAACCAGAGATAGTTTTGGATTGCAATGTTGATAGAAGTAGGTTTAGTGTATGTGCACTTGAACATGGATAATTCTATGTATAACAAAGACACATTTGGAAGCGCAAGTTTGTATGGCATGTATGGAAGAATTTATTGCAAGTTTATCGAAATAGAGTTAAAGTCGACTGAGCAGAGTAAGAAGACAGAACAAGTAAAATAGTTAAGGGATTATTTTTTTAATCAAAATAATGACTTAACCATACAAGGGAAGACATCCTAGATGTTAACTCTTGGGAAGCATAAGTTAATTTTGAGTTTATGTTTTGTAAAGCCAACTGTAAAGTTATTATTCTTAATAACTTGTATATATGTAAGAAGCATGTGATGCGAAGACATATGCTCGATGTGATAAGATAATGTAATGATATGATGCGAAGATATATGTTATAAAAGAAAAGCAATCAGACTTTGTATATGAAAATGAAGAAGCTAGAAAACTAAATTAGAATAGGAAAGCTATTCGACAGTAGTGAAAGGTTATGTACCTTACCTTTTGTAATCAGAAATCATTGTACATTACATGTTTGGGAAGTGAGCTCCTCTTGTAATCATTCTATTTTGTATACCAACTCTTAGTAGGGTTGAGGCTTCTAACAAGGCCTAGAGTCCTTTAATCAGGATAAAGACACTATATGTATGTAATAGAATCCTAACAGGGTCAACATCCTTAACCTAATACTTTTGATTAGTGGATCAGTTGTGGGTATCATCCCCGCTGGGGTTTTCCCTTGGCTAGGGTTTCCTCAAGAACAAATATGGTGTCATGAGTTCATTTTCTTTACTATGTTGCATGTTATTTAGTTTTGCAAGAATCAAGTTAATTTGTTATAACCATAATTGGGCAAAAGTAAAAGTTTGTTGAATAATGATTCACCCCCCCTCTTAGTATTCCCTATTTCTAACAATTGGTATCAGAGCTTAGTTACTCGAAAGAAAGTTATTTAGAGAAAGCGTAGTATCTTGAGTAAGATCTCTATGGATATGGAACAATTATAGAAGAATCTTGAAGAAGCTCTTGAACAGATTGATATTCTTACTGAGAAAAGAGATACTCTAAAAAGGAAATATGATGATGCAAAGAACTTCATTGAAAAGCTAAAAGAAAAGTTAGAAGAAATAAAATTAAAGAAAGAACCTACAATTTAAATCGAAGGTTTTGATGAAATTTCAAATCTGAAGAAATAAAATGAGATCCTTAAACATGAATTAAAGATTGTAGATCCGAAGTTAAGTTTGAAAGATGGAAACAACAAGAATGAATCAAATCTGAAATCTGAAAATGAAGATTTGAAGTCTAAACTTTGTAAAGTGACATCTGAACTTGAGAAAACCAAATTACAGTATGTTAAACTTGAAAAGTATAATACAATTGTGAAAGGTGAATTGACATAGTCTAAACATCTTGAGAAATTGCATTCCACCAGTGAGAAGATTGATGAAGAAACATCTTATCAAAATCCATTTTATGATAAAATTGGTCTTGGATTTAACTCATCTAAGATAAGTGAAGAAAGCAAGGAACCAAATTTGAAAGTCTCTGAGATCAAAGATGAAAAGAAATTTGATGAAGCTAACAAATCTGAAGACATACCTAATCCACCTAAAGAAGATGAACCACCTAAAGACACACAAAGAGAATTCAAAGGTAGATGTTTTGCATGTAATATGTTTGGTCATATTAAGAAAGATTACATAGGTAAGCAATTCAAATCTCTTAATGGTTATTGTTATAATTGTCATGGTTTTGGACATAGAGCTATTGATTATAAGAAACCTAGATCTAATGATAATGATAGTAGTAGAATGTTTAGAGATACTAACCATGCAAATAAGAGACCTACTAAAGATATGAATAGAAGAATTGGAGTTGTGTTATAGATGCAACAAAATTGGACACATTGCCAGGAATTACAGATCACAAATAAGTTAGACAAGATCAAGATATGGAAATAATGGAGTAGTTTGCTAGATATGTAACAAATTTGGTCATATAGAAATATTTTGTACAATGAACAACATGAGAAACCCTAATCCTAGAAGCTATACAAGGAGAAATGAGAATGCAAGCAATAGTCAGAAAGGATGCTATAGTAATTCAGAAGAAATAAAATTTGTTAAAGCCACACATCAAGCGGACACACTCAGTACACAAGGTAATTAGATAGGTGAAGTATCTGATAGTAAGTGTGAATCACTTCCAAACCCATCTCAAAGCACTTGATTAATAAATAATGTATTAGGATAGGAACTTAGGATAATGTAGAAATTAGTGTAGAATGAATTGAGTCTTGCACATTTAATGTAAGGTAGTATGTGATATAGTGATGCTATGCTTAAGAGCGCATGAGCTAATATGAATGTATGCGAGTTTGTGAGAAGTGTGAAGTTTTGCAAGAGAGTAAGAACAACTTTTTTGAAAGAAGCGACAAAGGAATTGAATGCAATGTTAGAATCTTGAAAGATTGAAAGATTAAAAGCTTATGATCGGTATTATTCAAGCAACTACAAGCAATAACGAGATCAATACAGTGGTGATTGAGATTAGTTTGCAGGATTTGGTAAAGAATTTTGTGTTGGCAAGTTGACTATACTGGTGTATATGACTTAATATAGTGTTATCATTCTAGCAACAAAGTCATATGATGTTTTGGAGTCAGTGCTTATGATAAGAAGATCAGAAATTGGCTAACTGTTGAAGACTGGATAGTATACAGAGTACCTAAAGGTCAGAGTGTCAGTGCACATGCATACAAAATAATTATGGTATGCACCCTAGAATTTAAGTTGTTAAGATCATATTCATACTACATCTAAGAGCACATGATCAGAAGATTTAGTATGAGAAAGATATAGAGAGTTCAAGTTGCATGGACAGTGAAGGCTAGAGAAGAACAAAGCAAGCAGCCGACTGTTGGTATTTTGGTTAGTGGTTATATTATTATGTTGTAAAGGCTATGCACCTATTGTAATTAGGTTGTAGACACATAGTTATGTTTATTTTTAATCATGCTTGAGCCAATTTAATTGGAAGTGTTGTATGTAATCGGTTAAAGGGCTGACCTAGTTAATTGATTTGTATGCGCATATAAATATTAGATGCACCATTGTAATCAAGCATGAGAGTTGATATAGAGTTGAAAAAAGAAGAGAAGAAGTATGTGAAGAGTTGTTAAGATGTATTAGAGATTTGCAATAGGTCAAAGCATCAATGCATCAAAGGAACTAATCAGACAAGCAGTGTCATAGTGACAGTTCATCCAGTAGATATAGTGTCTATCTGAGATCTGAAGGTTGTAGCCTTTACTACTTGAGAAGTGAGCTCTAGGATAGTGTGTCCACACCCCTAATAGGGTTATTGTAAAAGAATCCTAATAGGGTCTAACCCTTGACAAGGTCACTATACTAAATACAATGTAAAGAAACTCCTAACAGGGTTAAGGATCTTCTAACAAGGATCATAAAACACTAGTACAAAATATTAGTGCGTGTCAATTCCCACCAAGGTTTTTACCTATTTGGGTTTCCTCATAACCATATTGGTGTTATGTGTTGTGTTCTTCTATCTTGTTTATGTTAATGTTCATTTTAGTACTTAAGCATTCAAGTTAAGATTAAAGAGCTAAGTAAAAAGATTTAATATAGTGAATACTGATTCACCCCCCCTCTCAGTGTTCCCATTCCTAACAATTGATATTATAAGAGCGCACATGGAAAAAATGATGAAACTTGATAAAACCTTCATGGATGAGTATGTGTAGTTGGATAATCATCCTATAGTGGAATATGCTATGGCATATGAGTTCTATGAGTTAGAATGGATAAAGATTCTACTCACCAGGATCCATGATTATCTATTTTGCATAGGTGAAGTACTAGTTAGGATAACATTAGATCTAATTCATGAGATGATAGGAATCTCAAAGATAGGCACCATTCTTACAATAGGCAAGGACACCAGAAAACTTGTAGAATAGGCATGCAAATCAAGAAGCGATAGGCACGGAATGAAAATAGAACCTATAGAGGAGAAAGACATCAAATTGATGTCCACGATACTGGGATACAGATTCTAGCACACCAGCAGAGTAAATAGTGTGTCAGCGGCCACCATTCTAGCAGTAATAAAGTTGATCTTTTGGTGCAATGGCAATCGCTACTTGTAACAAGTGGTAACAAGTGGCATAAGAGAGAATGGAGAATTTAATCTATGTGAAATCTTGTGTGCACAGCTAATAGACATTATAGGAGCCATCAAGCATGACAAGATGAAGATATTTAGGTTTGGGTCTCTAATAAGCTATATGTACTTCCATATTCTTGGAAAGGTGTTTGATTTATATCTAGATAAATCTATTCCCACAATGCCGCATATATCTCTCAAGGAATGTATTGAAAGTACATTGAAGGATTACATGACACTGGAATTGAAGACATTTAGGGCCAAAATGCAGATGAGATATAGAATTCCAGAAAAGACAATTGAAAAATACAAGGATAGTATTCATTTCATGGTAGAGATTGATACAACATGCATGAAGGCTATTAAACTGAGAACAAAGTGGATTCATCAACTGGGATATGAAGTTGAAGAACCCATTCTAGAGGCTTATGCTCAAGTTTTATTGTCAGCACCTAAGGACCCCAATGGACCTAGATGGGTGAGTTATGAAGAGAAAACAAGAGAAGTAGATGTTGTATTGAATAGCATAGCAACAAAAAGAAAAGTTTCCAAGGTTGCTTCAGAGATTTTGAAAATTCATGGAGTATCTCAAGAAAACTTAGAGAAAGAAAGGAAAGAGAAGATTTCTTTGGAAATAGAGAGCGCAACTGCATAAAAGATAGAGTCTGATGATTTAAAAATGAAGAGGTGAAAATTGAGAAATTTGATGATCGAAAGGGTAAAATAGATGATACCCCTTCTGTGCCCAAGGTAACTATTGACCTTACTACTCCTCCTGAGTATAAGGCAATGCCTAAAAGGAAGAAAGAAATTAGCATTAGTCATCCATCCTCACAAGTAACAAGGAATAGGAAGAACACTCAAGCACCTCCAGAAGTAAGCTTCAAATCTAGTCTTAGTGTGTTAAGTTCAAGGATTATTGATGAAGGTAGTATAGATCAAGTAGGGAAGCTCTATGAGAAGTGTAGTGAAATTGACAAATCAGAAATTCATGTAATGATTGTCAAACATATGTTGAAGCTCAAAAAGATAGTCTTAGAACTGAAGACTATGATTTTAGATAAAGTGTGGAACATCTCAGAATTCCTAAAAATACAAGCCATTGAAGAGGATCAAAGAATTAGAGAAAAGACTCTAGATGACAACTTACCAGTATGTTCTCTAGAGGAGAAAAATTTATTGTTGTTAGGAATGGGAACACTGAGAGGGGGGGGTGAATCAATGTTCACTGTATTTTAACTTTTCCCTTTAATCTTTATTCTGAACTTAAATGATTAAGTATTGAAATAAACATTTACATAAACATGAAACATGAAATCAACACATGACACCAATATTGTTATGGGGAAACCCAAATAGGTAAAAACCATGGTGGGACTTGATACCCACTAATATTTTGTACTAGTGTTTTGTGATCCTTGTTAGAAGATCCTTTACCTTGTTAGGAGTAGCTTTACAATGCTTTAAGTATAGTAGACCTTGCTAAGGGTCAGACCCTGTTATGAGTCTTTTACAATGATCCCTATTAGGGGAGTAGACTCACTATCCTAGAGCTCACTACTCAAATGGTGAATGCTACACCCTTCAGATTTTAGATACACACTATATCTCCAGGTGAACTATCACTGTGACACTGCTTGTCAAATCAGTTCCTTTGGTGTGCTGATGCTTTGACCTCTAGCAAAGCTCTAATACATCTTATTCTATCTTCACATACCTCTTGTCTTCTTATCACAAATCTCTTATCACTTCCATACTGAATATAATGGGTGCATCTTATATTTATACACTCATAGAAACAAAACAATTAGGTCAGCCCTATAACTAATTACAAACAATGCTTCCACATGATTTGGCTTAAGCATGCTTATAATTACAAATATAAACATGTCAAAAACCTAAATACAATGGGTGCATGGCCTTTACAACATTAAATTATAATCGCAAACCAAAATGCTAACTATTGGCTCCATGCTCTGTTCTCTGCTAGCACACAGTGGCTATGCAACTGCAACTGACTATAACTTTCACATCTTTGCATATATACTTATGCACTCTAAGACTAAGTAATAATATAGTCTAACCAACTTAACTTCCAGGGCACATACCATAATTCATCCATACACACGTGTGCTGATGCTCTGAGCTGTAGGAACTCTGTACACTATCCAGTCTTCAACACTTAACTGAATTCTGATCTTTACACTAAGTGCGCTGAATCCAAAATTCTATATGACTTTGTTGCCATAATGAAATAACTATATAAAGTCATATACTTTAGTATAGACAACTTTCCAACAATCTCCCCCTTTGTCATTGATGGCAATAAAGGAATATAGCCAAGTTGCTAACTGTCCCTTAACACAAAAACATTTTGTCTTCTATACATTTTTTATACATAATCTTATATCTCCCTATACATATATATACTCCATATTCTATACACAACTCCCCCTTTGACATTAATGACAAAGGTGAATCAAAAAACTATATCTACACATACTCACTAAGGGAAAACATCTGGATATGCAATCTTAAGGTTCTGGATCTCCTTCTTCCAAAAGGTTATCAGAGAGTTAACTATTTGGAGATGGGCACATAATGCATATTGAAGCTTCTCTATCTTCTCCAAGTCACTGATGGGACCATGATCATAAGTTACCATGGTGGCATCAATCTCCTCTATATTTCAATTGAGGATATCTAAAGAGGGTGCAAGACCATTCCTCAACTGAGTCTGTATGGACCTTATCATTGTTATCCCTATTTCTTACTTCTCAATCTTGTCTATCTTTCCTTAATAGACATTGTTTCACATGTTCACATCAATGGATCTATCTAACACTAAATTCTTTACCTACTCAATCATTGCTTCTGCCTCTTTTATCTTCTTGAAGTGAGCATTAGTGAGCTTATCTTGATCCATGCATGTTGCAATGATCCTTCTTCCTTCATCAGCAAATTCTTTCAAGGATGCTTGACCAGACTTAAGAGAATTCAAGTCTGTGAAAAGTTTCTCATTAGTTCATTGAGTCTCTTCTTTAAGTACTTCTCTTCTGCTACTATGGACACAAATTCTTCTAGGCTAGTAAAATTTCTTTTGAACTGTGAGAGGACTGAACTCACATCATCAACCGAATGTACTTTTTGTTAGAAAGTAAAGACCACCAAGATAACTGAGAGGGGGGGGGGGTAAATTAGTTATCTGATAATTAAACCATTTATCAACATTAACTTCAATATCAACTTCAATATCTTTAAAACATGTAATTAATGCAGTAACCAACCATAGAAAGATAATCATACACAATGACACAATAACACAAGATATGTTAACTAGGGAACCTCTTGATCAAAGAGTAAACCCCGGTGGGAATGATGCCCACAAAATGATGCACTAATATGAAAGTTCCTTGTTAGAGGATGGACCCTGTTAGGAGTCTTATGAAATACATTTAGTACATATGAATCTCTGTTAGGAGATTTTGAATCCCTGTTAAATGATTCTAACCCTGTTAGGAGTTATGGAAGACAGAAGGACCCACTGCCCAAACAGCTTCAAGGCAAGATCTTTGAACTCACTATCCAATAGATCTTAGGATTATTCAATAGAATAATATGAAATATGTTACCTCCTTCACACTATGCCAAAACTACACTCTCTACTACACAAGATCACAAATCCATATCTTTGTACTTCAAGGGTCTTCCTTCATCACTGAATTAGCTCTTTTCTTCACTTCATGCATACATTCGCATGACAACTTTCATAATTTCAAATCACAACTATTACAATCCTTCTCTACAACAAGGAAAACATTCCTTCCTTTATACCACACTCAAATAATTACAAATGAGTCGGCATGCAAATACAAATAATAATTTCAACACGCTACATCAAAATTATATAAAACTATTAGCTTCCAAATACAACAACTTTCCAATTGTGTGACCTCAAAGTTTGTGCTATGAACCACATCACCACCAATGAGTCTCAAACTTCCCTTTAACTTTGTAGAATTAGATTCCATCCCTGTTAGGAGATATCCTCCGATTACCAAAAATCGCTACACAGGAATACTGCCAGAATACTGCTTCCACAAAAATGCTTATAACTTTCATGAATAAATGAATTTATTTCTATGCTCTTAACCATAGGCTAATAAGACACAAAAGAACATACCATCAGCTACACATAACTCAATCTACAATATAACATGTGTGCAAAACAAAACTATGCCTGTTTCTCTGCTAAACTCCAGAATATCACTGTGTTGACATCAATGAGAATCATAGTCATGAATGCAACAACCACTGCTACAGAATGACTACCAAAGGATTCAGCATTCATTCTTAACAATCTCCCCCATTGGCATTAATGGAAACATAGATGAAAAACATCCAATGTTCCAAAAATCAAATCACTACTGCTCAACTACACTACTACTCATCATCAATCAAATCTTGCTTCATTATCCTATTCAATCTTTCAACCAAATGTAGTTCCTCAATGTTTTTCATTATTCTCTCCCCCATTGACATCAATGATAGAAATTATATCACTACGTCAACAATAGCTCAATTTCAAAAGACACTATTCAGAAAATACATTCACAAGATTCCTTAATGACTTAGCTCAGATACAGATACTCCCCCATAGAGGAAGTACCAACATCCAATCCAGAAAATAGATAGGGCCATAAACCACTGGACAGATGCAACCAATTGCATCATTACTCAAAAGTAGGTTGGGACATAACCCCAAGCATACCTCTTAGATACTCAAATGTATCCTTAGGCAAAGGCTTAGTAAATATATCTGCTATCTGCTCCTTTCTGCTTATGTACTCCAGTCTGACTTCTTTTTCTGTAACTTTCTCTCTTACAACATGATACTTGATCTCTATATGCTTTGTTTTAGAATATAAAAATAGATTCTTAGACATACTAACTGTACTTGTATTGTCACAATATATGACAATAGGCTCATCAAACTTGATTCAAATGTCCATCAATATCTGCTTCATCCAAATTATCTGATTGCAATTGTTTCCTGCTGCTACATATTCTACTTTTGCTATACTTTGTGAGATACAATTGTTCTTTTTGCTCAACCAAGAAACTAATCTTCCTCCAAGAAAAAAGGCTACACCACTGGTGCTTTTCTTATCATCAACGCTACCTCCCCCATTAGCATCAATATATGCACATAGGGTAAAATCATCAGAATTTTCATACCACAGTCCATAGTCCATTGTACCTCTAAGATATCTCAATATCCTTTTTACTGCTACATAATGTGACTCTCTAGGTTTAGCTTGAAATCTTGCTACCATTCCAACTGAATGTTGTATATCTATTCTAGTGTGTGTCAAGTACTGCAATCCACCAATCATAGATCTGTATTTCTTTTGCTCAACTTCTGGTGTCTCATCTTTGCTAGATAGTTTATGTCCTATAACCATATGTGTTCCAACTAGTTTACAATTCTCCATATCGAATCTTTTCAACAAATCATTCAAGTACTTTGTCTGACTTATAAAGATACCATCTTTGTTTTGTGTTATTTTTAATCCCAAAAAGTATTTCATTTCTACAATCATACTCATTTCAAATTCTATCTTCATTTCATCAGCAAATTTGTCACTAGCTTCATCTTCTCCTCCAAAAATAATGTCATCAACAAAAATAACCAAAACTAACAATCCATTCTCAATTTCTTTTGTGTATAAGTTACTATCAGCTGTTCCTTTTGTAAATCCCAATTTTAACAAATACTTATCTAATCTAGCATACCAAGTTCTAGGTGCTTGCTTTAGTCCATACAATGCTTTCTTTAGTTTACATACCATGTCTCCTTCTTGAGTCAAAGGAAAACCTTTGGGCTACTCAATGTAGACTTCTTCTAATTCCCTATTCAGAAATGTTGACTTCACATCCATCTGATACACTTTGAATTTCTTAAATGCTACATAAGCCAAGAATATTCTTACTACTTCAAGTCTTTCCACAGGGGCAAAGGTCTCTTCATAGTCAATTCCTTCTTGCTGTGAGCATCCCTTACATACCAATCTTTCTTTTTTTTTAATTACTTCTGCTTGTTCATTCATCTTGTTCCTAAATACCCATTTAGTTCTGATCACATTTTTGTCTTTAGGTCTAGGGACCAATTCCCATGTCTTGTTCTTTTCAATCTAATCCAATTCTTTTTTCATAGCTTTAATCCAATGTTCATCTTTACAAGCTTCATTAGTAGACTTAGGTTCAATTTGAGAAATCAGACATAAATGTACCTTCTTTCTAGTCATAACTCCTCTGTCCAAACTTCCAATAACTTTCTCAACAAGATGATGTCTGGATATATACCTATTAGGTGTCATAGTCACTGATCTTTCTTCAACTGTAGATTCTTCTCTATGTTTTTCAGCATGACTTTCAATCAACAATTCACTGTCAATATCAAAAAATTGTTGAGTAGTTTTAATGTTAGGCTGAGGGTTAGTTCCTTCATCAGATTCATAATCAAGCATTCTTTCCTGAATTTTAAACTTCTCATCAACTCTTACATTTTCACTTTCAACAATAGTTTTAGTTCTCTTATTGTAACATCTATATGCTTTTCTTTTCAAAGAATATCCAAGAAAAATTCCTTCATCGCTTCTAGGATCAAACTTTCCTATATCATCATCTCTCTTAATATAACATTTGCTTCCAAAAATTCTAAAATACTTAACTAAGGGTGCATGTCCAAACCACAATTCATAAGGTGTCTTATTTGTGTCTACTCTAATTTATACTTTGTTTATTGTATATACTATTTTATTCACTTCTTCTCTCCAAAATGTCTTTGCCAAATCACCTTCAAATAACATAGCTCTAGCTGCTTCAGTCACTGATCTATTCCTTCTTTCTACAATACAATTTTGTTTAGGTGTTCTAGGGGCTGATAACTATCTCTTAATACCATTTACTTCACAAAAAGTGTTAAACTCTTTAGATGTAAATTCTCCACCTCCATCAGATCTCAAACATTTAATCCTCATTCCTGATTCATTCTCAACTTTATTCTTCATGACCTTAAACTTATCAAATGCTTCATATTTTTCTTTCAAAAATGCAATCCACATCATTCTTGTAAAATCATCAACAAGAATCATAAAATACCTTTCTCCATAGAATCCTCTACTCCTAGTAGGACCACTCAAGTTTGTATGAACAATCTCCAACTTCTCTATTGATGTGAACTACTTTCTAGGAAATGAACTCCTTTTCTGCTTAGCCATCACACATTCCTTGCAAATCATGTTAGTAGGCTTCATAATCTTAGGTAAGTCTCTTACTACAAGTGTAGAACTTACTTTCAAAATATTATCAAAGTTTATATGACAAAACCTTCTATGGCATAACCAACTGTCATCAATCTTAGTCATCAAGTATGTCATCTCAGTAGGGTTCAACTGAAATACATTACCTCTGGTTCTAGATCCAGTTCCAATTAGATTTCCATCTTTATCCTTAATCACACAAGTTTTCTCAGTAAACCAAACTTGATATCCTTTATCCACTAACTATCCAACACTCAAAAGATTATGTTTCAATCCATCAACAAAGTAAACATCATCAGTATTAGTCTTTCCATCAAGAGTAATAGATCCTATATTTTTAATCAAACAAGGTGCATTGTTACCAAATCTAACAACTCCTCCATCATAATTATTAAACTTTATGAATTTTCCTTTATCACCAGTCATATGATGTGAACAACCACTGTCTATAATCTAATCAGCTTTCTTTTCAACTTGTGAAACTAAGGCTTTTTCTTCTTTAATATCATATTCAGAATTTTCTTCCTTAATTGCTACAAATCCTATGTCATCAAAGATATCATTATCACTGTCACCCAAATATCTTTCAATTCCTACTTCAATTTCTTCATCATTTGCATAATAACATTCTTTATATCTTCTAGGATTAAAATTGTTTCTATACTTCTTAACTCTCTTAGGACACTTAGACCATATTCTTGACATGTCCAACATTTAAAGATTTTCTTACCATCTGATTCTCTTTGCACAAGAAAGGAAATACCTTCTTCAATCTTCTTATCTTCATCAGATTTGGATCTGCTACTGCTGGCATAATCTCCATTCACACTTGTACTTCTAGAGAAAGTAGGTTTGATGCTAAGAGCACTGAATGATGTCTCCACTCTAGGTAGTTCTCCTGATAATCTCAAATTCATCTCTGCTACTTCCAATCTTCCAAGAAGAGTCCCTCTTGAAAAGTTTGGTGTACAAGGTATCACTTGTTCAATCATTTTTGTAGTCTACCTGAATATCGGTGTCAATGTTCTCAAAATCTTCCATATTACTGCATTTTCTATCTTTTCACCTCCACAAGACTTTATTCCTACAATAATTTCTGACATCCTACCAATATAGCTTCTAACAGATTCATCTTCCATCATTCTTATGTCTTCAAATGCAAAAATCCAATTATGTAACCTAGCTTTCTTTGCATGTTCATCACCTTCAAAAAGTAGAATGTAAAGCTTTCCAAATATCATGAGATTTAGTGAAACCTTTTACCTGACTGTACTCATTCTCTGGAAGTGCTGATAAAAGTGCTTCTCTTGCAAGTATGTTACACATAAATAGATCTACCTCATCTTTAGAACTTGTTTCAAGATTATGTTCTTCAATTATAGTCCTTTCATTCTTTGTAATCAACCAATAACCTGGTCCTAAACACAAGAGATGTGTCTTCATCTTTTCTTTCCAACTGTCAAAATTTACTCCATCAAACTTAGGGCTTTCTTTCCTAAAATTCACCATAGATCTCCTTAAGTTGTTAAACTTCTCTTTCAAGGACCTGTCACTCTGATACCAATTGTTAGAAAGTAAAGACCACCAAGATAACTGAGAGGGGGGGGGGGAATTAGTTATCTGAGAATTCAACCATTTATCAACATTAACTTCAATATCAAATTCAACAGCTTTAAACCATGTAATTAATGTAGTAACCAACCATAGAAAGATAATCATACACAATGACACAATAACATAAGATATGTTAACTAGGGAACCTCTTGATCAAAGAGTAAACCCTGGTGGGAATGATGCCCACAAAATGATGCACTAATATGAGAGTTCCTTGTTAGAGGATGGACCCTGTTAGGAGTCTTATGAAATACATTCAGTACATATGAATCTCTATTAGGAGATTTTGAATCCCTGTTAACAGATTCTAACCCTATTAGGAGTTATGGAAGACAAAAGGACCCACTGCCCAAACAGCTTCAAGGCAAGATCTCTGAACTCACTGTCCAACAGATCTTAGGATTATTCAATAGAATAATATGAAATATGTTACCTCCTTCACACTATGCCAAAACCGCACTCTCTACTACACAAGATCACAAATCCAAATCTCTATACTTTGCAAGTCTTCCTTCATCATTGAATTAGCTCTTTTCTTCACTTCATGCATACATTCGCATCACAACTTTCATAATTTCATATCACAACTATTACAATCCTTCTCTAAAACAAGGAAAAAATTCCTTCCTTTATACCATACTCAAATAATTACAAATGATTTGGCATGCAAATACAAATAATAATTTCAACACGCTACATCAAAATTATATAAAACTGTCGGCTTCTAGATACAATAACTTTCCCATCGTGTGACCTCAAAGTTTGCACTATGAACCACATCACCACCAATGAGTCTCAAACATCCCTTTAACTATGTACAATTAGATTCCATCCCGGTTAGGAGATATCCTCTGATTACCAAAAACCGCTACACAGGAATACTGCCAGAATACTGGTTCCACCAAAATGGTTATAACTTTCATAAATAAATGAATTTCTTTCTACACTCTTAACCATAGGCTAATAAAACACTAAAGAACATACCATCAACTATGCATAACTTAATCTACAATATAACATGTGCAAAAAAAAAAAATGTGCCTCCTTCTCTGCTAAACTCCAGAATGTCACTGTGTTGACATCATTGACAATCATAGTCATGAATGCAACAACCACTGCTACAGAATGACTACCAAAGGCTTCAAAATTCATTCCTAACACTTTTAACACTTTCTTATCCTCTGGCAGAAAACTATTCAAAATATTCATTGATTCCACAAGGAGAGGATTTCTCATGACTTGCTTCTCCTTTGCCTTTTCCATAGCCAGGATGCTGAACTTAATCAGGTCTTCTTCTTTCCAAGAGTCCAAACTGCTTGTGTCAGGTGTCAAAATTGACAACAATGCTAAGGAGGGACTGATGGGAGTGTTTTCCATCATTTCTTATTTCACTGTGACCAGTTCAACAAAAGTTTCATCTTTACTTTTCTTTTTCCTCTTCTCTTCTTCTCTTTTCTTCTTTCTTTTCTTCTTCTTTCTCATTAGATACATCTTCTATGGGTACTTCTTCTTGTTGAGTGGGAGGGGTATTGCTACATAAGATTTTAGTTTCTTTAGTACTAACAAATACTTCCTCAAACTTGTCCAAATCCTTATTAGTAGTTTCCATGGCTATCTCCACATTATCTATGATAATAGTGCTGCCTTCGTATGATTCTGAGATGTGCACAGACTTGTTTGCTTCTGTTTGAGTTTTTTTTATGGGTGTTGAGTCCTAAGGAGCTATCATTGGTACATTTAAGGTCTCTGCTACTTTTTCTTTCTTACTAGGTGCATGAGTGATGGGCGCAGTAGGTGGTTTTATGTGTTGTTTTAATAACACCTTTTCAAAGGCCTTCTCTATTTCCTTCGTTATCAGCCCATAGTCTTTGTTCATAATGTGTAGAGTTCTCATCTTTGTCCTTAAGTCTAGCTTCACCAAATTTAATATTAGTTCCTCTTCTTCTTTAGAACATACTGGCATAGTAACTTCTAATACTTTTTCTCTGATCCTTATATCCTCTTCATTTGCTTGTCTCTTTTGGTATTCTAAAATATCCCATACTTTATCTGGAATAGAGGTTTTCAACTCAAGGACTGTCTTCTTGAACTTGATCATATATTTGACAATCATACTATGTATTTCTAATTTTTCAATCTCACTGTATGTGTCATAATACTTCCCTACTTGATCAATTGTACCCTCATCAATAATACTTGTGCTCAAAACTTTAAGGCTTGGTCTGAATTTTGCCTTAGGAGGTGCTTGAATTATTTTCTTTCTCCTTGTAGCATGCAAGGATTGATGACTAGTGCTAGCTTCTTTCTTCCTCTTGACTATTGGCTTATACTCTAGAGGAGTGGTAAGGTCAATAGTATCTTTGCGCGCATAAGGAGTATTATCTTCTTTACCCTTCTGACTGTCATTTGATTTAGTTTTCATCTTCTTCAAATTAGGATCTTCTTGTTCTTCCTCTTCTATTGCACCTTTCAATTCTAGGGAAATCTTTTCATCCCTTGCTTTATCAAGGTTTTCTTGAGAAACACCATGTATTCTCAAGATCTCAGAAGTGACCTTTGCAGCCTTTCCTTTAGTTGCTGCAATGTTAAGTTTTGCATCAACTTCTCTAGTCTTTTCCTCATAGGTTCCCCATCTAGGTTCATTATGATCTTTGGGGGCTGACAGGAGTACATGTGCATAAGCTTCAAGAACTTGTTCCTCTACCTCATACCTAAGTGGATGAATCCACTTAGTTCTAGGCTCAACAGCTTCCATACATGTAGTATCAGTCTCCACCATAAAGCATATTGTATCCTTATATTTCTCTACAATTCTTTCTAGAATCCTATACCTCATCTACATCTTAGCTCTAAAGGTCTTTAATTCCAATGTGAAATAGTTTCTTAGTGTGCTTTCTATGGATGCTTTGTTGGATATCTAAGGCATTGTTGGAATGGACTTGTCCAAATACAAATCTGAAACTATTCCAACTATATGAAGGTACATATAGATGATTAGGGACCCAAACCTAAATATTTTTGTCTTGTCATGTTTGATAGCCTTCATGTTATCAATCAACTATGCACGCAAGATCTCACACAAGTTGAACTATCCATCTTTCTTTACTAGTCAGATGGCAGCTAGAATAGTGCTCATAGACACACTATTCACCCTGCTAGTGTGATGAAGTCTATAACCCAGTATCATTGACATCAATTTGATGTCTGCTTGCTCAATTGGCTCAATAGTCATGCCGTGCCTATCGCTCCTTGACTTACATACTTGCTCTACCATTTTCTTGACATCCTTGCCCACTGGAAGGATGACACCTATCCTAGAAAGGCCTATCATCTCATGTATTAGATCACTTGTGATTATTACTAGAACATCTCCAATCCAAAATAGATCATCATAGATTCTGCTTAATAAGATCTTTATCCATTCTATCTCATAGAATTCATATGCCATAGCATACTCAATAATAGGGTGATCATTCCATTTGGTGTATTCATCCATGAATGTTTTATCCCATTTCAACATGGTATCCATGGGCGCCCTTAACCTATCTAGTCCAATAGGTTCTTTCTTATAGTAGATGTAAGCCCTTATGTCTTCCACATGCATGATGCCCATAGGCACATGGGAGAAAGCTCCCTCTAAATCATCTAGGGTTGATTTAAATGGGTGCCTCTTGAAAACATATCCTTTCTTATCATAAGAAATGGGAGTGGCCATGACTTAATTGTTAGGAATGGGAACACTGAGAGGGGGGGGTGAATCAGTGTTCACTGTATTTTAACTTTTCACTTTAATCTTTATGCTGAACATAAATGATTAAGAACTGAATTAAACATTCACATAAACATGAAACATGAAATCAACACATGAAACCAATATGGTTACGGGGAAACCCAAATAGGTAAACAACCCAGTGGGACTTGATACCCACTAATATTCTGCACTAGTGTTTTGTGATCCTTGTTAGAAGTTCCTTTACCCTGTTAGGAGTAACTTTACAATGCTTTAAGTACAGTAGACCTTGTTAAGGGTCAGATCCTATTAGGAGTCTTTTAAAATGATCCTTTTTATGGGAGTGGACTCACTATGATAGAGCTCACTGCTCAAATGGTGAAGGCTACAACCTTCAGATTTTAGATACACACTATATCTATAGATGAAATATTCACTGTGACACTGCTTGTCAGATCAATTCCTTTGGTGTGCTGATGCTTTGACATCTAGAAAAGGTCTAATACATCTTATGTTGTCTTCGCATACCTCTTCTCTTCTTATCACAACTCTATTTCAAATTCCATGCCAAATACAATGGGTGGACCTTATATTTATGCGCTCATACAAAATACATAAATAGGTCGGCCCTATAACTAATTACAAACAATTCTTCCAAATGAATTTGCTTAAGCATGCTTACAATTACACATATAAACATGTTGGAAACCTAAATACAATAGGTGCATGGCCTTTACATATTAAATTATAATCACAAACCAAAATGCTAACTGTCGGCTCTATGCTCTATTCTATGCTAGCACACACTGGCTGTGCAAGTTCAACTGACTGTAACTTTCACATCTTTGCATATCTACTTATGCACTCATAGACTAAGCATAAATATAGTCTAAAAAAATTAAATTCTAGGGCACATACCATAATTCATCCGTACACATGTGCGTTGATGCTTTGAGCTACAGGAACTCTGTACGTTGTCCAGTCTTCAACACTTAACTGAATTCTGATCTTTACACTAAGTGCGTTGACTCCAAGCTGCTATATGACTTTGTTGCCATAATGAAAACACTATATCTAGTAATATAGTTTAGTATAGAGAACTTTCCAACAATCTCCCCCTTTTTTATTGATGGCCACAAAGGAATATGGCCAAGTTGCTAATTGTCCCTTAATACAAATTTTTTTTGTCTTCTATACATCTTTATACATAATCTTATATCTCCCTATGCATATATATACTCAATATTCTATACACAAATCCCCCTTTGACATTAATGACAAAGGTACTTGAAAAAAATGTATGTACACTTACTTTGGGAAAACATCTAGATATGCAATTTTGAGGTTTTGGATCTCCTTTTTCAAAAAAGTTATCAGAGAGTTAACTATCTAGATATGGGTGCATAATGCATATTGAAGCTTCTCCATTTTCTCCAACTCACTAATGGGACCATTATCATAAGTTACCATGGTGGCATCAATCTCCTTTAAATTCTAATTGAGGATGTCTAAAGAGGGTGCAAGACCATTCCTCAACTGAGTCTATCTGAACCTTATCCTTGTTATCTCTTTTTCTTCCTTCTCAATCTTGTCTAACTATCCTTGGTAGACATTGTTACACATGTTCACATTACTAGATGTGTTTGTCATTGAATTCTTCACCTACTCAATCAAAGCTTCTACTTCTTTTATCTTCTTGAAGTGAGCATCGATGAGCTTGTCTTGATCCATGCATGCTACAATGATCCTTCTTCCTTCATTAGAAAACTCTTTCAATGATGCCTGACCAGACTTAAGAGAATTCAAGTCTAGTGAAAAGTTTCTCATTAGTTCATTGAGTCTCTTCTTTAAGTATTTCTCTTCTGCCACTTTGGACATAGATTCTTCTAGGCTAGAAAAATTTCTTTTGAACTATGAGAGAATTGTACTCACATCATCAACCAAATGTACATTTTGTACTTTCATATCTTCAGGCAACAAACTATTCAAAATATTTACTGATTCCAAAAGGAGAGGATTTCTCATGACTTGCTTCTCCTTTTCCTTCTCCATAGCCAGGATGCTAAACTTAATTAGGTTTTCTTCTTTCTAGGAGTTGAAACTTCTTGTGTCAAGTGTCAAACTTGACAACAATGTTGCATAGGTCTTCATCTTTCTTTTCTACCTCTTCTTCTTCTTTCTTATAAGATACGTCTTCAATAGGTACTTCTTCTTGCTGAGTGGGAGGTGTATTATTGCATAGGATTTTAGTTTCCTCAGTACTGACAAATGCTTCCTCAAACTTGTCCAAATCCTTATCAATAGATGCCATGGCTATTTCCACATTATCTATGATAATAGTGTTGTCTTTGTGTGATTTTGTCATGGGCGCAGACTTGTCTGCTTCTATTTGAGTTTCTACTATGGGTGCTGAGTCCTGAGGACCTATCATTGGTACATTAGTGGGCTCTGCCACTTTATCTTCCTTAATAGGTGCATGAGAGATGGGTGCAGTAGGTGGTTTTATGTGTTGTTCTAATAACACCTTCTCAAAAGCCTTTTTTGTTTCCTTCGTAATTAGCTCATAGTCTTTGTTCATGATGTGAAGAGTTCTCATCTTAGTCCTTAGGTGTGGCTTCACCAAATTCAATATTAGTGCCTCTTCTTCTTTAGAACATATAGGCATAGTATCTTCTAATACTTTTTCTTTGATCCTTTGATCTTCCTCATTTGCTTGTCTCTTTTGGTATTCTAGAATATGCCATACTTTATTTGGAATAGAGGCTTTCAACTCAAGGACTATCTTCTTGAACTTGATCATGTGTTTGACAATCATACTATGTATTTCTAATTATTCAATCTCATTGTATGTGTCATAATACTTCTCTACTTGATCAATTCTACCCTCATCAACAATTCTTGTGCCCAAAACTTTAAGGATAGGTATGAATCCTACCTTAGGAGGTGCTTGGATGTTTTTCTTGCTCCTTAGTGCTCATGAGGATGGATGACTAGTGCTAGCTTATTTCTTCCTCTTGACCATTGGTTTATACTCCAGAGGAGTATCTTTGGGCGCAGAAGGAGTATTGTCAATTTTATCCTTCTGACTGTCATCTGAATCAGTTTTCATCTTCTTTGATTTTGGATCTTCATGTTCTTCTTCTGCTGTTGCACCTTTCAATTCTTAGGCAATCTTTTCATCCCTTGCTTTAAGAAGGTCTGCTTGAGACACACCATGTATTCTCAAGATTTCAGATGTGACCTTTCCAACCTTTCTTTTTGTTGCAACACTATTCAATTTAGTATCAACTTCTCTAGTCTTTTCTTCATACGTTCCCCACCTAGGTTCATTATTATCTTTAGGGGCTGATATCAATACTTGTGCATAGGCTTCAAGAAATTTTTCCTCTACCTCATACCCAAGTGGATGAATCCACTTAGTTCTAGGCTCAATGGCTTCCACACATGTAGTGTCTATCTCCAGCATAAAGCATATTGTGTCTTTATACTTCTCCACAATATTCTCAGGAATCCTATACCTCATTTGCATCCTTTCTCTGAAGGTCTTCAATTCCAAGGTTACATAGTCTCTTAAGGTGCTCTTAGTGCATGCCTTGTTTGATATCTATGGCATGGTTGGAATGGACTTGTCTAGATACAAGTCTAACACTTTACCAACTATATGAAGGTACATATAGATGATTAGGGACCCAAACCTGAATATCTTTGTTTTGTCATGTTTGATAGCTTTGATGTTGTCTATCAACTATGCATGCAAGATCTCACACAAGTTGAACTATCCATCTTCATACACAAGTCAGATGCCTACTAGAATAGTGCCCGCAGACACACTATTCACCCTAGCAGTGTGATGAAATCTAAAACCTAGTATCATTGACATCAATTTGATGTCTACTTGCTCTATAGGCTCAATAGTCATGCTCCACCTATCACTTATGGATTTGCATGTTTTCTCCACCATTTTCTTGACATCCTTACCCACTGGAAGGAGGATGCCTGTCTTAGAGAGGCCTGTCATCTCATGTATCAAATCAATTGTGATTATTACTAGTACATCTCCAATCCAAAACAAATCATCATGTATCTAGTCCAACAGGTTCCTTCTTACAATAGATGTAAGCCCTTATGTCTTCTACATGCATGACGCCCATCAATATGCGAGAGAATGCTCCCTCTAAATCATCTAGGGTGGATTTGAATGGGTGCCTCTTGAATATGTATATCTTCTTTTTAGCAACATCAAAAACTATGGGAGTGGCCATGACTTACTTGTTAATCACTTTCCAACTGAACTTAGAGATGATCTGATGGCTTTTGAATTGGCGTAATGAGCTAGGGTTACTGTAACCGATCAAATGCACTGATAACTATAGCAAATCTCTGATAGATTCAATCTCCAAGACTTCATAATAACTTCCAGGGCTCTTTCTACTCTCCTATCACTCTGAATTTGAATGCAATGAGCAATCAAATGACTTATATGTACTTTAAAGTGAAAAATCTACCATTAATGTACATTGTGTAAACCATGCTATCACTTCAAAATTTCAAACTCAAGCTCCGCTAACAATCAACATGTGCACTCTTGCACAAAGGTTCCTATACACTCCAAAAGCTTAAGTCCAAAGGTGCATACTCTAAGGATGAGTATACCAGCCATGCAGGGGTCTAGAGCTAAATTAGATTCCCCTACGACCTTGATGACCATTCATGTAGATATAGAGGGTGCATCCACTTGGGATGAATGCAATACATTCTCTTCAGCTTTCTCCTTCTTTTCTTCTAACCAAATCAAGCTCACATCCTCTGAGGCTTTCATAAACTTGACTTCTACTTTAGGATCCAAAACTAGTTCTTCGATCTTTTTAGGGCTTTCTTGACCTTGCATCCTTGATCTACAGAACCTTGAGATATGTCTAGCCTTGTTACAAGAGTGACAAATGATTGGAGGTCTATTATACCTCGGTGCATTGACATGAGTCACCAGTCTACATGTTCTGGCTGAGTGACCATTGTAGTTACATATCTGACATGTAACATTCTGAGAACTTCTAACATTTGTCTGATTTTGATTTCTTTGATGTTGTTGAGTCCTGTTCTTCTTACTAGTCTTGCAATTCATAGCTCTATGACCAAATCTATTGCATGAATAATAGTAGCCATTAAAAGGACTTACCTCTGTATAGTTTCTTACAATGTGTCCATGCTTGTTACATGCAAAACAAGTGCATTCTACTTGCTTGTGCTCATTTTCAGGAGGACCACCATTGTCTTTGGTTTGATCTTCGGTCTTTTCAACATTAGTAGAGTTCTTTTGTGAATCTTTTCTTGCTCGCATATTGTCAATCTAATTTTGTGCTTCATTGTATCTAATGCAGCTAGTGTCTCCTTTGATTCTTCTTGCATACAACTGAGATTTTACCAAATCAGCATAGGTGTGTAATTTGTCAATATGATCCTTTGACTTCTTCAATTTAGATTCCAAGCTTTCTTTGATATTCCTTAGCTCTAAGATTTCCAAATTGGCTTCCCTCAATTCCTCATTGAGTTGAAGGTTCTCCTTGACTTGTTCATTGTAGACATCTTGATTGTTCATCAGTTTATCATCAAATTCTTCAAGCTGACCTAATAAGGATGCATTTCTTCACTCAACTTATTGACTTTTTCTTCAAGTTCACTATTAGAGCATCCTTTCAAATCCTTTCTTAGTCTTTTGATAACTAATTGAGCATCACTACATTTTTCTTTTAGTTCTTCAATTTCTCTTTCTGTATTGTCTAGGTCTTCAAGAGCGGCTTCAAGATTTTTCTTTATATGTCTCATATCTACTTTGTCCATGATCTCCTCAAGTGGTTAAAATTATTTGCTGAGGACTAGAGCTCTGATACCAATTGTTAGGAATGGGAACACTGAGAGGGGGGGCGGTGATTCAGTGTTCACTATATTTTAACTTTTCACTTTAATCTTTATGCTGAACATAAATGCTTAAGAACTGAATTAAAGATTCACATAAAAATGAAAGATGAAATCAACACATGACACCAATATGGTTATGAGGAAACCCAAATAGGGAAAAACCTCGGTGGGACTTGATACCCACTAATATTTTGCACTAGTGTTTTGTGATCCTTGTTAGAAGATACTGTACCCTGTTAGGAGTAGCTTTACAATGCTTTAACTATAGTAGACCTTGTTAAGGGTCAAATCCTATTAGGAGTCTTTTAAAATGATCCTTGTGAGGGGAGTGGACTCACTATCCTAGAGATCACTACTCAAATGGTGAAGGCTACAACCTTCAAATTTTAGAAACACATTATATCTGCAAATGAACTATTCACTGTGAAACTGCTTGTCAGATCAGTTCCTTTGGTGCACTGATTCTTTGACAGCCTCTAGAAAAGCTCTAATACTTCTTATGTTGTCTTCTCATACCTCTTCTCTACTTATCACAACTCTATTTCAACTTCCATTCCAAATACAATGGTTCACCTTACATTTATGCACTCATACAAAGTACATAAATAGGTCAGCCCTATAACTAATTACAAACAATGCTTCCAAATGAATTGGCTTAAGCATGCTCACAATTACACATATAAACATGTCATAAACCTAAATAAAATAGGTTTGTGGCCTTTACAATATTAAATTATAATTGCAAACCAAAATGCTAACTGTCGGCTCCATGCTCTGTTCTATGATGGCACACACTAGCTATGCAACTTCAACTGACTGTAACTTTCACATCTTTGCATATCTACTTATAGGCACATAGACTAAGCATAAGTATAGTCTAAAAAACTTAACTTCCAATGTTCATACCATAATTCATCCATACACATGTGCGCTGATGCTCTGAGCTGCAGGAACTCTGTACGATGTCTAGTCTTTAGCACTTAACTGAATTATGATCTTTACACTAAGTGTGCTAACTCCAAACTGCTATATGACTTTGTTTCCATAATGAAAACACTATATATAGTCATATAATTTAGTATAGATAACTTTCATACATTACTTGTTAATCTCTTTCCAACTAAACTTTGAGATAAATCTGACAGCTTCTAAATCAATGCAATGAGCTAGGGTTTCTGCAATCGACCAAATGCACTACAAACACTGATAGTTCAATCTCCAAATCTTCACAAAATCTTCCAAGGCTCTTTATACTCTCTATCACTCTAAATTTGAATGCAATGAGCAATCAAATAACTTTTTGTGTACTTAAATGTGAAAATTCTGCCATTAATGCAAGTTGCGTAAACCAGGCTGTCACTTCAAAATTTGCAACTCAAGTTCTGCTAACATTCAGCATGTGCACTCTTTCACGAAGGTGCCTATACACTCCAAAAGATTAATTCCAAAGGCACATATTTTGAGGATGAGTATACTAGCCATGTAGGGGTCTAGAGCTAAATTAGCTCCCCCTATGACCCTGAGGGCCATTCATGTAGATGTAGAGGGTGCATCCACTGGGGATGCATCCAATACATTCTCATCAGCTTTATCCTTCTTTCCTTTTGACCAAATTAAGCTCGCATCTTATGAGGCTTTCAAAAACTTGACTTCTCCTTCAGGATCCAAAACTCATTCTTTGGTCTTTTTAGGGCTTTCCTAACCTTGCGTCCTTGATCTACAGAACCTTGAAATATGTCCAGCCTTGTTACAAGAGTGACAGATGACTGGAGGTCTTATATTCCTTGGCTCATTGACACGAGTCACCATTCTACACTATTTTTCTATGTGTCAATTATAGTTACATATCTGGCATGTAACATTTTGAGAACTTCTTACATTTGTCTAATTCTGATTTCTCTGATCTTGCTGAATCCTGTTCTTACTAGTCTTGCAATTCATAGCTTTATAACCAAATCTATTGCATGAATAACTATAGCCATTAAAAGGTCTTACCTCTGTACAGTTCCTTGCAATGTGTCCATGCTTGTTACATGCATAACAAGTGCATTCTACTTGCTTGCACTCATTCTTAGGAGGACCACCATTGTCTTTGGTTTGATGTTTAGTCTTCTCAGTATCAATAGGGTCTTTTTGTGTTTCCTTTCTTGCTCACATATTGTCTATCTAATTTTTTATTTCATTGTATCCAATACAGATAGTGTCTCCTTTGGCTCTTCTTGCATACAATTGAGATTCTACCATATCAACATTGGTGTGTAATTTGTCAATATGATCCTTTGCCTTTTTCAATTCAGATTCCAAGCTTTCTTTGATATTCCTTAGATCCAAGATTTCCAAATTGGCTTCCCTCAATTCCTCATTGAGTTGAAGGTTCTCCTTGACTTGTTCATTGTAGACATCTTGATTGTTCATCAGTTTGTCATCAAATTCTTCAAGCTGACTTAATAAGGATGCATTTTCTTCATTAAACTTTTTGGCTTTTTCTTCAAGATCACTATTAGAGTGTCCTTTCAAGTCCTTTCTTAGTCTTTTGATAACTAATTGAGCATCACTGAATTTTTCTTTTAGCTCCTCAATTTCTCTTTCTGAATTGTCCAGGTCTTCAAGAGTGGCTTCAAGATTCTTCTCCAGATGTTTCATTTCTACTTTTTCCATGATCTCCTCAAGTGGTTAAACTTCTTTTCTGAGGACCAGAGCTCTAATACCAATTGTTAGGAATGGGAACATTGAGATGGGGGGGGGTGAATCAGTGTTCATTGTATTTTAACTTTTCCTTTTAATCTTTATTCTGAACTTAAATGCTTAAGTACTGAAATAAACATTCACATAAACATGAAACATGAAATCAACACATGACACCAATATTGTTACAAGGAAACCCAAATAGGTAAAACCGTGGTGGGACTTGATAGCCACTAATATTCTGCACTAGTGTTTTGTGATCCTTTTTAGAAGATCCTTTACCCTGTTAGGTGTAGCTTTATAATGCTTTAAGTATAGTAGACCTTGTTAAGGGTCAGACCCTATTAGGAGTCTTTTACAATGATCCCTATTAGGGGAGTGGACTCACTATCCTAGAGCTCATTGCTCAAATGGTGAAGGCTACAACCTTCTGATTTTAGATACACACTATATCTGCAGGTGAACTGTCACTGTGACACTGCTTGTCAGATTAGTTCCTTTGGTGCATTGATGCATTGAACTCTAGAAAATCTATAATACATCTTATGTTGTCTTTACATACCTCTTCTCTAATTATCGTAGCTCTCTTATAACTTCCATACTAAATACAATGGACTCATCTTATATTTATATGCTCATACAAACAAAACAATTAGGTCGGCCCTATAACTAATTACAAACAATGCTTCCAAATGATTTGACTTAAGCATGCTTACAATTATACATATAAATATGTCAAAAACCTAAATACAATGGGTTCATGGCCTTTACAATAGTAAATTATAATCACAAACCAAAATGCTAACTGTCGGCTCCATGCTCTGTTCTTTGCTAGCACACATTGGCTGGGCAACTTCAACTGACTATAACTTTCACATCTTTTCATATCTACTTATGCACTCTTAGAATAAGAAAGAATATAGTCTAACCAACTTAACTTATTGGGTCCATACCATAATTCATCCGTACTCATGTGCACTGATGCTCTAAGCTGTAGGAACTTTGTACACTGTCCAGTCTTCAACACTTAACTGAATTCTAATCTTTACACTAATAGCACTGACTCCAAACTGCTATGAATTTTTTGCCATAATGAAAACACTATATCAAGTCATATACTTTAGTATAGACAACTTGCCAACAATTGTTAGATCTGGTGAAGTCATATCTTAGAACCAAGTCAAGGACTTTACATATAATGGACAAGAATTATGAATTGGTTGCTAAGGAAACAAAGAAAGCATTTGAGAAGGTCTTCATGAATAGGCACATGTACCCATCTACTGCACCTATAGCTCAAGTTACCATGAAGGAATTCAAGGTGTTAGAGCCCACTAATGTACCTATGACAGGTCCCCAGGACTCAGCACCTGCAGTTGAAACACATAGATAGGCGGATAAGTTTGTGCCCATGAAAGAGACACTCAAGGATGACTCAATTTTTATTGATAATGTAAAAGTTACTATGGTGGACATGGACATGGATTTGGACTATTTTGAGGAAGCCTTTGTAAGCACACAAGAGTTTGAAACTCTTTGTAGTAACACTTCTCCCAATCAAAAAGAAGTATTGATTTAGGATATAACAGAGAAAGAGAAAGAAAAGATAGAAGAAGAAAAAGGAGAAGAAGAGGTAAAAGAAAGTGAGACAATAGATAAGCCATATGTTGAAATGTTAATCAAAGTAAAAAAAGAAGTAATGGATAGTATACCTATCACTCCACTACCTTCAACAACATTGTTGTCAAGTTTGACACCTGACACAACTAGTTTAGATTCATGGGGAGAAGAAGACCTAATCAAGATCAGTGTCTTAGCTATGGAGAAAGCCAAGGAGAAATAGGTAATGAGGACTCCCCTCTTTGTATAATCAGTAAATATCCTGAACAACCTATTACCAGTAGATAAGAAAGTGTCCAAGGTACACTCTGTTGATGATGTAAGTGCAATTCTTTCATAGTTGAAGAGTAATTTTCTCTAGCTTGGAAAAATCAGCATCATTAGTTGCAGAGGAGAAGTATATGTAGAAAAGACTAAATGAGTTGGTTAGTAACTTCTCACTAGACCTTAGTTCACTAAAAGTTGGACAAGAAACTTTGAAAGAGTTTGCAGCAAAAGGAAGGAAAATTGTTGCTGACTGTATGAATCAAGATAAGTTGATAGCCGATCACTACAAGAAGATTCAAGAAGAAGAGGCCATGATAGAAAAAGTGAGGAAATTATTAGATGATCCCTCTACTTATATAAACATGTGTAACAATTTATATCGGGGACAACTTGACAAAATTGAGAAGGTAGAAAAGGAGATGTCAAAGATAAGGGCTAGGCAGACTCAACTTAGAAATGCTCTTGCACCCTCCCTAGATGTGTTGAATCAGAATATCAAGGAGATCGATGCCACCATGGTGACATATGATCAAGGTCCAAGTTCAAATTTGGAGAAGATGGAGAAACTACAATATGCCTTATGCGCCCATCTCAAAACAATCAATGCATTGATTACATTTTGGAAGCAAGAGATAAAAAATTTACAGATTGCATACCTGGATGTATTTTTAGTGTAAGTACTTGCAAAAATTAAGTTTTGTAAAAACTTTGTCATTAATGTCAATGGGGGAGTATTTATAGAATATAGAGCTATAACTATGTAAAGAAAATGTATAGTAAGAAGATATAAGAGAGATATAAGATAGAGTATGATTAAGTGTTTTTTGTATTAAGGGATAGTTAGTCACTTTGCCATATTCCTTTGTTGCCATTAATGAAAAAGGAGTAGATTTTTGGAAAGTTGATTATACTGGTCTATATGACTTAATATAGTGTTCTCATTATGGAAACAAAGTCATATGATGTTTTGGAGTCAGCGCTTATGATAAAAAGATCAAAAATTGGCTAAGTGTTGAAGACTGGACAGTATACAGAGTACCTGAAGGTCAGAGCATCAGCGCATGTGCATACAATAGAATTATGGTATGTGACCTAGAAGTTAAGTTGGTAAGATAATATTTATGCTATATCTAAGAGCGCATGATTAGAAGATTCAGTATGAGAAAGATACAGAGAGTTCAAGTTGCATAGATAGTGAATGCCAGAGAAGAACAAAGCAAGCAACTGATTGTTGGTATTTTGGTTAGTGGTTATATTATTATGTTGTAAAGGATATGAACCTATTGTAATTAGGTTTTAGACACATAATTATGTTTGGTTTTAAACACGCTTGAGCCAATTTAATTGGAAGCATTGTATGTAATTGGTTAAAGGGACGACATAGTTAATTGATTTGTATGTGCATATAAATATTAGATGCACCATTGTAATTAATCATTAGAGTTGATATAGAGTTGAAATAAGCATAAAAGAAGTATGAAAAGATTTTTGAGATGTATTAGAGCTTTGCAAGAGGTCAAAGCATCAGTGCATCAAAGGAACTGATCAGACAAGCAGTGTCATAGTGACAGTTCATCCAGTAGATATAGTTTGTATCTGAGATCTGAAGGTTGTAGCCTTCACTACTTGAGCAATGAGCTCTAGAATAGTGTGTCCACACCCCTAATAGGGTTAAGGATCTTCTAACAAGGATAATAAAACACTAGTATAGAATATTAGTGGGTGTCAATTCCCACCGAGGTTTTTACCTATTTGCATTTCCCCGTAACCATATTGGTGTTATGTGTTGTGTTCTTCTATCTTGTTTATGTTAATGTTCATTTTAGTACTTAATCATTCAAGTTAAGATTAAAGATCTAAGTAAAAAGATTTAATACAGTGAAAATTGATTCATCCCCCCCCTCTCAGTGTTCCCATTCCTAACATTTTGTGCCGGATCTATGCAAAGCCCTAAATCGCTAATTTGAGGTATTTTACTGAGCAAATATATCAAAAAGTTAAAGTTTTTGCAAAAATCATAGATGTATCACTTATTCACCATATAAGGGATACTATTAGACCTTGAATTAAAAGGGAACCAGTAGAACCCTTGGAAGAAGACCCTAGTCTTGCATTGTCATCCGTACCAGATAGAGTTTTACATTTAGAAGATGTAAGAAGTTATCTAAGATGAAAATTTGAAACCCTCAGTGAGAGTAATATGAATAAGGAATATGAGAAGTTATATAATCAGGATATGTCATTGAAAGTAAGGTTTGAACATCTGAAGGATAATGAAATTATGAAGTATTCATTGCACTATGAATTTGATGATGATGAATGCACTAAAATTATTTTAAGCAGAATTCACAATGGGAAGTTTTGGCTAGATGATAGAGTGGTAGATATCACTGTAGACCTAATTTATGAGGTAATCAGTTTGTCTAAAACTGGAATCATACCCTTTAATGAGAAAAATGTAAAGAAGACTGTATTGGACATCACCAAGTCATCCTATAATGGTAGAGGGATAGTAATCAGCAAGATATTACAAGATGATGTTAGATTTGTTTGCAAGATCTTAACATAAAAGTTTTGTGCAAACTCTAGAGAAGATGACATGGTAGCTAGAATGGTTCATGCAACATATTTGATGTGTGTTGATAAAGTTCAAATAGATATGTGTGAAATATTAAGAATTTAGTTGTTTGAGAACCTTGAGAAGATAAAGAAAACCAAGAACTCACAGTTTAGATTCTCATCTTTGATAACATACATGTTTTTTCATTTGTGAAGAAGATTTCCATACAATGTTGGAGATGATTGGAATGATAATAGAACTACTACAGACAGAATCAACAAGGTTTATCTGAGACACCCTATAAACAAGGTTAATGAGAGCACAACCTTGGTGATCAAAACATTTTAGAATCAAATGAAGAAAAGTTCAAGGATTCCACAAGCTATTGTAGAGAAGTACAAAAATGAAATATGTTTTATGGTTGACACTAATTTTACTTTTATTGAAGTAGTTGAACTGAGAGTTGAGTTTATAGATACTCTTGGATATGAAGTTTTAGAAGTTGAGTTAGAAGAATATGTGAATAGATTGCTTAAGGGAAAGATGGATATGAATAGCTCTAGATTTGGAACTTATGAGGAGAACTTTAACTCCAAAAAGTCTCTGCATGAAGATAAATTGGCCAAAAAGAGAGTTGACAACACCATTAAGAAAATTCTTAAGGATACTAGAATGACAGAACATGAATTCCTAGTTGCAAAGTAGACTACAGTAGCAATTAGACACATTAGAAAAAAATAAGTTTTGTCTGTTCCACCCCTATCATCAGTTGGTAAGGATATTCAGGATTTAGAAAATGTGGTAAAAGTTGAAGAGGTATAGGAAACAAGGAAATCAACTAGAACCTCCACCACTCCACTAGCTAAAAGAGTAAAAGAAATGGCAAGTGGACTAGGAAAGAGACATAAAACAATAGTTACCCCAGTTCAAAGAAAGGTATGTGAAGTAAAAGATGATGAAGATACTAGAGGCAGTAAGAAGAAATGGAAGCCAAAGATAGAAAAAGTAAATGCCATAATCATTAATGAAGGAGATTTCTCTAAAATGAATAAATACTATGAGATGTACAATTATTCTGAGAAATTAAACTTAGAAAATGTAGTTGTCAGGCATATGATTTTGGCTGATAAAAGGTTTGATAGTATTTAAGGGAAGATTCCTGATGAACTCTTTGAAAAGTTAGTAAATAGAAAGAAAAGAGAAGCACAAGAAGATAGAAACATAAGAGAGAACTATGTAAGAAAACTCTGTGACATTAAAGATGAAGATCATGTCAAAGAAATTTTGAAAAGTCTTAATACTCATTTAAGAATGAAGAGGAAAACCATCCTGATAATGGGAGGGAACTATGAGGAAGTTAACAAATAAATTGAAGAGGTAGTTATAAAGGTAATGACCTCAGGCCCTAGTGAGCACACAAGTGCATTAGATGATAAGGAACAGAAAAGACCTTCACCGCCACCATCAATAAACATTGAAGATGAAACAATGAATGTGGAAGGAATGAACATCCCTTTAGACAGTGAGGACAACCCATTCAGTAATCTTGAGGACATTGTTGACAATTCAGCTATGGAACAACAAGATATGATAGTGAATGAGGAAGAAAAGGAAACAAGACAAGAAGAAGATGCAGAACAGAAATAAGTAGGAACACAAGCTGATACATAGGTAGTAGGACAAGGAAAAACACAATAACAACTAGAAATCATTCCCACACCCAAGGTAGCAGCAGAGAAGCCACTGACTAAATCTATCTTTGGTAGTCTTGGATAGGAAGTTGATGATGATGATCAAATAGAGTTGATCTCATCTCTGAATAAAATCATTGGCAAGAACAAGAAAGTAAAAAGCCTTGAAGGATCACTGATTGAAGTAATAGAGAAATTGTAGAATGTTATAACTAGTCAGATCAATGAAGCAGATCCACTGGTCAAAGAAAAAGAAGTTGTGAAATCATTTGACAATGAATACACAAACCTATTAGACATGGCTACAGTCAAAGCACAAGTAGCCTATGAAGAAAAAATATTTTAGGATATAAGTCAGAATATTAGAAATTATATTGATAATCTAGATATTTGCATAAAAGAATTGAGAAGAAGCTTGGAGAAAGGAAAATATCTATATAAACAATGTACAAAATCAGAAGATCTTGTATCAGAAATAGCAGAGAAGATGAAAGCAAAAGAGGTAGAAATTCAAACAGCAACAAATCTCTTAGTAAGTTCAAATGTGAAATTTTTTTGATATTGAGAAAAGAATAAGTAAATTGTATGATGACATAAGGATTCTAAGTGATGAAAAGGAAAAGAAATTGAAAAGAATCAATCTATTAAGAGAGCATGTTTCAGTTAAGGTACATATTCTTGAATGTCAATTGGAAGAATGTCTTACCTCTAAGACATCTTATGAGAAATTTCACTATGCAAACCTTTAGGCATGTGCAATAGCATCTTATGGCTTATGTGCACTTCTCAGTGTCTCAGACGCCATTAAGAAATCATGGGAGAAAGAGTTAGAGAGCATAAAGATAAATTATACAGATTGTGTTGCAAGCCTACTAGCTTTGCAATCTTGAATCCAAAGTTAAAAACATTTTTGTTGAATAGTTTTGGCACCCTTTTTGTCATTTTTGTCAAAGGGGGAGTGATAGCAGAAAATTGTAAATTGTATATCTACAATATGATATATTGTATAGAATGTATGGAGGCATATTCCTAGGGGGAGTATAGATATTCTATAAGATATTTGGAGATATAAGTATACTGAAGAATTTTTGTTATGGCCACAATTTTGAAGTTTTGTATGACTTAGCCAATTTTCTTATATGTTGCACCAATGACAAAGGGGGAGATTGTTGGAAATTTGGCTAAGTTGAATATCAAGTTGTTGTCATTATGGAAACATATAATCAGTATGAAGATCGCACTATGACATAAAGCATTTATATTAGTGCACAAGTAAAATTGTCTAAGTATAAGCAGTATTTTCCAGTCTAACCAGATACAACTTTGAATTGTGATGTTGATAGAAGAAGGTTCAGTGCATGCACACTTGAACATGGATAATTATATGTATGAAAAAGATACTTCTGGAAGCATAAGTTTTTATGACATGTAAAAAATAAGCTATTGCAAGTTTACCGAAATAGAGTTAAAGCCAACTGAGCAGAGTAAGAAGACATAAAAAGTAAAATAGTTAAGGGATTATTTTGTTTATCAAAATAATGACTTAACCATACAATGGATGACATCCTAGATGTTAACTCTTGGGAAGCAGAAGTTATTTTTGAGTTTATGTTTTGTAAAGCCAACTGCAAGGTTATAATTCTTAATAACTTGTATATATGTTAGAAGCATGTGATGCAAAGGCATATGCTCGATGCGATAAGACAATGTAATGATATGATGTGAAGATATATGTTATAAAAGAAAATAAAGAAGACTTTGTCTATGAAAGAGAAGAAGCTAGAAAGCTAAATCAGAATAGGAAAGCTATTCGGTAGTAGTGAAAGGTTATGTACCTTACCTTTTGTAATTAGATATCATTGTACATTACATGTTTGGGTAGTGAGCTCATCTTGTAATCATTCTATTTTGTATACCAACTCTTAGTAGGGTTGAGGCTTATAACAATGCCTAGAGTCCTTTAATTAGGACAAAGACACTATATGTATGTAATAGACTCCTAACAGGGTCAACATCCTTAACCAGATACTTTTGATTAGTGGATCAGATGTGGGTATCATCCCCATTGGGGTTTTCCCTTGGCCAGGGTTTCCTTGAGAACAAATATGGTGTTATGAGTTCATTTGGTTTACTTCTTTGCATGTTATTTAGATTACTTTGTTTTGCAAGCATCAAGTTGATTTGTTATATCCATAATTGGGAAAAAGTAAAAGTTTGTAGAATATTGATTCACCCCCCTCTCAGTATTCCCTATTTATAACATGTTGCTATTGCTGCTAATTGTTCAAATATTGAATGGATAAAATAATTGTTGGCAGGAATGAATGAGGTGATCATTGATCTGATGATTATATATTGTGATGACACAAGTGCTATAAACATTTGCAAGAATCTGATGATGCATTCAAAAACAAAGTACATATCTATTAAGTATCACTATTTGAGGGAACACATACAAGAAAAGCAAGTGAAACTAGATTTTGTGAAGTCTAAAGAATAACTTGCTTGAGTATATTTACCAAGCCCTTACTGAAGGACACTTTTGAGTACTTGAGGACTAGACTAGGGGTCCATCCCTTGTTTATTGGTCACTAAGGTGATTAGGAGGTTGCATCAACCTATACTTTATTAGAAAATCATTCATGTTGATGTATATAGATCACATTTTAGGATTCCTAAGGTTGTGAAAGATTGTAGATGCTAGGGACAGAGAAGTGTATATTAGTACATGAAGGTACTTGATCTGGACTGAACAATAGAGAACTACTTGGATGTTGCAGAGCTATTTATTTTCTTTTGGCATTGTTGTCAAAAGGAAAGAGATTTCTATGAAATATTGGGAAAGATATTTCAATGAAACATATATCCATTATAGGGAGAGAAAGAATCAAAGAACTGAAGAAGATCAAATCCATAGGGAGAATCTACATGAAATGTTGTTGTAGTGATTAAACATATTAAATATCAAGCTAGGGAGAGTTAACCAAGCTAAAAATTTTATCTATATATTTGTAGAACAAATGTTTGGTATGGTATGGCATATTTCATATTGTTTGTGTTGCCATCAATGCCAAAGGGAGAGATTGATGACCTACAACTTATTGAATAACTTGATGAACTAAAGAGACAGTGATTAGAGATCACCAAAATATTAAAGTGATATGTAAGATGATTAAATGAGTCAATATTTTGTCATTGATGTCAACTAGTTTTGACTATATTGATGCAGGGCCTTCTGTAGGTCATAATCTCATACATAAACTTTCGGAGGTCACAACTTTTGACTCAGGTCTGGGTTTTTGCTGAAATTTTTTGGGTGCGTGCCTCAGGTGGTGGCATTTGTTTTGCCAATGGATCATAGATCAATTAGGGTCCATTTTGGCACATTTTTGGGAGTCGAAAGTTTCATCTAGGGCTCCAAAATCAACTTTTAGTATTTTTTCTCCTATTTTTAGAAAGTTATGTTTTGTAATAAATCTGGAGATATGTTTCTAATCTCGGATATTAGTTGGAAATTCATTCTAACTTAGTCGAGGGCATGTTTATGCAAAAAATCAACTTTTTAGTTGTTGTTTCAAAAATTACCAAAAATGGCAAAAAACACCTGTGGAAATTTTTTTGCCAAAAAGGGTAATTTTTGGATTTCTTGTTTTTTCTAGTTTTTTGGTTACTTAAGAGTTTGCAGTGAATTTTAGAGGTGGTTGAGTGATGAATGAACCATATTGAAGGTTTCAAATCTGTGTTTTTATCTGGTAATTGAATTTTATTGTTAACAGAGGACTGTGTGCTACATCATATAGTTATCATGATAGTTACAAACAACTGAATATCTGTAGAAGGAAGAAATAGTCAAGAAATGAGACACCTACATAAGGACAAGGTGGATATGATAGATAAGGATAAGGTATACATTGGGTAACTTATTGATGAGTCTATGACATTATGTTGTTGACTTGAGAATGTTACATTATTCTATTATGGAGAGGAGATTAGAATTAAATAAGTTAACATGGTCGGTAATTGAAAATGTCAGTATACACTGAGTCCATCTTGTGTATACCGAGTGCTAGTAATAACCGAGTTAGTTATCACTAACACATTTAGTATTAATTGAGTATGGATGAAAACATTAAATGTTATAAGAAGTGACTATAATTGATGAGGTTGAAATTGCTTATGATTTTGAGGTAAGAGATGAAGTTAGTTATAAGATCCACGACTGAAAAAATTTAGAGATGATCGAAGGGAAGAGAATGAAACATGTTATTAACACATCTTCCAAGGAAGCTTGAAGCAAAAAAATGGAGGAAGGAGATTAACTAGCAAAATCTAATGGTTGATATGAAAATAGTTTACACATCTATTTAAGAGACATGAGATTCATTGATTGAACTATGCTAGATGAATAGAGACTACAAAAGATTTCGCGTGAAGACATTTTTTCATGCATACCTAATCTAACTGGTTACAAACAGAACTGAGCTAAACTACAGGCATAACCAAGTGTTAGAGATATATACACCGAGTGAAGTAAGTTGGAGGATATGATGAAGTGAATTTATTATTGATTAGATGAGTTATATTAAGCTCAACATAGATCTGAATACTTGTAAATTAAGTTGTATTTGAATCAGATCACTACTATATCAGTTTAACCATTGTTACAACAAAATCTCTTAATTGGGTGGACTTAACAGTCTTTTGTATTTCCACATGACATTTAAGAAATGTTAAAGGTTTTCTTGTTGATCCCATAGTGAATATTGGTCAAGAGTTAACTATTAGTGATAAATCCTCTAACCAAGTCACACCTAATAGTGTGCATTGTAACCTTTAACATGGTTGGCTCCTAACCAAGCTCACTTTAGAAGAGTGAAATATTTTGGGTTACCAGTCCTAGGTGGTTTTTCTCTTAGCAGGGGTTCCACGTTAAATCTTTGTGTTATGTGTTATTTTTTTTTATTGTTTTTCTATCATACTTTACATATTGCATATTTGATAAATCAGTAAAGTCAGTTTTGGAAATTACTGGTATCCGGTAACTGACCAGAAAAATAATTACATTATCTTATAGAGTTGTTTGATTTGTTGCAAAAGTTTGAAAAAGTAGAGAGTTTGGGACTATAGGATAACTAATTTAATTGATTCACCCCCCCTCTCAATTATCTAACAATCTGCAACAAATTGAGTTTGCTAGGGAATTGAATTAGTTCTTTAGCTATTCTTAGCTTTGTATTTAACTTTATTTGACTGCTTTTAAATCTATTTGACTATTTTTCAAATTAGTTTTCTTAAATCTGAAACTTAGTTTGATATTAAATTTAAATGTTAGCTTGATTTTTTAAAATTAGTTTGTTATATTTGAAAGATAGTTTGATACTAATTTAAATTCAAATTAATTTGTTAACATTCAATTTCGTTTATCAAATCCATTCTAGTTTATATTTAACAATAGCTTTTGTTTTAATTTTGTTTTGTTTCTTTCAATTTGTGTAAACAAAGCTTAATTAACGTTAATACATTGTCTCTAACACCTTTTTACTGATCCAATCTTAATTTTATTTTTAATTAATTTTCTTTTTTATTTTAAAATATTTAATAAAATATTTTATTTTATTTTTAAAAATTCAATTTGTATTATTCAAAGCATATTTAACCTTAGAGTAAATTTATTTTTCTTGTTTCTGTAATCTTAGATTTTCTTTGTATTTCACTTTGTTAAGTTAATTTAATCATTTTCTTAGCTAACCATGTCTACCCTAATTCTGGAAATCAAATTAAATAGCTCTAACTATGATCAATGGAAAACACATATCTCTTTTATATTTCACTTTAAACATTTACTCCAAGTTGCTACATATGCCTTCCTTGAACTTGTTGCCACTGCTTCTGAAATAGACATAGATGCATGGCAAGTTAAAAATGAAGAATCTCTTGGACTAATTAGTCTTTCTATTATTCCTGATTTATATGTCTTAATTGGACATTGCACCAAAGCCTATCAAGCATGGACCATTTTGCAACAAACTTATGATAGCTCCACCGAATCACATAAGATTCAGCTCCAAGTGATGTAGGAGCATCCTGGGTGTAAGAGCAATCTTGCATCACCCAAAAATATTTCTATTTTTGAATTCAATAAGGGCTATCTTGTGTAGGGCTGCTATTTATGGAAACTTGCTATTTTTAGTAAGTTGGTCATACGATCTCAGAATGTTCTAATTTCACATGTGGAGGTTCATCTCAGTCATATCAGCCTGCCAGTAAAGTTTCATGGCTAGTTCAGGTCTAGTTTTGAAGATATTGAAGATTTTTGGTATTGGCAGCAGGGTACAGAAACTTTGAACTTAGTTTTGAAGGCTTTAGAGGCCCCAGATGAGGTCAAAAATTTGGGTGATGGGTGCTTGTACAAGTCAAGCATGTAGAGTGCTTTGTGGCATTTCTAGAATGGGGTTATAATAGTCAATCGGGTCAACTGGCGATGACTTATGGTCTTCAGAAGTTGGGTCACCTAAAATGGTGGAAAATAATTTTCCTTCAAAATTTCTATTTGGGTTTCAAAAGTCATTTTCAGCCAACTTTGATAAAATAATTCTAAGTTTGGTCCTACAGAATATTGTAAGGGAATGCCCATGTGGCTTTGCATATTGTAATTCTGAAAGTTTTTAAATCCACATTTGTGGAGATAATAAGAAGCCAATTTTCTGTTCTTGCATATTGTTGTTATTTCTCTATTTTTGTTATGTGTTTGTGGTATTAAGGGGAGCACCTTTCATCAAGTGGTATCAGATTAGGAGTTCCTGAGTGTGTAAACAGATCATTGATTATGAGGTAGTTTGCACCAGGACCATGGGTTCAAGTTTCTATGTAAATAGATCACTGATTGTGAGGCAATTTTCACTAGGACTATGGTTAGGGTTTCTGTGTGCATCGCAAAAATGCCTCCATGAAGGGAACATGGTGGAAGAGCTGGTGTTGTAACACTTGAGGTTAGGGAACTACAGAGACAAGTGCGAGCATTGCAAGAGGAGATTCACAGAGGGATGAATCTTAATGCCAGAGACGAAAGTGAGGATGAAGCTGAAGAAGAAGATCAAGAAGGAGAAGTCAAAGTTTTGAATCAAGAGGAAGAAAGGCTTTTTTGGGCCATTTTCAAGATCAGAAAAAGACCTAAGATTGAGGTTCCTGCATTTTCAAGAAATCTTAACCCAGAGGAGTTTATCGGCTGGATCAATGAATGTGAGGAATATTTTGAGTATGAAGATGTTGAGGATCCTGATAGGGTGAAATTTGCGAAGGCTAGACTGAAAGGTCATGCGAAGATCTGGTGGCAATAAATTCAATTGGAGTGAAATAGAAGAGGGAAAGATAAAATCACAGGATGGAATCAGATGGTGGATAAATTGAAGTGACAGTTCATTCCTGTTGATTATGAGCTTGACCTACTAAAGAAAATGTAAAGATTGAAGCAAGCAGGAAGATCTGTTCAGGAGTATACAGAGGAGTTCTATCGACTCCTCATCAGAATATGCCATACAAAAGCTGATAAGGAGAAAGTTTCCCGATACCTTAATGGGTTAAGGCCAAGCATTCAGGAGGAGTTAAATCTGGTTTGAATGAATAGTATTGAGGAGGCATACCAGTTTACCCTAAAAGTAGAGGAAAACCTGAACAAGAAGTTTGAGAGTAGACAAAATGGAAGAGGTCATGGTGAAAGATCTGGTGGATGATCATATGGTGGCTGAAATGAAGATCTAAAAAAGAAGGATGAGGCTAGTAGCAGCCAGAATCAGAGAGGAAATAATTCTAATCGCTTCAAGGATCAGAGTAATAGAGATCAGAGAGGAAGAGAAAGTGGAAAAGGATCTGGAAGAGGAGGCTTTCATGGAACATATTTTCATTGTGGAGAAGAAGATCATAGGGCATTTGAATGTCCTTAATGCCAAGGAAGGACAAATAGGAGAAATGAAAGTCAAGCTAGAGTTGCACATGTAGATGAAGATGCCAGATCGTCACATTCTGAAGATGTTGAAAGAGGAGAAGTGCTAATTAACAAAAGAGTCCTACTGAGTGGTGAGAATGAACCTGAACAAAGGAGGAGCCTGTTTCATACCAGGTGCAAGTGTGAGGGTAAGTGTTGTGATGTGATTATTGATAGTGGAAGCACTGACAATTTGGTGTTAGAAGAGATGGTGACAAAGCTAAAGCTCAAGAGATAGAAGCACCCACATCCATATCGGATTGCCTAGGTAAAAGATGACCACAAGGTCATGGTCAATGAACAATGCCTAGTGAAGTTCAAGATTTGTGGGTACCAAGATGAGGTACTGTGTGATATCATATCTATGGATGTATGTCATATGTTGTTGGGTAGACCATGGCAGTTTGACAGATGTGTTGTACATGATGGTCATGCAAATACCTATTCCCAAACAAAGGATGGAATGCGACATAAGCTAAAGCCATTGAATGACACAGAAGAAAAGGCATGTGGTAGTGCAAGAATAACTTTTGTTGATGGAAGAAAGTTCCTAGATGGTATGAGGCATGACCATGTGTGTTTTTCTTTAATTCCAAAAGCTGGTAAGGAGGAAGTAGAAGATGTTCCTGTAGAAGTTGCAGATTTGTTGGATGAGTTTCAAGATATTATATCTGATAATGTGCCTGATGGATTACCACTAGTTAGGAAGATCAGTCATCAGATGGACTTGATCCCAAGAGCAAGTTTGTTGAATAAGGTAGCACATAGAATGACATCTACAGAAAGTGAGGAATTGAACATACAAGTACATGAGTTGTTGTAGAAAGGATTGATCCATGAGAGTCTGAGTCCCTATGCTATACCAATAGTATTAGCACCAAAGAAGAATGGAGAATGGAGGATATGTATAGATTCTAGAGAAATAAACAAGATCACAATCAAGTACAGGTTTCCATTGCCACAAATGGATGATATTATGGACTGTTTGATTGGAGCTGTGTATTTCTCAAAGATAGATCTGAAGAGTGGATATCATTAGATTCAGATCAGAGAAGGAGATGAATGAAAGACTACCTTCAAGACAAAGGAAGGATTCTATGAGTGGTTAGTCATGCCTTTTGGGCTAACCAATGCACCGAGCACTTTCATGTGGCTCATGAATGAGGTTCTGAAATTTTTTTTGGGTAAGTTTGTCATTGTTTACCTAGATGATATTTTGATCATTATCAAGACATTGGTGGAACATATGATGCATATTCGTATGGTGTTTGAGAAGCTGAGAGATGAAAAATTGTTGATTAATTTGAAGAAGTGCAATTTTGTGAAGAAAGAGTTAGTGTATTTGGGATTTGTAGTTTTAGTAGAAGGTCTAAAAATGGACCCAGAGATGGTACAGGCTATCCTTGAATGGCCTACTCCAAGGAGTGCTACTGAGGTAAGATCTTTTCATAGTTTGGCTAGTTTTTATAGAAAGTTTATTAGAAATTTTAGCAGTATTTGTGGACCCTTGACTGAAACAATGAGAGGGGATAGAAAAGAGTTTAAGTGGACTAATGGGGCAGAAAAGAGTTTTCAATTGTTGAAACAAAAAGTTATAGAACAACTTGTTTTAGCACTTCCATATTTTAATAAGGTGTTTCAAGTAGATTGTGATGCTAGTGGTACTGCAATAGGAGCTATTATGAGCCAAGAAGGTAAACATGTTGCTTATTTAAGTGAGAAGTTAAATGATGCCAAGAGGAAGTATTTTGTTTATGATAAAAAATTTTATGCTATAGTTCAGTCATTAAAGAAGTGGAGACATTATCTTCTTCCTAAGGAGTTTGTTTTGTATACTGATCATCAAGCTTTGCAATATTTGAATAGTCAAGGAAAGTTGAATCAAAGGCATTTGAAATGGGTTGAGTTTTTGCAGAGTTATACATTTGTTTTGAAACATAGAAGTGGAAAGTCTAACAGGGTTGTAGATGCACTTAGTAGAAGGAAACTATTGCTAACAGAGATGCATATTGAGGTGGTTGGGGAACTCAAGAATTTGTATCCAGAGGATCTTGATTTTGGTGAAGCTTGGAAAGCTTGTAAAGAACCTGTTACTCTAGACAGGATGAAATGGCTGGATTTTATCATCCAGGATGATATGCTATTCAGAGGGAGTCAGTTGTGCATTCCACAAAGTTCTATGAGGGAGAATCTCATCAAGGAGAAGCATAGCAGAGGATTGGCTGGAAATTTTGGTCGAGATAAAACCCTTGCTTTGGTTAGTGAAAATTATTATTGGCCACAGTTGCAGCAAGATGTCAAGAAGTTTGTATAGAGTTGTAGAGTATGTCAGATGGTGAAAGGAGTGAATCAAAATACAAGGTTGTATCAGCCATTACCTGTACTAGAGAAGCCTTGGGAGGATATCAGTATGGACTTTGTTCTTGGTTTATTGAGGACTCAACAGGGACATGATTCAATTTTTGTGGTGGTTGACAGATTTTCAAAGATGGCACATTTTATTCCCTGTAAGAAGAGTAATGATCTTGTCCATGTAGCAGAATTGTTTTTCAGAGAAGTAGTGAGAATACATGGTTTTCCAAAGACCATAGTTCCAAATCGAGACACTAAGTTTGTTGGATATTTTTGGTGTACATTGTGGAAGAAGTTGAAGATAGATTTGAAGTTTAGTTCATCACATCATCCATAGACTGATGGATATATAGAGGGAGTGAATAGGAGTTTGGGGAATTTTCTGAGATGTTTGGTTGGAGATAAGCCAACATGATGGGATTTGATTTTACCACAGGTGAAATTTGCATATAATAATTTTGTCAATAGGAGTACTAGTAAATCACCATTCAAGATTGTATATGGAAATAGTCCTAGAAATGCATCTGAGTTGAGAAAGATAGATAAAGGAGAAATAAGTAGTGCTAAAGCTGAGGATTTTGTAGAACATTTGAAGAACATCCATGAGGAGGTGAGGAAGCATATTACTAAGATGAATGCACAATATAAGGCTAAGGAAGATGTGAAAAGGAGGCATAAGAAATTTTAGGTTGGAGATGAAGTCATGGTTCATTTATGGAAGGAGCGATTTCTAGTTGGTGCATATAACAAATTGAAAATGAAGAAGTTTGGGCCATGTAAAATACTAAAGAAGCATGATTCAGGAAATGCATATGAAGTAGAATTGCCTACTGAGCTGAATATTTCACCAGTCTTTAACATTTGAGATTTGATAGAGTATCATGAAGGAGGTGTTGAAGATGAGGTTATAGCAGCACAGTGGAGTATTCCAACAACCAGTTTAGATATTAAGGAGATTGAAGACATAGTGGATAGTCATGTTGGCAAAAACACAAGGAACATGACATATGAAGAGTATTTGGTCAAATGGAAAGGATGACCTATTCAAGATTCATCATGGCTAATAAAGGAGGAGGTTAGCCATCTTGGTTTTCCTCTACACACCTGAGTCGTGATGGGGTCACTTCTCAAATTACCCTGGGTGTTTGATGCAGGAGCATCTTGGGTGTAAGAGCAATCTTGCATCACCCAAAAATATTTCTATTTTTGAATTCAATAAGGGCTATCTTGTGTAGGGCTGCTATTTATGGAAACTTTCTATTTTTATTAAGTTGGTTATATGATCTTGGAATGTTCTAATTTCACATGTGAAGGTTCATCTCAGTCGTATCAGCCTACCGGTAAAGTTTCATGGCTAGATCAAGTCTAGTTTTGAAGATATTGAAGATTTTTTATATTGGCAGTAGGGTACAAAAACTTTGAACTCAATTTTGAAGGCTTTAGAGGCCCTAGATGAGGTCAAAAATTTGGGTGATGGGTGCTTGCACAAGTCAAGATTGTAGAGCACTTCATGGCATTTCGAGAATGGGGTTATAATAGTCAATTGGGTCAACTGACGATGACTTATGGTCTTCAGAAGTTGGGTCACCTGAAATGGAAGAAAATAATTTTCCTTCAAAATTTTTGTTTGGGTTTCAAAAGTCATTTTCAGCCAACTTTGATAAAATAAATTGTAAAATAAAATAATTCTAAGTTTGGTCGGCCCTAAGGGCTAAATTTCTGGAACCTTCTCGGGTGGTGGAAATTGCCTATATAAAGAAGGCCTATAGTGTTGTCTAGGGCAGTTCAGGACAGTTCAGGGGTAGTAGATCTAGGTATTGATTTGAGGCTTTGTCCTACAAAATATTGTAAGGGAATGCCCATGTGGCTTTGCATATTGTAATTTTGAAAGTTTGTAAATCTACATTTGTGGAGATAATAAGAAGCCAATTTTTTGTTCTTGCATATTGTTGTTGTTTCTCTACTTCTTTTATGTGTTTGTCATATTAAGGGGAGCACTCTTCATCACCAAGACAACTTGGAAGACCTCATGTATATTGACTTTAAGTCCATGGATGATTTTTCACTTAAATTTGATGCTATTAAAACTCAATTAAGTGGTGTGAATATCGTTTTAACTAATATTAGATTAATTACTATTATTCTAAAGAAGTGTCTTCCTAAAGAATTTCAACAGTTTATTACTAACATTCATTCTCAACTTTCCATTCCTACTTTATCTCCTTAGTTAACTTATGGTATATTTCAAAATCTTTTACATCAAGAGGAAGCTAAGTTATTGTAATTTGGTATTCTTAGATATTCTGAACATGCTTTTGTGTCTAAACATTAAAACCAAAATAATAGATCCTATAATAGTACTACTTCTAATAATAATCATAACAATTATAATCATCATAATAATTATAGATCAAATAATAATGGTCATTCTAATTCTCAACATTATAATAATTTAATCCTCATAACAATCATAATAATCATAATAATAGTTATCATAATTGATCACATTGCAATTATTGTGAGAAAGATGGTCATGCGATCAATAATTATTTTAAGAAACTCAAACATGAGAGATCATCTACTCCTAATAATCAAACTAATCAAAACTCTCATCAAGATTTTGTTTCTCATTATGGGATATTTAATCCTCACTATGATAATTATACTATTTGGGATGAACCCTATGATGATGGCCATTCTTGGAATAACCCTCTAGATTACTAGCTTCCTACTCAAACAACTTGAATTCAAAATGATTCTATGTTATCACCTTATTATGCATTCTAATTTGATGATTCTTTCTCTCATTTTGATGATATTGTTGAACTAGAAGAGGAAATTATTTCTAACTTTCTTAATGTCACTTTACCTTCTTTTGATTATCCTATTACAGATATGTTTATTACTGAAGATGAAATTCATGATGAAGGTACTAATCCTATGATTGTTGTGGAGGTTAATAATAATGATGATGATGCTTATACTAGCTCTACCCCTCTTGATATTTCATATTATGATGAATACATTACAAATTTTTTTTATGAAACTAAAGATTGCATTCCTAATTCTATGAGTGATGATTCACAATCTGATTTTTCTTTCCAAAGTATTACTGATTCAACACTAGGAGATCCACCTACTAGTGGTTATTTCCTTATTGTAGGCTCAAGTGTTGATCCATCTCCATCTCTATTGTCTACTAGAAATGAATATCTAGAATGTATATATGCATCTAAAGTAGTTCTATGGAGTCAAAGATTACCTGAAGATTTGGGTCCTCTACAAGCTCATACACTTTTGTTTTCTCAAAGTGCTAATCACTTAGTCAAAATTCCTATGTACCATGCAAGCTCCAAATCACAAGTTGATGAAATGCAAGATGATCAAGACAAAAACATCCTAGTGAAGACTATTTCAAAAGAAACATCTTAAAAACATTGTAAACATTTGGGTTTGATACCCATTGATGTTATCACCCCCACTAAAGATTAAAGGGGGGTGTTAGAATTTAGTAATCTTTCCTTGGTTGTTTTATTTAATTTGAGGATAAACCAAGGTATACTTCTTTTATTTATTTTAGGATATTCCTAGGGGAATCTCTACATGTAGTTTTGTCCTCTAGTTCAAGTGGGTGGACAACTCATATTTTATAATTCCTTGAATAAGGAAATTAGTTTATTCCTCCTTATGAGGATGCTCACACTTGGCACACACTTAGTATGAATGTGAAAATCATACACATGGGAGTTACATGAAAACTCCTTCACTCATCTCTACTTAAGAGATTCTTCTCCACACACTTGACACATTTTTTTCATATTTGCTACACACAATTTTCTCTCCTTTTAAAATATTAGTTCTATTATTATTGTATTGAGCTTCTTGATCATATTCTATCTTCCTGTTTAGGATTTGTTAGGAATCAGAATAGTGGGAGGGGGGGGGGGGTGAATCAGTGTTCACTATATTTTATCTTTTCACTTAATCTTTAAACTGAACTTAAATGATTAAGTACTGAAATGAATATCCACATAAACATGAAACCTAAAAAAAACACATAACACCAATATGGTTACGGGGAAACCCAAATAGGTAAAAACCCTAGTGGAATTGACACCCACTAATATTCTATACTAGTGTTTTATGATCCTTGTTAGAAGATCCTTAACCCTGTTAGGAGTTTCTTTACAATGTATTAAGTATAGTAGACCTTGTCAAGGGTCAGATCCTATTAGGATTCTTTTACAATAAACCCTGTTAGGGGTGTGGACACACTGTCCTAGAGCTCACTACTCAAGTGGTGAAGGCTACAACCTTCTGATCTCAGATACACACTATATCTATAGGATGAACTATCCCTGTGACACTTTTTGTTTGATCAGTTCCCTTGATGTGCTGATGCTTTGACCTCTTAAAAAGATCTAATTCATCTTCTAGTCACTTTGCACACTTTTTCTCTATTTATCTCCACTCTATATCAACTTCCATACTAATTAGAATGGGCACATCTCATATTTATATGAACATACAAATCAAATAACTAGATCGGCCCTTTAACCAATTACATACAATGCTTCCAATTAAATTGTCTCAAGCATGTTTAAAAACAAACATATTTACATTTCAGAAACCTAATTAAAATAGGTGCATAGCCTTTACAATGTTAGAATATATGACCATAAATCAAAATGCTAACAGTCGGCTGCTTACTCTGTTCTTCTTTGGCACACACTGGCTGTGTAACTTCAACTATCTGTAACTTTGGCATACTTGCATATCTGATCATGCACTCATAGAATAAGCATGAATATAGTCTAACCAACTCATCTTCTATGGTGCACACCATAACTCAGTCGTACACATGTGTGCTAATGCTCTGAGCTTCAGGTACTCTGTACACTGTCCAGTCTTCAACACTTAATCAATTTGTGATCTTCTCATCAAGTGTGCTGACTGCAAACTACTATATGACTTTTTTTCCATAATGAAAACACTATACTAAGTCATATACACTAGTATTTCCAACTTTCCAAAAATCTCCCCCTTTATCATTGATGGAAACAAAGGAATATGGCCAAGTTGCTAACTATTCCTTAATACAAAAAACTTTTGTCTTATATCTCCTTTATACATAAATTTCTATCATATATCTCCTTATACATATCTATAACCATATTCTATACATAATCCCCCTTTGACATTAATGACAAAGGTGCTTCAAAACTATATATATAACTACTTGCTGTGAGAGAACATCCGGATATGCTATCTTCAGGTTTTGGATCTCCTTCTTCCAAAATGTGATCAGTGAATTTACAATCTGTTGGGCGCATAATGCATATTGTATCTTCTCCATCTTCTCCAAATCTATGGTAGGACCTTGATCATATGTCACCATGGTGGCATCGATCTCCTTGATATTCTAATTAAGTATGTCTAATGAGGGCGCAAGAGCATTCCTTAGCTGAGTTTGCCTAGCCCTTATCTTGGACATCTCCTTTTGTGCCTTCTCTATCTTATCTATCTGTCCTTGGTAGACATTATTGTACATGTTCACATCAACTGATGGATATTCCACTAATTTCCTTATGCTTTCTATCATAGCTTTAGCCTCTTGTATCTTTTTGTACAGATCACTAGTTAGCTTGTCTTGGTTCATATAATCAGCAATAATCTTTCCACCCTTTTCTGCAAACTCCTTCAAGGATGCTTGACCAGCCTTTAGTGAGCTTAGGTCAAGTGAAAAGTTGCTAACCAATTCACTGAGCCTCTTTTTCAAATATTTCTCTTATGCAACTAGGGATGCAGATTCTTCTAGGCTAGAGAAATTGCTCTTGAACTATGAAATGACTGTACTCACATCATCAATGAAGTGTACCTTAGACACCTTTTTTCTATTGGTAACAAGTTGTTCAAGATGTTTACTGATTCTATAAGGAGGGGATTTCTCATCACTTGTTTCTCCTTAGCTTTCTCCATAGCTAAGATGTTGAACTTAATCAGGTCTTCTTCACTCCAAGAGTCCAAACTAGTTGTGTCAGGTGTCAAACTTGACAACAATGCTACTGAGGAAAGTGGAGTGATAGGAGTATTGTCCATAACTTCCTCTTTGAATCTTATTTTTATTGGCTCATTTTATTTTCTCTCTACTTCTTTTTGTTTTTGTTCTTCTTTCTTTTCTTCTTCATTTGTTATATCCTCAATCAATACTTCTTCTTGATTGGGAGTGGAGTTACCACATAGAGTCTCAACCTCTTGAGTACTCACAAATGCCTCTTCAAACTTGTCCAACTCAATATCAGTGGCCACCATGTCTATCTCTACATTATCAATGATAATGGTGCTATCCTTTAGTGACTCTTTCATGGGCACAAACTTATCTACCTCTATTTGTGTTTCAACTGTAGGTGTTGAGTCCTGAGGACCTGTCACTAATGCATTAGTGAGCTCTGCCACCTTGACTTCCTTTGAGGGTACTTGAGCTATTGGTGCAGAAGGTGGATACATGTACCTATTCATAAAGAACTTCTCAAAGGATTTCTCTATTTCCTTGGCAATGAACTCAAAGTTTTTATCCATTATATTCAATGTTCTTGTCTTTGTCCTGAGGTGAGGTTTCACCAGATCTAACAATTACTTTTTCTCTTCTAGCTCGCATACTGGAAGGGTTTCATCTAAAATCTTTTCTCTTATCCTTAGATCTTCTTCAACATCCTGTCTCTTTTGGAACTCTAAGATATTCCATACATTATCAGGAATCATAGTCTTCAATTCTAAGACTATCTTCTTAAATTTTAACATATGTTTGACAATCATTCCATGTATCTCTGATTTGTTAATCTCACTATATTTCTCATAGAAATTTCCTACTTGATCAATTTTTCCTTCATCAATAATTCTTGTGCTTAACACACTCAAAATAGGTTTGAAACTTACTTCAGGAGGTACTTGAGTGTTCCTTCTATTTCCTGCTACTCTTGAGGATGGATGACCAGTGCTAATTTCTTTCTTCCTCTTTGGAATTGCCTTATACTCAGGAGGAGAAGTAAGGTCAATGGTTTCCTTGGGCATAGGAGTAACAATAGTTTTACCCTTATGAACATCAGATTTTTCTATCTTCACCTTCTTCAACATAGGATCATCTAATTCAGTCTTTGTTGTTGTTGCACTCTCAATTTCCAAAGAAATCTTTTTGTTCCCTTTCTTTTTCTAGGTTTGCTTGAGAGACTCCATGAATTCTCAAGATCTCTGAGGTGACTTTGGCAACCTTTCTTTTAGTTGCTACACTATTCAAGACTACATCAACTTCTCTTATTTTCTCTACATAGGTTCCCCATCTTGGCTCATTAGGGTTTATAGGGGTTGAAAGGAATACTTGTGCATATGCTTCTAGAATAGGCTCTTCCACTTCATATCCTAGTGGATGAATCCACTTTTTTCTTGGTTCAACTGCCTCCATGCATGCTGTGTCAGTCTCAACCATGAAGAAAATAGTATCCTTGTATTTCTCAACAATGTTCTCTGGTATCCTGTACCTCATCTACATTTTAACCGTGAATATCTTCAACTCTAGTGTCATGTAGTCCTTCAAAGTGCTCTCAGTACATGCCTTGAGAGATTTTTGTGGTATTGTGTGTTAAGTTTTAGGATTGATTACAAATGTAGTAATATTATTGTCTTTCTATATTTTCCAAATGCATCGATCTCTTGGTTTTATACAAGGCAAAGACAAGAAGACATGTCTATTCATTTCAAGGGACATGTCTATTAATAATTAGTTACTATAAGATTAATATAACTTATATATTCATTTATATTAATATTATATATAGTAATATTAATACATATAACTATTACATATATATATTGATATAAATAATCATTCAATGTTATAAGATAACAATGACTTTTATCTGAGTGAAGCTACATACTTTAACACTCCCTCTTAGCTAGGGAAGACAAAAGTCAGTAATATGTTTTTACAAAACATCAACTAAATAATATCAGTGATCTGTTTCAACATCACATGATGTATATCACTTTCAATAATTGTGACCTATTTTAGCGTCACATGATGACTATCACAATATAAGTACCGATGATCTATTTTAGCATCACATGATGACTATCACCTTCAATATTTGTGATCTATTTCAGCGTCACATGACAACTATCACAATAGCTAGGTATCGGTGATCTATTTCAACGTCACATGATGACTATCACCTTCAATACTATGATCTATTTTAGCATCACATGATGACTATTACAGTATGAGATCATGGTCATTTTAAGGAACTCAATCCACCATGTAATAATTCATTTATCATGATCTATTTCAGCCATCACATGAGGTCTATCATGATAAAAGATAGTTATTGTAAGATCATCACCTTTCAATAACATCAAAAAATACAAGTGATAATCACTTGGAAGTTGTCACTTCCTCATGATTTACACAAGGGGTAGGCCCATTAAAACATTCATGATTCATTAGTATAATAATCAATTATATCAAGTTTACCTCAGAAGTGCTTCACCATCAATAGTGAACTCCCTCTCGATCAACATGATCAAGATTGTCACAAGTTGACTGAACCATCTACTCCCTCTAAAGATAAATAGCTTTTATAGTACTTATTAAAAATAAGAGAGAGACTAATATAATACACAAGGATAATAATATAAGATCATTCCAATATAATATAGATAAATATCTAACTTTGCACATATATGCATTTGTTCCATCTTATATATATATACTTTAATCTATATTTTCAACATATTATTTCCTTATTAATGCCACATAATAATCTAAGGTGACCAATTTCCCAATCTATATTCACTTATATTCATAAGAAATAAACAATTAATACTTACCTCCAACATTACCTTAACTTCTTCAACCCCCATGTACATGGTCTATGGAAGAAGGTAATCCTTGTATTATGTGTTTGTTATGACTTTGAATATATCTTATTGGTGCCTCCACCTCCTAATCCACATGGGTATCCAAAGTGTATTGATTACAGTTCAGCTTCCAGTTCCACCCCAATAGATGTGATAATATGATGCCAACCAGACTCAACAAGAAATGATCACTTGGAGGATGGATTACTTTGATATGTGTTGATGGGATTACCACCAAAAATAATCCTTTGACAAGTTCTTCACAAGAATGACAACCATCCTTAATGAATCCTTCTGCAGATAACACCTGAGTCACACCACTCTCAATCACACCTTGCTTAATGAAGGTATCATACCTATAAAGTGTCTCTTCCCAATCTGTTGTGGATAGCTATATTCTTTTGAATGTTGATATGCATATCATAAGGGATATAACATCCACCTTGGTTTACAAATTGCTCCAAGAGCCAATGATAAGTGTCCCCTTTTAATCCCCTAATTGCTTGGTTCAGCACCCATGTTGTGCCCTATTTCAATGGTAATGGCATACATTTGCCTTTCCCACATTTGATGTTGATTCCCATTCTAATCTACTACCATTCTATTTTCCTATTTGCTCTCTTTGCAGACCATGCGTTCGATGTGGCAGAGTCCTCTTTGAATAGATAATTTTATTTATTTGTCCTCCTTTATTTTCAGTGTGTGCAATCTGTAGTAAGAGCTAATGATGACTCTCACCAGTCATATTAATATAGTTGATGTTCAAACTTACTTTAATCATTGCTATATAAATTGATGATGCATATTTCCCTATCATCTTCTACCTTTCTTTGACCCAACAATGCTGCGATGATTGTTTCTTCCTTTACATTTGCAACCTGGCTCTAATACCATGTTAAGTTTTAGGATTGATTACAAATGTAGTAATATTATTGTCTTTCTATATTTTCCAAATGCATCGATCTCTTCATTTTATACAAGGTAAAGACAAGAAGACATGTCTATTCATTTCAAGGGACATGTCTATTAATAATTAGTTATTATAAGATTAATATAACTTATATATTCATTTATATTAATAATATATATAGTAATATTAATACATATAATTATTACATATATATATTGATATAAATAATCATTCAATGTTTTATGATAACAATGACTTTTATCTGAGCGAAACTACATACTTTAACATTGTGGGAATGGATTTGTCTCGATACAAATCAGATACCTTTCCAACAATATGGAAGTACATTTATATGATCAAAGACCCAAATCTAAATATCTTGGTCTTATCATGCTTGATTTCCTTAATGTTATCAATTAGTTGTACGAGCAAGATCTCACATAGATTGAACTCTCCATTTTCCTTCACTAGTCTTATGGCTGCAAGAATTGTGGCTGCAGACACACTGTTTACCTTGCTAGTGTGTTGGAACCTATATCCTAGTATCATGGACATCAATTTGATGTCATCTTTCTCAATAGGCTTGATAGTCATACTACACCTATCACTTCTTGATTTGCAAGTCTATTCAACAATCTTCCTCACATATTTTCCCATTGGAAGGATGGCACCTGTCCATGAGAGGCCTATCATCTCATGAATTAGGTCACTAGTAATTCTGACTGGCACTTCACCTATCCAAAATAGGTCATCATGAATCCTTCTTAGTAGAATCTTGATCCATTCTGATTCATAGAAATCATATGCCATAGCATACTCCACTATAGGGTGACTATTCCACTACACATACTCATCCATGAAGGTTTTTTCTGGTTTCATCACTGTTTCCATGTGTTCTCTTAATCTATCCAATCCTACTAGTTCTTTCTTATAGTGAATGTATGCCCTAATGTCCTCAACATGCATAACACCCATAGTGAGCAGGAGAATGCCCATTCTAGGTCATCAAGTGTTTATTTAAATGGATGCCTCTTAAACACATATCTTTTCTTCTCTGCAACATCAAATACTATAGGAGTAGCCATCACTTACTTGGATATTGCTTTCCAAATGATCTTGAAGACTTCTTGAATCAACGTGATGAACTAGGGTTTCTGCAACTGATAAAATGCACAACAAATTACTTGATGAATAAAACTAAAATCTTTCTCAATCAAATGCTAGGACTCTTCTTCTCTCCAATCACTCTCAATTCAAATGCAATGAGAGATCTTCAAACTTTTATGTACTTGAAAGTGGAAAATCTATCATTAATGCTTGTTGCGTAAACTAGGTTGTCACTTGAAATTTTCTATCTTCCATTTTGCAAACAATCAGCTAGTGTTCTTTTTCACATAGGTTCTCCTAGTCTCCAAAAGCTTAAGTCCAAAGGTGCATACTTTAAGAGTGAGTATACAAGCCGCGTAGGGGGCTATAGCTAAATTAGCTCCCCCTATGACCCTGAGGGCCATTCATCTAGATGTAGAGGGTGCATCCACTGTGGATGCATCCAATACATACTCATCAACCTTGTCCTTCTTTGCTTCTGACCAAATCAAGCTTGCATGCTTTGAAGCTTTCACAAAATTGACTTCTCCCTCAGGATCCAAAACTAATTTTTTGGGCTTTTTAGGGATTTCCTGACCTTGCATCCTTGATCTGCAAAAATTTGAGATGTGTCCAACCTTGACAAGAGTAACAAATGACTAGAGGCCTTATATTCCTTGGTGCATTGACATGAGTCACCATCTTACATTGTCTAGCTGAGTGACCATTATAGTTACATATTTGACATGTAACATTCTGATAACTTCTTACATTTGACTAATTTTGATTTCTTTGATTATATTGAGTCCTTTTCTTTTGACTTGTCTTGCAATTCATAGCTCTATGACCAATTTTATTGCATGAATAATTGTAAGCATTGAAAGGTCTTACCTCTGTACAGTTCCTTGCTATGTGTCCATGCTTGTTACATGCATAACAAGTGTGGTCTACTAGCTTGTGCTCATTCTTAGGCGGTTCAATATGATCCTTAGTCTGACTCCCAGTCTCCTTAGCATTTGAGGTGCCTTCTGGTGCTTTCATTCTTGCTCGCATGTTGTCAATCTGATTTTGTGCTTCATTGTATCCAATGTAGCTAGTATCTCCTTTAGCTCTTCTTGCATACAACTGAGATTCTATCAAATCAGAATTGGTGTATAATTTATCAATGTTATTCTTAGCATCTTTCAATTCAGATTCCAAGCTTTCTTTGTTGTTCCTTAGCTCCAAGATTTCCATGTTTTCTTGCCTCAATTCTTCATTCAGTTAAAGGTTCTCTTTGACCTGTTCATCATAAACTTCCTGATTGTTAGTTAACTTATCATCAAATTCTTCAAGCTATTCTTTCAAGGATGTATTTTCTTCATTCAACTTCTTGACCATTATCCCTAGATCACTAGTAGAGAATTCTTTCAAATCCTTCCTTAGCCTTTTGATGACTAATTGAGCATCACTGAGTTTTTCCTTAAGTTCTTCAGCTTCTTTTTCATATCTGTCCAGGTCTTCAAGAGCAGCTTTAAGATTTCTTTTCAGATGTTTCATTTCTTCTTTGTCCATGATCTCCTCAAGTGGTTAAAATTATTTGCTAAGGACTAGAGCTCTGATACCAATTTTTGGGAATGGGAACACTGAGAGGGGGGTCATGAATCAGTGTTCATTATATTTTATCTTTTCACTTAATCTTTAAACTGAACTTAAATGCTTAAGTATTGAAATGAACATCCACATAAACATGAAACATGAAATCAACACATAACACCAATATAGTTACGGGGAAACCCAAATAGTTAAAAACCCTGGTGGGAATTGACACCCACTAATATTCTGTACTAGTGTTTTATGATCCTTGTTAGAAGATCCTTAACCTTGTTAGGAGTTTCTTTACAATGTAGTAAGTATAATAGACCTTGTCAAGGGTCAGACCCTTTTAGGAGTCTTTTACAATAAACCCTATTATGGGTGTGGATGCACTATCCTAGAGCTCACTACTCAAGTGGCGAAGGCTACAACCTTCTGATCTTAGATACACACTATATCTATAGGATGAACTATCCCTGTGACACTACTTTTTTGATTGGTTCCCTTGATGCGCTAATGCTTTTACCTCTTGCAAAGCTCTAATATATATTCTAGTCACTTTGCACAATTTTGCTATGCTTATCTCCACTCGATATCAACTTCCATACTAATTACAATGGGCGCATCTCATTTTTATATGCACATAAAAAACAAATAACTAGGTCAGCACTTTAACTGATTACATACAATGCTTCCAATTAAATTGGCACATACCCTTTACAACATTAGAATATGACCTCAAATCAAAATGCTAACAGTTGGCTGCTTACTCTATTCTTCTCTGGCACACACTAGCTGTGTAACTTTAACTATCTGTAACTTTGGTATACTTGCATATCTGATCATGCGCTCATAGACTAAGCATGAATATAGTCTAACCAACTTATCTTCTAGGGCGTGCACCATAACTCGGTCGTACGCATGTGTACTGATGCTCTGAGCTTTAGGTACTCTGTACACTATCTAGTCTTCAACACTTAACCAATTTCTGATCTTCTTATTAACCAATTTCTGATCTTCTTATCAAGTGCGCTGACTCCAAACTACTATATGACTTTGTTGCTATAATGACAACACTATACTAAGTCATATACACTAGTATAGCCAACTTGGAAATAGTAAATTTCATACCTCATTCATAATACACAAAGTGGTTTTTCTTTTCTTTTCCCTTTACAAAAATCTCTTGGCTCTTTGTTGGGATTCTTGGAGAATTCTCATGTTTTGGTCATTGATCTTGCAACTCTTTCTCATATTTGGATTATGGTAAACTCATTTCACTTCACATTCTTGGATTATTTCATGAACTTATTTTTATTCTTTTAATACTTCTAACAAATACATTCGTTAATAAATATGAAACAAATTATTCATCTTGTTTATTTTTAAATCTTGACTCTAGAGTAAGCTCTGTAAGAGGTAAAATTAACATAAGTAAAAGAGATAGATTAGAAACCTAATTGCACTCAGAAAGAGGAAAGATAAAAAGGCACCTAGATTTATATTCTCTTTACAAATTTGTAAGGATAGCATACTAGTAGATTTCTCAAAGGAAAATTAAAGGAGACTTGTTAAATTCCTTTTCAGGATTATTAGTTATTAAGTAGACTCTTAACATCAAAAGAATCAAAGATCCTACAACACGATACTCTGTGATATAAGAAAACAAATGATACAATTAATAGTAACAATGAATGAAGTTACAATCAACCCAAACATAATCATGTATGGATCAAAGGACACTACTTTCTTAGTTTTTAATTAATAAGTAGTCATCAATAGATGTTTTTTTATCTTATTTTGTCAAATTAATCTTTTTAAATTGTGACATAGGCATATGGACCAGGGATTTATCGTAAACTGCTAATGAGAAAGTATGATCCAAATCTCATTAGAATTTAAAATATCAAGTAGGATACATATACATAAGGATAAATTTATATATAGACACATAAATGGATGCAAATATGTTGCTTATGTGGAAGTTTGTTCATATGTTTCATATGGAAGTTCAACATATGATATATTTATGGTCAAATATACATAAATAGATGAATGAATACCTGTATATATATTTATTCTCATTCATATCACACAATTCATAGGAAAATCTAGTCTTTCATAAGGTAAGGAAAATGACTTGATAACTTTATTATGTATAATGTAATCTAGAAATTTTGAAGCCCTTATCAACTCTCATAAAAGTAGAAATAGAGTTTTGATTATTCTTAGGATTTTAAGTAGCTTTTCTATTTAAGAAAAAAAGTCTATTCCTTAAGGTAAGTATAATGAGGGTTTTTCTATTCACTAAGTTTTATACCAAATTTTGAGGCTTTCTATGGGTAGATTAAGTTTAACAAAGAGATCAATTTTCTAGATATAGGAGCATAAAGAATGAGTCTACTATGAATTTGCAAAATGATTAAAGTTTTTTGATGATAATTAGGAACAAAAAGTAGGACCTAAGAGACATTGGCTAGAGAAGAGGCTAGAAATTATCTAAAGTAAGGAGGACATAAATTCATATAGATGAATTGGTGGCAAGTGATTAGCACATGCACACATATAAACATATAGGAACATGCACATATGAAATGTTGTCATTTATGGAAACACTTATCAGTTTTATGATCACACATATTGGATATCATTGTATGTAGTTGATAAAGGAAAAATTCCCAAGTCCATAGACTATTCCTATGACCTAGTCTGACATAAAAGCATAGCGAACATCTTAGGAGATTCACAAAAGAATGAAATATTGGTTACATGCTTGCAGGACCCAAGTTAATACATGTGTAAGGTCGCACATGTTAATGTTGAGGTATCAAAGAAATATGATTAGTTGATTAGATGGGATGTCAGTAAACAAAGTATAACTTGTTGTTAATCACTAAGGCTAACTTTTTGAGTGATTGGAAAGTTAATTTTGGATGTGTTCTTGGATCTAAGGCTGGCTAAGGATTTTAATGAAACATGTAATTGCACATTAAATAATATTATGCTTAGCTAGAGTAATGTTGACTAGCTTTTGTAATATACCTCTAAGAAGGTATAAGTATATAGACACTTTTGTAAAAGTGTGTGATGATGATAATGATGATATAGATGGATTCAAAATGTGAAGACATCTAAGAGGAGGGGAAAAGATCAATAGAAAGGAGAAAGAGAGGAGTTCTTCAAGGAATACATTGTTAACTCTTTGTATCTAGGACAATAGATTGATTGTAAGTGTTGTTGCACGTATTGTACACCCCTAAAAGGGTTTGATTTCCTCTAACAAGATTGAAATATTAGAAGGCTTGATTCCTTAATTGGGATCACATTGTAAAAACTCCTGATAGGGTCTTTCCTTTAACCAGGACCTACCTATTATAATACTCAGCTCCTAACAGGGTCAAAACTCATAACAAGGTTATTATACTTATAGTGTAGACATTTTTAGGTACCATCCCCACTAGGGTTTTCCCCTTAACAGGGTTTCCTCTAAAATAAATATGGTGTTATGAGTTATCCTATGTTTTTTTATGTTGCATGGTTATTTATCTTATGTTATATCTTTATATGTTGTTTGAAGAAGATAAAGAAGTTTAAGAATTTAGTAAAGTGTTGTAATACTGATTCACCTCCCCCCCTCCCCCCCCTTAGTGTTACCAAATCCTAACAATTGGTATTAGAGCCTCAGGCCCCTAAAAGAAAAGCTTAACAGCTTTGGGAAGATCAATATGGATTTGGAAAACTTGAAGAAATTTTTTTAAATGGCATTAGAAGATGTGGCCATTGCTAATGCAAATAGAGTGTATCCAAAGTAAAAGATAAGGAAGGCAGATGACTTTATCAAGAAGTTGAAGCAGCAACTTGAACATGAAATAAATTGAGAGATGATCTCATGGAAGAATAAACTGAGGAGCTATTAGAGGTCACAAAATTAGAGGTCACAAAATTGAACCTAATGAAATAACTTGATGCTAAAAAAGAAGAAAATAAAAGTTGCAAAATGAACTATCAAATACAAGGGATAGGTTGCAGACTTTGGAGGATGAACTAAGTGCACTAAAAAAAAGTATGAAAAATTAGAAAGATATTGTATCACCATTACTGGTGAACTTGATCAGACCAAAGGTCGCATAGAAAAACTTCATGAGAGAAGAAAGAAATTGCATGAGAAAATTGACATGCATAAACCTGTTGGAGACATGACAGGAGTAGGATTCAATGAAAATCTTGATTAGAAGAAAGATAGAGCTGTGGTGATTCTTGATTCAGCTAAGAAGATAGATTCAGATATTGTGATAACAAAACCTGAGATACCTCCTTGCAAGGACAATGACAAGGATTGCAGTCATAAAGATCAATCAATGAAATCAATTGAAAAAGGTATTCCTAAGCCCAAGTTTACTAGTTTTTTTAAAATTTCTATTTGTATGGACATAAGATAAGAGAATATAGAAAAATAGATATGAGGTCTAGTAGACCTACACATGATCACTTGAATGATTTTCTCAAGAAGAAAAAAGAGAAAAGTTTGAATGAGGCAACTATGGAAAAAGGTGAATGTAGTAAAAATGCAGAACATAAACAACCTGAGGATAATGAAACAAGAAAAGAAAATGATGCTATGCAAGACAATAGTTCTAATGCCATTAAGGATGAATTCAACATGATAGTGGAAGAGGTTAAGAAACCTACTACCAGATCTAGAAAGATTATATGCTACAAGTGCAATAACTTTGGTCATATTACCAAGTATTGTAAGTTGAAGATTAATTACAACCAATTGAAACCTAAGAAGAAGCTGACATGTTTCAAGTGTAAAAATGATGGACATGTTGTGAAGTATTATAGATTTAGAGGACCAATGAAGAAGTCTTTCAAAGCATTCAAAAAAGAAAAGGAACTGAATGAAGATGATAGAGAGCTAGTGAAACTAAAAATAGAATTCAAGGAGAAATGGGTCAAGCAGAATAAACCTGTGAAATTTAAAGTTAAGAAAGATGAAGATAAGAGTGTGAGTACTCAAAAGAGTCCTAAGAGTCTTGTGCAAGCTTGAAAACAACTTAGTTACTATGTTATGGGATCTTGGACAAGATCACATCTTGTTTGGAGATGTCTACAAGAAGATGTCAAGCTTGTTGCAATGATATTGGGATACAAGTTTCAGTATAGTAGTAGGATAAACAATGTATCAGCCAATTTTGTACATATGGCATATAAAATGGTAGTAGAAGATGAAGAATATGACCTATGTGAGGTTCTAAGGTAGCTACTATTGTAGAATTTGGTAGGAATAAAGAGGAACAAGACAACTCACTTCAGATTTGGATCACTAATAATGTACATATTCTTTCATGTTATGAGAAAATTTCCTAAAATTTATCTATGAATATTTGATATATGCACCATGTAGATGATTAGTGGCTTCTACAGAAGAAGTGATGCAAAGAAAAAGTATGCTGAAGTTTCAAGAATGATGAAACTCTTTCAAAAATAAATACATGAAAGGGAAATGATCCCTTGGAGACTAGTGGATAAATGTAAAAATGATATATGTTTCATGGTGGAGTCTGACAACACATTCTTTGAGGTAGTGGAACCTAGAACTTCATGGGCTACTCCTATGGGCTATGAAGTAGACTACAACATTCTATAACTTCACATTCAGCATGTTTTATAGTCACCTAATGACCCCAATGTTCCAAGATGGGGCACATATGAACTAAAGTACACATCAGCTAAGGAAGAATTGGTAAAAGGGAGAAGAGAGAAGAAAGTTAATTCCATTGTTGAAAAAATAGTAGGGAAACATAGCATATCAAAAGAAGAAATAAGAATTTTCAGGGAAAAGGTGGTAGAACTTGGGGAGAAATATAATATTCCCCTTCCTCAATCTAACAAAGAGGCACCTCAAGTGGTGGAGGTTGAAGAAAAAGAGAAAGAAAAATATGACACTCCTAAACCTACTAGGAGAACATCATAGAGAAAAGCAACAAGAGCTGCTACACAAGGCCAAACACCTCCCAAAGCTATACCTAAGGCCATGGCTAGTGGGCCAGGAAAGAAAAGAAAAAAACTTGACACTCCTCCATCTTTGCATGGGAAGAACAAGAATCAGAAGACCATAGAAGAACATGAACAAAACAAGGAAGGTTAAATGATGAATATTAAGAAGAGCAATGAACAAAAGAAGAAAGAACAAGAAGATGAAAAAGGTAGGAAACTACAAGAGGCAAATCAAAGGGAATTGGAATAAGATAAAAGGAAAGAAAAAGAAGCTAAATAAAAGAAAGGCTAGGAAGAACCAAGAAATATATTTAGGCCATACTTAAAGGTTCTAAAAAAGAGAGTAGTAAATGATGGTAAGCTTACTTGTACTAAAAAATATTTTGATAGATATGATGATGAAGAGAAAAATAAGATAGAAGATATAGTTGTGGACCACATGCTCTCCTTCAAAAATAATCTAATTGAAATAGAAGGTTAATTAAGTAAGGACCTATTTGAAAGATTAGAAGGAAGAAAGAAAAGAGCCCTTGATAAGGATAGCAAGATGAGACAGGATATTCTACTACATAATATGCTTACTATTATAGGGAATGAAATGGAAAATTTTCTTGAGAAGCTAAGGCAAAAGTTAAGAACTTAAAAAAGAATCATCAAGTTCATGGCCTGAAAGTATGAAGAGGTGGAACAAGAAACTCGTGACAAGGTTGGAGAACCACTCCTAGAGGAGAGACCTGATCTTGGTAAGTCTATAAGGACCCCAACCTCACTTATAATCTCTACAGAGCCTACAATTGAAGAAAAGGATGAAGATCTAAAAGAAAAAAGGAAGTTGACACTGCCTTACATGATTTCTTTATTGAAAATGTTGGGATTTTACTTGATAAAAAGATAGATTCATTCGATCCATTTTAGATAAGTGAAACCTTAACCAACATTGAAAATATAGTAAAATACCTTGAGCTACCAAAGATCGCTCAAGTAGAATCAGCTGAGAGAGTGAAACAAGAAGAGAAAACACCTAAAAAGGCATAGGTATCAAAAGGAAAATAGGAAGAAAAAGTAATAGAAAAGGTAAAGGAACAAGAAAAGGAAAATGAAATAGAAAAGCAAGAGGAACAACCAAAAGGATTGTCTATCACTCCTTTTTCTACAACTAATTTGTTGGTAAGTTGTTCTCAATCACTTCCTACCAACTTAGAGGACATGGATGTTATAGATCTAATGTAGTGGTCAGTGCTTTCTTTTTCCAAAGACAAAGAAAAATTAGAGCAAAGGAATGACAAGACCTCAAAACCAATCCACCGGGCAAAACAAGTATTGAGTAAGTTTCTGAATAAACCTCTTACACATAATGTAGATCCCATAAGTAGTCTATACAATGTTGTAACTATAGTAGAACAAAATTTTGATACCTTAGAAGAAGCACTGAGGATACAAGTAGTAGATGATTTCAAAAGGATAAGGATGAAAGATTCTCTTGATGGGATCAAGAGTGATCTTAATACATTGATTACCACTGAAAGGGAAATCAAATCTAGTCTTAAGGATGGACAAAAACTATTTAAACTCTGCATGACTTTGCACATGCATGTGAAGAATATTTCAGATATTATAGCTCAGGATGAAGAGGTTTTGGTAAAGCTCTATGAGGATTTTGAAAAAAAGAAAATACTAGGCATAAATAAGGAAACAAATAGGATCATGGATACAATCCATACCCTACAACTTGAAAAGAATAGGATTAAAAAAAAATTCTCTTAACTAAGAAGCTTTTTGACTCCAAAGGTAAATGTCTTGGAAAGTACTCATGAGGACCTTCAGCTTGGCCTCAATTTTTTTTAGAAATTAGTGTTAGGAATGAGAACACTAAGAGGGGGGGGGGTGAATTAGTGTTCACTATAATTTAACTTTTCTCTTTAATCTTTATTCTGAACTTAAATGCTTAAGTACTGAAATAAACATTCAGATAAACATGAAACATGAAATCAACACATGACACCATTATGATTATGGGAAAACCCAAATAGGTAAAACTATGGTGAGAATTGATACCCACTAATATTTTGCACTAGTGTTTTGTGATCCTTGTTAGCAGATCCTTTACCCTGTTAGGAGTAGCTTTACAATGCTTTAAGTAAAGTAGAGCTTGTTAAGGGTCATACCCTATTAGGAGTCTTTTACAATGATCCCTATTAGGGGAGTGCACTCACTATCCTAGAGCTCATTGCTCAAATGGTGAAGGCTACAACCTTCAGATATTTGATACACACTATATCTGCCAGGTGAACTGTTACTATGACATTACTTGTCAGATCAGTTCCTTTGGTGCACTGATGCTTTGACCTCTAGAAAAGCTCTAATACATCTTATGCTATCTTCACATACCTCTTCTCTACTTATCAAAACTCTGTTTCAACTTTCATACCAAATATAATGGGTGCACCTTATATTTATGCACTCATACAAAATACTTAATTAGGTTGGCCCTATAACTAATTACAAACAATGCTTCCAAATGAATTGGCTTAAGCATGCTTACAATTATACATATAAACATGTTGAAAACCTAAATACAATGGGTGCATAGTCTTTAAAATATTACATTACAATCACAAACCAAAATGCTAACTGTCGGCTCCATGCTCTATCCTCTATTGGCACACACTGGCTGTGTAACTTCAACTGACTGTAACTTTTACATCTTTGCATATCTACTTATGCGCTCATAGACTAAGCATAAGTATAGTCTAAAAAAATTAACTTCTAGGGAACATACCATAATTCATCCATACATACGTACGTTGATGCTTTGAGCTGCAGAAACTCTGTACACTATCCAGTCTTCAACACTTAGCTGATTTATGATCTTCTCATCAGGTGTGATGAATCCAAACTACTATATGACTTTGTTTCCATAATGAAAAAACTATATCTAGTCATATGCCTCAGTATAGACAACTTTCTAACAATATCCCCCTTTTTCATTGATGGAAACAAAGGAATATGGCCAAGTTGCTAACTGTCCCTTAACACAAAATTTTTTGTCTTCTATACATTCTTTATACATAATCTTATATCTCATCTTATATCTCCCTATACATATATATACTCCATATTCTATACACAAGTCCCTCTTTGACATTAATGACAAAGGTGTGCCAAAGAACTGTATCTACACATACTTACTTAGGGAAAACATCTGGATATGCTATCTTGAGATTTTGGATCTCCTTCTTCCAAAAAGTTATCAATGAGTTAACTATTTGGAGATGGGTGCATAAAGCATATTGAAGCTTCTCCATCTTATTCAAATCTATGCTCGGACCTTGATCATAGGTTATCATGGTGGCATCAATTTCCTTTATGTTCTGATTTAGAATGTCTAGTGAGGGCGCAAGAACATTCCTCAATTGAGTCTATCTAGACCTTATCTTGGCCATCTCTTTCTCCGCCTTTTCAAATTTGTCCATTTGACCTTGGTAGATATTGTAATACCCCAAAATTAGCCTCAGTATATCAATCTTTCTAAATCATCAAAGTCCTATTATACTAGGCAATTATGTCTTCTAATTTACTCTACTTGACTTAGTGTCAAATACAGAAAAATTTAAATCTATATTAATCACATATTACATTTAATATAATGGCTAAACAAACCCTATGATTGATTAATTTAAAGTCCTAGTACTTTTATTAATTAAATCCCCTTCTATTAATTTAAATAAATACATTTAAATTAATTCACATTTCTCTTTTTAACCCACTTGGAATTAAATATTACATTTAATTCTATTTTCTTCTATTAATTTAAATAAATATATTTATCTATTTAAATTAATTTATATTTTCCTTTAACCCACTTGGAATTAAATATTACATTTAATTTTATTTTCTTCTATTAATTTAAATAAATATATTTATCTATTTAAATTAATTCATATTTTCCTTTTAACCCACTTGGAATTAAATATTATATTTAATTCTATTTGAGCACATGGCTCCTAATTCTCACCAAACTCATCTTTCTTACCCACCCACTAAAATTAAAATAATAATTTCTTCAACCTCTAAAGTCTTCACTTCTCCTCTCAAGTCAAAAACAACCACATGAAAGAAATATACTTTGTCCAAATAATCCAAAACTCTACAAACTTGAATTTGGACTTTGGGGTCATTTTTGGAGGCTCTTTTATGAGTCATGGGCCATCTAGTGACCAAAATTCAACCTCCTACCCTAAGTATATCAAGTGGGGAAGTTAAATTTAACTCTAACTACTTTCTAGAAGCCTCCTAACCCCTCCAAATCTTCACTTAAGCATTCCATACGAATTTGGGTAGTAGGTTTCATTTTTCAAAGTGGATCCACCCATCCACCCACTTTGAATTAAATAATTAAAATAAGAGAATCTCAGCCCTTGATCTTCATTCAATCCTGACCGTTGATTTTCCTAAAAATCTTATAAATAGGACTTCATTTCCCTTTACAAAAGGAGCCTTCATGAGCATTGTTATTATAGATCTAATGGATCCAAGTTTTTCTATTCTATTTTCTATCTATTTCTAAACCGCACTCCTAGTATTCTCATAGCATTGCTTTCAAATATATAGTGCATTTCAAGGCATTTGGAGAGCTACATCAACCCATCTTTGGGAGAAGAAAGGAGGACATGAGAACTAAATCTTGGAGGGAGTTTAGATAGATTTCTATTCTTCATTTTCTAAGTTGTTTCTCATGTGTAGATTAGAGTTTCTTTGCATGTTTGTTTGTATGAATCTTGTGATTATTTCATATGCATGCAATCTATTCCAATTTCTAATCATACATTTTGGTGAACCCGATGTGAATACTAACCTTTTTGATTTTTTTTATTTTTTTTTTGTGATGTTTTTGTGCTTGTAGGGCTCTTGGGAAGCTTCCTCAACAATTTTTGCAAGATTGGACTATTTCTTCCACTTCTTCTTGTCTTCTATTCTTCCACTTTCTTGTCTCATTCTTGGCTATTCCCATTCCATTCTAAGGGTCTAAAATGAACTTCTAATGCATCTCATTTGAAGTTCTAAAGCTAATGAACTCTCACATTTGGATTTGATGAACATAAAATGAACTCAAATGCTTCCATTTCCAATTTCTAAAGGCAAAATCAACCTTCACACTTAGCTTTGGAATGCTTAAAAAGAACCTCACATTTGGATTTGGTGCTCTTAAAATTGATGCAACTAGTTTTCAATCCAATCACTAAAGGCTAAATGAACTCTCATATTTGGATTTGGCATACCTAAAATGAATTCAACTTGTTTCAAATCCAATTTCTAAATGCTCATGAATCCTTACATTTCCTTTTGGAGTACCTAAAAAGAACTTCACATCTTTGATTTTCCTAAAGGCAAATGAATCTCATCTAAGTAGGATTCAAAGTAAATCAATGTTCATTTCTTCAAGCTATGCTCTAATGTTCTTCAATCTTTTCAAATCTAGCTAAGTAGGGGTGAAAATTGATCAAATGTCTCTCAAATTTGCATATTCTAAGGTCAATTAACTCTAATCTTTTGCAAATATACATGTTTCCAAATTTCTCACGCACAACAACACAAAGGTGAATCATGTTGCTAGGATTTGAGGTATTCTATTACATCTCTACAACATTTTAATTTTGGGAATAAAATAAACCTCTCATGTGTATGGCTTGTGTGATTCAATACTTTCATAAACCACATTTTGATTTTGGGCTCTAAAAAGAATATAGATTCAATTCCACACATAAGTGTTTCACATAATAATTAGGCCCTATGAACACTATTTGTGGTTCTTGAGAGAGTGGGCTTCCAGTGAAGCTCTTCTCAATGAGAGAATCCTTGTAGGTAGGGAGGATACTAAAAATGTCTTGTGTTCCACTAGGTTTATAGTCATTGACTTATTGATCGATGCATTCTCTCTCTGAATAGATTGATAGACCATGAGTTGTTGACATCATGAACCTTGGTGAGACCATTTCAGTCTTAGCATGTCGGATGAACCTTGTTTGCTATATTTTGGTGAGGTGAAGAGGCTAGAGGACTATGCTCTACTCCCTTTTTGGGTAGTATCAGAAACTCAAATCCTTGGATCCAAACCAAGTTTCAATGTGGTCCCTTTGTGAGTCACCTTTTAGAGAGGGTTAATCGTAGTGGACATTCCCTTTATTGGGTCAACCACGTGGATGAAATCTCAAGCGGTAATAGCCATTTTTGCCATGGTAGTGACAACCGCTATATAAATGTCTTTGTGGAAGAAATCTCCACAGGTGTAGTTTCTTGTCAGGCTGTCAGAACTCCTCAGCATCTTTGATTGATTAAATTCTTAGAATGTGTCAAAACCCTGGTGCACTAGGATTGGAGTTCACCCACTTGAAATTACAAAAGTCGCAGAGTCAAACTATTACTACGAACCATAGAGCAACCAAATTTTTCTTGCTAGGACTATGTGCGTAATTGAAAAACATTTTGAGAACATACACAAATAGTTCTTTAGGGAGTAGAAATACTAAGTCACTATCTTTCTTCATGTGCAAGGTTGCTTTGTCCCTTGCTCATTGTTTGAAAAAAATAGTTTGCTTGAACTCCCTAATTGCTATCTTGCGTGCTTGTTTAACAAATAAAAACTGAGTTCCTGCATTTATAGCTAATTGATAGTTCAAACCCATGTGCTTGTTAACAAATGGTTTCAAAACATTCAAACATCCAAAATAGTTTAATCCTTTTCTAGTAAACACGATCATCCCAAGCTTTCACGTAGTTCTGTTAGGAAACCCTATGTCAGGAATGAAATAGAGAGAAATAGCTTCCAACCCATTTTCCCAAGGAGATCCTTTTAGCTTTATTTTGCCTTCTAATTCATCTATCTAAATTTGGTCTCATCTTGTGTCAAAACCTTGTCAAGACAACCTAAAATCAATTCTCAAACAATGACTAGGTGTTGTGAACTTGTGTTTGCCATCTTTTGGGCATCTACCCATACAACTAGGGCATAGTATCCTACACTTATGTCCAAATCATTTATCACCCAATCAACCAAACCAATCTTACGGGGTTATGTCATTTGATTTTTCCTAAATCAGGTCATCTATCAGCTGTCTTATCTTGCTCTTTTGGATTCACAAAAGATTGATGGCGGAAACCCAAACATCCTCACACAAGAAACCCAGAGAAGAGTCTAACACTATACCCCCTTTACCATCAGTTCATGAAAGTAACCCACCAACTCCTCCAGTATCAATACAAGAACAAAATCAAAATACCACCATGTCTCAAGGTGGAACCAGTCATGGCTCTCAAGGTCATCAATCTGAACATGGTGAGGACCGAGAACCCACACCATCTGAAATAGCCAATCACCAAAACAATGATGACTTTCAAAGAATGATGAGACATTTCTTACGAGAAGAGAAAGAGGCTTATTTCTTACAACTAGCCCGACAAGGAGCCAAACTTCCTCCTAATTTCAATGTTGAAGATATCATCAAACATGAGGAAGAAACTCCCATCACTGCTATGATGAAACAAATGCATGCCATGCAAGTCAAACTTAACCAGATAGAAAAAGAGAAAACACCCATGAAATTCTCTATGGAGGCTTTATGCCCCTTTCCATTCGATAAAGACTTGTACATGTCACCATTCCCAAAAAAAATGGAAATACCCAAATATGACAAATATGATGGAAACCCTAACCCCCAAGATCATGTCAGAGAATTTTGTACATAATCCATGGAGTTTATGCATGAACCAACTTACTTAATGTGCCTTTTCCCTCGAATTTTGGGAGGAGCGGCTATCAAATGGTTCTCTTAAATACCTCCAATTATCAAGACTTTTGAGGAGTTAATCAAACTATTTTATCAGCAATACTCCTACAACATCCAATGCCCAGTCACCATGATCAACATTTGCAATTTGAAACAAAAGTTAGGAGAATCCCTTCTCACTTTCCTCAAACATTGGAGGAAGAAATTTTCACTCTATGCTCGGCAGATTTCAGAAAATGAAAAACTTGAAATATTCATCAACAACCTCATTCCAGAACTCAATTATCACCTCCAAATATAAAATCATAATTATTTTGATAAGATGGTAGAAAATGCCATAAAAATTGAAGATGTACTTGTTCATAAGGGAGACATATCCCTTTACAAGGAAAACAAGTTTGAAACAGGTTCTAATTCCAAACCAAAGGACAAAAACCAAAATGTCAAATTTTGGAATAAGAACAAAGGCATTGTCATAGATGGTGTTGTTGATACTCTCCATTCCCCATCTAAGGCACCAACATTTAATCTCACTCTTGGCACCAAGGCCATCAAGGCTTCAAAACTGAAGACACCTGAACTTGCTAACAAAAAGTCATCTGAATATAAACCTTGGGCTTCAGATCCTAAACGTAAGTTTACTCCTCTTGGAGAATCTTTGGAATCAGCTATGAAAACTTTGTTAGCTAATGACATCATATCTCTAGTTGAGATCCGATAATATGATCCTGAACCTAAAGCAACGTGGTGGAGAGAGAACAAATTATGTGACTTCCATCGTTGCAAGGGTCATAAAACTAATAACTGCTTATGCTTGAAGCATCTCATACAAGACAAAATTGATGCTAAATATATTTTAATTGACAACCATAAGAGCAACAACGATCATACAGCATTCACAAAACCATTTTTGAAACATGGTCAGGAAGTTTCATCTTCTCAGCCTAATATGGGGGCAAAGGTCAATTATGCCTACCTTGGAAATAATGTTGTCATCAATATGGTTGAACCATGTCTCTCTGAGAGTTGCAATGTCATCACAATTGTATGAAGAGATAGAGATCACTCCTCAGCTAACGTAGTTACTCAATCACAAGCTTAGGCACATCTGAAAGGACAAATCCCAGATTCATCTAATGTCCCTAAGATACCTTTCAATCTTTCATCTACTTCCCAATAGAAGGTTGTTTCAAAATCTTCCAATCCAAAAGATACAAGGCCTACATCTTATAGCATTGTTCAACAACTCCAGCACACTAATGCAAAAATCTCTATGTTTGAGTTGCTTCAAATATCTTCAGCTCACAGAGCCATTATAGACAAAGCTTTCCTTGGATCCAATGTTCCTGACGACCTTGATTTAGATAGATTCTAGACTATGGTTGGCCATCTTACATCTCCTCAATACATATCCTTTTTAGAAGAAGATGACAATTCATTAAGTCACCCCCATAACCAACCTTTGCATATAGAAGTCTTAATCCAAAACCGTCGTGTCAAATGTGTGTTGATAGATGGAGGCACTGGCCTCAATATTTGCTCCTACAAATTGGTGACACAATTGAGATCGTCAAAAAATGCTATTGATCCTAAAAAGAGGATAACCATAAAAGTATATGATGAACAAGAAAGATCCTCAAAAGGAACCATTGTCTTGCCTATCAGAACAGGACCTATAATCAGAGATGTCACCTGCCAAGTACTGGATCTCCCACTGGCCTACAACATTCTTCTAGGAAGACCCTGGATCCATCACATGCAAGCTATTCCATCAACCTATCACCAATGTGTAAAACTTCCCTATGATGGAGTCGAGGTCACTATACCAAAAGACATTACAACTTCTTGCAATGCTTTGCAAGAAAGTGTAGACGAACTTGTTCCACACAATAGGGCATCCGCCACTAAACAGAGTAACACAACCTCTAACTCTAAAGTAGAGGATGTAATGAAGCAGGTCAAAATCAAAGACACTGGCATGGGAGAATATAGAATGGAACCTGTGTTGTCTCTCACTTCTCTCCTAATTTCACCTAAGTCTTATGGACAACCCTCATAAAAGATAAAACTAGCAATCAGAGCACCAAAAGTCATCTATAATGGGAGCTTTGTCATAGAGCAAGTGTCCAAGAAAGAATTTTAGGAAGAAATGGGTGTACTCACCTGGTTATACAAAGAAAAGACCCAATCCCACATATTTCAAAATTGTGGCTCTCAATCACACAAGATTCCTGCAGAATCATATGGACCGGGTAGCAAGTTAATGACTCAAATGGGATACACAGGAAAAGGACCTCTAGGAATAAGAGGCAAAGGTCTTATATCACCCATTAAACATTGTGGCCAGGAAAATAAGGATACTATAGGTCTAGGATACAAGAAGAAGCCTTTCTATCTTAGCAAGAATTCCTCTCATGTCATAGAGAAAATCAAGCCAAGAGAAACTCTTCTTGAGAAAGAAGAAACAACACAATCTGATAGTGATGATTCTGACACTACTGAGGAGCTCATTCCTTATGAGCATTTTCCTAAAGAAATAACAAACCTCCTTGATGCTAAAGATGATCCCATAAAGAGAATCAGTATAGTGGACACCCAAAAGATAGTCACCACACAAAAATTGACTGATCCTGAAAGAATGTTACCTGAATAGCTTGAACACAACAATGATTCTGAAACAGACTCCCATGAATATGAGTTCCACTTAGAATCTGAAGGAAATCCTACTTGGGGAATTCATCCCAATTTCACCCATGTTCTTGATTTGGAGGAAGAATCAGAAAAAGATGAGCTTGTCACAGATGCCACTCATCAAAACTCACCTACACCTAACATAAGTTTATAGCAAAGTAATGAACCTCATGAATCTGATTCACTTAATACTAACAATGGAATCACTAATGTCGTTGAAATGATTAATGAACTAGACATTCTTAGTAGTGATACTATCTTTGAATTTGAGAGTCAGGTTAAAACCAATGATGAAAATACCATAAGCGTAAACACCATCAGTCAATCTTTCCATACATTGACTATCCATCATCCTGACCTCATAGACCAAAACTTGGCTAACCCAAACCAAGATCTCCATATCTTTTCGACTAACTACACCCTTGCGTGCTACCTCAATGTAGTGGAACCCATGATGACTTCCATAAGTAAATCTAGCAGTAGCATGACAGAGTTGGACATCAAATATCTCAGTCAAAAAAGTAAAAATAAAAGGAAAAAGAGTTTTGAGGGTGAAAACCACTATGTGGCAGTCTCAGAACATAAATTAGTAAAAACAAAAGATGCATCCAAAGGTGAAAACCTCTCAAAGGCACCTAAGGATGAGATATTTGATGTCCTTCTGAGTCACTTGCAGGACCGATCTCCAGTATTGATTGAACCAACTCAGTCTATCAACTTGGGCACAGCGGAAGAACCTCAGTTAATCCATGTAGCTCAATCTCTGTCAGAAGAAGAAAAACAAGCATTCACTATGTTCTTATTAGAAAAGAAAATCAACTTTGCATGGAAATATTCTGATATACCTGGATTAGATCCTAAGCTAATCATGCATCATCTTTCCATAGCTCCAGGAGTCAAACCTGTCAAACAAAAACTGTGAAAAATGCATCCTCATATTGCACTTCTAGTCAAAGTTGAGTTGGAAAAGTTTCTAAAAGCCGGATTTATCCGAGTCATAGATTATGTTGAGTGGATATCAAACATAGTCCCAGTTTCAAAACCAGATAAATCTATCAGGATATGCACATACTTCAAAGATTTAAACAAAGCATGCCCTAAGGATGACTTTCCACTACCGAACATTGATATGATAGTGGACATGACTGCTGGCTTTGAAATGTACTCTCTAATGGATGGTTTTTCTGGTTACAACCAAAGCAAGATTGCTCTAGAAGATCAGGAGAAAACAACTTTTACTTGTGCTTGGGGTACTTTCTGTTGGAATGTCATGCCATTTGGTCTCAAGAATGCTGGTGCTACATATCAAAGAGCTATGATAGCTATCTTCCATGATGTGATGCATAAAACCATGGAAGACTATGTTGATGAAACCTTAGCAAAATCAATGATAAGATCAGAACATCTAAATGATTTGTGCAAAATACTGGACAAAATGGAGAAGTTTAGTCTCAGAATAAATCGTAAGAAATGTGCTTTTGGTGTAACTTCTGGAAAGCTCCTAGGCTATATTGTCTCAAAGAAAGGCATTGAAGTAGATCCTGCTAAAGTCAAGGCTATCATAGAGATGCCTCCTAAAAATATTAGTCAAATGAGAACCTTGCAAGGAAGGGTGCAATCTATCAGATGCTTCATATCTCAGTTAGCAGATATATCACAACCTTTCACAAACACATTACATAAGAGTGTGATTTTTACATGGAATGAAGAATGTGAAAGGAACTTCAACCACATCAAGCAATATCTTTCAAATCCTCCTATTTTGATGCCATTCAGGGGAAGCCATTGATTTTGTATGTCTCCACCACAGATACCTCACTAGGGGCATTACTGGCACAACATGATGAGAACAATAAAGAGAGAGCCATCTACTACATCAGCAGAACCTTGGTAGCATATGAAAAGAACTATTCAAAGATTGAAAAACCCTGTCTAGCTGTGATTTTTGCATCATGAAAACTAAGACACTATATGTTAGCTCATACAACATAGTTGATAGCTAAGATTGACCCATTAAAATACTTATTGAGCAAGGCTGCCCTCACAGGTAGATTAGCTAAATGGGTGATGCTATTGAGTGAATTCAAAATAGAATATGTTGAATGGAAAGCTATCAAAGGTCAAGTCATTGCTGATCAATTGGATGAAGCCCCAATGTTTGATGACACACCATTACAGATGGAATTTCTAGACTCCTCTATCATGCACATATCTTCAAGGATTTGGCAACTTTTTTTTGACGGATCTTACACACAAAATGGATCTGGAGCCGGCATACTATTCATAACACCACAAGGATACTCCATACCTAAAGCATTTAGAATAAAATTTCCTTATACAAATAATATTACAGTTAATGAAGCTATACTTAATGGTATGAAGATAGCAATTGAGTGGCGAGTGATAGAGTTACACATTCAAGGAGACTCCCAACTCATTATACACCAAGTCAATGATGTATACTAGACAAAGGATGAGAAACTAGTTCCATACAAATGCATGGTTGATGACCTTAAGAAGTATTTCATCACAGCCACTTTTGAGAAAATTCCTAGAATAGAGAACAAGGCTGCTGATGCTATGGCAACATTATCATCTCTACTACAACAGCTAGAACATGAGCTACGTTATGAGTTCCTAGTGGAAGCACTGTCATTCCCTGCATATGATTGTCCAAAAACTTGCATGATCTGCACAGTTGTTGGTCATGATTCTTCTAGATACAAACCCCTTTTCTCATTCCTTCAAGATCAAATCATTTCCAATTCCTTTAATCACCATGAAAAACATTCCCTTATCCGAAACACATCGCGGTATGTCATCATTGGTAATGATCTGTACAAACGAAGTCTAGATGGTACACTCCTTAGGTGTTTAGAACATGACGAGTCTCAACACACATTAGAGGAAGTCCATGATGGTATATGTGGATCACATTCCAATGGTTTAACACTAGCTCAAAAAATTATTAGGGCTGGGTATTATTGGCCAAACATGGAACAAGAGGCTGTTACATATGCCAAGAAATGTCAAAAGTGTCAAGTCCATGGAAACTTGATACATGCACCAGGGAGAGATTTGATCCCCTTTACAACATAATGGCCTTTTCAACAATGGGCATTTGATCTTATAGGGACTATTTATCCACATTCTTCAAATGAACATACCCATATAATTACAGCTACAGACTATTTCACAAAATGGGTAGAAGCAGTTCCCTTAACTCAAGCAATTGGTAAAAAAATTTCTATGTTCATCTTGAACTACATCATTTGCAAATATGGTATTCCCCACTCTATAGTCACAGATAATGGTGGACAATTCAAAAACAAAGACTTGAATGATTTATGTGCCAAATTCAAATTCACACAACATTGGTCATCTATCTACTATCCTCAAGGGAATGGACAAGCAGAGGCTTCCAACAAGGATCTATTAAAAATCTTGCACCGTATAGTTAATAAAATAGAAAGAGACTGGCATCTTATGATCAATCTAGCTCTCTAGGCCTATAGAACAAGTATCAAAATGCCTACTGGGGCTACACCATTCACTTTAGTTTATGGGTCTGAAGTGGTACTACCTATTGAGGTTGAAATCCCATCACTAGGAATCAGGATGCATGGTCTAGTAACTGATGATGACTACAGAGTGTCTCAGTTGCAAGAACTTGAACTACTAGATGAGCGTAGACAAGTAGCATATGATCATCTCAGAGTGTATCAAAAAAGAATATCTAGAGGCTACAACAAGAAATTCAGACACAGAGAATTTTAGGTTGGCGATCTGGTCTTGAGAGAGAATCATAAAAATCAATCACATCGAGAACGCAAAGGGAAGTTTGAACCCAACTGGCTGGGTCCCTTTGTAATCACTACTACTTTTGGCTCTGGTGCCTATCAACTCTCAATGACTAAAGGAGAAAAGCTCCAAGAACCAATCAATGTTCTCCATCTGAAGAAATTCTACGCCTAAGGCATTCAGTGTGTGATAAAATGTCATAAAAAAATCTTAAAAATTGGAAAAAGTCATGAAAAAAAAGAAAAAAAGAAAAAAGAAAGAAAGAACATCTTGGTGAAAACCTAGCAATAGGCACCTTGATGACTCAAAAAAAAAATAAAAAATATCAAAAGTACAAAAAAATTGAAAAAATGAAATATACAAAAAAAAAAAAGAAAAAAGAAAAAAGTGCCTTAGTGAAAACCTGGAAACAGGCACCTTGGTAGCCAAAATCGAATCTCTGCCAAGATGGTGAAAACCTAGTAAATGGGTGCCACTTGTTTCAAAATGCTCCATTTATCAGCACAATCTTGGTCTTTCCCAACTTTCAGTCTTGCTTTAGTTTGTACATATCTCTTGGTTTTGTCTCTACATTTTCAATTTTCAATAAGTCGGACTGTACACCAATCAGCTCAAGCATCTATATCCTATCAATGCTTAACACTTGGGGGAAATCAATGTCATATCCTATGGCCTCGAGTATATCTTTAGATGTGTCATATCCAGTCAGAGTCTTTTGAAGCTTCATCCAGGTCTGTCAGTCTATCTCCTTACTAGAAGAGGATTTTGCACATAACAACAAAACAATCTATGATTCACATGCTTTTATCTCTTTGTATGCTTACTGTTTTGCATTGAGATTTTTTTTTTTTTTTTTTCATATTGTGTCCCTTTGAGCTCTTCGATGATGTCCTTTACAAGATTTAGAAAGTGATGATCGGGGGCACAATCTTTTCTTTCTTTCTTCTTGTTGGTTTAGTTCCAATGATCTAAAGACTTCATATAAGAGGGGTGTCCATCTGTAAGAGCCTTCATCTCATATTGGATGGCCATGTGTACCTTGAATCCTTTTATATGGACACTTTGGTGAGGTTGGTTCTTCTCCTTGTCTATTTGAGTGACTTCTTTCTGCTACAAGTAAAATTGCAAACGCTCATCCTGCTAAGTGAACGTAAGGGTAACTGCGAGCAACATTGAAATGCTTATCTTTCACTTAGCAAATGGAAGAAACTCTACCGTGTCTGGTGTGTTTGTATGCAAGAAACATTCAGGTCATTCTAGCAACTATTCTTGGATGCTTATGTCAACTTTCTAAATCAAAAGGAATAGGTGAACAAGTCATTCTGGCTTCTTGTTCCTTAATGCTTACACCGCATTCTGACAAATCTTAGACTAATGTCATATTCATATTCTCATGATAGCAATATCAGTGAGGGTTGTATGACATCTTGTGATTGTCTGATACCGAATGTTCTATGATGATGATTATCCAATAAGTCATTTGTCAAATGATAAATTTGGTCTTCCTGTCAAATCAAATAAATATGATACATTTATTTGATTGAACTAAAAGACTTAAAAAAAACTAAAAAAAAAAACAACAACAAAACAACACTTGTGTCATCACTCCGCCCATCCAGGTTCTGATGATGAAGAACATCTGCTATTACTTCTGTGCCTTGGTGGATGGACACCAATACTTTTGATTGGTCTAGCCATCCTTTGTGGCATTCCTCCATCTTGCCTCTGATCCATTGGGATTGCCTGATGGTATAATCCCTTGTAATAAGCTACTTCTTGCCCAACCTTCGCTAACTCTTTCATCACTGATAAAGTCTCCATCATCAGCTGAGATGCCCTGGGGAGTGTTACTACCTTCCGTGCAACATCTTCTTCACCTTGGTAGGTCTCTGCCAAAAATCTCCACCGATCCCTATTCACAGTCACTTCATCTAGTTGTTGTTTCAGATGGCTCACTTGTTCCATCACATTAGCTAATTTTTCTTGTGTTTCCTCTGACATGGCATTAATTTCTATCATGGTCTTCTAGGATGCTTCCAGTCTATCTTGCAAGGCATCATACGCTGCCTAAGCATGATCAACTCGAGCTTGTTCTACCTCTATCATCCCCCATATATGGGATGCTTCAGTCTGAGCACTATCTTCCCGTACCCTATCCATCATACCTTGCAACCATGTCACCTCGCTTTCTGCTTGATCCGCCCTTTCTTCTTCTTCTGCCAGTTGTTGTCGCAAGGCATCTCTCTCTTCCACCACCACATTGTGGTCTTCTGCTAGCACAAATTGTCACCACATTACTGGCTGTGGTACTACTGCTTGTGCTATAACCATTGGCTCTAGTCCTGGTCAGTGTACAACAAGATCCAATATCTATTGATTACCTTGTTGACCTTGTCCAAAGAAGCTAGAGAATATCAGATACCTCAGTACTGGTCGATGTAAAATAGAATTCAATCTTTGTTGATCACCTTGTGGACCTTGTTTGAAGAAGCTAGAGAGTATTAGATAGCTCAATCTCCATGAGGCATGTTGCTCCTAGGATCTGGCCTCTTACCTTCTCTCATCAGCTTCCTTTGTCTGTCCCCTCCAAGAAGCCTGCGATAGCAAAGGACCTGAGTCTTTCTGCAAGCATCTTACGCTAAGCTCTGGCCTCCATGAAGTATATTGCTCCTGAGAGGTGGCCTCCTACCTTCCCTCACTCACTTCTTCTATTTGTTCCCTCCATGTAGCCTGTGATAGCAAAGGGCCTAGATCCCTTTGGGGCCATCTTATCATAAGCTTTTGCCTCACCCGTCTACCATCCAAACTCTCATCACCACCATCTTCATTCCTTCTACTTTCTTTCATTATGCCTACTACCTTTTCTTCTCCCCACTAATGATATTTCTTTCTTCACCTTCTTCTCTGATACACTTGATGTGTTTTCTCTTGTAACTTTTCCATGGCCTTCTCTCTTGCTAAATACCAATCGTTCATGCCTATGTACCCTACCACTATTAGCTCATCTTGTTCTTATACCTATTGTATATAGCATGGTGACACTTCTTCCTAAAAAATAAATCTTGTCAAAAAATCTTGAGATTTTCTTCATCCGATGTACACATCCTTGTCAATCTTGCAGTAACATTTGGTCATAAATCTTGTCCCATCAAGCCCTATACTTCAGCAGCTCCTAGGGGAAACTCTTGCCTAGCTATTACTATGATCTCTCTCCTTGAGAATTTCCCTCGCAACAGTCACCAGTGGTTCTCATTGCATCTGCCTACTCTTGTCATCCTATTGTTCATCCTATGAAGTGAACGTATGGGTCACTGTGCCCATGCTTATCATATGCTAGGGCAAGTTCTTATCTATCTTTTTAATATCCTTGGAAAATCTTTTTATAAAAAAAAAAAAAAAATTTAAAAAAGGGGGTAAAATGTCTTGAAAAATGTGTAAAAACATGAAATATTTTTTTTCAAAAATCCTAAACAATTAAATAAATAAAAAAATGAAATACTTGAAAATCTGTAATAAATTTGTTCATAATATTTTCCTTGTCTTTATTTTGACTTCTGCTTGTTGGACGATCTTTTGAGATCCTGAGGCATTTGTTCATATGTCCGAGGAAGGATGAGATCACTCTCAGTCTGCTATGTGTTTGTTTACGCAAATGGATCATCATCCTAGCTTTCTATGCCAGGTATGACATATCTACTTTTGCAATATCAAAATAAAGCTCTAATGACGTGAAGTGCACTTATGAAAGCAAGTATCATCACCAATCATCTTTGCTCCATCTAACATTCCTTCCATCAATCTTATCTAACCTCAATCTTTTCAAAAAATTATCCTCGAATCAATTTCCGTCCAATTTTTTCAGGGGGCATCATATCTCTCTTCTGTCGATCCACTAAGGCACATCACTTGGGGAAATCTAAATCTCAATCTTGAAAAACAATTCTGATTGGTATTTGGGCAACCTAACCTAGATTCTAGAAATCAAAACTCCATTCTAGAGACAATCTTGAAATCTACACAACACTTGGGGCATATCAGATTCATCAAAATCCATATCAATCTGGTATTCTTTTAATCTTGTTCACTATATCAACTTTTTGTAACCATCAGTTCATTAGTGTTATTTCCTTGATTCTTCATAACTGAAAGGTTCAAATGTGATACCAATGTGATTCTTATTGACAATCGGGTCTAGAATCGGTCACTCACTTTTTCGTAATCATAGGTTCAAAATCAGTCATCTTATCACTTGTTCATAATCATTGGTTCATTGTTGGTACTGTTAACAACATCTCAAATCTTTGGTCGATCAAGACCCAATCTAGACATCAATCATCACATTAGACTATTCTTTGAACCACTATGCTTCGCATAGTAATTCAAAGAGGGGAAAAATGTAATACCCCAAAATTAGCCACAGTATATCAATCTTTCTAAATCATCAAAGTCCTATTATAATAGGCAATTATGTCTTCTAATTTACTCTACTTGACTTAGTGTCAAATACAGAAAACCTTAAATCTGTATTAATCACATACTACATTTAATATAATGGCTAAACAAACCCTATTATTGATTAATTTAAAGTCCTAGTACTTTTATTAATTAAATCCCCTTCTATTAATTTAAATAAATTCACATTTCCCTTTTTAACCCACTTGGAATTAAATATTACATTTAATTCTATTTTCGTCTATTAATTTAAATAAATATATTTATCTATTTAAATTAATTTATATTTCCTTTTAACCCACTTGAAATTAAATATTACATTTAATTCTATTTTCTTCTATTAATTTAAATAAATATATTTATCTATTTAAATTAATTCATATTTCCCTTTTAACCCACTTCTTGTTTCACTAAGACCAGTTCAATAGAAGATTCATTTTTATGTTTACTTTCTTTTTTCTCTTCTCCTTTCTTTTCTACTTCTTTCTTTTCTTCTTCTTTCTCATTTGATATGTCTTCAATAAGCACTTCTTCTTGATGAGTGGGAGGTGAGCTACTACATAATATTTTAGCTTCTTATGTGCTCACAAAAGCTTCCTCAAACTTGTCTAACTCTTTGTCAGTGGCCGCCATGGCTATCTCCACATTATCAATGATAATGGTGCTGTCCTTGAGTGCTTCTAACATGGGCATAGATTTGTCTACCTTTGTTTGTGCTTCCACTATAGGTGCTAAATCCTAAGGACCTATAGATTGTAGATTGATGGTCTCTTCTACTTTGTCTTGATTACTAGGTGCTTGAGAGATGGGCCCAGACTTAGGTTTCACGTGCTGCTCTAAGAGTACCTTCTATAAAGCCTTCTCTATTTCTTGAGAAATTAGCTCATAGTCTTTGTTCATGAGGTGAAGTGTCCTCATCTTTGTTCTTAAGTGTAGCTTCACCAGATTTAGTAATAATGACCTTTCTTCAATAGAGCATACTCGAAGAGTGGAATCACAAATTTGTTCCCTTATTCTAAGATCTTCTTCAGTGGCTTGTCTTTTTAAGGTGTCCATTATTTCCCATACCTTATTTAGAATTTCTATTTTCAATTCAAGAACTATATTCTTGAACTTTATCATATGTTTGACAATCATATCATGTATCTCTGATTTGTCAATCTCACTATAAGTTTCATAAAACTCCCCTACTTGATCAATTCTACCCACATCAACAATTTTAGTGATCGATACTTTAAGGCTAGGTCTAAATCCTACCTTAGGAGGTGCTTGATTGGTTTTCTTGCTCCTTAATGCTTGCGAGGATGGATGACTAGTGCTGGTTACTTTCTTCCTTTTGATTATAGGCTTATACTCTAGAGGAGCATTGGAATCACTAGTTTCTTTGGGCGTAGAAAGAGTGTCATCAGTCATATCCTTCTGACTGTCATATTTTTCAATTTTTTTTTCTTCATCTTAGGATCTTCTTATTCTTTTTCTGTTGCCGCACTCTTCAATTCCAAAGCAATCTTCTCTTCCCTTTCCTTGTCAAGGTCTACTTGAGACACACCATGTATTCTCAAGATTTCTGATGTGATTTTAGAGGCTTTCCTCTTGGTTGCTATGTTGTTCAGTTTAGCATCTACTTTCTTTGTCTTTTTCTCATAAGTTCTCCACCTAGGTTCATTAGGATCTTTGGGGGCTGATAGAAGTACTTGTGCATAAGATTCTAGGACTTGTTCCTCTACTTCATAACCAAGTGGATGAATCCACTTAGTTCTAGGCACAAAAACTTCCATACAAGTAGTATCAATTTCAACCAAAAAGCATATTGTATCCTTATACTTTTCCAAAATGTTCTCTGGAATTTTGTATCTCATCTGCATCTTGACCCTAAAGGTCTTCAATTCCAATGTGACATAATCTCTTAATGTGCTTTAAGTGGATGCTTTGAGGGATATATGTGGCATGGTTGGAATAGACTTGTCCAAATACATATCTAAAACTTTTCCAACTATATGAAGGTACATATAGATGATTAGGGACCCAAACCTGAATATCTTTGTCTTGTCATGTTTATAGCCTTGATGTTATCAATCAAATGTGCGTGCAAGATCTCCCACAAGTTGAACTCTGCATCTTCCTTCACAAGTCTGATGGCAACTAGAATAGTGCCCATAGACACACTATTCACCCTGCTGGTGTGATGAAACCTATAACCTAGTATCATTGACATCAATTTGATGTTTTCTTATTCAATAGGCTCTATAGTCATGTCACACCTATCACTCCTTGACTTACATGTTTTCTCAACTATCTTTCTGACATCCTTTCCCATAGGAAGGATAGCGCCTATCCTAGAAAGGCATGTCATCTCATGAATCAAGTCACCTATGATTCTTACCAGCATGTCACCAATCCAAAATAGATCATCATGAATTTTGCTCAATAAGATCTTTATCCATTTTGTCTCATAGAATTCATATGCCATAGCATACTCAACAATAGGGTGATCATTATATTCATCCATGAATGTCTTGTCTAGTTTCAACATGGTATCCATGTGTGCCCTAAGCCTATCCAATCCAACTGGTTCCTTCTTATAGTAAATGTAAGCCCTAATGCCTTCCACATGCATGACGCCCATAGGCATGTGGGAGAAAGCTCCCTCTAAATCATCTAGGGTTGATTTAAAAGGGTGCCTCTTGAAAACATATCTTTTCTTCTCAGCACATCATAAACAATGGGAGTGGCCATGACTTACTTGATAAATGCTTTCCAATTGATCTCTGAGATAATTTGATGACTTCTGAATCGATGCAATGAGCTAGGGTTTCTGTAACTAACCAGATGCACTACAAACACTGATACTTCAATCTCCAAATCTTCACAACAACTTCCAAGGCTCTTTCTACTCTCTATCACTCTTAATTTGAATGCAATGAGCAATCAAATAACTTTTTGTGTACTTAAAAGTGAAAATTCCACCATTAATGCAAGTCGCGTAAACTAGGCTATCACTTCAAAATTTGCAACTCGAGTTCTGCTAACATTCAGCATGTGTGCTCTTGCATGAAGGTTCCTATACACTCCAAAATCTTAAGTCCAAAGGTGCATACTTTGAGGATGAGTATACCAGCCACGCAGGGGTCTAGAGATAAATTAGCTCTCCCTATGACCTTGAGGGCCATTTATCTAGATGTAGAGGGTGCATCCACTATGGATGCATCCAATACATTCTCAATAGTCATGTCCTTCTTTTTCTCTAACCAAATCATGCTCACATCATCTGAGGCTTTGACAAAATTAACTTCTCATACGGGATCCAAAACTGGTTCTTCGGTGTTTTTAGGGCTTCCCTAACCTTGCATTCTTGATCTAAAAAACCTTGAGATATGTCCAACCTTGTTACAAGAGTGACAAATGACTGGAGGTCTTATATTCCTTGGCACATTGACATTAGTCACCATTCTACATTGTTTTTCTGTGTGACCATTATAGTTACATATGTAGCATGTAACATTTTGAGAACTTCTTACATTTGTCTGATTCTGATTTCTTTGCTCTTGCTGAATTCTGTTCTTCTTACTAGTCTTGCAATTCATAGCTTTATGACCAAATCTATTACATGAATAATAGTATCCATTAAAAGGTCTTACCTCTATACAGTTCCTTGCAATGTGTCCATGCTTGTTACATGCAAAACAAGTGCATTCTACTTGCTTGCGCTCATTATTAGGTGGTCCACCATTATCTTTGGTTTGATCTTTAGTCTTTTTAGCATTAGTAGAGTCCTTTGTGAATCCTTTCTTTCTCACATATTGTCAATCTAATTTTGTGCTTCATTATATCCAATACAGCTAGTGTCTCCTTTGGCTCTTCTTGCATACAATTTGAGGTTCTATCAAATCAGCACTAGTGTGTAACTTGTCAATATGATCCTTTGCCTTTTTTAATTTAGATTCCAAGCTTTCTTTGATATTCCTTAGCTCCAAGACTTCTAAGTAAGCTTCCCTTAGTTCTTCATTGAGTTGAAGATTCTCCTTGACTTGTTCATTATAGACATATTGATTTTTCATTAGTTTGTCATCAAATTCTTCGAGCTGATTTAATAAGGATGCATTTTTTTCACTCAACTTCTTGACCTTTTCTTCAAGATCACTGTTAGAGTGTCATTTTAGATCCTTTCTTAGTTTTTTGATAACTAATTGAGCATCGCTGAATTTTTATTTTAGTTCTTCAATTTCTCTTTCTGAATTGTCTAAGTCTTCAAGAGAAGCTTCAAGATTTCTTTTCAGATGTTTCATTTCTAAAAAATCCATGATCTCCTCAAGTAGTTAAAATTCTTTGCTAAGGACTAGATCTCTAATACCAATTGTTAGGAATGGGAACACTGAGAGGGGGGGGGGGGGTTGAATCAGTGTTCACTATAATTTAACTTTTCTCTTTAATCTTTATTCTGAACTTAAATACTTAAAAACTGAAATAAACATTCACATAAACATAAAACATGAAATCAACACATGACACCAATATGATTATAGGGAAACCCAGATAGGTAAAACCCTAGTGGGAATTGATACCCACTAATATTCCACACTAGTGTTTTGTGATCCTTGTTAGAAGATCCTTTACCTTGTTAGGTGTAGCTTTACAGTGCTTTAAGTACAGTAGACCTTGTTAAGGGTCAGACCCTGTTAGGAGTATTTTACAATGATCCCTATTAGGGGAGTGGACTCATTGTCCTAGAGCTCACTACTCAAATGGTGAAGGCTACAACCTTTGAATATTAGATACACACTATATTTGCCAGGTGAACTATTACTGTGACACTACTTGTTAGATCAATTCCTTTGGTGCGCTGATGCTTTGACCTCTAGCAAAGCTCTAATACATCTTATGCCATCTTTGCATACATCTGCTCTACTTATCACAACTCTATTTCAACTTCCATACCGAATACAATGGGCACACCTTATATTTATGCGCTCATACACATTACATAATTAGGTCAGCCTTATAACTAATTACAAACAACACTTCCAAATGAATCATCTTAAGCGTGCTTACAATTATACATATAAACATGTTGGCAACCTAAATACAATGGGTGCACAATTATACACCTAAACTACTAGTTCCATGCTCTATCCTCTGCTAGCACACACTAGCTGTGCAACTTTAACTAACTGTAAGTTTCACATCTTTGCATATCTACTTATGCTCTCATAGACTAAGCATAAGTATAGTCTAACAAACTTAACTTCTAGGACACATACCATAATTCATTCATACATATGTGCGTTGATGCTTTGAGCTGCAGAAACTCTGTACACTATCTAGTCTTCATCACTTAGCTAATTTCTAATCTTCTCATCAGGTGTGCTGACACCAAACTACTATATGACTTTGTTGCCATAATGACAACACTATATCTAGTCATATACCTCAGTATAGAAAACTTGCCAACAATTAGTAACTACAGATGTAAAAAAAGAAGACAAGGCCGCATATGGTCTGAATGGACTGATTTAGATTGCAGAAGCAATTAAGGAAACTTGGGATGCAGATATGTAGATTTAAAAAAAAATTATAGAGATGTGCTGTAGACAATTTAGTTGTGATTCTGAACACTCTCAATTTTTTTATTTTGACACTTAAGATATTTTTGGCACCCTTTTCCATTGATTTCAAAGGGGGAGAGATAGAAGAAAAAATGTAAGGATAAAAGAATGTAAATGAAAAAATATAAATAAAAGAAAGGTTCTTCTGAAGATCATGTGTTAAATTTATGTGTTGTATTTCTATCAATATTTCCTTTTACATTTTTGTCTTGATGTTGCACTTAGTTATTTTTTCACTAAGTGTTGCCATCAATGCAAAAGGGAAAGATTTTTGGCAAGTGGTAAACACATTCACACATATGCACATCTAGGAAAATGCACATATGGAATGTTGTCATTTATGAAAACACTTATCAGTTTTATGATCGCACATGTTGGATATCATTGTATGCAGTTGATGAAAGAAAAATGCCAAGGTCCATAGGTTGTTCCTATGCTCTAGTCTAATAGAAAAGCATATCAAACTTCCCAAGAGATTCATAAAAGCATGTGATCTTGGTTACATGCTTTCAGGACCCAAGTGAATACATGTGTAAGGTCACATGTGTTAATTTTGAGCTATCAAAGAGATATCATCAGTTGATTGGATGTGATGATAGTAAACAAAGTATAACTTGATGGAAATCACTAAGGAAGGCTTTGTGAGCAATTGGAAAGTTAATTTTGAACATTTTCTTGGATGTAAGGTTGAATAAGGATGTTAATGAAGCATGCAATTGTGCATTAAATAATATGATGTTTAGCTAGAGTAATGCCGACTAGCTTTTGTAATACCTCTAACAAGGTATAAGTTTACATATACTTTTGTAAAAGTGTGTGATGATGATAATGATGATATAGATGGATGCAAACTATGAAGGCATATAATTGATGAAGGTTGCTCCCCTTAATACTACAAACACATAACAGAAACAAAGAAACAACAACAATATGCAAGAACAAAAAATTGGCTTCTTATCATCTCCACAAATGTGAAATTAAAAACTTTTAGAATTACAATACGCAAAGCCACATGGGCATTCCCTTACAATATTCTGTAGGACAAAGCCTTGAATTATTACCCAGATCTACCACCCAGAATTGACTAGACAACACTATGGGCCTTCTTTATATAGGCAATTTCCATCGCCCGAGAAGGTTCCAGAAATTTAGCCCTTAAGGTTGACTATACATAGAATTAATTTATTTTCACAATTTTTACAATAGGGTCAGCTCAAAAGAAATATGAAATATGATTTTAGGTAACCTAACTTTCGGAGGCCATAACTTTCTAACCATAGCTCTATTTTTCTATTGTAACCACTTTTCAAAAATGCCATGACGAGATCTACAACACTTGACATGTGCTAGCACCAGTCAGCCAGGGGTCGATCACGATCTGGAGCCTCTAAGGCCTTCAAAATTGACCTAAAAGATTTCATACCCAAAAATCTCAATAAATTCACCAATACTGATGATGTGGCAATGAAACTCAACTGGTAGGCTGAAATAACTAGGATGAACCTCCAACTGTGAAATGAAAACATTCTGAGATCATATGACCAACTTACTAAAAATAGTAAGTTTCCATAAATAGCAACTCTGCGCAAGATAGCCCTTATTGAAAAGAAAACAAAAATATTTTTGGGTGATGCAAGATTGCTCTTACACCTAGGATGCTCCTGCATCAGACACCTAGGGTAATTTGAGAAGTGACCCTGTCATGACTCAGGTGTGCAGAGGAAAATCAAGATGGTTAACCTCCTCCTTTACTAGCCATGATGAATCTTCAATAGGTCATCCTTTCCATTTGACCAAATACTCTTCATATGTCTTGTTCCTTCTGCTTCTGCCAACATGACTATCTAGTATGTCTTCAATCTCCTTGATATTTGAACTGGTTGCTAGAATACTCCACTGTGCTGTTGTAACCTCATCTTCAACACCGCCTTCATGATACTTTGATAGATTTGAAACATTAAATACTAGTGAAATATTCAACTCAATAGGAAACTCGACCTCATATGCATTTCCTAAATCATACTTCTTCAGTATCTTACATAGCCCAAACTTCTTCATTTTCAACTTGTTATATGTACCAACTGAAAATCTTTCCTTTCGCAAATGAACCATGACTTCATCTCCAACCTAAAATTCCCTATGCCTCATTTTCTCATCTGCCTTAGCCTTATACTACACATTCATATTGGTAATGTGCTTCCTCACCTCCTCATGGATGTTCTTCAAATGTTCTGCAAAATCCTCAGCTTCAACACTACTTATTTATCCTTTATCTATCTTTCTCAACTCAGATGCATTTCTTGGACTACTCCCATATACAATTTGGAATGGTGATTTACCAGTGCTCCTATTGATAGAATTATTGTATGGAAATTCTACCTGTGATAAAATCAAATCCCATCCTATTGGCTTATCTCCAACCAAACATCTCAGCAAATTTCCCAAACTCCTTTTCACCACCTCTGTCTATCCATCAGTCTATGGATGATGTGATGAACTGAACTTCAAATCTATCTTCAAATTCTTCCATAATGTATGCCAGAAATATCTAATGAACTTAGTGTCCCTATTTGAAACTATACTCTTTGGCAAACCATTTAGTCTCACCACTTCTCTTAAAAATAATTCTGTTACATGAACAACATCATTGGTCTTCTTGTAGGGAACAAAATGTGCCATCTTTGAAAATCTGTCAACTACCACAAAAATTCAATCATGTCCCTGTTGTGTCCTTGGTAAACCAAGAACAAAGTCCATATTGATATCCTCCCAAGGCTTCTTTGGTACAGGTAATGGCTGATACAACCCTGTATTTTGCTTCACTCCTTTTGCCATCTGACATACTTTGCAACTCTGTACAAACTTCTTGACATCTTGCTGCAACTATGGCCAATAATAATTCTCACTAACCAAAGTAAGGCTTTTATCATGACCAAAATGTGCAACCAATCCTCCACTATGCTTCTCCTTGATGAGATTCTCCCTCATAGAACTTCTTGGAATGCACAACTGACTCTCTCTGAATAGCATATCATCCTGAATGATGAAATCTAGCCACTTTGTTTTGTCTAGAGTAACAGTTTCTTTACAAGCTTTCCAAGCTTCACCAAAATCAAGATCTACTGGATACAAATTCTTGAGTTCTTTGAACCCAACCACCTCAATCTACATCTCTGTCAACAATAGTTTCCTTCTTCTAAGCACATCTACAACCCTGTTAGACTTTCCGCTTCTGTGTTTCAAAACAAATGTATAACTCTGCAAAAACTCAACCCATTTCAAATGCCTTTGATTCAACTTTCCTTGACTATTCAAATATTGCAAAGCTTGATGATCAGTATAAAAAATAAACTCCTTAGGAAGCAGATAATGTCTCCACTTCTTCAATGCCTGAACTATAGTATAAAATTCCTGATCCTAAATAGAATATTTCCTCTTGGCAACATTTAACTTCTCACTGAAATAAGCAATAGGTTTACCTTCTTGGCTCATAACAGCTCCTATTGCAGTACCACTAGCATCACAGTCTACTTGAAACACCTTATTAAAATCTGAAAGTGCTAAAATAGATTGTTCTATAACTTTCTATTTCAATATTTAAACTCTTATCTGCCCCATTAGTCCATTTGAACTCTTTTCTATCTCCTCTCATTGTTTCAGTCAAGGGTCCACAAATACTGCTAAAATTTCTAATAAATTTTTTATAAAAGCTAGCCAAACCATGAAAAGATCTTACTTTAGGAGCACTCCTTGGAGTAGGCCAGTCAAGGATAGCCTGTACCATCTCTGGGTCTATTTTTAAACCTTCTGCTAAAACTACAAACCCCAAATACACTAACTCTTTCTTCACAAAATAACACTTCTTCAAATTAATCAACAATTTCTCTTCTCTTAGTTTCTCAAATACCATACGAATATGCAACATATGCTCCTCTAATGTCTTACTAAAGATCAAAATATCATCTAGGTAAACAATGACAAACTTACACAGAAATTATTTCAAAACCTCGTTCATCAGCCTCATGAAAGTGCTCAGTGCATTGGTTAGCCCAAAAGGCATGACTAACCACTCATATAGTCCTTCCTTTGTCTTGAAGGTAGTCTTCAATTCATCTCCTTCTCTGATCTGAATTTAGTGATATCCACTCTTCAGATCTATCTTTGAAAAATACACAGCTCCACTCAAACAGTTCATAATATCATCCATTCATGGCAATGGAAATCTGTACTTGATTGTGATCTTATTTATTGCTCTAGAATTTGTACACATCCTCCACTCTCCATTCTTCTTTTCTATCCCCTCTCATTGTTTCAGTCAAGGGTCCACAAATACTGCTAAAATTTTTGATAAAATTTCTGTAAAAGCTAGCCAAACTATGAAAAGATCTTACGTCAAGAGCACTCCTTGGAGTAGGCCATTGAAGGATAGACTGTACCTTCTCTGGGTCCATTTTTAGACCTTTTGCTGAAACTACAAACCCCAAATACACTAACTCTTTCTTCACAAAACTATACTTCTTCAAATTAATCAACAATTTCTCTTCTCTCAGCTTCTCAAACACCATACGAATATGCATCATATGCTCCTCCAATGTCTTACTAAAGATCAAAATATCATATAGGTAAACAATGACAAACTTACCCAGAAATTCTTTCAGAACCTGATTCATCAGCCTCATGAAAGTGCTTGGTGCATTGGTTAGCCCAAAAGGCATCACTAACCACTCATACAGTCCTTCCTTTGTCTTGAAGGGAGTTTTCCATTCATCTCCTTCTCTGATCCGAATCTGGTGATATCCACTCTTCAAATCTATCTTTGAGAAATAAACAGCTCCACTCAAATAGTCCATAATATCATCCATTCATGGTAATGGAAATCTATACTTGATTGTGATCTTATTTATTGCTCTGGAATCTGTACACATCCTCCACTCTCCATTCTTCTTTGGTGCTAATACCACTGGTAAAGCACATGGACTCAGGCTCTCCCGAATCAATCCCTTCTGTAACAACTCATGCACTTGTCTGTCCAACTCTTCACTTTATGCTGGTGTCATTTTGTGTGCTACCTTGTTTGGAAAATTGGCTCTTGGAATGAAATCCATCTGATGACTGATCTTCCTTACCAATGGTAATCCATCAAGTACATTATCAGATACAATATCTTGAAACTCATTCAACAAATCTGCAACCTCTATAGGTACATCCTCTACTTCCTCTTTACCAACTTTTGGAATTAAAGAAAAACACATATGCTCATGCCTCATACCATCTAGGAATTTTCTTGTATCAACAAATGTTATTCTTGCATTACCACATACCTTTTCTTCAGTCTCCTTCAATGACTTTAGCTTATGTCACACTCCATCCTTTGTCAGAGAATAGGTATTTGCATGACCATCGTGTATAGCACATCTATCAAACTACCACGGTCTACCCAACAACATATGACATGCATCCATAAATATGATATCACATAGTACCTCATCTTGGTACCCACCAATCTTGAACTTTACTAGGCACTGTTCACTGACCATGACCTTGTGGTCATCCTGGACCCAGGCAATTTGATATTGATGTGGGTGTTTCTATCTCTTGAGCTTCAACTTTGTCACCATCTCTTCTGACACCAAATTGTCAGTGCTTCCACTATCAATAATCACATCATAGCATTTACCCTCACACTTGCATCTAGTGCGAAACATGCTCCTCATTTGTTTAGGTTCATTCTCACCACTCTGCAGGACTCTTCTGTTAATCAACATTTCTCCTCTTTTAGCATCTTTAGAATTTGAGGATCTGGCATCTTCATCTACATGTGCCACTTAGGCCTAGCCTTCATTCCTCCTATCTGTCCTTCCTTGGCATTAAGGATATTCAAATGCCCTATGAAATTCTTCTCCACAGTGAAAACATGTTCCACTGAAGCCTCCTCTTCCTCAACCTTGTGCTCTTCCTCTTCCTCTCTTATCTCTATTGTTCTGATCTTGGAAATGATTAGAATTGTTTCCTCTTTGATTTTGACTACTATTGGCCTCATCTTTCTTTTTCGGATCTTCATTTTGGCCTCCATATGACTGTCCCCCAGATCATCCACTGCGACCTCTTCCTTTTTGTCTGCTTTCGAACTTCTTGTTCAACTTTTCCTCTACTTTTAGGGAAAATTGGTATGCCTCTTCAATACTATTCATTCAAACCAAATTCAACTCCTCTTGAATGCTCAGCCTCAACCCATTGAGGTAATGGCCAACTTTCTCCTTATCAGCTTCCCCATGGCCTGTTCTGATGAGGATTCGATAGAACTCCTTTGTATACTCCTGAACAGATCTTCCCACTTTCTTCAAACTTTGCATCTTCTTCAGAAGGTCAAGCTCATAATCAATGGGAATGAACTGTCACTTCAATTTATCCACCATCTGATCCCCGCTTGTGATTTTATCTTTCCCTCTTCTATTTCACTCCAATTGAATCTCTTGCCACCGGATCTTCGCATGACCTTTCAGTCTGGCCTTCACAAACTTGACCTGATCAAGATCCTCAATATCTTCATACTCAAAATATTCTTCACATTCATTGATCCAATCGATCAATTCCTTTGGGTTAAGATTCCATGAAAATGTAGGAACATCGATCCTAGGTCTTTTCCCAATCTTGGAAATGGCCTAGAAAATCCTTTTTTCCTCTTGATTCAAAATTTTGACTTCTCCTTCTTGATCTTCTTCTTTGGATTCATCTTCGATTTCATCTCTGACATTAAGATTCATTACTCTACGAATCTCCTCTTGCAATGCTCGCACTTGTCTCTACAGTTTCCTAACCTCAGGTGTTACAACACTAGCTCTTTCACCACATTCCCTTCATGGAGGCATTTTTGTGCTATTCACTGAAACCCTAACCACGGTCCTAGTGCAAACTGTCTCACAGTTGGTGATCTGTTTACACAAAAACCCTAACCCATGGTCCTGGTGCAAACTGCCTCACAATCGGTGATCTATTTACACACTCAAGAACTCCTACTTTGATACCACTTGATGAAGGGTGCTCCCCTTAATACCACAAACACAATAGAAATAGAGAAATAACAACAATATGCAAGAACAAAAAATTGGCTTCTTATTATCTCCACAAATGTGGAATTTCAAGCTTTCAGAATTACAATATGCAAAGCTACATGGGCATTCCCTTACAATATTCTATAGGATAAAGCCTCAAATTATTACCTAGATCTACCACCTAGAACTACCTAGACAACACTATGGGCCTTCTTTATATAGGCAATTTCCACCGCCCGAGAAGGTTCCAAAAATTTATCCCTTAAGGCCGACTATACATAGAATTAATTTATTTTCACAATTTTTACAATAGGGTCAGCTCAAAAGAAATACAAAATATAATTTTAGGTAACCCAACTTTTGGAGGCCATAACTTTCTAATTGTAGCTCCATTTTTCTATTGTAACCACTTTTTGGAAACACCATGACGAGATCTACAACGCCTGACACGCTAGCGCTAATCAACTTGGGGTCAATTCTGATCCGGAGCCTCTAAGGCCTTCAAAATTGACCTGAAAGATTTCATACCCAAAAATCTCAATAACTTCACTAATACTAATGATGTGGCAATGAAACTCAACTAGTAGGTTGAAATAACTAGGATGAACCTCCAACTGTGAAATCAAAATGTTCTGAGATCATATGACCAACTTACTAAAAATAATAAGTTTCCATAAATAGCATTTCTACATAAGATAGCCCTTATTGAAAAGCAAACAGAAATATTTTTGGGTGATGCAAGATTGCTCTTACACCTAGGATGCTCCTGCATCAATAATGGGAAGTGAAAAGATCAAGAGAAAGGAGAACAAGAGGAGTTCTTCAAGGAATACTTTGTTAACTCTTTGTATTTAGGACAACAGATTGATTATAAGTGATGTTGCACCTATTGTACACCCCTAACAATGTTTGATTACCTCTAACAGGCTTGGAATCTTAGCATGGTCGATTCCTTAATTGGGATCACATTGTAAAGACTCCTAACAGGGTCTATTCTTTAACCAGGACCTGCCTATTGTAATATTCAGATCCTAACAGGGTTAGAACTCCTAACATGATTATTATACTTATAGTGCAAACATTTATGGGTACCATCACCATCGAGATTTTTTCCTTAACACTATTTCCTCATAAACAAATATGGTGTTATGAGTTCTTCTATGTTTGTTTATGTTGCATGGTACTTTAACATTGATTCACCCCCCGCTCGGTGTTACAAAATCCTAACATGAATAGGGACTTACTAATAAATAATAAATTGGTAAGAATTGGAACCTCCCCACCATGATCAAGAAATAGGATCATGGATAACTTACTCTAAGGCATGGAAATTTATAAAAAGATCTTTATTACCTTGATCCAGTCCCCTCTAGAACTTGAGATAGAAGTTGTTTACATTTGACATTTATAAGTAATGAGATACTAAAGTTTGATCCTATTAGTCTCAAGTGTTAGGAAATGATTAGAAAAATAAACCACATATGATGCTAATATCTAATGGTCGCTATTGTATATTCGAACAAAAGACCAAATTAGATAGCTATATACATACATCTATATATAAAGATGTACAGATAAATTTAGAAAACATAAAGTCTCATAAACCAATCAAATTAAGTACGTGGAAGGAATCTATATCCCATTGAAAATACCTATATTTACTTGGCTCTCTCTCTCATGATCCCTATAACTAAGTTTATTAACATACAATTTGTTTTTTGAGCCAGAAATAAAAGAATAAGTATAAATATAGAACACAAAGAAATGAATATATATTTATTCTCATTTCACCCATGTCATTTATGTGACATCATTAGACTAGTTAACATATAAGGTTCCAAATAGTAGGACCATAAGTCTGACATGAGAATTACACAGTGTAAGCATAGCTAGATATTGACATTTTGAGAATATGCTTAGTCAGCTAAATGGTAGGCTTCAAGACACTCTTAAGGGGATGGAAGTTTTGATTAATCTGTATGTTGGATGTTATAGGAGGAGAGGGTAGGTAGATCCTATATAGACATTTCAACGAGCCTAGGATAAAGTACAAAAACATTCTAACCCATCCCATAAAAGACTCCTATTAAAGTGAAAAATGCATTGCTCATTATAACAAGTTTCCTTAGAAGACATACTAAGTATCATAAGGTAAAGACTAAATCCATAGATCTTAACATAGTGAAAGGAAGAGGGAAATATATGACAATGTTTTTAATTTTCCTGATAAGGATTAGATGATTCTTGATTCCCTAATGGTCATAAAAGCTGGTCATTTTGTCATAGACTAACAAGTGAATGTAGTACACAATATTTTGTGTAGGAAATATTTTGTAGGAACCTCATTTGTAGATCATCATATTTCTATTAGAGCATTGGCTGTTTATGGAGGCCAGATTAGGAAACTGGTTTAAAAGAGCTATTGTGCTACACAAAGGCCATGGGCCCTATATAATGTAATCATTTAGGTGGAGCCCATGATAACCCTTAAATTAGAGGATGATATTCTGTTTGTAATTTGTAAAAAGGGGATGGTACCCATTCTCCTTGTATGTAAATAAGGAAATGCCCCTATCAAATAAAATTGTAATAAGGCTAAGCCTTTCTATTGATCAACTTGACATTCGTCCCGGCAAAGACTAGAGGTTTTCTTCTCCATTATTTCCTACCAGTGCTCGCACTGAATGAAGATTTATGTACCTTATTTTATAGTTAATAAAATAATTCTGGCCTCATCCTTTTACTGATAAAAAAGAAAAAACCTAAATAAATTTAATTTTTCATATAATTAAAATTAAAATTAAACTTTAAATAATTACATTATTAAAATAAATTTTATTTAATTTTAATATTTTATTTAAATAAACTTTAAATTTAGTTTTCAATTAAATTATTTAATTTTTTCTATTTTTTTTTAAATAGATTTTTATTTGTTGTTGACATTTTGCAATGTTCTAGATTTTTAAAAGTTTTACTTTTTTTGGATTTTTTGGACCTTTAAATCTACCACTAAACCCATAGCTAATAGACAAGTGACGACAAAATGATGTGTAGTGCCCACCCATAGTTTTATTTTTTAGTTTTATATTGCCAAACTCTTTTAGGCCACTTTTATGTGTGCATTGATTATTTTAGTTATTATATGGTTTTGTATGTATGACACTACATGGTGATTTGATGATTGGATAATTATGGATATTATATATATTTACAGTTAGATGATATTAGTTATTTTGATGATAATTATCTATATACGTAAAATGATGTTTATGGTAATGATTCTTATTTACCCCATACAAAATATGTGTATGGTTATCATGAATTCTTTTACTTCCTATTTGACATGTTTGATATGGTTGAGGGACAGAGTCATAGTTGAAGGATTTGAGCAATACAAATCCACAAAACCTGAAGAACACCTGCATACAAAAACATGTCACAAAGAGGTAGAGACAAGAAGAGGGCAAGGGTTTGTCTTTGAAAATATGAAGAGTATATTTCCAGAATGAAAAACCATATAAAATATACAATGGATCAATCCTTATAAAAGGAGATTGAAAACCTAAAAGGGAAACCCTAAGAGGTAAACATGCATTTAATAATTAATTTAATTATTAAATGACTAATACATGTGCATAAAGTGAAATCTTAAGAAAGGAGTAAAGTTAGTTTACTTAACATAATTAAATTAATACTTTACTCTAACACCCCCCTAAGATGAGAAACAATGTAGCTACAAACAATGCAAGAAGAAAGAAAAGGAATCTAGAGTGCTGAAAGCAAAAAATGGGTCTTGACAACATGGCCCGATGAGGTACCCAACACAACCAAATTTTTGTAAAATAGAAAAATAGGGAAAACCACATGGTAAAAAAACCTAAGCCAAGAAGAGATATAAATATAAGGAAGGAAGGCCTCATCACTGAGACCCCCCAAGGACAACTTCCTGCACCCCAAGCATAGAATGTAGCTGAAGATACCATGGGGATGTAAAAGGTTTAGTGAAGATGTGAACAACTTGCTCAGTAGTGAGATTGTAATCCAAACTCAGAGAGCCATCTTATATCAAAAGCTTGATGAAATGCATATGAAGCTCAATGTTCTTGGTCTACTGATGCTCAACTAGGTTGTGGGAAATGTGTATAGCACTTTGACCATCACACTAAAGAAAAGTGGGACTATCAGGAGGAAAACCAAACTCTGTCATGAATTACTGAAGCCATAAAACCTCCTAACTAGCAAGCACAATTGCTTGGTACTATGCCTTTTGTAGATGATAATGCATGATCTATTTGCTTCTTGCAAGACTATGTGATAGGACAAGAACCAAGATGGAAAACAAAGCCAGAAGTAGACCTCTGATCAATAATATCACTAGCCCAATTTGAGTTTGTGTAACCAAAAATGCGAGGATCCCCTGATGTATAGTGAATGCCATAAAAAATTAGTACCCCAAATGTACATCAAGATATGTTTGGTCTGTTCCCAATGAATATCATGAGGATCATAAGAGAATCTAGAGACAAGGCCAACCGCAAAGGAAATATCAAGATGAGTGTGTGTCAGGTACAACAAACTATGCACTAGTTACCTGTATAATGTGGAATACACTATAGGAGTCTAGAGTAAGTGGTACATAAAACAAAACCTGATTGAAAAGGTGTGGGAGAAGGATTGAAATAAAGCATGTTTAACCTTTGAAGCATATCAAGATCATACTTTTGCTGGAGTATGGAAATCCCATCCAAAGACTCAATAACTTGTAGGCCCAAAAAATAGTGTAGAAGTGTAAGATCTTTCATCTCAAACTACTCTCTCTCAATGTGTGCCAAACACTCCGAATCATAGAGGATGAGCTACCTATAATGATGAGATCATCAACATATAACATAAGTATCAAAAGATAAGCCCTATAACCCTAAATTTACATTATAGGATTAGAATTCCAACATGTGAAGTGGGAGGCAAGAAAAAGATAATCCATCTTCTCATACCAACCCCTAGGGGCTTGTTTGAGACCATATAGAGACCTTCAAAGTTAGTACACCATAGAATATTCCTACACAAAAACCCTGAGGCTGCTCCATATAGATCTTCTCTTGTAGGTTCCCATACAAAAAGGAACTCTTTACATCCATCTGATATATTGTCCATCCCTGAGAAGCTGGAAGACAGAGTACAAGGTGAATAGAATTCATCTTAGTGATAGGAGAAAAGGTCTCAAAGTAATAAATAACCTCCACCTTTTAAAAATCCTTCACAACAAGATGTGCCTTATACCTATCAATAGAACTATCTGTAGAAAACTTGGTATGGTACACCCACTTACACCAAACCAACTTCCTTTCTTTCAGAAGAGGATAAAGATCCCAAGTGTGATTCTTTATCAAAGAAGAGTACTCCTCATCCATAGACCTATCCCTCTTAGGCTGATGTGTGACATCTTAAAACCTTTTAATATCATATGAAATAGCATGACTCAATAAACTACTACCAGATGTTTGAGCATGAGTGCGATGAGTATTTGAAGGATCACCTACCAATGGTCCAGCTACATCAACAATATCACAAACCCACTTGGGAACATGTTGAGCATTTGGTAGAGGTGGATCATCATCTAAATCTTCCTTAGAGGATATAAAATCCTATAGAGGATAAGAGGAAGTACTAGGTAGTGAAGAAGAAGTTGATGATGGAGGATCCATATGAGGATAGCACTCATCAAGCAGAACATCTTGCTAAAACAAGACTTCTCTAGAATCAGGATCAAACAACCTATATGCCTTCACATCCTCATAGTAGCCAACAAATATGAGTGGTTGGATCTTGTTGTCCATGGCTTTCCCATGAGTATCTAGAATAAATGCCCAAGCATCACTACCAAAAACTCACAATGTAGAAACATTAGGCTTGACATGAGTACAAGCCTCCTCAGGATTCATTTGTCATGATTCCTTGTGAGGAATCTGATTCTAAATATAGTTGGCACAATTGATAGCCTCAACCCAAAGGAAGCACTCATAGCTCAAGATTGTTGCATACTATTGGCCATCTCCCATAATGTTCTATTCTTTCTCTCAATAGTCCCATTCTGCTAAGGGGTATGAGGAACTGTGAACTGATGTTGTAAACCAAGCTTAGTGCAAAAATCTCTAAAAGATTGATTCACATATTCCCCCCATTGTCAGTGTGTATACGCTTGATAGAAATAACATATTACTTCTCTACAAATGTCTTAAAGATTGGAAATGAATCAAAGACATCAAACTTGTACATCAATAAGTACACCCATGTGCATCTGGAGAAATCATCTATGAAGGTAAGTATATATGAGGCACAAGAAAAAAAAGGAGTGGGAAATGACATAAGATCAGTATGGATCAACTCAAAAGGTGATATAGCATGTGATGATCTACCTATCAAAAAGGGATCTCTATGATGTTTTCCAAGAACACAACCACGACAAACATCATCAGTACAAGAGATCTATGGTATCCCAATCACTAGCTCCTATGTACTCATCTTTTGTAGATATTTGTACTTGACATGGCCGAAATTCTCATGCCATAGCTTGCTCAATATGTTTTCATGAGCAAAAAGAGAAACACCTATGGAATCAGATGTCTCAAAGATATAGAACTTGTATAAGTGAGTCTCTAAATCAACACTCCCAATAGAAACAACCATATCAAGATCATGGAGGTCTTGAATAACCACATCATGTGGGGAGAACTAAACTCTCTTACCAGAGCCAGAATGGAAAATTTGATAAAAAGATAGGGGATTCATAGAAATGGCTAGAGCCAAAAAAAACATCCTGTAGAGAATCGTGATTCAATGAAACAACTCCAAAACCTATAACTAAAAGAAGTGCTGAGTCACCAACTACAATCTATGTAGTAACACTTTGAGCAAGTGAGGTAACCAATCCAGGTGAGTGTGACATATGGTACAAAGCACTGGAATCAATGATCCATGAGATAGTGGAAGACAAAGCTCGAGCATAAAGAGCATGTCATTTCCCTACGGGAGAAGGTGGAAGCTTCAGAGAAGCAATACTATATTGTTGCATGGCTTCTTCTAAAGCCTCAAGTTATTTCCAACACTTGGAAATTGGATGCCCATCCTTGCCACAAAAACTGTAAGGATCACCTATGTACTTCATAGTCTTGGAGGAAGACTGACTAGAGTTGAAGTTTTTCATTTCAAAGTGGATTTATTGGGATTAGATTTTGGAGGTGGCTTGAAAGAATATTCACTGCCAGCTAAATTTGTTTTGGGCTTGGGATTCTTCTTTTTCTTTCCCTTGGATGGTTGGGAAACCAATGATTCATTATTTGATCCTGTTAGAGAGTCCAATTGGGTAAGCTTGGCCTTCTCTCTAGTCAAATGATCATAGAACACCTCAAAATTGGGCATGGTGAATCTAGGTCCCAAAGCATCCATGGTAGAATGGAAGGTAGAAGAGAAAATATAAAAGTTTCTCTGAAGCTTAGAAAGAATCAAATGAATGCAATCTTTATTAGTCTTATTATTTCCACATCTATGTAACAAAGTCTCTTCTATTTGAAATTCATCAGGAAGTCCTCAATGGAGGGAAAATAATCAAGTACAGGGGGTCTAGAGGTAATATCTACCTCAATCTGAAGTGCTCTGAACTCATTGATGGTACCAAATAAGTTCTCAAAATTAGCCCACTTCTCTTGAGGTGTAGTGTACTGATCAAGATGAAATTGAAAACTATCTAAAACTAGTAGAGAAATCAACCCCATGGCCTCATCCATCTTGTTCCCGTGCTGCATGACCTCAAAGGGACTTGTTAATACTGGCTGCACTACATCTAAACAAGACCGCAACCCTTTTGAATAGAAAAGTCATGTCATTAAGGTTTTCCATGTGTGATAATTATGTGGGGTTAGAATTTATAGATAAGAAGAGGTCTGGTCCATTTTTTAGAAGGGGTTTGTTTTGATGTATATCTGGTTTACCAAAGTATATGATAGAAAAAAGAAAGAAAAACACCCTTGCAATGCAAATAATTGAACCCCAGAGGCTAGAAAGATTTGCTTATACAAGAAAAAGAATAAAGGCTTCAGATATGAATCAAGTGTACCTAGAAAAAAATTTGATGAAAAATGGTAGAGATCTGGATAGTGCTCAAGAAGATATTTTTGACGCTTCTTCCAGATCAAAAAATGTAGCTAATTTGAGCAAATTAGGCCCCCTGGAATGCAAAAATGATCATCTGGATTTGATAGAATAAAGAAATATGGAAGAAAAATATAGATTAAACCTCATGAGAACATTGGGCTCGGAACTATCTTTCTGACAATATTTCATTTTCCAAAAAATGATGATTGTAGCTCCGGTTACACCAATTTTAGTGCAAGGGGCTCCTAAAGAAAAAAAATCTTCCAAAAAAATTGGAGAGGCTAAAACAAAGCCCTCTTTTGCAACACATGATCAAGGGCTAGGTGGTGGGAGCTAGCGGCTTGTTGGTAGCTTAATTGTTGGCTGTTAGCCATGGCGGTGACCGCTGCGGGATCCCGATGGTGATCCCGACAAATGGTTGACCTGTGGTGGAGTGTAGACGACACAATTTTTAAAAAAATTTCTATGCCAAAAACCTCAATTCATGCACAATTTTTTTGCCTCAGGATGCGTGCACAACAGTACGGTCCTAGGGAAAATTTTTTTGCCTCTCTCTGGAATGTTTTCCAAATCAGACGTATTTTATATTGAAATAGGGTTCTTGGGTGATGTAAGCTCAATAGTGTGGTCTGTTTGAGCCCAAAGTGCACCAAAAATTAGTGACCATCTAATTTCAATAAAAATACCTAAAAATGCCTAGATCTAAACCAACTAATCCTCTAATCTCTATTTCCTTCAAACATGAACAAGTTGTAGCAGATTAGGTTCTGATACCATGAAGGATTTGAGCAATAGAAATCCACAAAACCCGAAGAATATTTGCATAAAAAAACCTATCACAAAGAAGTAGAAACAAGAAGAGGGTAAGGGTTTGGCTTTGAAAATATGAAGAATATAGTTCCTAAATTAAAAACCATATCAAATATACAATGGATCAATCCTTATAAAAGGAGATCGAAAACCTAAAAGGGAAAACCCTAAAAGGTAAATATGCATTTAATTATTAATTTATTTATTAAATGACTAATGCATGTGCATAAAGAGAAATCTTAAGAAGGGAGTAAAGTTAATTTAATTAACATAATTAAATTAATACTTTACTCTAACAGTAGTTATATGCTTGCGGGATCCACACGATGTCTCAATCTCTGTCATTGCTTGTTACATATACATGTATGTATATGCTTGTCTTTTATGTAGGTTTGCAAGTACCGGGCATTGACTTCCCTAAATTATTAGGATGAGTGCTCCCTATCACAAGTCTCAATGGTAAGAGGGGAGAAAATGTTTAGATCCGAATCCCAACTTAATCCATTCTATTGTCTTGAAATACTGGACAAGTTTATGATATTTTACCCTTCCTGAATTAGTCTAGTTGATGTGAGTTTATAGTCTTTCCCTTGAGCATAGTTATGGTTTTATTAGTTTGACTTGATTTTTGGTTGGTTGATATATTTGTTATAATTAAATAATTTATTTAGATTAATTATGTGATTTGAATAAACTATATCTTGTTATATATAGTTATTTTAAATGAGGAACTATTTAATTAATAAAAACTAATTAGATATATTTATTAAATTTAAATATTTAATTAAAAGCTTATTTGTAGAAATAAAAGTATTTAATTAATGAAGATTAATTAAATACACTCTCTTAAAGATTTAATTAATTATCAAAATTTAAATTTTCAAATAAAAGATAATTTATTAATTGAAAATAAATTATCATGTGGAAAATAATATTAGACTAAATAATATTAATTTAATTTAATTTAAATAAAATTTAGTTACACAAATCAGTTAGAATAAATAAATAAAAGAATTAATTGATTGAGAGTTAAGTGGGTTGACATAAACAAGGAAGGCAAAACACTTGAGTTGCAAATTGGAATTGAGAGAATTATAGAGTTGATGAAAACAAGGCTATTGAGTTGAGTTGAGTTCCAAAATTTGCATAGTTGAGTTCAATTTTTATACTGGAAAGATTTAGCCATTATTCTCAACTCACGGGTTTGAATATTTGGGTGACATAATCGAATTAGAGATTTTTTCTGTGAAAGCTTGGAATTTTTTACATTTTTGGTCTTCGACATATTTCTTCAATTGGTGGTTTGAGGTAGTATTTAGAAACCATCGTTGTGTTAATTTTGGTTTTTCTGAAAGGTTATCTTCTTCGCACTTGTTAGATCTGGGTATTATGGTTATTTTATGATTTTCCTTTCATGTTGAAATTCTTGAATTAATTGTAGGAAACTTGGTGTTTGTGTAAATTCCATAATTGTATATTTTTTAAATTCAATTAGGGTTTGAATTGATAGTATTGTTAAAATTTAGAAAATTATTCGTATGTGAATTCCTCTTTGTTAAAATCTATGAAAGAAATTGTGGCTGGTAAACCCTAGGTTGAAAACCTACAAAATGTTGTTTTAGATTATTTGGATCTGTTAAAGACTTGGAGGAATTATTAAACAAAATATTAGAAATCGAAATTAATAGTTGATTGTGAAAATCTAGATTAAATCAATAGGGAAATCAAGTTCTCAATTTGTCTACACACACACACACACACACACACACACACACATCTGTGTGTGTGTGTGAGTATACATATATTACTATTTTAAAAAATTAAAAATTAAAAATCTTTGTTTGTGGGTGGGGAGACCAACCCCCACCCACTATCGCCACCCATGTTGAGGCAGCAATGGCTACTGGACAACAATCCTTTGCTATCGTGTGGCAATTGGGGGTCCGCCTTCCCCTTTTTGTGTATTATGTTAAATGTTTTAAAAATAAATAAACAATAAAAAATAAAAAATAAATTATATATATATATATTATATTATTTTTATTTAATATTGTGTGTGTGTATATATATATATATATATATATATATATATATATATATATATATATATATATATATATATATATATAATTTGGTGGATTTATTTAAATATTTAATTCTGTTAGCTTTTAATGTTGTTAAATTGGAAATGGTTTATTAGTGGCATTATCATTGTGATAATATTATAAAGGGATGATTTTTGTTCTTTTAATGGAATTGAGAGATTTAGTCGATTATTTTAATTAGACTTATGATCAAATTATATTATCTTTAGTAATTTTAATCCTAGGATCAATTTATTTTAATAATGTTATAAATTGATTTATTAGGTGTTAAAATTTAATTTAATAATTGTAATTATAGTTCATTACCGATTATTTAATAGATTTTTTTTTGTAATGAAGCTTTACAAATTAGTTTATTTATTAAATGCTATTGCATGTTTTATTTTATTTCTTCTATGTTTAGGTTAGAAGGGAATCTTTTACGTTAGCCTATTAGGTCTATTACCAAAGGCGTGGTTAGAGTTGTGTTTATTTTGTTTGCCTTGCATACTTCTATGACAATTGATCTTGTTGTGACCCAACCTTATGGAAACTGACTTTTATGATGAAAATTATTTATTATGTGTCCCTGTTATTATTTGGAACCTAATTTGGATATTATATTTTACAATGACCTTGAGTTATGGTTTTGATGCAGGAGCATCCTGGGTGTAAGAGCAATCTTGCATCACCCAAAAATATTTCTGGTTTCTTTTTCAATAAGGGCTATCTTACGCAGAGCTTCTATTTATGGAAACTTGCTATTTTTAGTAAGTTGGTCATACAATCTCAGAATGTTCTGATTTCATAGTTGGAGGTTCATCTCAGTCATTTCAGCCTACCAGTTGAGTTTCATTGCCACATCATCATTATTGGTGAAGTTATTGAGGTTTTTGGGTATGAAATCTTTCAGGTTAATTTTGAAGGCCTTAGAGGCTCGGGATCGTGATCGACCCCCAGCTGACTAGTGCTTGTGCATGTCAAGTATTGTAGAGCTCGTCATGGCATTTTCAAAAGGTGGTTACAATAGAAAAATGGAGTTACAGTTAAAAATTTATGGCCTCCGGAAGTTGGGTTACCTAAAATCATATTTTGTATTTCTTTTGAGCCAACCCTATTGTAATAATTGGGAAAAATAAATAATTCTATGTTTAGTCGGCCTAAAGGGCTAAATTTCTGGAACCTTCTCAGGCGGTGGAAATTACCTATATAAGAAAGGTCTGTAGTGTTGTCTTAGGCAGTTCAGAGCAGTTCAAAGTAGTTCTGGGTAATCATTTGAGGCTTTGTCCCTCAAAATATTGTAAGGAAGATGCCCATGTGGCTTTGTATATTGTAATTCTGAAAGTTTGTAATTCCACATTTGTGGAGATAATAAGAAGCCCATTTTCTATTCTTGCAAATTGTTGTTGTTCTATGTTTCTGTTATGTGTTTGTGGTATTAAGGGGAGCACCCTTCATCAGGTTTAGAGATTATGAACCTAGGGTAGGTTATCTAGGTGTTAAAAGGGAAGTGGCTTGCTTTGAAGGTGTTAGAGCCTGAAAGTAGCATTCTGGGTATCCTTAGTAGGTTACTTATTCAAGTGATAATATATATTAAATGTAGTTTAAAAAAAATTGATAAGATAATGGTTTCCTCACCCATGCCTTGAGTGCTAGTATAGGTTAATAATGTGAGCAGGAGAAGATTCTTTCCCATCTAGTAGTGGCAGTGAGTTTTGCATGATCGGTTATCCTTGTCTACACAAGAGGATTTTAGGTTCTACATATGATCATGCTTGGAAGTTGGAGTCTAGTGAGATCATTCGAAGGGGTTGATATATGTGATGACACTTTCCTTATTTCATCTTAGGTTTCCTACATGTATTGGTTTCCTCTCGATTAGTATGTGTACCTTTGATTCTAAGATCTACCCTTTAGATATGAACTTCTAGGATCTTTTCCTAGTTTTATTTGATTAGTTTGGTATTGTTATTCAAGTGAGATATGATGTTATCTCCTCAACACAATGGGAGTGGAACCATAGGTTTCCATGAGGTTGGAAGGTAGTGATTCTTTTACCATTTAAGACTTTGAAATTCTTGTACTAGTCCTGGATGATCCCTATTGCATTTTCTTTCTATCCTATCTTCTTGGAGACTTATCCTTATTCTTTCTCTATTTTGTACTTTGTATTTAATCATAATTACATGCCTTGTGACTTGTGCAGTAGATGTTGGGGATTATGTATACTTTATTATTCAAATGTATTTATGATGTAATATGTAGATGATTTAGATGATTATTGTAATTAATAGATGTAATTATATCTAGGTAGTTTCTATGTCAAGGAACCCTTGAGATTTGTAATCTAAAACTAAAATTTTGTTTATGTGTACTTATGGACTTTATGTTTTACTTCCACTTAATTATTTATTATTGTTTGTAAACACTTAAGAAAAAAATTATTCTACAAACTTAGTAACATGTTTTAGGTTAATATCTCCTAGTTTCCCTAGTGGGGAATTACAATTGGTATCACAACCCATGTTGTAAACACTGGAAACTATGGGAATTTTGTGTTCCTATTAGATGTCTAGTAGTTCAAACATGAAACAAAACTTAGACATATAACACTTTTGTATTTCAGACCATTGTTTTACAATTTCTTCATGTCTTAATTATTTTGTTCTTCTTGTTGAATATTGTAGGAAAGATGGTCACTATTTAACTAGATCCATTGCTAGAGGCTGAAGTGGAGACCGTAGTAGAGGACATGGAAGAAGAAGACTTCCTAGACCTCCTGTGAGTTAGAGAGTTGGGGAGAGAAGGGGAGAGGATGGTGGTGAACATCTAGGTGATTTAGGAGAACTTAATGCTATGCAGATTCTCTTGACTATACTAGAATGTCTACTTGTGCAAGACAAGGATGAATAGGAAGCATCACACCATTCTAATAATGAGGAGAGACAAAGATCCAAAATTTTGAAAAGGAGGGACACTACTGTCAATCAGGGAGATGTAAAGGCCAATCAGATGAGAGTCCTTCTAAGATCATGACCTCCTCCTTTTAAAGGTATTTTCATTGGTTTCAAGGTAGAGACTTGGCTCATTACTTTAGATCGATGTTTCACCATGAATTAGTTCGATACCAATCTTAAGGAAATATGTGTCATTATGATCCTTGAGGGTTTTATAGCTTCTTGGTGGAAAATTGAGAAAAAATTGGGACTTACCATGGAGACTGTCACTTGGGAGCTTTTCCTTGATAACTTCTATGAGCGTTTCTTATTTGATTTGTGGTAGAAATAGTGTCCAAATAAGTTCCACAATCTATGACAATTATCTATGTTTTTTCAAGATTACAAGCGTCATTTCTTTGTGCTCAAGACCTATGTAGTATTTAGTGATCACTTATGTTATAATATTTCATTAGGGGATTCAATGGCCACATCATCAGAGGGGTTAAGGTTTTTGAACCAAAGACCATCAAGGAAGTGGTTATTAAGGCTACTTTGGTAGAGGCAAATTTGGCTTTAGGGCATGGTGGATAGATAGGAGTTTAGACTAGTGTTCCTACACCTTTAGGCTATAGAGGGAATCACAACCAGGGTAGAGGGAACTTCAAGAAACCTCCTCCCTATTTTCATAGTTAGCAATAAAAGGGGATGAATCCTCTAGCTCATAATGATGGTTGTCACTCTAAGAAATTTTCTAACTTTTCACGCAAGAAGCAAAATCAGCCTAGTTAACTTTCATAGAGCACACATTTAGTTATGAGAAGAGGTATCTATAAGTAGTCTAGTGCACCCTTCATTGGGTGAGGTCACAAAAGAGGCAATTGTTTCTTCTCATGTGGATAGCATGGTCACATTACAATGAATTACCCTCAGCGTGTATCATTGTTTTTAGGATAGAGACCTACAACTTCTAAGCCTACTATAGGGAATGTTGGAATATCTCACAAGGTATTTGCAGTAGTGGACTATCGTCATGCAGAACATTATGGAACTATGGTAGAGACTTCAGGAGCCACTAAAGGTATTTCTCTTTCTCTTTTATTTGATTTAGGAGCTACAAATTCTTTTATATCTCCTTTGGTAGTAGATAAATGTGGGTTGGTGGCAATAAATAAATACATTGGGTGGTGTTAACTCTTTTTCATGTAGAATCACCAATTTTTCTATTAAGCTTGACTCTTAGGTTCCTAATTCTAGATTCTTACAAGGAAAAGGCTAATTGATAAGGACCAAGTCCTTCTTCTACTTTGGGCTCCACAGACCCAGGCAGGTGTACCTATCTTTGGACTCACTCCTTCACAATGAAATCCTATAGTGGATTAGGGGTTCTCACAATGATTCACTAATGTCTTTTTCTGCAATTGATGCAGAGCTTAGAAAGCCAATCCATGATATTAATAGAAGTAAAAAATCATTGCAGAAAAATGGCAAATGTGACAAGGATAAACTACTTCTTTTTGAGCTTTGAACTCGAGCAGGTTAACCCATGTCAGATCTACTTCTTGAAAGGATCACAACATTAGTTCATATCCTTGATACAAAAATTATCTTCTTAGTCATTCAAACATACATGAAAGTAAATAATCATTTAAGTTTTGTTGATGATGAGATCCCTGCAAATCAAGGATAGACCAGTGCCTTATCCTAGGGTATAGAGTCAAATAGTGAAACATACATTTACATAAATCTTCTAAATGAAACACAAACAAATCCCACATGAAATGCCTTACAATTAATCCTCTCTTAAACACATTTGATCATCAAATTCTTGCCAAACTCCTAAGCTCTCAGAAATGAACCTAAAGACATTACCCTTTCCTTGAAAGGAACTAGAGATTAAAATCACAGATACCTTGTAAATGGTATATCAAAACTACCTTACAGATTCAATACACAAAAGCCATAGAATTCAAACAAGAAGACAATTGAAATCATGCAAGGGAATTCTATTGTATTCTAGTAAAATTTAACTGCATCAATACATTTCAAAATCTAACAAAATATTCTAAGATTTCAACAATGGAGCCAAGCCTCCCTCTACAGTATTTTTTCAATATCCTTTCAAAGAGTAAAAATGTACTATATATAACATAGCCATCTTGGAATCCTTGAAAGGATGCAACAAGCTTTGGATGGCTAGAAAAGATCCTATGCTAGAGACAAGATTACAAACTGACAAACAGATTGTAACAACACATTACAAAAATCTTTTCTCAACAATTCCGCAGGTGGCATCTTTGTCTAAAGATATTTCAAAGTAGTTGCTGAATTCACTACATGAATGATGACCGCTATTCCAGCTGACTTACATCATCCTTTGTTTGAAACTTTCACTCCCTCAATTTCTAGATGAGGTGCTATCTATAGCTCTATTCTTCCTCTTCCTCTATAAGTTGGACAACTGGCCTCTTTTTCTTCTTTATTGTTAGCTTCTCCCAAGCCACTACTTCATCATCTTATGGCCAGTTGTAAGTCTGCAATTCTTGTAACAAGCTGACTTGCTTGTCCCACATGGAGTCAGTTATATTTTTGGCTTCTGCCACAAAGCGTATGCAATCATTTTCAATTTTAAAAAGACTGTCAATGATGTTATTACACCTCTCAAAATCCAAAGTATTTTCATTATGAAGGAAATCATCTCGTGTAATCACCAACTGATCCATTGATAGTTTCCATTCCTCCCACCTGATTAGGTTTCCATTGTCATCACATACCGCAGGTAGATACTTGCTATAATGTTTATCAAACATAAACAACTTAACCCTCACCTGGTTGGACTTACCTTTAAAAAACTTTGAAACAACATTGATTAAGCCAATCTTCTCAAAAACTTCTATAACTACTCCAGGGATCTGAGGCTTATGCTCCTGTAGGCTATCAAGTTTATCAAACAACAAACTTCTTCTAGACCAATTACTATGAAGTGGCTCCAAAGCAGCCAATGATTCATTTATCTTTCTGTTGGTCTCGTGCAATTGGCTGACTGATTGATAAACTATATCCATTTTCTCTATTATCTTATTTCACCTGTATTGCACAATCTTTGACATGGTGTCCAAAGATGCCTCTATCCTTACCTTATCCAAATCTTCAGTAGGTCCCTTAGGTACTTCTTCATCAATTTGAATTGGGACCTCAATCTGCACAGGGGGAACAACAACTACCTTTGAAGCTTCTTCAAGATTAACTTTTACCTCTGCCAATTCATCTTCTAGCTGCTTGATCTTTATCAATTTTAAATCTCTATCCTTGGCCACCAAGTTTTCACTTTCAAATAACTTTGAGTACCTTTCAGATAATTGAACTATTTTTTCCCCATTCAGGTTAGCCCAATGAGTTATTGCTTTAGAAACTTCAAGGTCAGTTGTATTCTGCATAGTCCAAATAATCTGATTCCCTTCCATTTTATCCTCTATACTCAATAGGGATGGCTTTTGAGTCCTAGGGGCCATGGACCACATTGCAACACCTTGAGACTTAGGGTCATAGCCACTTCCTCTTATCATATCACCAATGTGAACCTCATATGACAGGCTGCCTTGCGGTTGCTTTCTTATTTGATCTATGATGAAAGTAGACGTCAGATCCCATCCTGGAGTCAATAGCATTCCACTTCACTTGACCAGTTGTCTAGCTTCATCTACAATTATGGCATCAAGGCTAGGATCATAAGAATTTAAGGCTCTCAATGTCTCTTCACTTGGCTCCATACCTTTAGGTAGAAGTTTCCTCACTTCTTATTGCTTATTCGAAATAAGGAAACTCTTGAATTCATCAGTTTTAATAAACTGGTCATCACTCAAAAATTCCTCCTGATAGACCTCTCTGATATCCCTTTCTAACCACAAGGATTGTTCCTTATCTACTTCATCAGTGGCCACCTTCTTTCCTTCTCTTATTACTTTTCTCAATTGGTGATGGTAAACCCTATCAAATGGCACTAGAGCAGATGCTCTATCAATTGTTCTCTTTTTTTTTTCCTACCTTGAAGGCTCTCCTACCTCAAGCCTTGATTTCTTCAAGGGTGGCTCTGGAGTATCCCCTCTTTCTGGTTGGTCTTCAACAAACATAACACTTTGTACATCTTCCATTTGTGGTGGTCTGTCCCCTTCTTGTGACTCATCAAAAAACTCCTCTTGATTAGAAGATGAATAGTCTTTTGTTTTCTTTGGTTGACTCTGGTCAATCAACTTCTCCAACTGATTTGATAGAGTGTCATGCATCTCTATCATCTTGTCAATTCTTTCTACATAGGGAAGGTCAGGGAAGAAACCCGCAAAAGGAAGCTGGGCTGCCATCACTTGTTTTGACAAGTCTATCAAATCAAAGTACCTGTTCTATCTACTTTTGACCTCATCATCATCAATGATATTTCTGACTACATCTTCCTCGTCCAAGCCTTCATGTTCTTTGTTCACACCAATGTTTGGGATGTATAGCAGCCTGGTAGTTTTGATAAAGCCCTCGGGATCTACATGTCTACAAGCACCAGTAGCCATTTTGAACTGATTTAACCATGTAGTAATTTGAGGAAATGCTCTCTTTCCTACCAAGAAGTCACCTACCTTGAATTGCCTAGGTGTGAATGTACCCTTCCTGTGAGGGGCTAGAATTTCCTTATCTGTCCACATCAATTGCGACACAAATTCCAAACAAGCAACCCTTGGAGGCACAAATTTTGGTAATAGATGTGGGGGTTGGGGGCAACCGTAGACTCTCAAAATTGTAGCATTCTCCCCCAAGTAAAAATCACCCCAATTGTGATCTCCCTCCCATTTGTTCACAAACTGCACTAGTCGTAGGAGCCTAAGGACCCTTGGGGATATCCTTGTAGTATTTACACCTAACATCCTTATAAGAGGATAAAAAATAAAATTTTGAAAGAGACAAAAATTACCCTCATTGGAGGTAGAATTCCACATCCTCACCCATAATTGCACCTGATTATACTGGCCTTCAAAGTTGAACCTTGGCTTCAACATGTTCGAATCAAAACTATTAATATTAAAGAACAAAATCAAGTGCATTAGCAAAGAATAATGCATGAACTTAATTGGGCTCTTACTATCCTTGAAATAAATCAAACCCTCATGCATTTCAATGATATACTAGATGTAATCATAGTCAGTATTAACCAAAGTATTCTGGATGTCTAGGATAATCATGAAAAGATTAGCTGGTAAAAACTTTGCATCCCCATCAATTCCCAAAACCCTACACAACCCATAACAAGTTTGCTTCATGTAATGCTGAAGGGACTTAAATTGGTAAGGGGCATTCATGTGATCAGGGAGGGGAGCTATATACTTATCTTGTTTTGGGATATGCTTCGTTATTTGGTCCTTCACTATCCCTATGTTCTTCTTATACCTCTCCTTTTCTTTGCTCAGGTTGATTTCAGTAGAAGTGGATGTATAGACATTAAAAACCTTCATGAATGAACCCCTATCAAGAGTAATGAAAATTAACTGGTCCTCTTTCCTAATAGTCTTAGAAATAGGGTCGTAACACCTAGCTAGAGCAATAATTAAATCCGCATCCAGGAACACATCAGGCACTACTAATTTCCCTAACCCCAAAGCCCAACCATTACATACAGGGATATGACTATCTCTATTTTTATAAAAGAAGTTAAAGATAGTATAACCTATGGTATTTGGTGTAATAGGATCTCTGCAAAACCCTAGAACATCTTCGAAAACATCATCAGGAGCTCTCTTGTTCTGATTGGAACCAGGTAGCAATTTTAGAAACTTGTCTAAATAATTAGGCTTTCCCTTGTCTTCACCACCTTTAGATTTTGCTTCACTACTGGAAGATGATACACTTCTCTTAGGTTGACTCATCTTTGCTATAGAATTATCTTCAATCTCTGCAAAATGGATTCACTTGGCACTCAAAAATCACTTCAGGATGACACAATTCTCTTCGAATGATTTTGGACATAGGAAACAATGAGCTTAACTTATTTATCAACACAAATCAAGTGTGTACAACTACCAGAATCATTGCAAATCTCCTTAATTTCTCCTGCATTCAATTTTGCATGTCATCAGTTTTCAAAATGGAGCTAGCCAATGTACAGATGTTGACAGATAGATTTTAAAAAACTCAAAAACAAGACAAAGAGGCAAATGATTAAGATCCTACACTTTAAACCTGTTTACATCATGCAATCTTCCTTTGAAACTGATTGGATGGCTCATTAGTTTACTTTCCAGCTTGATACTGTACTTTATCCATGCAGGCAACGGTCCCTTTTCTTTTCTTTTATTACCTTTTCCAACTAGGTCGATTCAACGAATCCGTGACTAAAAGCCTCTTGTGATCGCTGAATGCAATGTTAACCCTAGCATATATTCAAGGAACTAGCGACCAGAGTCTTCGTGGGTTCTCAAAATGCAACCCTTAACTCATGATACTTTTCATGAATTAGCGAACACAGTGACACCCTTCGAGCACTTGAGTGCAGTTATTATTTGGCGAACCAGCGAACAAAGACATCTCGCATTCTCTTAATGTCATAGCTAACTGTTAAATCTTTTGGAGATTTAGTGAACAAAGGGTTCACACATTCACTTAATGGATCACTTAACCACTAAATTACTTGGAGAACTGGTGAAGCCTTTACTCTCTGAATCGCTGAATCTTTACTTTACCATCATCTTTATTTTGAGATTCTAAATGAACCGTTGATCTTGTCGATGATCTACGACTATCGCTAGTTCACTGAAATATTTGATCCTTGGTTAGATTATGAGATTCAGCAAACAAAGGGTTCACTGAATCGCTAGATCATATTAAACACTGAGTATTTCAATCCATGATTAAATGACTGAAGACTTAAAACTTAGCCAATGCTTTTATTCACGCATTCACCAAATGATTATGCCCTTTACCTTTTCCTTTTAGAGAACCTACGACCACATGATTCTCTGAATCACTAAATCATTTAGCTTCTTACTAATTTATTCCAAGAACAAGCGAACACTTGAAACAACCCGGTCCGCCAAATTCTTCATACCAAACTATCGGGGCTGCCAAACATAGAAGTTTTTACATAGTTGCTCATTCCCCAAATGAAACATGTAGGACCGAATAATATCTAAGATTAAACCACAACCATCAATCCTGACAATGATCTACGGTGTTTTCCAAGTCACTAGGTTATTTTTTTCCTTAACCACTAAATTCAGAGAATGAGTGATAACCGTTGTCGCCAAGTCGCTGAGTGTAAGCAATGAACCACCAAGGAATACATGAATTGGAGATAATGCATTTGCCGAATTTCCAGATGTTTTTTGATAAGCACCGGATCTTTGGAGACTACATGAACAAAGACAACACTTAGCATTTTTAACATATTCTCTAGTTCACTGAATGGTTGAGGTGTTAACCGGGAGACTTAGAGACCACACGACTAAAACAATGCCTAGCACAAGATTGACTTGTTCGCTGAATCGCCAAATACTATATCAGACATGCTATGACCTTTTCCAATTCAGCGAACACATAACATTTAACACATGCATGATTTAATCATCTTAAGTGACTTAAAAAGGTAACAATGAAATAGAAGAATAAGGGCTAATCATGAGGACTTTTGCATGAATTCAACATTTTCAAGGACATGACCTAGGGTAAGGATTTTTGAAGTGGCTATGACAATTTTTTGAAAAACTTTCAACACCTGTACCTAAGAAAACTTCACAGACCAGAGGACTAAACCAATGTTTGGACAAAAACCTCAGAAAATCAAGAATATACCCAATAGTGGCTCTATCTGAGGATGCTTGATTGCACAATCATAACAATAATTTATGAATCTCTAGGAGGTAGAAAACAAAACCTTAACCTAAAATAGGAAACAAAAACACAACATAAACAAACACACCTATACATATATACAAACCTACTGTGCATGGAAAAAGAATTAACTGAAGAAAAATTTCAGGAATTGTCCATGCATTGGCAATTCCTGCTCTTCACTATCTAAATTTTGCAAGAAATATGAGTCCTTACCATGGGTTTGATGAACAATATAAGGTCCCATCCATAAAGACTCAAATTTTTTGTGTTTCCCTTTATCTTCAGCCCTGGCATTCCATTGGAGAACCATATCACTAGGCTAGAATTTTCTCATAGTTGCTCTCTTATCAGAAAGATATTTGATCTTCTACTACAACTTCATATTTTCCTTTTGTCCTTCCCTCCTATTCTCATCTAATTCAATCAGCTGAACCATTCTGTCCTGCAGTGGATCACTGATTTCCATGTCCTCTTCTTGCATAAACTTATAGATTGGAAGGAGGTTATTTACTGGCAACCTTGATTTTGCACCATATACCATCTCAAAAGGGGACTTACCAGTAGCCCTCTTCTTAGAAATTCTATTAGCCCATAGTGCTAACTTTAATTTTACATGCCAGCTTCTCTTATTCTTGTCTAGGGTTTTCTTCAGAATCTGCAAAATACTCTTGTTGCTGGATTTAGCCTGTCCATTGGCCTGTGGATGATAAGGGGAGGAATAAGACATTACTATGTCCATTTCTGAACAAAAATCAGTGATCTCCTATGACCTGAAGCTCATAGCATTGTCAACAACCAATTTAACAGGGACACCAAATTTGGTGATTATATTGTTCATAAAAAATTCAATCACAATAGCACTGGTTGCCCTTTTGGTTGGAATGGCTTCAATCCATTTGGTAAAATAATCAGTAGCCACCAAAATGTGACTATGTCCCCCACTAGACTTCTCAGAGAACTCTCCAATAAAATCCATACCCCACATTGCAAAAGGAGCTTCTGCAACAACAGGGTTCAATAATAATGCACTTGAGAATTTCAATTTTTTAGAGAACCTTTGACAAGGTTCACATTTCCTCACATAAGAATGAGTGTCTTTGAACAACACAGGCCAATAGTATCCTGCTCTTAAGATTTTATGAGTTGTTGATCGAGCAAAATGATGTCCTCCACACATTCCAGAGTGCATTTCTTTCAACATTTTCTTTGATTGGTGCTTATCTAGACAAAAGAGTAAAATACCATCATTATCCTTCGAGTATAAATCACCCTGGATCAACACATATCTCTGAGCTTGCAATCTCAGACTCCTTCTTTGATTATCATTTAAGTCAGGTGGACATTTAGCATTTTTAATAAAATAAATAACATCCTTGTACCAGGGTTGCATTTCAATACTAGTAATCATATCAATGTTATCAGCAACATTATTTACTTGGACAAGGTCCATATTTTCCTCAGTCATTAACTTAGCAAGTCCCAATCCTCTCACCAATTTGGTAATATGAATTTCTAGGTCAAACTCTTGAATCCTGTTTATCCATTTGCACCTCTTTCCTATGACTTCACTTTGTGTTAAGATATCCTTTACTGCAGCATGAGGCACATAAGCACTAACCTTTGCGCAGACCAAATATGGTCTGAAAGCTTTGATCGCCTTCACAAGTGCATAGGTTTTCTTTTCCATTAGTTCATAATTTAATTCAGCAGACTGTAATGACTTGCTGAAAAAGGCTATAGGATGCTCATACCCTTCTTGATCCTTTTGCAAAAGGATAGCTGCAATAGTATGAAAAGATGCAAAAGAAAATAGAGAAAATGGTTTCAAGTAATCAGGTGATACCAAAACCGGGGCCTCTTGAATTTCTTGTTTGATTTTTACAAAATCTTGCTGAGCTTCAAGGTTCCATTCAAACTTCACTTCCTTCTTTAGGAACTTTACTAGAGGCTTGACCAATTCTACAAAGTTAGAAATGAATCTTCTTACAAAATTAATCTGTCCCAAGAATGACTATACACTTTTTATGTTCTTTGGTGGAGGGACCTTTTGAATCACTTCTACTCTTTTAGGATCAATCTTGACTCCTTCTTTTGACACTATGTGTCCAAGTAACTTCCCCTCTGTCACAGCAAACTGACACTTTTTGGGATTCAAAGACACACCAAATTCTAAGGCCTTAAGAATGACCTTCTCCAGATGGGAACAATGATCCTCAGCTTTTTTGGAATAAGCAGTGAGATCATCTTGATAAACAACCATTAAAACATTTATCAACTCCTCAAATGCAACATCCATGGCTCTCTCAAATGTTGCTCTAGCATTTTTCAGACCAAAAGGCATGTGAACATATACATATGTTCCCCATGGGGTTGTAAAGGCTGTCTTAAATTGTTCTGATTCTTTGACCAGCACTTGATTATACCTAGTGAAACCATCCATCATTGACAAGAGTTCACATCTAGTCACCCTATGTAGCATAGCCTCCATATAGGGCAATCCATAGTTATCCTTAAGTGAAGCCACATTCAGGTTCCTGAAATCAACACAAAGCCTAATATCACCGTTCTTTTTCCTTACTGGCATAAGATTTGAAACCCAAGTTGAGTGCCTAATTGGTTCAATAATACCAGCATCTCTCAACTTTGTCAACTCAACTTGCATCTTGGTAGCCAATAAAGGGTTAATGGGTCTCTGCTTCTATCTAAAAGGCCTGGTTTCCTCTTTTAGAGGAATTTCATGCTGAAACAGGTCAGCCCTATAAGCTTTGAGGTCATCATAGAACCAAGCAAATACATGCTTATATTTTTTCAAAAGTCTAATCAGATTTCCTCTGATCTCTTTGCTCAGTTTCTTGCCAATGGATACCATTTGTGGGGAGTTTTTTGAACCCAAGTTTATTTCCTCTAAGTCCTCCATTTTAGTGTTAGACTTCTGAGATAGAAAACCATCATTTATTTTAAACATCCCTTCCAGTTCCACTAACCCTTTAGGTATGTAATTTGAGGGTAACTGCACTATCTCATTTCCCATGATGCATTCTTTTACTTCAACACATTGCTGTATCCCATTGAGATCTATTTGCTGACCATCATATTGATCAAGGACTTGAAGGAACCTAAGGATATCTAAGTCATTTTCAAAAACTTTCCAATTATATACATTATCAGGCACTGCAGGCCTAGATTTGACCTCTAACATAGACACACCAGTGAGGGTTATGTCTTCACTCTTAAGGGAAACATTTGTAAGAAAATCTACCATGATATTATTGGATCTTTCTACCCAAAGAAGATTGAAAGCATCAAAAAACTCTAGTCTATCCCAAAAAACATGTTTATACAATTTCAACTTTTCATCTTTAGAAGCATACTGAGATCTCACTTGGGCTATAATCAATTGGGAATCACCATGAACTTTTAAAGATTTAATACCATGTTTTATGGCCACATCTAATCCCAGTATCAGAGCCTCATACTCGGTAGTGTTATTTGTACACTCAAAAGTTAACAAGAAAGAGTATTTAAATGTAATACCTGATGGGGAAATGAATACCACACCAGCTCCTGATCCTTCCTTGGAGCATCCACCATCAAAGAACATTTTCTAGAGCCCATCTTGCTACAAAATTAACTCATCCACAATTGGATCTATGTTTTTTAACTAAGGTACTATTTCTTCAATCACAAAATTGCTCATGTCAATATCTACAAAACAATTTAGATCCTCGAGAGCAACCACTTCAATCATGACTGAAGAACAGGGCTCCTTGTACAAATTTACCTCAGTTCCATTTATTGGGATGGTAGCATATGATAAATCTAGTTGCAACTTTCCACCCACTGCTGCAGCCCATTGTCTTGACAATAACATGCCATAGTGAGGTTTTGTATCAACAACAACCACATCCATGTTATATGTGGCTTCTGGGAATGCAACAATTTTCACTTCAATTCCAGTCAGGCTCCCTACAACAGGTACTACCCTGTTGTCCATGGCATAACACCTTCCACTGGATGTATCAACTTGCAACCCTAACTCCTTCATCACTTGGTAAGGCATTACAGTTGTAGCAGCACCAGAGTCAATCATACAATTTTTCAGGAAAAAATTATTTACAAGCAAAGTAACATAGAAAGGATTGATAGAAGAGGGTTCTTGTGTCACAATAGTCCCAACACATACATCAGAGATGTCATTAATTGAAATTGGCTTGTCCAGGGATTTCCCTTCCTCTTGTAAAATAAGAATAGTTCTCTGCTCAATTATAAGAGCCAGGGCTACTACTTTGTGCTCTTCTATTTTCAACATTTCAAGCAGAGGGATGGAAACTTTCATTTGGGACATGACATGTCTCATATCAAAGGTAGAGGAGTTAGTGTAAACATCAGGATGATCCTTTGACCTACCAAATTTCTTCTTCACCTTATCAGCAATAACTTCTTGTTTCCCTTTCTTTTCAGCTTCAAACCCTTCATCTTTACTATTTACAAAATTGGGCTTTGGGGAGTCCTTATCATGAGGATTACTTTTGAAAAACACTGATCTAGGAACTCCCTGCTCATTATCCACCTTTCTGTTCCTCAAATTGTATGAGGATTTTGCTTGTGTAATAGCAGCCATAGTTAAGCTCTTGATTTCTTCTTCATTGGGATTTCTCCATTATCTTTCATCTGATCCGGATTCTACCATGTGAGTCTTATAGTCATCATTATCAAACTCTTCCTGATCAGACTGAGCAAATATTTGTTGTTCATAGTCTGAGAAAATATTCCTCTTATGATCAACATTAGGGCAAACAAATTCATCATCTGAGGACTCAAGATCCTCCATTAGTTCAGTAGTAAACATGTTAATAACAAGCTTTTCAGATCCTTCATAATCTCCTACATATGAATCACTAGCCTCTTCTCCCATGGCCTAGGCAACAGCACACTAGAATGGTGAGTGGGGCATATTACAGGCCACACATCAAGGAGTATTCTCCACATTATGTGATATATTCTTTTTCAAAGGATCTGGTGTATCCCTTCCCTTTTGGGGTTCATTATTATCAGGAACAGGCCTCCCATCTTTCCAGTTTGTTTTGTAAGGCATGTCTCTTAAGTTAGGGGCCTTGTCCTACCTTTGATAAGGCGGCCTTGCATCTTGAAAATTTCTACCACCTTTATCAAACCTTGCTGGGAAATTTTTAGTGTTACCAGGTCCTTTGTCCATTCTATTGGGAGTATTCTTAATTTTTTGAGGTTTTTGTCCAAACATTGGTTTAGTCCTCTAGTCTGTGAAGTTTTCCTAGGTACAGGTGCCAGAATTTCTTCAAAAAATTATCATAGCCCTATTTCAAAAATCCTTACCCTAGGTCTTGTCCTTGAAGAATTTTGAATTCATGTCAAAAACCCCAAAATGTTTGCCATTTTCAAAATAAACCCTAAGTCAATTACTTCATTTATTTTCGAGCGTTACTTTTTTAAGTCACTTAGGTCCATTAAAGAGCACATGCATTTATTTTTTACGTGGGGGTTATATCTCTTCCTAATTCTAGAAACTCGGTGATATAAATAACATTTCCTATGACCTAATTACCTTGTATTCTAATGTTTCAAGTTTCATCCAACCATGAATCTTTAAAGAAGATTGAACATGTAAAATAACCATTGATTTTATAACAAAGCTTGATGCAGAAACAAGGTGGGACCACTGAAAAGTATCTCACAAGTGGGGGCCTTTTATTTGCCAAGGACAGTAGGGCCGGTTACAAAAGAATCTCTGAAGGTTTAAAGCAGGGAAGATCGGATGGATATCGTATAATCACATGGGATCTTTTAAGCCTATGCAATCATGCATCAAGCCATTGATCTTGCATTGAACCAAGTGCAATTCTTCGGTGAAACCTCTGATAGATGTGCATAAATAATGTTTTCTCATTGGTTAGTATCAGCTGACAACAGTGCTCGGAAAGAAAGAAACTACCTGAAATTCTGCCAGGTGTTGCAAGCGTGGAATTTCTTTATTGACAAAGGTGAGGTGGGACCAGTGATGTAAAAGAAGACAATGACAGTGAATGCTAATAGGTTTTTGCATGTTCACATAAGCTTCTTTTAAGCTATGTGATCATGCGAATAGCATTTTGTGTTAACAGAGGAAGTTACAAGAGATCGCTAAAAATAGAAAGGTAACGTGACGGTTAGTCACATGTTCGCGTGAGTGTTTTTCATGCTATGTGATCATGCGATAGGCTATTAGATCATCTGCTAATGAGGATCCATGGTTCTCTTTCAAACTAAAGATAAAATGGTGCAAAGTTGAAGCTTCCCATTGAAGAAGTGACAGTTCACTCTTCCGAAGGAGTAATTTTTTCAATCGTGCTAAATTAATTGTTGACATGACTACTTTAGTGGCTCATATATCAGAATTTCATGCACTTTCAGAAGCACAAAGAGATCAAAAAATTTGTAGAGACTCAGGCATGAAGAATTCTGAGGTTTGGCTTCTATTCCTGGGTGGTTTTTGAGAAAAAAGGTTGGTGAAATTCTTGTGTGATTTGCTTCCTTACTAAAAGAATCACAGTTCTGTATTTTGTCTATCTTGCAAAGGTTTCTTTTAAAGATAAACCTTAAAATGGCACCAAGGAAAGAATTGTTGGGTAAAATAGAGTATAGTGAAAGAGGTTTGCATGAAGATTTATTGCATTTACTTCTCGGCTCTTCCACTACCCCGGTGAAAACCAAGAGTTTGATTCCCAAAGATCCTAGGGTAAAAATAGCAGAAGGTTTATATGACACAACAAGTTTTATTAGAGAGGCCAAAATTGGTACTATCAATGCAAGAGGTGACTCTGATACCACAGGACTAGAATTATTCAAAGTAGGCTTTAGTCAGAGAAATGCCCCTCACCCTGCAAGCAATATATGGCAGTCTGACCTAGGAAAAATTGTCATGCCTAGTGTCTTTTTAGATGTAGATTTGATGACCCAAGTTGCAAAGAATTATGATCCAATCACTAAAGAAATTAGGGATGTAAAGGGAGTGTTATTGATTAAAGTTTCTGCTGAAGAAATCAGGAAGGTGTTCAGGTTAAGTGAACCCTCAGAAGGTTTTGAGAGCATTGACTTTGAAGAACTAAGGCAAGTGTATAATGCACAAAGGAACTATTTTAGAGGCAAGTTGTTGAAGGATTTCTGCACCAAAATTGGAAAAATGGTTGTTGTGGGGTAGAACACTCAGGAGCCTTTTAAAATAGAATATTTTAATCTCAAAGCTAAGGGTGCATATTAATCATTATGTCAGGTTTTTGGAGAGGATGTTAGTGAAAGGATGCCAATACACTTGATGTGCATGATGATCCAAATTTTACATGCACACGTGTCTATCACTTTTGATTTTGCTCCTTTTATTGCTGAATTAATCCATAATGGATTAGCAAAGATTCAAAATAATGGAGGTGGCAGGCCCTTTTGCTGGTACTCTTTCATAATGTACATGTTTCTATTCAAAGGAGAAAGCTATTTTGAACAAGAAATGGAATTGGTGAGAAAGAAGGATGGTGAAGACATGCCAGTCCAACTATGGAGCCTCACAATGACCTGGGATAAGAAGGATCATAGTTTCATCAATTTTGATAAATGTTTTGCAGCTAGACTCAGGAAGCTATTTGTCTTAGACAACCTGAGAATCCCAACAGTGTTGGCACAGCTTGTTAGGCCAAACCAGTTTGCTAAGAACTTGAACATCATACACAATTGGGGAGATGTTATTTTCTATAATGTATCAACTGTTATCAGGTTGTATGGTTTCAGAGGGACCCCTTTTATATTGCCCTATTAGGTACCCCTTAGGATTGGAATTGTAGAGTTCTTGAGGAAATTAGGAGATATTGAGGAGTGTGCACTCACTGGGAAAGGCAAGGGAACTTTATTCCACAATGTTACCATTTCCCATCAATTCATAATTACCAAGGGTGGATGGGTTTACATGGATAAAATTTTGGCTCCATACCATATGGCTACTGCAATTGCCAGAACAATAGATCCAAAAGGTTTCTATAATGAAATGTTCAAAAGGAGAGCCAAGAATGCCATGATCAACCATATTTTTAATTTCCTTGAAGATATTGTTAGGAATGTAGCAAAGATACAAGAACAAGAGGTTATGAAAGAAAAATGGTTGGTATACAGGAAGACACTAGATTTTATCTGGCAATTTGATTCAAGATGGGATCCCCTGAAAAGCATAACTCCAATGGGGAAGATAATAGATACTCTTATAATTGTTTTCAGGATATTTTTCAGACCCTAAATGAGAAGAAGGAAAAGGTTATGAAGGATGATCCAGAAAAGGCTAGACAATTATTGAGCAAGCCTGTGTTTGCAAAAGGGTTACCCCCGAGGAGGTACATGGTGCAAAAGAAGACTGGTTATAATGTGGTGATACCAGAACAGAGCCAGCAAAAGCAAACAGATAAAAGGGATATCCCATCAATGTCACAATAGGTTGGAAAACAAAAGGAGATTGTGGAGATCCCCGATTCTCCTCATCCTCAAACTTCTAAGGATGTAATTGATTCTCCACCCCCATCAAAAAGGAAAAGATTGGAAGAGAGACTTGCTCATGTGGAAAAGGAGTACTCCCCATCACAGTCTCCTATAAGAATTTTTGATGACCAAGAGATTGCAGAACAAGTATAGCAAGTAGATGCTCTAGGTCAAATCTTTATGACTTAGGAAGAAGTAAATGAGGGAGTGCTAGAGCAACCAGAAGAACCCAAGTTGGATTTAACAGGAGGGGAATTAGTAGGTACTGAACTGGACCTTGTAATCAAGCAAGCTTGTGAAGAATTTTGGTTGATGACACTTTTGTTAAAACTAGGGCCTTTATGCAATTTCTTTGGAAATTAAACATCAAAAAATTTCAAGAAATCTGTGAGAAGAGACATGAAGAGAATCCAGAGAAGGATTTACAAGTCATAGAGGAAGAAGTGAAAATAGAGATGACTGCAAAGTTTAAACAAATCACTCCAGAACAGGGAAGAGATATGGTAAAGATATCAGGAGTACTAATCCTCCTAGAATGGGATATAGTTGATGTAGTAGTGTTTGATGTAGTTAGAAAAAAGACCACTCCTCTTGATAGAACTCTAGAGGAAGCAAAACAAGTTGTTAAGGGAGTCACTTTCAGTGATAATCATCAAGCATTGGTAATGTGGTCTTTAAGAAAGAATGAAAGTGATAAAAGAAAGCAAATTGTCAAAGATGACCTCTCAGGGAGTTTAATTGTAAGAAGAGTTACTGATACTTCTTTGGTGGAAGCATTAGGTATGGTAATGGCCATGGCACAATTAATAGCAAAGGTGGTAGAAAAGGAAGCTAAAGAGAAGGAAGAGCTCATTGCAAAACTGGAAATAGTTTTGAAAGTTTATGGTGAGATGAAATAGGGGATTCTTGAGAGAGATATTCTAATTGTAGATTTAAGAAAGAAATTGGGAGAACATGGCCCAATACAATTATCAGAGAAAATTTAGATAGCTTCCTCCTCTACAGGGCCTTCCTCATCAAGCCCTATTATTGAACTTCCCCCTTCCCCTTTTCCTCCTTCCACAGATGAAGAGGATATTGATCAAAAAGTAAAGCATAGGTTAGGTGAGAAGATAAAAGATGTTGTGTCATATTTTTTTGCAAAGGTGAGGCCTAAAGAAATATACAAATCTGCAAAACAATTGGCAGATGTCTTAGCAATTTTTCAGAAAGAGGTGGCTACTGTGGACAAAATTTTGGAAAGATGGTCTGCAAGAAAAGATAGTCTGAGGTCATGGTTTGATCAAAATAAAGATAAATGTGTTTTAAATATTGAGCTAGCAAGTACTTACAGGATTTTCAAGGATCTTTTTGTCTTTGAGGTAAATAGGGAGAGTATAAGAAGAAGGTCAGAAATCTTAAGGACAAGATATTTCCAGGATGATTTCCAAATTTTCCCTGGTCTTATTAAGGTAGATGGGGTAATCAAGGATAAAGGTCAATGGATGGAGCAAATAGATAGACAAGTAATAACTAAAGTAAATGCCATTCTATGTACAGATGATAATACCCCATTCGTACACTTTATTGAACTCCTTCAGGATGCTAGGATATACTTTGCTAGTGTGAGAATAGAGGTTCACCAGTTGGTTTCTGAGTGGGAAAAGTTTTCCCCAAAGAAAGATGAGGTCCTTGCCTTTCATTGGCCAAGTGAAGAAACCTACATGACTTGGGAATCCACATATCTGTCAGAAGATTCAGAAGAAAGGGAAATCAAGTGAAGAAGTGGCAGGTGTTAGTACTCCAAATCATTGAAGATCAAGGTAAAAAGGGACAAAGATGTCAAGAAAGTTATCATAGAAATGAATGTGACACCTGGCCAAATATGAATTATGCATGGAACCTGATACAGAATTGGAGGAAGAGTGGTTTTAAACAGAGGATGATGTAAATTAGCCAGATGGCAGTCATCATTCATGCAACAAATTTAGCAACTGCTCTGAAATATCTTTAGACAAAGATGCCACTTGCGGGATTGTTGGAAATAGATATTTGTAATCTGTTGTTGCAAACAACTTTCTCTATTTGTAATCTTGTTTTTAGTGCAAGATCTTTTAATAGCCATCTAAAGCTTGTTGCATCCTTTTGAGGATTCCAAGATGGTTGATTGGTATAAGTAGTAAGTCTTTGTTCATTTCAAAAGAGGTTGAAAAATATACTATAGAGGCTTGGCTCCATTGTTGAAATCTTAGAATATTTTATCAGATTTTGAAATGTATTGATGTAGTGAAATTTTATTGGAATACAATAGAATTCCCTTGCATGATTTCAATTGTCTTCTTGTTTGAATTTTGTGGCTTTTGTGTATTGAATCTGTAAGGTAGTTTTGATATACCATTTACAAGGTATCTGTGATTTGAATCTCTAGCTCTTTTCAAGGAAAGGGTAATGTCTTTAGGTTAATTTTTGAGAGCTTACAAATTTGGTAAGAATTTGATGATCAAATGTGTTTAAGAGAGGATGGATTGTAAGACATTTCATCTGGGATTTGTTTGTGTTTCATTTAGAAGATTTATGTAGATATATGTTTCACTGTTTGACTCTATACCCAAGGATAAGGCACTGGTCTATCCTCAATTTGCAGGGACCTCATCATCAACAAAACTTAAATAATAATTTACTTTCATGTATGTTTGAACAATTGAGAAGATAATGTTTGTATCCAGGATATAAACTAATGTTGTAATCCTTTCAAGAAGTAGATCTGACATGGGTTAACCTGCCTGAGTTCAAAGCTCGAAAAGAAGAAGGAGTTTATCCTTGTCACACTTGCCATTTTCTACAATGAGTGTTTACTTCTATTAATGTCACAGATTAGATTTCTAAGCTCTGCATCAGTTGCAACAAGAGGTATTAGTAAATCATTGCTAGAACCTTTGATCCACTATAGGATTTCATTGTGAAGCAGTGAGTCTGAAGATAGGTACACCTGCCTGGGTCTGTGGAGCCCGAAGTAGAAGAAGGACTTGGTCCTTATCAATTAGCCTTTTCCCTGTAAGAATCCAGAGTTGAGAACCTGAGAGTCAAGTTTGAAAACTATATTGGTGATTCTACATGAAAAAAAGCTAACACATTCTACCTCCTCTTTGGATGGCCTTGCAGGTTGTGGCCTGGTTTCTTTCCACAGTCTACCTTCATCCCTTTTGTACATTTGGCCAGATGCCTTTCAGTTACTCTCAATGTTTATGGCCAACTTAAAAGCATCTCTAAGGGTATGGGGATTCTTGTCTCTCAAAAGGTAAGACATCTTATCATCCATAGAATTGAAATAAGTTGTCATACAGACTGCATCATCTAGCCTCAATACTTGGAATAGTTTATACATAGCCTTTTGGAATCGGCTATTAAACTCTGACATGCTCTCATTGTAATGTTTCTTGATATTATTGAACTCCTTGAGCATATAGATAGAGTTCACATGTTTTGCATATTTCTCTTTAAAGCATCTGACAAATTCTTCCCAAGATGCAATACTATTCTCAAGTAACCCCCTATACCAATCCCTAGCATCCTCAATCAATGATTGAACAAAGAGCTTCATTATGACATCTTCATGTTCAATCTCATAATCATTTACCTTATCTATAAAAAACTTCAGATGCTCTTCACAGTTAATAACATTATTCCCAGTAAATAATGGGATCTTCTTTCTGATTTCATTGGGGACAGCATTAGGTTGGCTAGGAATACCATCAAAAAATAGAGGCCTATATCTATCCAAATGAACTGGTCTTCTTTGGATATTTGGTTGATTCAGAGGGGTAGTTGCAACATTTTGACAGGGTATAGTTCCCACTGTACTACTAGCTATAATGGGAACTTGATTAGGACCTGGTCTAGGTAAAGTTTGTCCAGGGTGAAAGGCTTGAGCATTTGGAAGTGAAGTATTGGGCTGACTGAAAGGAGTTGTTCCTATGGTGATAGGGATAGAGGTACTAGTGGATGTGTTCATGTTAGCATGTAGGAAGGCAATCTTCCTCTTCATTTCATCAGCAACAGCCTCCAACTCAAGTTTCTCTAGTTGAATAGCCAATTCTTCCTTTGCTTTTCTAGCCTTCTCCAAGTCTATACTTGTTTGAGAATGTATATTAGGAGGAACCACAATTTTCTTGGGCTCATTAATATTTATAGCCACCAATTTTTGTTTTCCCTTATCAGGGATTTCTTTGGGAGCAGTTATAATCTCCTTATTTCTCTAGATTTCAAAGGGATTCAATTGCCTTAAGACATGGCCTGTTCCCTCAAATTCACCTTGCTTAGGTTTAGTATCCTGAGCCTGCTTTCTCAATTATTCCATGTCACCAAATAAGTCCTTATTTAAACCTTGAACATTTTGGTTTAAATTAATAACTTGGGACTCATTTTTCTTGGTTCTCTTGAGAAGCTCCTGCCTCTCTATGAGTAAATCATAGATTTGTTGTTCCCTTGCTTTCAACCTATTGGCAATCTTAGCCAATTGTTCAGTCTCTTTTTTTCTTAAAGCAATCACCTCTTCTCTCAACTTCTCAGAATCATAGGAGGTGGTCTCAGTAGTAGAGGTTTCTTCTGGTTGTTCCAGAGTTTCTCTCGCAGGGAAATAACCTGCTTCTATGACCTCTGTGATTACTTCTTTCTGCATGTGCACACTTGGTGTAACCCTCTTGACATGTTCGGGATCATCAGAAGAGGATGAAGATTCATGAGGAAGTGGGACATGAGATCTTTCTCAAGAAGGGCCTTGGGAACTAGCAGTATGATGACCTCTTCTAGACCATTATTTCCTACATGGTGTATGGAGCTCATCACCCATATTATCTTCGTGGTGATCCTTATAATAAGACCTAGTGTATCTTGGTCAACTCATGGTATAGCATGATAATTTTAGCAAAGTTTACAACAATTAGCAATTGGTAGCACAGAGTTTAGAGTCGCCACCCACTTTTATGTGGGAAGAAAATTATTCTATGCTAGTCTACAAATGCACAATAGATAGGATTTGCACTAACCTATTGTACGTTGTTCAGAAGAGTCCCCAGCAGAGTTGCCAATTTGTTAACTCTTTCTCATGTAGAATCACCAATTTTTCTATTAAGCTTGACTCTCAAGTTCCCAATTCTGCATTCTTATAGGGAAAAGGCTAATTGATAAGGACCAAGTCCTTCTACTTTGGGCTTCATAGACCCAGGCGGGTGTACCTATCTTTAGACTCAATGCTTCATAATGAAATCCTATAGTGGATTAGGGGTTCTCACAATGATTCACTAATGTCTTTTTCTGCAACTAATGCAGAGCTTAGAAAGCCAATCCATGATATTAATAGAAGTAAAAACTCATTGCAAAAAAATGGCAAATGTGACAAGGATAAACTCCTTCTTTTCGAGCTTTGAACTCAGGCAGGTTAACCCATGTCAGATCTAATTCTTGAAAGGATCACAACATTAGTTCATATCCTTGATACAAACATTATCTTCTTAGTCATTCAAACATACATGAAAGTAAATAATCATTTAATTTTTGTTGATGATGAGATCCCTGCAAATTGAGGATAGACCAGTGCCTTATCCTAGGGTATAGAGTCAAACAGTGAAACATACATTTATAGAAATCTTCTAAATGAAACAAAAACAAATCCCAGATGAAATGCCTTTCAATTAATCCTCTCTTAAACACATTTGATCATCAAATTGTTGCCAAACTCCTAAGCTCTCAGAAATTAACCTAAAGACATTACCCTTTCCTTGAAAGGAACTAGAGATTAAAATCACAGATACCTTGTAAATGGTATATCAAAACTACCTTACAGATTCAATACAAAAAAGCCATAGAATTCAAACAAGAAGACAACTAAAATCATCCAAGGGAATTCTATTGTATTCTAGTAAAATTTAACTGCATCAATACATTTCAAAATCTGATGAAATATTCTAAGATTTCAACAATGGAGCCAAGCCTCCCTGTACAGTATTTCTTCAACCTCCTTTCAAAAGAGTAAAAACTTACTATATATAACATAGCCATCTTGGAATCCTTGAAAGGATTCAACAAGCTTGGGATGGCTAGAAAAGATCCTATACTAGAGACAAGATTACAAACTAACAAATAGATTGTAACAACACATTACAAAAATCTTTTCTCAACAATTCTGCAGGTGGCATCTTTGTCTAAAGATATTTTAGAGCAGTTGCTGAATTCGCTGCATGAATGATGACCACCATTCCAGATAACTTACATCATCCTTTGTTTGAAACTTTCTCTCCCTCAATTTTTGGATCAGGTGCCATCTGCAGCTCTATTCTTCCTATTCCTCTATAAGTTGGACAACTGGCCTCTTTTTCTTCTTTATTGTTAGCTTCTCCCAAGCCACTACTTCATCATCGGATGGCCAGTTGTAAGTCTGCAATTCTTGTAACAAGCTGACTTGCTTGTCCCACATGAAGTCAATTATATTTTTGGCTTCTCCCAAAAAGCATATGCAATCATTTTCAATTTTAAAAACATTGTCAATGATGCTATTACACCTCTCAAAATCCAAAGTATTGTCATTATGAAGGAAAGCATCTTTTGTAATCACCAACTAATCCATTGATAGTTTCCATTCCTCCCACTTGATCAGGTTTCCATTGTCATCACATACCACAGGAAGATACTTGCTATAATGTTTATCAAACATAAACAACTTAACCCTCACCTGGTTGGACTTACCTTTAAAAAACTTTGAAACAGCATTGATTAAGCCAATCTTCTCAAAAACTTCTGTAACTACTCCAAGGATCTCAGGCTTATGCTCCTATAGGCTATCAAGTTTATCAAACAACAAACTTCTTCCAGACCAAATACTATGAAGTGGCTCCAAAGCAGCCAATGATTCATTTATCTTTCTATTGGTCTGGTGCAATTGGCTGACTGATTGATAAACTGTATCCATTTTCTCTATTATCTTATTTCACCTATATTGCACAATCTTTGACATGGTGTCCAAAGATTCCTCTATCCTTACCTTATCCAAATCTTCAGTAGGTCCCTCAAGTACTTCTTCATCAATTTGAATTGGGACCTCAATCTACACAGGGGGAACAACAACTACCTTCAAAGCTTCTTCAAAATTAACTTTTACCTCTGCCAATTCATCTTCTAGCTGCTTGATCTTTATCAATTTTAAATCTCTATGCTTGGCCACCAAGTTTTCACTTTCAAACAACTTCGAGTACCTTTCAGATAATTAAACTATTTTTTCCTCATTCAGGTGAGCCCAATGAGTTATTGCCTTAGAAACTTCAAGGTCAATTGTATTCTGCACAGTCCAAATAATTTGATTCCCTTCCATTTTATCCTCTATACTCAATAGGGATGGCTTTTGAGTCCTAGGGGCCATGGACCACATTGCAACACCTTGAGACTTAGGGTCATAGCCACTTCCTCTTATCATATCACCAATGTGAACCTCATATGACAGGCTTCCCTGCGGTTGCTTTCTTATTTGATCTATGATGAAAGAAGAAGTCAGATCCCATCCTAGAGTCAATAGCATTCCACTTGACTTGACCAGTTGTCTAGCTTCATCTGCAGTTATGGGATCAAGGCTAGGATCATAAGAATTTAAGGCTCTCAATGTCTCTTCACTTGGCTCCATACCTTTAGGCAGAAGTTTCCTCACTTCTTGTTGCTTATTCCAAACAAGGAAACTCTTGAATTCATTTGTTTTAATAAACTGGTCACCACTCAAAAATTCCTCCTGATAGACCTCTCTGATATCCCTTTCTAACCATGGGGACTGTTCCTTATCTGCTTCATCAGTGGCCACCTTCTTTCCTTCTCTTATTATTTTTCTCAATTGAGGATGGTAAACCCTATCACCTGGCACTAGAGTAGATGCTCTATCAATTGTTCTCTTTTGTTTTTCCTGCCTTGAAGTCTCTCCTACCTCAAGCCTCTATTTCTTCAACGGTGGCTCTAGAGTATCCCCTCTTTCTGGTTGGTCTTCAATAGTCCTAACACTTTGTACATCTTCCATTTGTGGTGGGCTGTCCCCTTCCTGTGACTCATCAGAAAACTCCTTTTGATCAGAAGATGAATAGTCTTTCATTTTCTTTGGTTGACTCTGGTCAATCAACTTCTCCAACTAATTTGATAGAGTGTCATGCATCTCTATCATCTTGTCAATTCTTTCTAAATAAGGAAGGTTAGGGAAGAAACCCTCAAAAGGAAGCTAGGCTACCATCACTTGTTTTGACAAGTCTATCAAATCAAAGTACCTATTCCATCTCCTTTTGACCTCATCATCATCAATGATATTTCTGACTACATCTTCCTCATCCAAGCCTTCATGTTCTTTGATCACACCAATGTTTGGGATGTAGAGCATCCTGGCAGTTTTGATAAAGCCCTCAGGATCTACATGTCTACAAACACCAGTAGCCATTTTGAACTGATTTAACCATGCAGTAATTTGAGGAAATGCCCTCTTTCCTACCAGGAAGTCACCTACCTTGAATTGCCTAGGTGTGAATGTACCCTTCCTGTGAGGGGCTAGAATTTCCTTGTCTGTCCACATCAACTGCCACACAAATTCCAAACAAGAAACCCTTGGAGGCACAAATTTTGGTAATAGATGTTGGGGTTGGGGGCAACCGTAGACTCTCAAAATTGTAGCATTCTCCCCCAAGTAAAAATCACCCCAATTGTGATCTCCCTCCCATTTGTTCACAAACTGCATTGGTCGTAGGAGCCTAAGGACCCTTGGGATATCCTTATAGTATTTACACCTAACATCCTTATAAGAGGATAAACAATGAAATTCTGAATGAGACAAAAATTCCACTCATTGGAGGTAGAATTCCACATCCTCATCCATAATTGCACTAGATTATACTGGCCTTCAAAGTTGAACCTTGGCTTCAGCATTTTCAAATCAAAACTATTAATATTGAAGATCAAAATCAAGTGCATTAGCAAAGAATAATGCATGAACTTAATTGGGCTCTTACTATCCTTGATAGAAATCAAACCCTCATGCATTCTATCAATGATATAGTAGATGTAATCATAGTCAGTATTGACCAAAGAATTATGGATGTCTAGGATAATCATGAAAAGATCAGGTGGTAAAAACTCTGCATCCCCATCAATTCCCAAAACCCTACACAACCCATAACAAGTTTGCTTCATGTAATGCTGAAGGGACTTAAATTGGTAAGGGGCATTCATGTGAGTAGGGAGGGGAGCTATATAATTATCCTATTTTGGGATATGCTTCATTATTTGGTCCTTCACTATCCCTATGTTCTTCTTATACCTCTCCTTTTCTTTGCTCAGGTCGATTTTAGTAGAAGTGGATGTATAGATGTTAAAAGCCTTCATGAACATACCCCTATCAAGAGTAACCAAAGCTAACTGGTCCTCTTTCCTAATAGTCTTAGAAATAGGGTCGTAACACCTAGCTAGAGCAATAATTAAATCCGCATCTAGGAACACATCAGGCACTACTAATTTTCGTAACCCCAAAGCCCAACCATTACATATAAGGATATGACTATCTCTATTTTTATAAAAGAAGTTAAAGATAGTATAACCTGTGGTATTTGGTGTGATAGGATCTCTGCAAAACCCTAGAACATCTTTGAAAACATCAGTAGGAGCTCTCTTGTTCTGACTGGAATGAGGTAGCAATTTTAGAAACTTGTCTGAATAATTAGGCTTGCCCTTGTCTTCAGCACCTTTAGATTTTGCTTCATTTCTTGAAGATGTTGTGCTTCTCTGAGGTTGACTCATCTTTGCTATAGAATTATCTTCAATCTCTACAAAATGGATTCACTTGGCACTCAAAAATCACTTCAGGATGACACAATTCTCTTTGAATGATTTTGGACATAGGAAACAATGAGCTTAACTTATTTATCAATGCAGATCAAGGGTGTACAACTACCACAATCATTGAAAATCTCCTTAATTGCTCCCACATTCAATTTTGCATGTCACCAGTTTTCAAAATGCAGCTAGCCAATGTATAGATGTTGATAGATAGATTTTAAAAAACTCAAAAACAAGGAAAAGAGGCAAATGATTAAGATCTTGCACTTTAAACCTGTTTACGTCATGCAATCTTCCTTTGAAACTGATTGGATGGCTCATTAGTTTACTTTCCAGCTTGATACTATACTTTATCCATGGAGGCAACGGTCCCTTTTCTTTCTTTTATTACCTTTTCCAACTAGGCCGATTCAGCGAATCTACGACTGAAAGCCTCTCGTGATTGCTGAATGCAATGTTAACCCTAGCATATATTCAGAGAACTAGTGACCAAAGCCTTCGTGGGTTCTTGAAATGCAATCCTTAACTCATGATACTTTTCATGAATTAGCAAACACAGTGACACCCTTCGAGCACTTGACTGCAGTTATTATTTGGCCAACCAGTGAACAAAGACATCTCGCATTCTCTTAATGTCGTGGCTAACTATTAAATCTTTTAGAGATTCAACAAAAAAAGGGTTTGCACATTCACTTAATGGATCACTTAACTGCTAAATTACTTGGAGAATTGGTGAAGCCTTTACTCTCTAAATCGCTGAATCTTTACTTTACCATCATCTTTATTCTGAGATTCTGAATGAACCGTTGATCTTATCGATGATCTATGACTGTTGCTAGTTCACTGAAATATTTGATCCTTGGTTATTTGATTACGAGATTCAGTGAACAAAGGGTTCGCTGAATCGCTAGATTATATTAAACACTGAGTATTTCAATCCATGATTAAGCGACTGAAGACTCAAAACTTAGCCAATCCTTTTATTCGCACATTCACCAAATGATTATGCCCTTTACCTTTTCCTTTTAGAGAACCAGCGACCACATGATTCACTGAATTTTTAAATCATTTAGCTTCTTACTAATTTATTTTGAGAACAAGCGAACACTTGAAATAACCCGTTCTGCCAAATTCTTCATACCAAACTATCGGGGCCACCAAACTTAGAAGTCTTTACACAGTCGCTCAGTCCCCAAATGAAACATGTAGGACCCAATAATATCTAAGATTAAACCTCAACCATCAATCCTAACAATGATCTATGGTATTTTCCAAGTCGCTAGGTTATTTTTCCCTTAACTGCTAGATTCAAAGAATGAGCGATAACCGTTGTCGCCAAGTCACTGAGTGTAAGCAATGAACCACCAAGGAATATGCGAATTGGAGATAATGCATTCGCCAAATCACCAGATGTTTTCTGATAACCGCCAGATATTTGGAGACTACGCAAACAAAGACAACACTTAGCATTTTTGACATATTCTCCAGTTCGCTAAATGGTTGAGGTGTTAACTGGGAGACTTAGAGACCACGTGACTAAAATGATACCTAGCACAAGATTGACTTTTTCACTGAATTGTCGAATACTATATGAGACATGCTATGACCTTTTCCGATTCAGCAAACACATAACATTTTAAATGTGCATGATTTAATCAACTTAAGTGACTTAAAAAGGTAACAATGAAATAGAAGAATAAGGGCTAATCATGAGGACTTTTGCATGAATTTGACATTTTCAAGGACACGACCTAGGGTAAGGATTTTTGAAGTGGGCTATGACAATTTTTTGAAAAACTTCTGACACCTATACCTAGGAAAAATTCACAGACCAGAGGACTAAACCAATGTTTGGACAAAAACCTCAGAAAATCAAGAATATACCCAACAGGAGGAAAGTAGAGTTAGCCTTTGGGGAAAGGATATTGAGAAAACTCTAGTGCATAAATGTGAGTTGAATCTAGGTAAATTCATGATCATGGCTGAACTTGGTGTGATTCCTTTGGGGTCATATGACATTGTCCTTGGAATGGATTAGTTAGGTTCTCATGGATCCAACATTTATTATAGACAAAAGATAATTAGGTGCAAGGATGATGTTGGCAAGGATTGTGAGATAGTGGGAATTTAGTGTCCTATATCTCTTCGTATAATTTCCTCTATGCAACTCAATAAAAACATTTGAAATAGATTTCAAGTATTTTCTATAACTACGAATAAGATGGATGAAGTGGAAATAGAAGAAAAGACTCTTGATCATCCTATACTTCAAGAATTCATCTGTCTTTCCTAGTGAGATTTTGGGTATGCCACCTAAGTGTGACATAGATTTCTGCATTGATCTTATTCCAAAAGTACAACCTATATCTAGAGCACCTTACCCAATAACCACATAGGAGTTGAGAGAGATTAAGATACAATTAGAGGATCTTTTGGTGAAGTTTAGTATTCATTCAAGTGTTTCACCATGGGGAGCACCTGTACTCTTCATTAAAGAAGAAAGATGGATCTTTATGCTTGTGCATTGACTATAGACATTTGAACAAGGTAATGATCAACAACAAGTATACTTTTCTAAGGATTGATGATCTCTTTGATCAGATAAAGGGAGATAAGGTTTTCTCCAAGATTGATCTCAAGTTAATTAGGATACCATTAGTTATGCATTCATGATGTAGATATTCACAAAACTATATTTCTGATCCAGGAGCATCCTGGGTGTAAGAGCAATCTTGCATCACTTGAAAAAAATTTTGGTTTCTTTTCAGTAAGGGTTATCTTGTGCAGATCTGCTATTTATGGAAACTTACTATTTTTAGTACGTTGGTCATACGATCTTAGAATGTTCTGATTTCACAATTGGAGGTTCATCTTAGTCATATTAGCCTACCAGTTGAGTTTCATTGCCACATCATCAGTATTGGTGAAGTTATTGAGGTTTTTGGGTATGAAATATTTCAAGTCAATTTTGAAGGCCTTAGAGGCTCTAGATCATGATCGGCCCTTAATTGACTGGAGCTTGCGTGAGTCACACAATGTAGATCAGGTCCTGCCATTTCTAAAAAGTGGTTACAATTGAAAAATGGAGCTACGGTTAAAAAGTTATGGCCTCCAGAAGTTGGGCTACCTAAAAACATATTTTGTAATTCTTTTGAGCTGACCCTAATGTAATAATTGTGAAAATAAAATACTTCTAGCTGTCTAGGGTAGTTTTAGGTAGTAGATCTGGGTAATGATTCAAGGCTTTGTCCTACAAAATAAAGTAAAGAAAAATGCCCATGTGGCTTTGCATATTGTAATTTTGAAATTTGTAATTCCACATTTGTGGAGATAATAAGAAGCCCATTTTCTGTTCATGCGAATTGTTGTGGTATTAAGGGGAGAATCCTTCATCAAGTGGTTCCTGAGTGTGTAGACAAATCACTGACTATGAGGCAGTTTGCACCATGACTATGGTTAGGGTTTCAACAAGAAGCACAAAAATGCCTCCACAAAGGGAATGTGGCAGAAGAGCTGGTAGTGTGACACCTGAGGTTAGAGCGCTACAGAGACAAGTGTGAGCATTTCAAGAAGAGATTCGTAGAGGAATGAATCTTAATGTTAGAGACAAAAATAAGGATGAAGCTAAAGAAGGAAATTTTGATCAAGAAGGACAAGATGAAATTATGAACCAAGAGGAAAAAAGGCTTTTTGGGCCATTTCCAAGATTGGGAAAAGACCTAAGATTGAGGTTCCTACATTTTCAGGAAATATTAACCCAGAGGAGTTGATTGACTAGATCAATGAACTAGAAGAATATTTTGAGTATGAAGACATCGAGGATCCTGATCGGGTCAAGTTTGCGAAGGCCAGACTGAAGGGTCATGTGAAGATTTGGTGGCAAGAGATTCAATTGGAGCGAAATAGAAGAGGAAAGGATAAAATCACAAGATGTGATTGAATGGTGGATAAATTGAAGTGACACTTTATTCCTATTGATTATGAGCTTGACCTACTGAACAAAATGCAAAGTTTGAAGCAAGCAGGAAGATCTATTCAGGAGTATACAGAGGAGTTCTATCAAATCCTCCTCAGAACAGGCCATGCAAAAGCTGATAAGGAGAAATTTTTCCGTTACCTTAATGGGTTGAGGCCGAGCATTTAGGAGGAGTTGAATATGGTTTGAATGAACAGTATTGAAGAGACATACTAGTTTTCCCTAAAAGTAGAGAAAAATTTGAACAAGAAGTTTGAGAGAATAAAAAATGGAAGAGGTCGTAGTGGAAGATCTAGTGGATGGTCATATGGTGGTCGAAATGAAGATTTGAAAAAGAAGGATGAGGCCAATGGTAGTTAGAATTAGAGAGGAAACAATTCCAATCATTTTTATGATCAGAATAATAGAGATCAAAGAGGAAGAGGAAGAGGACAAGGATTTGGAAGAGGAGGCTTCTATGGAACATGTTTTCACTGTGGAGAAGTTCATAGGGCATATGAATGTCCTCAATGCCAAGGAAGGACATATAGAATAATTGAAGGCCAAGCTAGAGTTGCATATGTAGATGAAGATGCTAGATCATCACATTATGAAGATGCTAAAAGAGGAGAGATGCTAATTAAGAGAAGAGTCCTGTTGAGTGGTGAGAATAAACTTGATCAAAGGAGGAGCCTGTTTCACACCAGGTGCAAGTGTGAGAATAAGTGTTGTTATGTGATTATCGATAGTGGAAGCACTAAAAATTTGGTGTCAAAAAAGATGGTCACAAATTTGAAGCTCAAGAGATAGAAACACCCATATCCATACTAGATTGCCAGGGTACAGGATGACCAAAAGGTCATGGTCAGTGAATAGTGCCTAGTGAAGTTCAAGATTGGTAGATACCATGATGAGTGATGGAATATGGATGAAGTGACTGAGAGGGGGGGGTGAATCAATCAACCATAAATCACTTCACAATTATTTCTTTCCAGATCCCTTAGGATATCTTTAAAAGAATGTTATCTATTTTAGCACTCGGTAAATAGATTTCAGTAACTTTGAAGATGCAGAAAGTATTAGCAAAATTATCTTTTAGATATTCATCAGCACTAGTGTATGATTAAGATAGAAATTAAGAACACAAGAGACACAAGATTTAACATGGAAACCCAATATGGGAAAAACCACCAATGTATCTAGATATTTATTTTTCACTTTTCTGAAGTGATGCCCTGTTAGAAGCCAACCCGGTAAAAGGTTACAAAACACACTGTTAGGTGTGACCTTGTTAGAGGATTTAATCACCCTGCAAGGAGTGGCCTGGTAAGAGGTCTTGAAAACAATTCAATGGAATTGTCACCTTGTTAGAGGATTTACAATATGGTTGTTAAACCAAGTCGGTTAAGAGATTTAGAATTCACTGTTACAATGATAAGAAGGTAACAATGAAAAATGACCTGTATAATAATGCAACTGCCTTGCTGATTATAGATCTCTGTTCTGCATATGTGTGATCCTTCCTGATCAAATAAATCTCTGCTACACCTTAAGGATATCTAAACATCCTTCACAAATTCGCACACACCTTTCTTGTCTTTCTTCTGTAAATCTTCTACTATATATCTTCTTTATTTTTCACATTTGACCTTTTATTTATATGATTTTAGATTTGTTAAATCGACATTATTTAGTATAACAGTCAGCTGAATTAAGCAAACTCTATTTGCAAAAATCCTTCAAGGGCTAACAGTGCTCAGTGACCATAACTTTCTACAATCTTTCGGAGACCGAGGGAACTCGGTAAACACCGACAATCCTTTACCTTTGATAACCGACTGAACTCGGTAAACACTGAATTTCCTTTGACGACCGACTGAACTCGGTAAACACTGAATTTCCTTTGTCGACCGACTGAAGTCGGTAAACACTGAATTTCCTTTGACGACCGACTGAACTCGGTAAACACTAAAATTTCTTTGATAACCGAGTGAACTCGGTAAACACTGAATTTCTTGTCTGGCAGACCGACTGAGCTCGGTAGGAACTGATTACTGCGGACTATGACATTGTGTGACATCAAAGACAATACATAATTTGAGTAGCAATTTCCTTCAAACAATTGTTTCCAACAATCTCCCTCTTTGGCATTGATGGCAACACAATATGTCATAGCATAAGAAATTTGAAAGAATTAGCTCGGTTCAGATTCAAATCTCCCTCTGTCAGTAAACTTCCTTTATCCTAAAAATTCTTCCTTCTGACTATTGAAAATTTCTTAAAGTAATAGTAAAGACATAGAAAACACTCCCTCTTTGACAACACATGCCAAAGACAATTCACATATTACCGGTATAAATTAATGTACCTCAAGTACTGATTCATATGCAATGATTCCTTGAATATGCTGCATCAACTGGTTGATTTTCAATCATGTTCTGGTTGATGCATCACTAAAACTATATTTAGTGAGCCTCGGATAGGGGAATGACCCCTAACTTACCTCTTAGATACACAAATGCATCCTTAGGTAATGGTTTGGTAAAAATGTCTGCAATCTATTCTTTTGTATGAATATATTCTAATATGATTTTCTTGTCCTGCACCAATTCTCTAACAAAGTGATATTTAATAGCAATGTGCTTGGTTTTGGAATGCATCACTAGATTCTTCGAAATGTTTATTGCACTGGTATTGTCACAAAATATAACAACTGGTTCTTTGATTTTAACCTTCATACCTTCTAATAACTGTTTAAACCAAACAATATTTGAACAGTTTACTGTAGCAGCAACATATTCTGCTTCAGTTGTGGATTGAGATGTGCAATTTTTCTTTTTACTAGTCTAGGATACCAGTCTTTTTCCAAGAAAAAATGCTCCACCACTTGTACTTTTTCTGTCATCAATGTTTCCTGCCCAATCAGCATCAGTAAACACTTTTAAGTCTAGATTGCCTCCAAATTTATACCACAAACCATATTCTTTAGTTCCTCTTAAGTATCTTAAGATTCTTTTGATTGCCATCATATGATTTTCCTTAGGTTTTGCTGAGAATCTAGCTACTATACCGACTGCTAAGGCAATATCAGGTCTTGTATGTACTACATACTGCAATTTTCCAATCATAGATCGATATAGGGTCTGATCAACTTCTTTTGAATCATCATTTTTGGTAAGTTTCAATCCAGTACACATGGGTGTACCAACTGGTTTTGAATCTTCCATACCAAACTTCTTAAGTATTTCCTTAATGTATTTAGATTGAGTAATGTATATACCATTCTTGCTTTGCTGAATTTGAAGACCAACAAAGAATTTTATTAAACCAAACATAGACATTTAAAATTCTTTGTTCATTTGCTCTGAAAATTCTTTGCACTGATCCTCATTCCCTGTAAATATAGTATCATCTACAAATATTTCTGCCAATACAATTTTGTCATTCGGTCCTTCTTTAATATACAGATTGCTGTTATCATTGGCTCTTTTGAAATTAATCTGAATCAAATAGTTATGGAGTCTTTCATACCATGCTTTAGGAGCTTGTTTCAAACCATACAATGCTTTGTGTAACCTGCAGACCATGTCTTTTTTATCTGGATCAACAAAACCTTCAGGTTGTTCAATGTAGACTTCTTCATCAAGAATTCCATTGAGAAATGCAGATTTTATATCCATCTAATATACCTTAAATCCTTTGTGTGCTGCATAAGCAAGTAGAGTTCTTACACCTTCTAATCTTGCAATAGGAGAAAAAGTTTCTCCATAATCTATACCTTCTTCTTGAGAATAACCTTTACATACCAATCTAGCTTTGTTTCTAGATACTTGACCATCTTCATTCAGCTTATTCTGAATACCTATTTTGTTCCAATTACATTCTTATCTTTAGGTCTAGGTACAAGAGTCCATGTTTTGTTCTTTTGTATTTGTTCTAATTCTTCATTCATTGCTTCAATCCAACTTTCATTTTCTAATGCATCTTTGATATTTCTAGGTTCAAAGTCAGTAAGCAAACATATACCTTTTAGCTTGCTTCTTGTCATAGTACCATCTGATTTGTTTCCAATAATTTGATCTGGTGTATGATGTCTTCTGACATATTTGGCTAGTATAGGTTCTTTGCTTTTTGAATGATTCATGTTGTTGTCTTCTAGGATCTCTTCTTCAGGTTGCTTAGGCTCGGTATATGTTTGCTTGGTAACTTCAGGCTGAGACTCAGTCTGAATTTCTTCCCGTGACTCAGTTTGAACTTCTTCCTGTGACTCGGTTTGTGACTCGGTAACTGTGCTCAGCTTGGTAGATATAGTTTTCTTATTGATAGTTGTGTCTGTCAATGTTTCAGGTTCAATGTAAATGAATCGTCTGTAGTTCTCAGGTTCCCTTTTGCTTTCTTCTTTAGTCTTTTCTGCAAACTCATCAAACTTTACATGTATACTTTCTATGACTTTGTGAGTAGATAAGTTCAGACATTTGTATGCCTTGCTTTTGCTAAAATATCCTAGGAATATTCCTTCATCACTTTTCACATCAAATTTATTTTTTCTGGATTCTTTTAAGATATAACACTTGCTACCAAATATTTTCATGTAACTTACATTAGGTTTATAGCCATACCATAATTCATAAGGAGTTTTGAATGTGTCTTTCTTCAATTGTACTCTGTTCAAGGTATGAACTGTAGTGCTGATAGCTTCCTTCCAGTAATTTATAGCGATGTTCTTTTCTATCATTAGAGTCCTTGCACAATCCATAATAGAGCTGTTTCTTCTATCTGCTATTCCATTCTGCTCAGGAGTTCTAGGAGCTGATACCTATCTTTTGATTCCTCTTTCAATGCAAAAGTTGTTAAAATCATGGGAGATGAATTCACCACCTCTGTCTGATCTTAAGCATTTCAATCTTTTCCCTGTTTCCTTTTCCACTCTTGCTAAGTACCATTTGAACTTTTCAAATGCTTCTGATTTTTCTCTTAAATACATAACAGTCATCATTCTAGAATAATCATCAATGAAAAGAATAAAGAATTTATGTCCAGTATAGCTTTGTATTCCAATAGGTCCACATAAATCAGTATGCACAATTTCCAAAATTTCTTTAGACTGATAATTCTTACTCTTGAAACTAGTTTTACTCATTTTGCCAATCTGACAATTCTTACATAGACTAGTATCAGGTTTCTTCAAAGTAGGAATGCCTCTAATCTTCTTGAATTTGCTTATTTTTATCATGTTATCAAAATTCACATGACATAACCTTTTGTGCCATAGTCAACTTTCTTCAATTTGAGCAATAAAGCATGAATATTCACTGAGATCAAGATAAAATAAGTTACCTTTTGTTTGTTTTCCTGATCCAATGAGTTTTCCTTTTTCATCCAGCAGTCTTGCTTGACCATTCATGAATTCAACCTTGAAACCAGTGTTGATTAGCTATGCTACACTTAGAAGATTATGTTTTAGTCCTTCAACCCAATAAGCATTATCACATATGAGTTCTTTGGTTAATGAGATTCTTCCTTTTCCTTTTATACAACAAGGTTCATTGTTTTCAAATCTTACATTACCACTATCACAGTCTTCTAGATATTCAAATTTTGTCTTGTCACCAGTCATATGGTGTGAACATCCACTATCTATTATCCATATATCATCTTTGATTATATGAGAAGTAAGTTCCATCTTATCTTCATCATCATCAAATTCATCTTTTATAGCAATAAAGACAATTTCTTCTTCACTATCATCAGAATCTTTAGCCATAAAACATGTTTTCTTACCTTTATCCTTGAATGATTTGAAATTCTTTTTGCCATAGTACTTGTGACTTCTCTTCTCTTCCTTGACTTGCTTGTTTGGGCACCTAGCTGCAATATGTCCAATTTCTTCACATGAAAAATAGATTAAAGGAGTTTTACCTTTATATTTACCTTTCCCTCTAGAGTACTTCTTTGCAAGTAATGCTTCTACAATTTCAAGATCACTATCAGAACTTTCTTCTGATACTTCTTCACTTTCTGACTGAACTTCTTTAATTTTCTTGTTCTTTTTTAGTGAAACCTTGGCCTCAAATGCTGATTCAATATTTTTGGAGCTAGGAACATAGTTGTCATAGTTGTCTAATTCAAAGGCTGTCAATCTTCCAACTAAAGCATCCAAAGTTATATTGTGGTTTGTTTCACATCTTCTTTCGTGAATAGCTGATACTCTTATTGCATAGATAGGGAGTAATGTTCTGAGTACCTTACTTATAATAGTTTCATTTGAGATTGTTCCTCCAGAAGCTCTAATTGCACTTACACTTGCTTTGATTCTTTCAACATATTTTGCAATGTTTTCATCTTCCTTCATATTCATCTTGTCAAACTATCCTCTTAGGCTTTCTGCTTTGGCTCTTTTCACATTTGCCTCACCACCATATATTTTCTTCAGTGCCATCCACATTTCATATGCAGTAGTGCATTCTTTAATATCATCAAATTCTTCATAGCTGAGAGCAGATGCAATGTCTATCATCATGGTGTTATGAGTCTTTTTATCTGCAATGTCTTCAACAGTTAATGCGCCATTAGGAATTGTGTATTCTTCATCAATGTATTTGCATCCTGAATCACCAATGGAAGCCAGATGAAGTCGCATGAGACCTTGCCATGCTGAAAAGTTATCTTTGTTGAGCTTTGGAATTTCCCTCTTGTAAGACATCTTGATCTTTAGCTTAGGTCCTTGAAACCCTTCTTGCAAGCACCAAAAGCTCTGATACCAATTGATGGAATATGGATGAAGTGACTGAGAGGGGGGGGGGTGAATCAGTCAACCATAAATCACTTCACAATTATTTCTTTCCAGATCCCTTAGGATATCTTTAAAAGAATGTTATCTGTTTTAGCACTCGGTAAATAGATTTCAGTAACTTTGAAGATGCAGAAAGTATTAGCAAAATTATCTTTTAGATATTCATTAGCACTAGTGTATGATTAAGATAGCAATTAAGAACACAAGAGACACAAGATTTAACATGGAAACCCAATATGGAAAAAACCACCAATGTATCTAGATACTGATTTTTCACTTTTCTAAAGTGATGCCCGGTTAGAAGCCAACCTGGTAAAAGGTTACAAAACACACTGTTAGGTGTGACCTTGTTAGAGGATTTAATCACCCTACTAGGAGTGGCCTGGTAAGAGGTCTTGAAAACAATTCAATGGAATTGTCACCTTGTTAGAGGATTTACAATATGGTTGTTAAACCAACTCGGTTAAGAGATTTAGAATTCACTGTTACAATGATAAGAAGGTAACAATGAAAAATGACCTGTATAATAATGCAACTGCCTTGCTGATTAAAGATCTCTGTTCTGCATATGTGTGATCCTTCCTGATCAAATAAATCTCTACTACACCTTAAGGATATTTGAACATCCTTCACAAATTCGCACACACCTTTCTTGTCTTTCTTCTGTAAATCTTCTGTTGTATATCTTCTTTATTTTTCACATTTGACCTTTTATTTATATGATTTTAGATTTGTCAAATTGACATTATTTAGTATAACAATCAGCTAAATTAAGAAAACTCTATTTGCAAAAATCCTTCAAGGGCCGACAGTGCTCAGTGACCATAACTTTCTACAATCTTTCGGAGACCGAGGGAACTCAGTAAACACCGACAATCCTTTACCTTCGATAACCAACTGAACTCGGTAAACACTAAATTTCCTTTGACGACTGACTGAACTCGGTAAACACTGAATTTCCTTTGTCGACCAACTGAACTCGGTAAACACTGAATTTCCCTTGACGACCAACTGAACTCAGTAAACACTAAAATTTCTTTGATAACTGAGTGAACTTGGTAAACATTGAATTTCTTGTCTGGCAGACCGACTGAGCTCGATAGGAATTGATTGCTACGGACTATGACATTGTGTGACATCAAAGACAATACATAATTTGAGTAGCAATTTCTTTCAGACAATTGTTTCCAACAGATGAGGTACTATATGATATCATACCTATGGATGCATATCATGTGTTGTTGGGTAGACCTTGGCAGTTTGACAGACATTCTATACATGATGGTCATGCAAATACCTATTCCCTAAAAAAGGATGGAGTGCGACATAAACTAAAGCCATTGAAGGACATAGAAGAAAAGGTATCTGATAATGCAAGAATAAATTTTTTTGATGGAAGAAAATTCTTAGAGGGTATGAGGCATGAGCATGTGTGTTTTTCTTTAATTCCAAAAGATGGTAGGAAGTAGAGGATGTACCTGTAGAAGTTGAAATTTTTTTGAATGAGTTTTAAGATATTATATTTGATAATGTATCTAATGGATTACCACCAGTAAGGAAGATTAGTCATCAGATGGACTTAATTCCAGTAGCTGGTTTTCCAAATAAGGCAACACACAAAATGACACCAATAGAAAGTGAAGAGTTGAACAAATAAGTACATGAGTTGTTATAGAAGGGATTGATTCAGGAGAGCCTAAGTCCATGTGTTGTACTAGCAATATTATTACCAAAGAAGAATGAAGAATGGAGAATGTGTATAGATTCCAAGGCTATAAACAAGATCACAATCAAGTATAGGTTTCCATTGCCACAAATGGATAATATTTTGGACTGTTTAAGTGGAGTTGTTTATTTATCAAAGATAGATCTGAAGAGTGGATATCATCAGATTTGGATGAGAGAAGGAGATGAATGGAAGACTGCCTTCAAGACAAAAGAAGGACTGTATGAGTGGTTAGTCATGCCTTTTGGGCTAACCAATGCACCGAGCACTTTCATGCGGCTCATGAACAAGGTTCTAAAAGAATTTATGGGTAATTTTGTCATTGTTTACCTAGATGATATTTTAATCTTTAGTAAGACATTGAAGGAGCATATGATGCATATTCATATGGTGTTTGAGAAGTTAAGGGAAGAGAAATTATTGATTAATTTGAAGAAGTGCAATTTTGTGAAGGAGTTAGTGTATTTGAGATTTTTAGTTTCAGCAAAAGGTCTAAAAATGGACCCAGAGAAAGTGCAAGCTATCCTTGAATGGCCTACTCCAAGGAGTGCTACTAAGGTAAGATCTTTCCATGGTTTGGCTAGCTTTTACAAAAAATTTATCAAGATTTTTAGTAGTATTTGTGGACCCTTGATTGAAACAATTTGTGGGGATAGAAAAGAGTTTAAATGGACTACTGGGGTAGATAATATTTTTAAACTATTGAAATAGAAAGCTACAAAACAACCTATTTTAGCACTTTTAAATTTTAATATAGTGGTTCAAGTAGACTGTGATGTTGTTGGTACTATAATAGGAGTTGTTATGAGCCAAGAAGGTAAACGTGTTGCATATTTCAATGAGAAGCTAAATGATGCCAAGAGAAAATATTATGTTTATGATCAAGAATTTTATGCTATAGTTCATGCATTCAAGAAGTGGAGATACTATCTGCTTCCTAAGGAGTTTGTTTTGTCTATTGATCATCAAGCTTTGCAATATTTGAATAGTCAAGGAAATTTGAATCAAAGACATTTGAAATGGGTTGAGTTTTTGTAGAGTTATACATTTTTTTTGAAACACAAGAGTGGAAAGTCTAACAGGGTTGTAGATGCACTTAGCAAAAGGAAACTATTACTGACAAAGATGTAGATTGAGGTGGTTGGGTTCAAGAAACTCAAAAATTTGTATCCAGAGTATCCTGATTTTGGTGAAGCTTGAAAAAATTGTAAAGAACTTGTTACTCTAGACAGAACAAAGTGGTTGGATTTCATCATTCAGGATGATATGCTATTCAGAGGGAGTCAGTTGTGCATTCCATGAAGTTATATGTGGGAGAATCTCATCAAGGAGAAGCATAGCAAAGGATTGGTTGGAAATTTTGGTCATGATAAAACCCTTGCTTTGGTTTGTGTGAATTATTATTAGCCACAGTTGCAGCAAGATGCTAAGAAGTTGGTACAGAGTTGCAGAGTATTTCAGATGGCAAAGGGAGTAAAGTAGAATATATGGTTGTATCAGCCATTACCTATAACAGAGAAGCCTTGAGAGCATATCCGTATGAATTTTGTTCTTGGTTTACTAAGGACTCAGTGGGGACATGATTCAATTTTTGTGGTGGTTGATAGATTTTTAAAGATGGCACATTTCATTCCCTGCAATAATTCTAATGATGTTGTTCATGTAGTAGAATTCTTTTTCAGAGAAGTGGTGAGACTACATGGTTTTCCAAAAAGCATAGTTTTAGATCGAGACACTAAGTTTGTTGGATATTTCTAGCATACATTGTGAAAGAATTTAAAGATAGATTTGAAGTTTATTTCATCACATCATCCATAGACTGATGGATAGATAGAGGTGGTGAATAGGAGTTTGGAGAATTTGCTGAGATGTTTAGTTGGAGATAAGCCAAGAAGATGGGTTTTGATTTTACCATAGGAAGAATTTGCATACAATAATTTTGTCAATAGGAGCACTGGTAAATCACCATTCCAGATTGTATATGGAAGTAGTCCCAAAAAAGTATCTGAGTTGAGGAAGATAGATAAAGGATAAATAAGTAGTGTTGAAGCTGAGGATTTTGTACATTACTTGAGGAACATCTATGAGGAGGTGAGGAAGCACATTACTTAGATGAATGTGCAGTATAAGGCTAAGGAAGATGAGAGAAGGCATAAGGAGTTTTAGGTTGGGGATGAAGTCATGGTTCATTTGTGGAAGGAGAGATTTTTAGTTGGTATATATAACAAGTTGAAAATGAAGAAGTTTGGGCCATGTAAGATACTCAAGAAGCATGATTCAGGAAATGCCTATGAGGTAGAATTGCCTATTGAGCTGAATATTTCATTAGTATTTAACATTTTAGATTTGACAGAGTATCTTGAAGGGGGTTTTGATGATGAGATCAGAGAAGCACAGTGGATTATTCCAACAACTAGTTCAGATACCATGGAGATTGAAGATATACTAGATAGTCATGTTGGCAGAAGCACAAGGAATAAGACATATGAAGAATATCTAGTCAAATGGAAAGGACAAAATATTGAAGATGCATCATGGTTGACAAAGGAGGAGGTTAACTGTCTTGGTTTTCCTCTTCACACCCGAGCCCTAATAGGGTCACTTCTCAAATTACCCCAGGTGTCTGATGTAGGAGCATCTTGGGTGTAAGAAAAATCTTGCATCACCCAAAAATATTTCTGGTTTCTTTTCAATAAGGGCTATCTTGTGCAGAGTTGTTATTAATGGAAACTTACTATTTTTAGTAAGTTGGTTATCCAATCTTAGAATGTTTTGATTTCAAAATTGGAGGTTCATCTTAGTCATATAAGCCTACCAGTTGAGTTTCATTGCCACATCATCTATATTGGTGAAGATATTGAAGTTTTTGGGTAGAAAATATTTCAGGTCAATTTTGAAGGCCTTAGAGGCTCCAGATCATGATCAACCCCCAGTTGATTGGAGCTTACATGAGTTAGGCACTATAGATCAGGTCCTGACATTTTTGAAAAGTGGTTACTATTGCCATTATTTCCACTCTTTTGGAGGCCTAATTACTAGATGAAGCTACAGTACCCTAGTTTGGTTATTAGGTGATCTTACTTAATATTTGTGTTCATTTTAAAAAAGATACATGTAAGAAGATAAATTTTTGCATCTAGAGATTACATGTATACATGTCGATATCTGTATGTACTGTACAAAGAAAGAAACTGAAATATAATATCATCTGAAGCTCACACAGGCCGTGAGTATAGCCAAATCCTAATGATCTATGACTAAACATGTATAGACATAGGAAAGATGAACATAAACAATAGGGTACCAAACATTTCTTGAAGAAATGATGGAAGGATAACCAGGGTGTGAATCCAGTGCGCTCCTACTTAATCTAGAATCTACAAGAAGAAAAGAAATGGGGTTAGATCCAAGGGATCTAAGAAATGCATGATATCCTATTACATATCCTCATCTACATTCATGCATGAACATAATTAATCATTCATCACAAGAAGGGGACCTTTCTCTAGACACGTGCATACTCAGAAGGATGTTGCAGGAGGAAGAAAAGTACCATATTTTTACTAACTTGTTTATGTCATGTGCAGGAAGTGAGGCAAAATAGACTATGAAAGGGACATATTTTCTTGGGTATGAAACCTTTCAGTCTACTATAATCAAGCTAAGAAATAAATTAAAAAATTGTAGAAGGGACATGATCTCATGTCATGAAACCTTCCAGTGATTCATGATGCATTAGTGGCATCCATGAGATGCAGTACTCATACATGAAAAATGAAAGAGGTTATTATCTAGAGACCAAACTCACAATGAGAAGTGTGAGATGATCATCTTCATTGACTCAATGATAGAAAGAAAAAAATCATTGCTACAAGAAGAAAATGGAGCAATGCAAAATTTGCATATATCTTAAACAAAGAAACATTTGCATATAAATATCAACAAAATCAAAGTCCTAATTTGTATGCACATCTCATAAATTGGTATTTTGAAGAATCAAAGTAAAAAATATGATACATTTACATGTGTATCTCTCAAGGAAAATGGTAAAACAATGGTACAAAATCTGCATCTTAAAAATCTGCATTTCAAAATTAGTAAAACAGTAATAAAAAATGCAGCAATATGATTCCCTCAATGATAAAAAATAGCAGCAAAATTGGTCATGGAAATTACATGGATGAAAAGAGCAAAAATAAAACTTTCAAACCATGGAAGAAATGATGAAGGAGCAGCCATAATGCAAGAGAAAACAGAAAATTAAAATCTTGCAATGAAAAATGAAGTTGAAAACTCTTACCTTTTACCTCATAGCATATTCGAATTCTAATTTCATGCAAAGCTACGTAAAAGGAAAGTTTCCAAAGAGAAAGTCTCCCTTCCCATTCGAAATTCCCTTAAGGCACGTGATTTTTGCAAAGGGAGAGAAGTTTAAAAGGCAAGAAAGCTGATTTTTATATGTTTCCAAAACATTAAAAATTGGAGATTTTTTTTTAAATGTTTATTTTATAAACATAAAAGGGGTATATGCTATAAGCATATTATTTAAAGATTTTTTTAAATTTTTCCTAAGTAGAGGGGGAACTAAAAATAAAATGGACTTTTATTAAAGATTTGAAGAATATTTTCAAAAAAAGTAAAGTCATTTTTCTAGAAGGAAAAATTGGAGATGTAGTCCTATACCCCTAAGTCCTAGTTATTTTTTGGGATTAAATAATGTGACCCCTAAACACTTAGGTGTTATTGTTGTCTATTTTATTAGGGGTCATTATTAAAATGGGACATTTAATGTAAAATCATGTATATTTTATATTGTAAAATATTTGACAAGTGATGTTTTATAAATCATCTTCTTCAAATATTATCTACCAAAGCATGATTAGGGGATATGGTAGACTTTAATAGCTTATCTTTTTTAGGATTTTCACCTTTTTCCCTTACCCCTAAAATTTTGGGAATCTGACATCTGAGTTTATGAGGCATCTTCATGGGCCTATTTGGAAAGTTCTTCCATTTTTGGGAGGTTGAGGGGTTTGAATATAGATTCTTAAGTTTTGTTTTATATACCTCTCACTTAGGTGATGGATGTTAGTTCTTCATTCTCTCTTTCTTGGAGATGAATTCTTGTAGCTCTAGAAAAGCAAGTTGTATTTCTGCTCTTTTGAATTCAGTTTATAGCAATTGTCCTTCTTATTCCTATAGTTTTGTGAGTTGTTTTGGTGGATTGTATATCATGTATTGTGATGAAAGTTAGTCCTTTACTTGATATTTGTTCATTTAGATGTTCACAAGCACTTTTATTTCCTAAAGTCTGAATCTGTGTGCATTTGAAAGTATTTGGGTTTGTGGAATTCATTTTCCCTCCTCATTTACAATCAGCACCTGGTTATTTCTAAGGGAAAAATCAGATTAGGAAGAATTTGTGATGCTCAGGTTATGTTCTGAATCACATTGTGAGTTTGTTTTTAGTTTGTGGATCTATCAAAGTTCAATGAATCACCTAGTTTTAGTTTTAGTTTTAGTTTCATGCACTCTCTCTCCCTTTTCCTTTAAAGTTTAGTTCAATTTTAGGTGATTCAAGGGGAAGTCAGCCCCTAATCCAGAGGTCTACTCTTTGATTGTTTACCCACAGCCTGAGAGTAGTCCCATGTTTCACGGGATTGCTAGGTTTTACACTTTCCATACTCGGGTGATTCAGCCTTTAAGAGGTAGTTTCTTTCAAACACCATGGCGACTCTGAGAAAAATCTACTGGTTTAAGTAGTTCAAGTGCTGATAAGTTTCAAAAAATACCTTTTTACTAGCATATTTGATGAGTAAGCATGTCAATCCCTAATACATATTCTCCCTATCACCCCCCATATCATGAAAAATCCACCCATATGCCGGTATTCATTCCATATCAAGCTAGCCAAGCAGTAGCATATAACCAAAATAGCCCACAAAAAACAAGTTACCATCATGCACTACCATACCCTCCCACCTAGCATCAAGCATCGTGGCAACATTCCTATGAACCACCCTATGAGGGACACCATTATAATCCATAGAAACAGTCCTACCCCACTTTAGATTCATACTCCAATGACTGGTTGGTAAATTTTGGAGAGGAAGTGAGCTCTTTCATGAAAGATTATGTAGAGATGAGGTCTCAGAAAGAGGAGCTCTCAAGGTAGTATATGGAGTTGGTGGTTCAAAAGGAAGGGATCTCATGGTAGCTAGAGAACAAGATAGAAATTTATGAGTAGACTCTTGAAGGGATGAATAAGAAAGACAAGATCCATGAAGAAAAGATTGAAGAGTATCAAGAGTTAATAAAGGCCATCTATCTTACAACTACAAGAACTAAGAAGGATCTCCGAAAGGAGTTAGAAGAAAAGGATCATTTGGTTAAGAATTTGTTGGCACAAGCACCAATGTAGGGAGATCAAGAAGTCACTGCTGCCCCAATGCAAGAAAGCTCACCAGAACCACTAGAGGGAAATGTAAACTTAACACAGTCTTGGAGACCCTCATGGACTACGTATCTAGGTTATGAGATGCCAGCTCTTTTTAAGGAGGAGATCTAGAAGGAGATACCCCATGCTACTGAAGAGAACCTAGAAGCTTTGTAGACCAGATAGGAGACTCACAAGGTACAAATCCCAAGTTTCTTGTCTGGTAAGTCCACTAGCACCTCTATTGAAATTCCAAGCTTTAGGATTTCTCCTTCAGTTCAGAATCTTAGTCAACAAAAGCCTAATCTCCATGCTTTTTTAGAGCCTATTCATGACCCTATCCCAGGTTTCCAGCCATCTCATTTCATTCCTATAAAGGAGACACCTAAAAGGTTTGGCTTCCTAGGTGACAGTGAGCCTATCTTGCAATAGATAAAGCCCTATGAGTCAATTCCTAAAGAGCCCCCTACACCTCATAGCATTTTAGGCCACCAGGAAGAAGATGATTTTTGTCTTTTAAGTGTTCTTTTTCGTGATGATCATGAGGAACAAGTATATTTGTCACATGTTGATGAGCTAGAGAAGCTAGATAAGGATCAGGAAGTAAATGAGGGAGAGACCCTAACTCATTTGTTTGAGGAAATGCCTTCCTATATTGAACAAGATGAGGTAGTACAAGATCTACTAGTTGAGCTCTCTAATTATGATAAGAAAGATACAGTTGCTGCTAACTTAAAACAACAAGATGATTTTGATTTGATAAATGATGTTTTCTGCTCCACTCTTGTTGATGTTCCTCATCTTCTTGAAAAGGATAATGGCCTGTATGTTCTTGAAGAAGAGTTTGTTTTTCAGGAGGACAATGGTGTCTCAGTTGTAGAATCTAGACGTATTAGCAATAAAGAGGTGGATGAATATCAAGAACCATGTTTCATGGATGATGAGGAGGGGCTAGTTGGGTAGCTTTGATGAGCTATTGGATGTTCCAACCGATGAAGAGGATGATCCTCTAACTACAGAAGAAGAAATATTATGGCAGACTATCATGGAGGGATAAATTTTTTATCAGCATGCTGAAGTTATTAATGAGATGCATACTAAGCAGCAAGAGAGGCCTAGTTTCATGCTCTCAAGGGGGTTTCCTATCATATATCTAGTTTAGATGGGGTCAAACAGGATATCCATTTTCAAAGATTCAATGGAGGGTGATGTTAGAGGTACACTCCTTGGTGATCAGGAGCTTATTTAGCCTTATTAGACTCCCTGGGAGGACAACACCTATGATCTAATTGAGATTAGTAGTCTGGTATACCAAATTCAAAAGTTGATATGCCAGACAGTTTAGTACCTTTTTGTATTCCATATTCTCTTTTTTGGCATCAAATATATAGAGTGTAATACCCTAAGGAGAATGGGAAGCTATTTCAACAATCCAATTAATGGATTTGTTTAACCAGTTTTCTGATACTAGTTAGAGTAGGGTAGAGTAGAAGTTTTTCAGCTTTCTATGTTTCCTAAGTGCCTAGCACAAGTTTTTTTTTAGTGTTTCTTTCAATTTGCTTTCAGTCTAGTTTTGGGTTTGGTGTGAGTAGAAATAAACCAAAGAAGTTATCTCTGGTAGTTAGCTTCTATTCTGAAAAGGAGGTTGTTTTGTTTGGGAGCTAAGTTCAATTTGAGGCCCAAGGACTCTATGCCCAATGTATATTAAGGCAACTAGTTAGGATGCTTAGCAGGCAAGCACTCCAAAGAGGTCACCAGAATGTTGCCACTATTTTCACTCTTTTGGAGGCCTAATTACTAGATGAAGCTATAGTACCCTAGTTTGGTTATTAGGTGATCTTTCTTAATATTTGTGTTCATTTCAGAAAAGATACATGTAAGAAGATAAATTTCTACATCTAGAGATTACATGTATACATGTCGATATCTGTATATACTGTATAAAGAAAGAAACTGAAAGATAATATCATCTAAAGCTCACATAGGCCATGAGTATAGCCAACTCCTAATGATCTATGGCTAAACATGTACAGACATAGGAAAAATGAACATAAACAATAGGGTACCAAACATTTCCTAAAGAAATGATGGAAGGATAACCAACGTGTGAATCCAGTGCACTCCTACTTAATCTAGAATATGTAAGAAGAAAAGAAATGGGGTTAGATCCAAGGGATCTAAGAAATGGATGATATCCTATTACATATCCTCATCTACATTCATGCATGAACATAATTAATCATTCATCACAAGAAGGGGACCTTTCTCTAGACACGTGCATACTCAGAAGGATGTTGCAGGAGGAAGAAAAATACCATGTTTTTACTAACTTGTTTGTGTCATGTGTAGGAAGTGAGGCAAAATAGATTGTGAAAGGGACATATTTTCTTGGGTATGAAACCTTTCAGTCTACTATAATCAAGCTAAGAAATAAAAAAAATAACTGTAGAAGGGACATGACCTTGTGCCATGAAACCTTCCAGTGATTCATGATGCATTAGTGGCATCCATGAGATGCAGTGCTCATACATGAAAAATGAAAGAGGCTATTATCTAGAGACCAAAATCACAATGAGAAGTGTGAGATGATCATATTCATTGATTCAATGATAAAGAGAAACAAATCTTTGCTACAGGAAGAAAATGGAGCAATGCAAAATCTGCATATATCTTAAACAAAGCAGCATTTGCATATAAATATCAACAAAATCAAAGTCCTAATTTGTATGCACATCTCAGAAATTGGTATTTTGAAGAATCAAAGTAGAAAATATGATACATTTACATGTGTATCTCTCAAGGAAAATGGTACAATAGTGGTACAAGATCTGCATCTTAAAAATCTGCATTTCAAAATCAGTAAAACAGTCATAAGAAATGCAGCAATATGATACCCTCAATGATAAAAAAATAGCAGCAAGATTGGTCATGGAAATTACATGGAAGCAAAGAGAAGAAATAAAAATTTCAAACCATGGAAGAAATGATGAAGGAGCAGCCATAATGCAAGAGAAAACAGAAAATTAAAATCTTGCAATGAAAAATGAAGTTGAAAACTCTTACCTCTTACCTCATAGCATATTCGAATTTGAATTTCATGCAAAGCTACGTAAAAGGAAAGTTTCCAAAGAGAAAGTCTCCCTTCCCATTCGAAATTCCCTTAAGGCACATGATTTTTGCAAAGGGAGAGAAGTTTAAAAGGCAAGAAAGCTGATTTTTATATGTTTCTGAAACATTAAAAATTGGAGATTTTTTTTTGAAATGTTTATTTTATAAACATAAAAGGGGTATATGCTATAAGCATATTATTTAAAGATTCTTTTTAATTTTTTCTAAGTAGAGGGGGAAATAAAAAGAAAATGGACTTTTATTAAAGATTTGAAGAATATTTTCAAAAAAAGAAAAGTCATTTTTCTAGAAGGAAAAATTGGAGATGTAGTCCTATACCCCTAAGTCATAGTTATTTTTTGTGATTAAATAATGTGACCCATAAACACTTAGGTGTTATTGTTGTCTATTTTATTAGGGGTCATTATTAAAATGGGACATTTAATGTAAAATCATGCATATTTTATATTGTAAAATATTTGACAAATGATGTCTTATAAATCATCTTCTTCAAATATTATCTACCAAAGCACGATTAGGGGTTATGGTAGACTTTACTGGCTTATCTTTTTTAGTATTTTCACCTTTTTCCCTTACCCCTAAAAATTTGGGAATCTGACATCTGAGTTTATGAGGCATCTTCATGGGCCTATTTGGAGAGTTCTTCCATTTTTGGGAGGTTGAGGGGTTTGAATACAGATTCTTAAGTTTTGTTTTATATACCTCTCACTTAGGTGATGGAGGTTAGTTCTGCATTCTCTCTTTCTTGGAGATGAATGCTTGTAGCTCTGGAAAAGAAAGTTGTATTTTGGCTCTTTTGAATTTAGTTTATAGTAATTGTCCTTCTTATTCCTACAATTTTGTGAGTTGTTTTGGTGGATTTTATATCATGTATTGTGATGAAAGTTAGTCCTTTACTTGATATTTGTTCATTTAGATGTTCACAAGCACTTTTATTTCCTAAAGTCTGAATCTGTGTGCATTTGAAAGTATTTGGGTTTGTGGAATTTATTTTCCTTCATTTAAAACCAGCACCTGGTTATTTCTAATGGAAAAATTAGATTAGGGAGAAGTTGTGAAGCTTAGGTTATGTTCTGAATCACATTTTGAGTTTGTTTTCAGTTTGTGGATCTATCAAAGTTCGGTGAATCACCTAATTTTAGTTTTAGTTCCATGCACTCTCTCTCCCTTTTCCTTCAAAGTTTAGTTTAGTTTTAGGTGATTCAAGGGGAAGCCGACCCCTAATCTAGAGGTCTACTCTCTGATAGGTTACCCATAGCCTGAGAATAGTCCCATGTTTCACCGGATTGCTAGGTTTTACACTTAGCCATACTCGGGTGCTATCCCTAGTGACAATAGTTACAATTGAAAAATGAAGCTACGGTTAAAAATTTATGGTCTTTGGAAGTTGGGCTACCTAAAAACATATTTTTTAATTCTTTTGAGCCCACCCTAATGTAATAATTTTGAAAATAAAATAATTCTAAGAATAGTCAGCTTGAAGGGCTAAATTTTTTGAACCTTCTCGGGCGGTGGAAATTGCCTATATAAGAAAGGTCCATAGTGTTGTCTATGGTAGTTTTGGGTAGTAGATCTGGGTAATGATTAGAGGCTTTATCCTACATAAGATTGTAAAGGAAAATGCCCATGTGGCTTTGCATATTGTAATTTTGAAATTTGTAATTCCACATTTGTGGAGATAATAAGAAGCCCATTTTCTATTCTTGTAAATTATTATTGTTCTCTATTTCTATTATGTGTTTGTGGTATTAAGGGGAGCACCCTTCATCAATTTCACACTTTCTATGGACATTATGAATTCACAGGAGTTTCTTTTGGTTTGACAAATGCTCCATCTATTTTCACGTGCCTGGTGAATGGAGTATTTTGTTCTTACCTTGATCATTTTGTTCTCATCTTCTTGCATGTTATATTGATATATTCAAAAACCATGGAAGAGAATGATGAACATATATGAATGGTTCTACACTATCTTTGAGATAATCAGTTGTATGCCAATGCAACAAAGTGTGACTTCTTTCAATGTGAAGTTCAATATTAGGGGCATGTAATATTGGATGAGGGAATTTCAGTGGATTCTTCCAAGATTCAAGCTATAGTAGATTGGCCAACCCCCACTAATGTATCCAAAGTCTATAGTTTCATGGGCTTGGCTAGATACTATCATAGGTTTGTCAAGGACTTCTCTAGGGTTACATATCATATTAATTATCTCCAAAGGAAAGAGAAGAAGTATGTCTGGATAGAAAAGTGTGAAGAGGCTTTCCAAAACCTCAAGAAGTGTCTCATCAGAGCACCTATCCTAGCAATACCCAATCCAAAAGGTGATCTCATGGTGTATGTTGATACTTCTTTGGAAGGTCTAGGAGTGATCCTTATGTAGGAAGGACGTGTGATTGCTTATGAATCTCACAAAATCAAGGAGAATGAATTAAACTATCCTACATATGATCTTGAGTTAGCATTAGTAGTTCATGCATTAGTCTGATGGAGACATTTTCTATTGGGACATCAATTTGAGATTCATGGTGATCATCATAGCTTATAGAATATCTCCACCCAGTCTAATCTGAATGCAAGATAGAGGTGATGGATGGAGTTTCTTTGTGAATATGACTTTGAGGTCAAGTAAATCTAGGGTAATAAAAATGTGGTAGTCAACACCTTGAGTCACATGAGGCACAAGATATCATGTTTGACTCTTGTTGTGGATTTTTGGATTCATATACTCTAGGTACTTCCTTCAGATACTTGGAACAAGGAAGTGAGAGATAAGATTGAGTTAGAGAGACCTTTGGAAGGTAGTTTTTTGGGCTATGTTTTGGAGTAAGATAGTCTTTTGTGTTACATGATCTAGATATATGTACTCCCATCAGATGATTTTTGTACCTTGATTTTATCTAAGCATCATTATGCACCTTAATCGACACATCTAGGTATCAATAAGATGCATGCAGGCCTTCAAAATATATACTATTGGTTTGGTATGAAATGTGACATTGTTGATTTTATGGCTAGATGTCTAGAGTGTCAGAGAGTTAAGGAAGACCACCAACATCCAACAAGACTTTTATATCCTAATCTCATTCCATCATGGAAATGGGATATCATCTCAATGGATTTCATCATGGGTTTTCCTATTGTTGGGTATTAAGTGTTGGAGATTTTCCAATAGGCCAATACTGACTATATGTTTGTCATTGATGAAAACATATGGAAAGTAGCATGCATGGAAGTCTTATGTAGTAAGCTTTCAATATATGAAGCATGGACATGATATCATGGGCACAAAGGTTAACTATTAGTACCAATAGTTATATAGCAGCTGGTGTCAAGAGTGTTCCTGATAGAGTAACAGGCAATGTTCTGTTTATGGTTGTTTGTACAGTTATCATGGAGCCTTGCACACTTGGATATATGTTGAAGACATGTTAGTGATGTTTTAGTTATCGATGCATAGTCTATTGATAAGTAGATGTGAACTTATGTAGTCGCTATTTGCTAGTAGTAGTTTCCTGTGTTTATTCAGGAGAGCCGACATAGATTTTATTGGTTCTTGAGTTATGACTACCTTTAGGGTAGGTGCCCTTGGAGTTAAGCTTGGAGAAGTGTTATTGATGTTTGGTTAAGAGCACATGAGTTAATTTAGATTGAGGACAAAGATCTAGTTGTTTTGGTAGAGCCAATAGTGTGTAGTGTGCATCTACATTTATCTTATTGGACAGGTCCCAGAATGAGTTGCGTGCATAGTCGAGTTGACATAATGTTTATTGGAGTTTTTTATGGTTTCTCTAATATGATTTCAAGGTGATTCTCTAATATGTTTATTGGAGTTTTTTATGGTTTCTATGTGACCAAGTAAAGTACTTGTGCTATTCATTGGAACTGATCCAGATAGCAGGTCAAAGTGCAGTTCACCAAGATCTAGATATAGTGTGTATCTGTTAAATAGAAGGTTGTAGCCTTCACCCCTTTGAGAAGTGTGCTCTCAGACAATGTGTCCTCTCCCCTAATAGGGAAAATTATAAAAGACTCCTAACAAGGTCTGACCCTTGACCAGGTCTGCTATACTTAATATATTGTAAAGCAACTCCTATCAGGGTTAAGGATCTTCTAACAAGGATCATTATACACTAGTACATAATATTAGTGGGTATCAAGTCCCACAAGGGTTTTTACCTATTTGGGTTTCCCTGTAACCAAAATATTGGTTTTGTGTTCATGTGTTCTTTCATTTTGTTTATGCTTTATGTTTAAGTATACTTAATTGGATAAAGAATTGAATCTTGTAGATAACTGATTCACCCCCCCACCCCTCTCAGTTATCTCTTGGGACTATTCCTAACAATTGGTATCAGATCCAAGTGCCTCAGAGAGAAATTTTAATAGCTTGAGGTTGATCAGATGGCATACTTTAGGAAAGAAAGTCCTATGTTTGATGGAGATAATTATCTTGATTGGAAGAACAAGATGGTGACCCATTTGCAGTGCATTGCTTTTGAAGTTTTTGATGTAACTATCAAACCATCCAAGGTTCCCACCTTAGAAGACCTTGAAAAGGATGATGCTACTGATAGGAAAAATGAATTGTTTCATCAGAATGCTATTGCTAAAGAAACCCTTATCAGTGCCCTATCTGATGGTGAGTTTTCAGAAATAAAAAAGGTAGATACAACCCACAAAATATGGAAGCACCTAGAAGAAATATTTGAAGGAGACAAACAAGAAAATGATGCACACAGAAAGACATGGAAGAAAAGATACAATGCATTAGAGATCCTTCCTAAGGAAAATATCAAAGCTTACAATCAAAGGATAAATGAAGCAGTTGATGGAATCAGAAACAATGGTGGAGAGATTTCTGAGGAGGACAATATGGATAAGTTAATGACTACTCTCACTCCTGAATATGAAAGCAAGATCAACATCCTTGATGAGACCATGTAGCTTACATATAATTTCAAGAGAGAGACTTTGATCATCAAAATCTTAGCTTTTGAGATTTCAAGATTGAAGACTGAACCAAAAAGTGAGACAACCTTCAAAGCAATAGTTCATGGTAAGAAATCTACAAACACTTATGGTAATTTTGATGATGATGATGATGAAGAGAAAACTCTAGATGATTTCATTGCTATGATTTCCAAAAGAGAAAAGAAAGGAAAAGGAAAATATGAAGGTTAATTACCATTTAAGTTCTTTTCATGTAATAAGATTGGTCACTTTGCATCTAAGTGTCCTACTAGAGATAGAAAGTTCAAAAAGGATTACAAGCGTAAGTATTCTAAGGAATGCTACTATGCTAGAGATGGAGTTTTAGATGAAGAATATGGTGAAGAAGAAATTGGATTCATTTCTATTATAGACAAAATGAATAAAAAGATAGTTCATGAAGATAAGAAAGAGAATCAAGAGCTAGCATTGATTTCACAAGCTAACATAAGGACAGACTGGATTATAGATAGTGGTTGTTCACATCACATGATAGGTGATAAAATCAAGTTTGTTCATTTGGACAAATACAATGGAGGTATGGTCAGATTTGTAGACAACACTCCTAAACCAATACTTGGTAGAGGAGCCATCACTTTGGATGGAAAGAATAGTACTGATGATGTTCTTTATGTTGATGGTTTGAAACATAACCTTCTTAGTGTTGGATAGTTACTTGGAAAAGGCTATCATTTGGAGTTTAAAGATGACAAATGCATCATAAGAAACAAGGATGGTGTTATGATTGCATCAAGCTCAAAGACAAGAGGTAATGTCTTTCAACTCAATTCAGAAGCAAGTTGTTTTGTTGCTAAAATTGATGACAGTTGGTTGTGGCATAAAAGACTATGTCATATCAACTTTGATAACATAGTAAAGATAAGCAATGTAAAGGCAGTAAGAGATCTACCTAGCATAGCAAATCTAGTTGATACTATATGTAGGGAATGTGTGATGCGGAAGCATGTGAGCAATTCATTCAAGAGCAAGTAGAATTCAACAAAGAACAAGTTGGATCTGATTCATACAGACCTATTTGGTCCAACTCAAACAAGATCATACTATCGTAAAAGGTATTTCATTTTGTTTCTTGATGATTATACTAGGATGATGTGGGTTGCATTCTTGAAAGATAAGTCCTAAGCATTTGAGAAGTTCAAAATATTCAAAGCTAAGGTTGAGAATGAATCTAGACTAAAGATAACATGTTTGAGATCGGATAGAGGAGGAGAATTCACCTCTAACATATTTTATGAGTACTGTGAAGAACATGGCATAAAGAGATAGTTGAGTGCACCTAGAACCCCTTAGCATAATGGAATTGTAGAGAGAAGGAATAGGATCATTCTTGATACAACACACACCATTATGATAGAAGGAAAAGTTGCACACACCTATTGGAGAGATGCGGTCAATATAACAATATATACCATCAATAGAATTCAATTAAGACTAGGCCCTGAAAAAACACCATATGAGCTATGGTTTGGTAATGTTCCCATAATAAAATAATTCTGAATCTTTGGAAGCAAGTGCTACATCAAGAGGGATGAAGCAGTAGGCAAGTTTGATGCAAGAAGTGATGAAGGCATGTTTCTTGGTTACTCTACAAAAAGTAAAGCTTATAGATGTTTCAATTTAAGATTGAAAAAGATCATAGAAAGTGCTCATGTAAAGATTGATGAAAATTTTATGGTTCAAGAAAGATATCATGATTACTTACCCATGATTGAAGAAGAACCTAGACCCTCCACTAGTGAGATAGTCATTCAAGAAATGTTTCACAGCATTGATGTATTATTCAATGACCCTGAGACAAGTGAAAAAAGTAATCCTAAGGTTGATGAGTAGGCATCACCTAAAGTTCCAAAGTTTACATCTAGAAATCATTCCAAGAAAGACATCATTGGAGATCAGAGTGGCAAAGTCTTAACAAGATCACAAGCAAAGAACTCAGCCAATAGTGAAGTGGTATGTTTACTATCTCAAATTGAACCTTTAAGTGTTGAAGATGCTTGTAATGATTCAGATTGGCATGATGCTATGAAAGAAGAACTTGATCAGATTATTAAGAATGACACTTGTGAACTGGTCCCAAGACCTAGTGATAATAATGTGATTGGAACAAAGTGGATATTCAGAAACAAGATGAATGAAGATGGTATAGTAGTAAGAAATAAAGAAGGATTAGTATGTAAGGGATATGTGCAAAGAGAAGGCATCGATTATTCAAACACATTTGCACTTGTGAGAAGATTAAAAGTTATTAAGTTGTTTCTAGCCTATGCTACAGTCAAAAACTTCAAATTTTATCAAATGGATGTCAAGTCAACATTCCTGAATGGAGATTTAAAAGAAGTATACATTGAGCAGCTAGAAGGAATCACCTTATTAGACAGACCTGATATGGTATGAAGATTGAAGAAGGCCCTCTATGGACTTAAGCAAGCCCCTAGAGCATGGTATGAGAGACTAGATGGATACTTAACAAAGATTAGATTCAAGAAAGGAGCAGCAGATTGTAATCTATTCATGAGAGAGACATCTAAAGGTTTACTACTTGTAGCTATATTTGTTGATGACATTATCTTTGGAGGTAATGACAAGCTCAGTGCTAAATTTTCCAAAGAAATGTAGAATGAGTTTGAGATGAGTATGATTGGTCCTATCAAGTACTTTTTGGGACTAAATGTACAATAGATAGAAAAAGAAATTTTCATTAATCAGTCAAAATATGTGAAAAAGATACTAAAGAAATTCAAGATGGATGATTGCAAGCCAATAGGAACCCCTATGATCACTGGATGCAAGCTTACAAAAGAAGATGACTCACTAGTAGTAGATATATCATTGTATAAGTCTATGATTGGAAAACTCATATATCTTACTCAGACTAGACCTGATATTTCCAATGCAGTTGGCATAGTTAAAAGATTTGCAGCATAACCTTAAAAAAGTCACCTCATGGCAGTAAAGAGAATATGCAGATACTTGCAAGGCACTATAAATTATGGTCTATGGTATCCTAATTCAAAAAATGTTGAGCTTCATGTGTACACTGATGCAGATTGGGCAGGATGTGTTGATGATGGAAAGAGTACATCAGGTGGAGCAATGTTTCTTGGTGATAGACTTGTCACTTGGACAAGCAAGAAACAAAATTGTATTTCTCAGTCAACAACAGAAGCACAGTATATTGCAGAAGCCTTGAATTGTTCTAAAATTGTTTGGATCAAGTAGATGATAAAGGATTTTGGAATTCAGATTAATTATCCTATTGTTATTCACTATGATAACACTAGCACTATCAATATGTCAAAGAACCCTATGATGCATGCAAAGACAAAGTATATTGAGATCAAATATCACTTCCTAAGAGAGAAAGTGGTAGAGAAAGAAGTCAAGCTGGACTATGTGAGTACTAAAGATTAGTTGGTAGATATATTCACAAAGCCCTTGCCTAAGGATACTTTTGAGTATCTCAGGGAGAAGTTGGGAGTCATTCCCTTCCTTGATTCTCCTTAGAAGGAAGAAGGAAATGCATCAGTCCCTAGGGACTGATGAAAGGTTGACTAATCTACCTTAGGAGTAGTACCAGTGCTTAAAATGAATGGTGCCCTTTTCCATTGATGTCAAAGGGGGAGTAATATATAGAGTCATGAAAAATAGACGTAAAAAGAGGAGTAATATACTAGGGGGAGCAATATTTAGTTATGACAATAGTATAGTTAAGGAAATAGAGAATATTAGAAAATATTGCAGTAGATGGAGGATTCAGTTTTGGGGGAGTTCTGAAGAGGAAATGGAGAATTTTATAAAAGAAATGTTCATTTGGGTTGGTGGTTTTTTTTAATTCCACATGTTGCCATCAATGCCAAAGGGGGAGATTGTTGGAGATTTGCCAGCAGGCCAACACTGAATGTATGTTTGTCATTGATGACAACATATGGAAAGTAGCATGTGTGGAAGTCATATGCAGTAATATTTTAGTATATGAAGCATGGACATGATATTAGCATAATATCATGGGTGCAGAGGTTAACTGTTAGTATACATAGTTATATACCAGCTGGTGTCAGCAATGTTCCTGACAGAGTAACAGGCAGTGTTCTATGTATGGTTGTTTGTAGAGTTATCATGGAGCCTTGCACACTTGGATATATGTTGAAGACATGTTAGTGATGTTTTAGCTTTGGACGCATAGTCTGTTGATGAGTAGAAGTGAAGTTATGTAGTCACTATTCAGCACTAGCAGTTTCTTATGTTTATTTAGGAGAGTCGACAAAGATTTTATTGGTTCTTGAGTTGTGCCTATCTTTAGGGTATGCACCCTTGGATTTTATCTTGGAGAATTGTTATTAATGTTGAGTTAAGAGCACATGAGTTAATTCAGCTTGAGGAGAAAGATCCAGTTGTTTTGGTAGAGCCGACAATGTGTAGCGTGCGTCTACATTTATCTAATTGGACAAGTCCCAGAATGAGTTGCATGCATAGTAGAGATGACAAAATGTTTATTGGAGTTTTATATGGTTTCTCTAATATGATTTCAAGGTGGTTATAATAGGCCAACTTGATTATATCATTTAGAGGAAAGATATTTATAGGCAATCATTTGTGATTGCTTGAGTGTGGTTCATGGTTGATTAAGAAGAGCAAAGCATAGTGTGCAAAGTGTTGAGCCATCAAAAGAAGGTCTATGTGACCAAGTAAATTACTTCTGCTATTCATTGGAAGTAATCCAGATAGTAGGTCAAAGTGTAGTTCACCAAGATCCAGATATAGTGTGTATCTGTTAACTTCACCCCTTTGAGCAGTGTGCTCTCAGACAGTGCATCCTCTCCCCTAATAGGGACAATTGTAAAAAAATCCTAATAGGGTATGACCCTTGACCAGGTCTACTATACTTAATATATTGTAAAAAAACTCCTAACAGTGTTAATGATCTTCTAACAAGGATTATTATACACTAGTACAGAATATTAGTGGGTATCAAGTCCCACCAAGGTTTTTACCTATTTGGGCTTCCCCATAACCAAAATATTGGTGTTGTTTTCATGTGTTCTTTCATTGTGTTTATGCTTTATGTTTAATTATACTTAATTGGATAAAGAATTTAATCTTGTAGATAACTGATTCACCCCCCCACCCCTCTCAGTTATCTCTTGGGACTATTCCTAACATTAACCACTATGTAATGCATTGAGAGGGGGATGAATCAATGCAGTAACTAGTTTAATAAATTAAACTAATTGTGATCACCGGTTACAAAAAAAATACTAAACTAATTATTGATGGATTAACCATTATTCCTGATCACACTCATAAACATAAAGAAGTAAATGAAAAATAAAACATCAAAACCATAAAGACATGTGACACAATTATTTTGGTATCATGGAAATCCTTGTAAGAGAGAAAACCCATGGTGGGGATGATACCCATAATCTTCTCTACTACAATGTGGAAGGTTCCCTATGAAGGATTACAAAAACTATTTCTGATAGTTATTCATCTTGTGAGAGATTCCTAGTACGCTATGAGATTTACAATAAAAACCTTTGAAAGTATACCTTGTGTGAGTATTAAAATTTCAATCTAGAGATTCAGCTTGTAAAAGGGTTTAGCAACTAAGACCTGTAAGAGTCTACCTTGTGAAATGATTTAACTTGCTGCAATTGTGAAAGAGTAACAAGTAACTAATTTTTAGTAGCATTCCTTTCCTTTAATATCCTTTATGTCATGTAGCTTCTCACATTTCCATACTATCTTTGACTCAAACCTCTCCTTCCAATCTTTCAACAATCTTCTATAGTAATTGTTGATTGATCTTGCAATTATTTTTCTTCACAAAATTGTCCAACCCTCTGTATCCTTCTAACAGATAATATTTTATAAGATTCCTTACTATTTTTTCCTCTTAAAATACACCATTGATATTTCCTCTTAAGTTTATATATCTCCTCTCGCTTAATTCACCAATCTCAGGATAGTAATACATTTTTCTCTTAGAATTTAAACTTGCTTTTAGGTCATTTTACACTTTAAGTTCAACTTCTTGTAGAATATTTTAGATTATCATTAACCTTGGATAAAATCATCCATTCAATTAAACCAATAGAATCTTGACAACTCAAATAAATTTCATAATAAACCTCACCTTGAAATCTGTGTCAATTTGTTGTTTATTAATCAAATAAATAATGTTGCAATATTTAATACAAGATACTTATTAATCATTTGAATCCAAACAAGACATTAACATTTAAAGATTCAGTTGTGCAATTCATCTCTAACATGTTTCAATACATCATCCTATGAAATCTCTCCTCATAATAATTCAACCATCATATTCATTCATCTATTTTCCATCATGTTGTTGTTCTTCTTGCTTACAGATTGCGTGAGTCAGTTTTAGGTTGTTCAAATTAGATTATTCATTATCGGTCATTGTCAATTATGTTGGTAGATTGTTTAGTATGTTTGACCATAAATGAAAACATTTGATCAGACATGTATCATATTTTTTTATCTTCCCAATTAGTTGATCAATACCAACAATCTCCTCCTTTGGCATTGATGACAAACCTTGTCAATTTCAAATGTGTACAAAACAATGGAAAAGAAAATCAAAATTACATAACACATTGTTTAGAGTAGCTCACAAAAAACCTTCACCAAAATATTTTGATTTCATTAACTGATAGTACTCCATGTACAATACAGTTCCATTCCATTGCTCCCCCTTTCATGATACTTTGAAAAATAAAATAAAAAACATATAAACAACATGTTCACATTTACATTTTCACCATATAGTTTTGTTCATCATATTCTCCCCCTTTTTTCATCAAGGATAAAAGTGTAAAGAAAAATTATAGTCCATATTGAATTCATTCAAATGACAAGTTACAACTTGTCAAATATAGTTATGTAATTTTTCTTTGCTGCACTCAAAGTAGTATCCCAAGTTGTCCTTAAATGTGCAAGTGTAATATTCTAACCCATAAAAGTACCTGGCAGATCTTCTAATTCATCTAGTGTAGCTATCTCAGGTTCTCCAATTAAGTACTCAACATTCTTAACACTTACTATCATTATATCAGTAGTAGGGGCCAAAAATGAGTTCTAATCAAGTAATGTGTTCACCATTTGTTCATGCTCATCCTAGATTAGTTTTATCTTACCTCCTAGATCTATGAATATAGATGCATAAAATTTAGCATTGGAAGAAGTTACATCGTACTTCTCAATTGTTTCATCTAATTTCTTTTGTAATTCTTCTACCTTCTTGTCTATATTACTTGTAAACTTAGATAGATTTGAAACTATTGTTAATATTTCACCAACAATTTTCAGGTTACCTTTTGCATTCTAAACTTCTTTTTGCAAATTTTCTCTGTCTTTTACAATCTTGGCCTTTACCTTTTCCATCATTTTCTTCTCATAGGCATCTTCAACTATTGACATTAAAACTTTATCCAACAATGATGTATACTCCATTATTACCTTTTCTAATGTATCTTGTTGATCAATGACATTATCATTTTCATCAATATTAGTATCAAGTACTAAGGTGTGCAATATCTCCCTTTCTATTTTGATTACTCTCTCCTTCTCTAATCTTTCCCTATTTCTCTCAACTTGTACTTTTAACTTTTTTGACAGTGCTATCATTTACTTAGGACTCAAAAATTTGAAATCTACCTTTTCTAAATTCATCTCTTCAATGGCTTCCTCTTCCTCAGAAACTTCAGGAATTTTTATACTCACTCTTCTCCTTTTCTTTTTTGACTCATTAAGCTCTGAGTTTCTCTTAGCCAGTTGCGCTTTTGTTTCTATTGTATGAACTTTGGTAGGGGTTACCAATTGTATAGTTGAATGTGTCATAGGAGGGGTACATGTAACTCTCAGTGATCTCTTTACCTCCTCATAAGGTATTTCCTCAATAACTACCTCATCTTTATTTTTATCCTCTATTTTATTTTGTTCTTGCTTCTCTATTTCCTCTACCTATGTAGGGATAGCCTCAAGAACTTGCCCAATTTCCTATGATGGAACATAAGTGCTAGGTATAAAGGGTAAACCAGGTGGTTCAAGGAATTATACCTCATCATTTTCTAATTTCTCATCTTCTTCCTCATCAAAATGCTTAGGTTTCTCACCTTCTTCCTCTTTATCTCCTTCCTCTTGAGCTATTCTAGATCTTTCAATATAATCTTTCCAACTTTAATTGTTTCTTCATGCAGAACCTATGTTTCTCCTAACATAATACATGTGACTCTTCTTTTGATAGGGAAATAATCCTTGTGTTCATCAAAAAAATATTTAATTTCACTAACATCTAATCCAGTATTAAACTCCATCAATGCTTTCTCTCTTACTTCATTGTCAATTCATAAAACATTCTTCCATCTCCCATGTATTGTGTCAAATTTTTTTTAAGAAATATGACCTCTAATTTCTATACAACCTCTATTAAACATTTTTATACTCTTTATATTTTCAATTTCCATTCTTCTCTTGATCTCATCACTATGACATAAATCATACTTCCTAGAAACTCCACCTAATCCTCCAGAAGTTTCAATAGATTGTATAAATTCATCAATGGAAATTCCTTTAGAGGCTATACCTTCTTTCTTTACCTCTTTTACTTCCTTTTCTAAGGGGGTGTCCCCAACATCATTCTTTTTTGCCTTATCCTTTTGTCTAGTTGATGTAGATTTAGTGCCTTTAGCTGCTCTTGATGGTGTTCTTCTTTTAGGCATTAGTGATGTGGTCTTTGTATGCATCTTATTTTCTTGTTGCTTCATCTTTATCCTATATGTTTTCTTGGGTGTTGTTACTATTGCCTCTACTAGCTGTGCAGGTGATGTTGGAGGGCCCTCTAGTTCTTCTTGTGATGTAGAACTTTCTCCTCTAAACTTAGCCTCTAACCTTGTTATCATTTCCCCTATTTTTCTTTCTATTGAAGGCTTCTTAAGTTCAAACTTAGCTCTAGAGCTAGCTTCCTCAAATGTTCCAAGTATTTTCTTTGTTTTATCTATAGGTTTACTTAGAAATACCTCTGCATATCTTTCAATCTCATCTTCATACATTTCATAACCCATTGCAAGTATCTAGAATGTTCTGGGATCAATAGGTTGAAGTATACATGTGCTTGTATCTACTAAGAAACATATTTCATCCTTATAATTTTGAACCATACCATGTGGTATCCTCCACATCTTGTGCATTTTAGATTGATTTTTTTTGAAATACCCCCACATGTTAGTATCAAATTGGTCTCTCAATTCCTTAATATAACCAGAGATATATGTTACCACAGGTCTATCTTCCTTCTATTCAACATTACCTTTTTAGGGAAGTACTTTTGAAAATATAAGAAGATACATACAAGAAATGACCCATACTTAAATGATTTATTTTTATCATTTGTAATCTTCTCCCTCTTAACAACCATCTAACTAGCTAGAAATTCACATAGGTTGTATGGTACATTATCACTTACCAATCTATATGAAATATTTATCACTCCATGATGAATTTTGTTACATATTCTCAAATTATAAACCTTGTATCCAACAACTATTTCTACAAATATCATGACATCATCATGGATATCTGTCATAGTCATGGCTCTCTTGTCTCTTCAAGATTTTGTCAATTCTGCAACCAAATCTCCAAAAAAATTCCTCAGGGTAGGCATCTCACTGGTAGTGCTAAAACTTGTAACCCTTATAATTACTTCACTAGTGATCTTCTTGTTCTCATCCACCCATAAGAATTTATCATAAAACTTAATATATATCTCTTCTAGTCATTGAGAAAAAAATTAAGCAAATCAAGTGCAATCAGAATACCATTGTTCATCAAATGTGCATACTCGTTCTTCAAGCTTCCATCTTCACACAAATTTATGTACCCTATTTTGATATCTTCTTCTCCAAGATCCTCCATCTTCTTATAAATAAAAGAATAGATTTCCTCAACCAAAAAGAGTCTAGGTGGGATTGATGATAATGCTCCAACTATGTCAACCTTGGCAGCCTTCATAGGATGAAACTTGAATTGTGGTCATGGTTCTTCAACATGTGAAATTAGGATAGGAGTATCAATATTTTGTTGCATCTTAAACTCTCCTCAAAACTTAAAATCACAAAACCAACTCCAATTGATCTAATTCTTCACTTCAACTCTTTCTCTATTTGCATAGGGCTTAGCAATTTCACTGATGTAGCCCAACCCCTTCAAAACAACAACTCAGAAAAATAACCACAAAGTTTCAAAATGCTAGATTCTTCATTAAAATTCTCCAACTCTACTCTGCTTCTACAATGAAAGAAAACAAATCCTTATTACAATTTTGAAAATTACCATATTTGGTAGATTTTTTTGGGAAAATCAAAATTTTTAGGAAAATCTAATTTTCCCATTTTTGGTAATTTTCAAATTTAGTTCACACTAGCTCATAAGCAGTTTTGGTAAAAGAAAAGTGTGCAAATTATCTTGTCTCATGTATTTATAATTCTATTGGGGTTTTACCATTCATTCTAGTTACTGTTACCTATTCAAATGGTTAACCATCTTACTATTTGTTCATTAAATGCATAATTCTACAGTTCAACTCACTTTCCAACAATAATATTTTACAATGGTTGTAATATTTTCATAATATCAGTAAGGATAGGTACAATGACATCACCTCACATCTTAGTATGCTAATTTGGATTATTTACCAATAATTTTTAGGGGAGCGGTGGATAAGACATTTTTATTCTTCGCTTTAAATCAATTTCTTAACCTAGTCCAAAGATGAATTCTCAATACTCAATGGTTGAGATCCCAATTTAGATGAACTTAATCCTCCTTTCTTAATCAAAATTTTCTTCATTTTACTTCTTACTTCTTCAACATTTACAATCTTCTTTCCTTCATTTTGTGGTGATTGGTTCATTGCACTATTTATGCAATCTCTTGCTAGATGACCTATTCTATTACATGCATTATAGATCATGCCAATTGATCTCCATGGTCCTTAATAATTTCTCAAGTTCATTCTTCTAAAATTTCCTTCTATATGTATATGAATTCCACAATTTTCACAAATTACACCAAACTGTTATTCTCTACCATAAGTGTTCATTGGTGGCTTAGATGATCCAGAATTGTTCAATGCTAACCTACACAACGGATTTTGTTAGGAATGAATGCTAAATATGTCCTATGGGGGAGTATTTAGAGTCATTTTTTAGTAGTTGTATGTTGCATTCATGACGGTGATTTTCATTGATGTCAACATAGTGATCTATTGGAGGTTAGTTAAGAAGTAGTGTTTGAATTAGCACATGTGGAGTATTGTAGATCAAGCTATGCAAAGTTGAGGATTTATTCTATATTGTGTCCTAAGATTTTAGTCAAGGGTGTGTACAAAAATTTAATTATTCATGATAGTTATGTGTAATTTAGTGGAAGCAATATTTAGACAGTGTTCTTGAGAAGCCACTTGTGATGACTGGATTATATCTCCTAATCGGGATAGAATCTAGGCATGCAAAGTTATACAGTTGATGAAGACATTTTGGTGGTGACTTGGATGAGACAACATGGTTTGACATTGCATGTGTGAAGATTTATTTAGTTTTGAAGCCAAAAATGTTTATGTAATTATGAAATATTATGTAATGTGTGAAGGTTTATATTTTGTAATTGGTTAAGCCTTGTTGGCCGACTCATTTGTAATTATTTGAGTGTGATATAAAGGAAGGATCTTTTTCCTTGATTGTAATAGTGATAATGCAATTGGAATGTAATTGTGGAATATAAGTGAGATATGAGATTTTAAGAGGATATGCAAATTTCAGAGATCTAGTATTGAGATCTGGTGAAGCAGTTGGTGCAGTTTGGCACAAGAAGAGGAGAAAAGATAAGTTGTTGGGATCAGTAATTGTTGGTATTATTCTCTTTGGATAATATAGAGATAAGTTGGATAGTGTATTCAGTGATCTTGCCCTTGAATCTATTTGGATAGTGGGTCCTTTTGTCTTCCATAACTCCCAACTGAGTCAAAATATTTTAATAGGGATTCAAAGCCTCCTAAGAGGGACTCATATGTACTAAATGTATTTCATAAGGCTCCTAACAGAGTCCAACCTCTCACAAGGAATAACTATATTAGTACATCTTTTGTGGGCATCACTCCCATGAGGGCTTACTCTTTTATCAAGAGGTTCCCTAGTCAACATATCTTGTGTTATTGTGTTGTTGTATATGTTTTTCTTTTTATAGTTATTTCTTATATTGATTACATGGTTGAAATATGATAATGGTGGTAAAAAATGTTATTATATAATAATTGATTCACCCCCCCTCTTAGTTATCTTGGTGGAGTTTAATTTCTAATAATTGGTATCAGAGTGGTAGTTCCTTGAAAGAAAAGTTTAACAACTTAAGGAGATTTATGGCGACTCATTTCAGAAAGGACAGCCTTAAGTTTCATGGAGTAAACTATGATAGTTGGAAAGAGAAGATGAAGACACATTTTCTATGTTTAGGACCAGGATATTGGTTAATAAAAAAGAATGATAAGACTATCATTGAAGAAGACAAAATTGAAGAATGTAATGATACAAAGAGAGACCTATTCATGTGTACCATACTTGCTAGAGAAGCACTTTTGTCAACACTTCCAAAGAATGAATATAGTTTGGTAAAAACTCTAAGGACATCTCATGAAATTTGGATAGCTTTAAAATCTACTTTTGAAGGTGATGTACATGGAAAGAGAGTCAGATTACAAAATTGGATATGTTCATTTGAAGATATAAAAAATGAAGGAAGATGTATCTGTTAGAAGTTATATTGGTAAGATATCAGATATTTTTGCAGGTATCAAACCTTGTGAAGGAAATAAGACTGAGGAAGAAGTGATATGGAAGATATTAAAAACATTGACCCTTGTATTTAAGTAGACAATGCAGATGATTGAACAAGTTATACCTTGTACTGAGAAGTTTACCGGAGAAACTCTTCTTGGAAAATTAGAAGTGACAGCAATAGGCTTGAGATAGACAGGAGATCTACCTAGAATTGAGACAACATTCAGCGCACTTAGTGTCCGCCCTACTTTGTCAAGAAGTATTAGTTTTAGTGGACATTATGCTAGTTGCAAAAGATCTAAGACTAAAGAAGATAGAAAGATTGAGGAAGGAATTTCCTTGCTTCTGAAAAGAGAACCAGAAGGTAAGAAAATCTTTAAATATTAGACTTGTCAAGAATATGGTCATTTTATATCTAAATTCCCTAAGAGAGTAAAGAAATATAAGAATTTTAAACCTAGAAGATCTAAAGAGTGTTACTATGCTAATGATGAAGAACTTGAGGCTAGTGTTGAGAAATTATTAAGTGAAAGTGATAATAAGAATGATGATATAGGATTTGTAGCAATAAAAAAAGAAAACTCTGAAATTGATGTTAGAGAAGAGAAAGCTTTAGTTTCCCAAGTAGAAAAGAAAATTGATTGGATCATAGAAAGTGGTTGTTCACATCATATGATTGGAGATATGAAGAAATTTATAAAGTTTAACAACTATGATGAAGGAATGTAATGAACCCTTTTTACCCCTAGACCAAAATTCCATCAGTTAGGCATAAATTAGGGAATCATCGAATAATTAACAACATATAACCATCACTATCATTAAAGTTAGAGGAAACTATTGAGTGATAAGCTAATGAATGTAGTCATATAGAAGATCTCTTCATATAGGGCACATGAATCTTTCTCCTTCCCTTACTATGATCATCATAAGATGGAAGACTTACAGTGCAAGGGCGCGTGAAACAGACTACAAGCAGCTTCCCTGTGGGATAACCATCATGTGCTTGAAATTACTCCGCCTCTCCCTCCACAAACTCCCTATCCTAAGATATCGTAGTATGAGATGAGATATATCCCTATGTACTATAATTAGAGTAATATAGATCATATTCCTAAATCATTATTATTTCCATATATATATAAGATTCATATATCAGTATATATCATTTAAGATTCATATATCTATCTATATATAAATATATATATTTTAGATATACATTTGATATCCATATAATTCTCATGTAACTCAAATATTATCTTATATATTCTAGATATTCTATTATCTAGATAGTTCATATATATGTGATTCAATATTATTAATATATATCTAAATATAATATATATATATATATAATAATAATCTATATATATATATATATGATAACTGATATATATATAATCCCATTTCATCTTAATGTTAATATATAGATATATACATGCATTGATTTCTATATTGTAATGTTACTCTATAAACTACTTGTTATAAATATGTGAGACCTCTAGTGGTATGTGTTTCACAATAGCTTTCATATATAAGACTGTCAACTAATATTGATTCATTGATATGCAATAGCACACTCTAACTATGATGCAGGAGCATCTTGGGTGTAAGAGCAATCTTGCATCACCCAAAAATATTTCTATTTTTGTATTCAATAAGGGCTATTTTGTGCAGAGCTGCTATTTATGGAAAGTCACTATTTTTGGTAATTTTTGTATGTGCTCAGAATGATCTAATTTCTTTCTTGGAGGTGCATTTTGGTCATATAAGTCTGCCAGTAAAGTTTCATTGCCAGATCAAGTGTATATTGGAAGATATTGAAGATTTTTGGTATTGGCAGCAGGGTATAGAAACTTTGAAGTCAGTTTTGAAGGCTTTAGAGGCCCCGGATGAGGTCAAAAATTTGGGTGATGGGCGCTTGCACAAGTCAAGCCTGTAGAGCACTTCGTGGCATTTCTGAAATGGGGTTATAATAGCCGATCGGGTCAACTGGTGATGACTTATGGTCTTCGGAAGTTGGGCCACCTAAAATGGTGAAAAATAATTTTCTTCAAAATTTTTGTTCGGGTTTCAAAGGTTATCTTGAGCCGACTATGATGTAATAAAATGTAAAATAAACTAATTCTAAGTTTGGTCGGCCTTATTGGCTAAAATTTTGGAACCTTCCCAGGCGATGGAAAATTGCCTATATAAGGAAGGCTGTATTATTGTCTTAGGCAGTTCAGAATAGTTCTGGGTAGTAGATCTGGGTAATAGTTCGAGGCTTTGTCCTACAGAATATTGTAAGGGAATGCCCATGTGGCTTTGCATATTGTAATTCTGAAAGTTTATAATTCCACATTTGTGGAGATAATAAGAAGCCAATTTTCTGTTCTTGCATATTGTTGTTGTTTCACTATATCTTTTATATGTTTGTGGTATTAAGGGAAGCACCCTTCATCAAGTGGTATCAGAGCAGGAGTTCTTGAGTGTGTAAACAGATCACCGACTGTGAGGTAGTTTGCACCAGGGCCGTGGCTAGGGTTTCAGCGTGCATCACAAAAATACCTCCACGAAAGGAACGTGGCGGAAGAGCTGGTGTTGTAACACTTGAGATTAGAGAGCTGCAGAGACAAGTGCGAGCATTGCAAGAAGAGATTCACAGAGGAATGAATCTTAATGTTAGAGATGAAAGCGAGGATGAAGCTGAAGAAGAATATCAAGAAGGAGAAGCTGAAATTGTGAACCAGGAGGAAGAAAGACTTTTTCGGGCGATTTCCAAGATTGGGAAAAGACCTAAGATTGAGGTTCCTACATTTTCTGGAAATCTTAACCCAGAGGAATTGATCGACTGGATCAATGAATGTGAGGAGTATTTTGAGTATGAAGATGTTGAGGATCCTGATAGGGTCAAATTTGTGAAGGCCAGATTGAAAGGTCATGCGAAGATCGGGTGGCAAGAAATTCAATTAGAGTGAAATAGAAGAGGGAAAGATAAAATCACAAGATGGGATCGGATGGTGGATAAATTGAAGCAACAGTTCATTCTTGTTGATTATGAGCTTGACCTACTGAAGAAAATGCAAAGTTTGAAGCAAGTAGGAAGATCTGTTCAGGAATATACAGAAGAGTTCTACCGACTTCTCATCAGAACAGGCCACGCAGAAGCTGATAAGGAGAAAGTTGCCCGATACCTTAATGGGTTAAGGCCAAGCATTCAGGAGGAGCTGAATTTGGTTCAAATGAATAGTATTGAAGAGGCATACCAGTTTCCCCTAAAAGTAGAGGAAAAGCTGAACAAGAAGTTTGAGAGCAGACAAAATGGAAGAGGTCATGGTGGATGATCTGGTGGACGGTCATATGGTGGCCAAAATAAAGATACAATAAAGAAGGATGAGGCCAGTAGCAGTCAGAATCAGTGAGGAAATAATTCCAATCATTTCCAGGATCAGAATAATAGAGATCAGAGAGGAAGAGGAAGAGGACAAGGATCTAGAAGAGGTGGCTTCCATGGAACATGTTTTCACTATGGAGAAGAAGGTCATAGGGCATTTGAATTTCCTCAGCACCAAGGAAGAACAGACAGGAGAAATGAAGGCCAGGCCAGAGTTGCACATGTAGATGAAGATGCCAGATCATCAAATTCTGAAGATGCTGAAAGAGGAGAAACGTTGATTAACAGAAGAGTCCTATTGAGTGGTGAGAATGAGCCTGAGCAAAGAAGGAGCCTGTTTCACACCAGGTGCAAGTGTGAAGGTAAATGTTGTGATGTGATTATTGATAGTGGAAGCACTGACAATTTGGTGTCAGAAGAGATGGTGACAAAGTTGAAGCTCAAGAGACAGAAACACCCACATCCATATCGGATTGCCTAGGTACAGGATGACCACAAGGTCATGGTCAATGAACAATGCCTGGTGAAGTTCAAGATTAGCGGATACAAAGATGAGGTATTGTGTGATATCATATCTATGGATGCATGTCATATGTTGTTGGGTAGACCATGACAGTTTGACAGATGTACTGTACATGATGGTCGTGCGAATACCTATTCCCTGACAAAGGATGGAGTGCGACATAAGCTAAAACCATTGAAGGAGACTAAAGAAAAGGTATGTGGTAATGCAAGGATAACTTTTGTTGATGGAAGAAATTTCCTAGATGGTATGAGGCAGGAGCATGTATGTTTTGCTTTAATTCCAAAAGCTGGTAAAGAGGAAGTAGAAGATGTTCCTGTAGAAGTTGCAGATTTGTTGAATGAGTTTCAAGATATTGTATCCGATAACATGCCTGATGGATTACCACCAGTCAGAAAGATCAGTCATCAAATGGACTTGATCCTAGGAGCGAGTTTGCCGAATAAGGTAGCACATAGAATGACACCTGCAGAAAGTGAAGAGTTGAATAGACAAGTACATGAACTGCTACAGAAAGGATTGATCCGTGAGAGTCTGAGTCCCTATGCTGTACCAGTGGTATTAGCACCAAAGAAGAATGGAGAGTGGAGGATGTGTATAGATTCTAGGGCAATAAACAAGATCACAATCAAGTACAGGTTTCCATTGCCACGAATGGATGATATTATGGACTATTTGAGTGGAGCTGTGTATTTCTCAAAGATAGATCTGAAGAGTGGATATCATCAGATTCAGATCAGAGAAGGAGATGAATGGAAGACTGCCTTCAAGACAAAGGAAGGACTATATGAGTGGTTAGTCATGCCTTTTGGGCTAACCAATGCACCGAGCACTTTCATGCGGCTCATGAACGAGGTTCTGAAAGAATTTCTGGGTAAGTTTGTCATTGTTTATCTAGATGATATTTTGATTTTTCGCAAGACATTGGAGGAACATATGATGCATATTCATATGGTGTTTGAGAAGTTGAGAGATGAGAAATTATTGATTAACTTGAAGAAGTGCAATTTTGTGAAGAAAGAGTTAGTGTATTTGGGATTTGTAGTCTCAGCAGAAGGTCTAAAAATGGACCCAGAGAAGGTACAGGCTATCCTTGAATGGCCTACTCCAAGGAGTGCTACTGAGGTAAGATCTTTTCATGGTCTAGCTAGCTTTTACAGAAAGTTTATCAAAAATTTTAGCAGTATTTGTGGACCCTTGACTGAAATAATGAGAGGGGATAGAAAAGAGTTTAAGTGGACTAATGGGGTAGAAAGGAGTTTTCAATTGTTGAAACAAAAAGTTACAGAACAACCTGTTTTAGCACTTCTAGATTTTAATAAGGTGTTTCAAGTAGATTGTGATGCTAGTGGTACTGCAATAGGAGCTGTTATGAGCCAAGAAGGTAAACCTGTTTCTTATTTCAGTGAGAAGTTAAATGATGCCAAGAGAAAATATTCTGTTTATGATCAAGAATTTTATGCTATAGTTCAGGCATTAAAGAAGTGGAGACATTATCTGCTTCCTAAAGAGTTTGTCTTGTATACTGATCATCAAGCTTTGCAATATTTGAATAGTCAAGGAAAGTTGAATCAGAGGCATTTGAAATGGGTTGAGTTTTTGCAGAGTTATACATTTGTTTTGAAACACAGAAGTGGAAAGTCTAACAGGGTTGTAGATGCTCTTAGTAGAAGGCAACTATTGCTGATAGAGATGTAGATTGAGGTGGTTGGATTCAAGGAACTCAAGAATTTGTATCCAAAGGACCCTAATTTTGGTGAAGCTTGGAAAGCTTGTACAGAACCTGTTACTCTAGACAGGATGAAATGGCTGGATTTCATCATCCAGGATGATATGCTATTCAAAGGGAGTCAGTTGTGCATTCCACGAAGTTCTATGAGGGAGAATCTCATCAAGGAGAAGCATAGCGGAGGATTGGCTGGACATTTTGGTCATGATAAAACCCTTTCTTTGGTTAGTGAGAATTATTATTGGCCACAGTTGCAGCAAGATGTGAAGAAGTTTGTACAGAGTTGCAGAGTATGTCAGATGGCGAAAGGAGTGAAGCAGAATACAGGATTGTATCAGCCATTACCTATACCAGAGAAGCCTTGGGAGGATATCAACATGGACTTTGTTCTTGGTTTACCGAGGACTCAGCGGAGACATGATTCAATTTTTGTGGTGGTTGACAGATTTTCAAAGATGGCACATTTCATTTCCTGCAAGAAGACTAATGATGCTATTCATGTAGCAGAATTGTTTTTCAGAGAAGTAGTGAGACTTCATAGTTTGGCAAAGACCATAGTTTCAGATCGGGACACTAAGTTTGTTGGATATTTCTGGCGTACATTGTGGAAGAAGTTGAAGATAGATTTGAAGTTTAGTTGATCACATCATCCACAGACTGATGGACAGACAGAGGTGGTGAATAGAAGTTTGAGAAATTTGCTGAGATGTTTGGTTGGAGATAAGCCAACAGGATGGGATTTGATTTTACCACAGGCAGAATTTGCATATAATAATTCTGTCAATAGGAGCACTGGTAAATCACCATTCCAGATTGTATATGGAAGTAGTCCAAGAAATGCATCTGAATTGAGAAAGATAGATAAAGGAGAAATAAGTAGTGCTGAAGCTGAGGATTTTGCAGAACACTTGAAGAACATCCATGGGGAGGTGAAGAAGCATATTACCAAGATGAACGTACAGTATAAGGCTAAGGCATATGACAAAAGGAGGTATAAAGAATTTCAGGTTGGTGATGAAGTCATGGTTCATTTGCGGAAGGAGCGGTTTCCAGTTGGTACATATAACAAGTTGAAAATGAAGAAGTTTGGGCCATGTAAGATACTGAAGAAGCATGATTCAGGAAATACATATGAGGTAGAATTGCCTAGTGAGCTAAATATTTCACCAGTGTTTAACATTTCAAATTTGACAGAGTATCACGAAGGAGGTGTTGAAGATGAGGTTGCAGTAGCACAGTGGAGTATTCTGTTGGAAATATTCAGGAATTAACCGAGTTACTGAGAGGGGAGGGGTGAATCAGTAACTCCAAATTTTCTCACAATTTTAGATGTATTAACATGTGATTCACTTTAACCTCTTGCATACAGAAAGCATGAAACTTAAAAAGCATTCACAATAATGACACATAGATTTGGTTACCCAGAAACCTTCCAAAAGAAAGTAAAACTGGGGTGGGGATGAAACCCACAAAGCTTTAATACTGCAGAATAAAGTTGGCCGGTTAAGGCTTACAATTCGATCACTTCTGATGATCTGCCCTGTTAGGAGCAATAAGGATTGCTAAATCCACCCTGTTAAAGGATTTACAAACATACAATGAAGTATGCACTCGGTAAAGAGATTTTACAAAAGACTGTTAAGTCTACCCGGTTAAAGGATTTAGTACTGATTCACCTGTTAGAATGAAACAGTAGATCTCTGGCTTTGCAACTGGATTGCTGATTGAGATTCACTGATGTACTGATCACCTTCTGTGATGAATTTATCTTTGCTGTTCCTTATACTTTTGAAGCCTTCTGTAATTCGCTTATCTCTGCCTTTCTTTTTCTTTCACATATGTTTCATCAATCATACATTTTCATTTTTACAACATTGTTTATATACAAGTCTTAAATAATTAATTACAATTACAATTACACAATCGGCTTGACAAATAAACATAAGTGCTACTAAGTCAGCCCAAGTATGGTTAATCGGTTCCTGCAAACTGACTTGGTGACTTTCTGATACTCGGCGTCCACTGCATTACTCGGCATCATCATGCACTCGGTAGAAGTGAAGGCACGGTTCATACTGATCACTCGATAGGTTTTGAACTTGGTAAATACTGGTGACTCGGTAGACATGATGTTACTCAGTTTACATTGTCCTATTCGGTTTGTACTAACTTCCTCGGTTTGCACTGTTTGCTCGGTTTGTACTGTCTGCTCGGTTTGCACTGTTTGCTTAGTTTGCACTATCTGCTCAGTTTGCACTGTCTGCTCGGTTTGCACTATCTGCTCGGTTTGCACTGTGAACGCAAATAAGTGTTGTCACTAGTGGCAATTCTGCTTAATGCCAACAATCTCCCCCTTTGGCATTAGTGACAAAAACACTTATTGGCCAAAACTTATATACATGAATCATGCTGAGTCTTATTTTGATTTTTCAAAATTTGTCTTTGATATAGGGCTTTATACATTGTCTCCCCCTTTCAATGTGCTAACTGTTTCTATACAAATCTTTTTCTATACATATCTCTCCTTCTATACATATCTCAACATATCTCTCCTTCTATACATATCTCTTCTTCTATACATATCTCCCCCTTTTTGACGATAATGCCAAAGGTGCATATACAAGTTATTTACAGAGAGAATCCAAAATTTGATAGAAAAATAGAATGTACCTTCATTATTAGTGCCAGGGTTCTGTCCCAACTTTCTTGCAGAATCTTACATGTTTGTATAGTAATTTGGACTTCTACAGAGAGTTCAATCATGTGATCTGCTATAGAGAACTGATTGTCATGAATCAATGTTTTGGAATGTTTAATGTGCTTATACATTGTATTCATGATGGGAAGGATCATGTGTTGGATGTCTAGCAGTGTGGACCGGATCCTTGTGTCTTCTTTCAGTAGATCAGACTGCATATTAGATAGGTGTGAGATTTTCATGTGATGAGCAGAGCTTGAACTTGGTTCAAGTTGCAGCTTCTGTATGCTAATCTTCATATCCTCATCTATTTTATTCATTTTATCCTTAACATCCTTTGTGAACTCGGCAATATTGCACAATCTGACCAAAAGAGAGGTAGCATTCGAATAGATAGATTCAATGTTAGACAAAACTGAAGACAATTCCACTTGGTTAATAGCTATGTGCTGAGCAATGTGCTCAAGCACTTTATTGTTGAATCTCTTCTCGGCTCTTTCAACTAACTTTTCTATCCCGGATGAATCCTCATTGTATTTCTCAACTGCTTCTGCTAACTGTAACAAAATATGTTGGGAGGAGTCTACTTTAATGCCTAATGCATCAGACAAAATGTCCTTAGCATCCTTGATGATTTGATACTCCTTGTCTCTCTCCTCTTTAAGTTTCTTTTGTTTTGCTTTCCTTTGGAGGATCTCACCTATATTCTGCATTTGGTCCGCTGAGAGATTTGCAAAATCTAATGTAGGAATTTCTATCTCTTCATCTAGGTCTATATCCTCTACTATATTCTTACCCAAAAATTTTATACTCGGTAGAGCCTTAGGCTTATCTATACTTAATGCTTTGGTAGTAGTGACAGTAGATAAAGTAGGGCTAGCTATGGATACTGGCATACTTTCTACTAGAGAACTTAAAATATTTACACTTGAAGATTCAAAAACTGGAAAACTTACTGCTGGAAAACTTGATGGTGCAGGAGACTGCAGCTCGGTAGAAGAAATGGTAGCTGCCTCTGATGTTGCTAGGGATGATTGGACAAATGTGGAAGTTGTCACAACCATGCTTGAAGGTGTCTCTGGGCTGGATGTAGAAACTTTCACTGGAGAGGTAGGAGGGGATGCAATGACTTTTGCTGCTATCCTCACAGTATCATCTACCTCAGTGTCTTCTTCTTGTTCATCACTGTCATCTTCAATATCTTTTATTATGACTGTTTTAATACTCGGTTGGTGAAGGTGGTATATGTTCTTCCATGTAGCATTTGCAACCTTCACAACCGATTCAATATTGTTGATCAAAATCAAACAAGTATTGAACTTCAATGTCATCTTATTTTCATTTTCTTTTAATGCCTTCTTTACTTCATCATTTTTCAAGCTCGGCATCAACTGTCTCAGGTTTTGATCAAATATGTCTATCACAGTTTGCCTTGCATTGCTCCATCTCATTTTTATTGGATTCAATAGAACTGCTGGAACCTGTGGGGCAATTTCTTCAAGAGAGTATTTCCACTGTCCCATCTTCTCAATAACAGCATCTTCTATTTCCTTCTATTCTGCTTCCAATCTGGTTTCATATCTTAAGGATTTTATGTTACTTACTCCAGATCCTGATCCGTCTCTAAAGAGTTTGAGCTTTTCTTGAAGGCTTAGAGGAGGCCTTTTGAATACTATGTCTTTATCTGCCTTTTCTGCCTTGTCTGCCTTGCCTCTTGTATTTCTTCTTGTAAATACAGCAGTAGGAGGCTTAGGTGCCTTAGTAATAAATACCTTTCCTTTCTTCTTTGCAGGTTCTGGTTCCTCTATTTTCTCATCCTTTTCCTCTTCTTCTTCATCTTTTTCTTCTTTGTCCTCAGTTATCATCTACATTTTGGCTATCCTCTTCTTTCCTTTGTTTACCGCTTGTGGAAGCTTTATGCTTAGTTCAATTCTCACCTTAGCTTCATCATATGTTCCAAAATATGGAGCTTTGGGATTGACAGGCTGATTAAGAAGAGCTTCAATGATATCCTTGGTTTCATCAATATTTACCTCATAAGGAAGAGGTTTTACATATACAGTCCTTGGTTTAACTGCTTGAATATATACATTATCACAATCCACCATAAAACAAATGTCATCTTTGTAATCTTCCACCAACTTCTGTGGAATCCAGAATCTGTCATTCATTTTCTCTTTGAAAGACTCAAAATAGTTGTCCATGATGCTTTCAAAGTTTTCACCCATTTCTGAGATGTATTCATTTATTTCATAGAGGACTGGCACATCTTTTCTCCATACAACTTTTCCTTTAGAAGGGAAGAATTTTAGAACATAGAAGAATAAACAGACTAATAAGGATCCAAAATTACATGGATTGTTCTTGGAAGTTTTAATGCTTTCCATGTTTTTGTTAAACTATTTTAACAATAAGTCTGCTAGGTCAAATGTTAAGTTATTCTTGACAACTTTGTATGCTAGGTCAATAGCTTCACAGGAGACACTGTTCTGTCGACTAGAACTGTAAATCTTATGGGCAATGATGTGTGTGCTAAACTTCAGTTCAGCATCGGTAATGCTGCTAACTTTCATGCCTCTACCATCCCACTCGGCTAGGGTTTTCTTCTCTAGTTCCGTCCGACCTAGGGTTTTGGTAGTTTTAGCTTTGTTCAACATAGGAAGACCGGTGACTTGATGAATCATCTTCTTTGTAATCTCAATAGGTTGCTCAAGCCAAATCTTGCCATCATGTACTCGGCTGAGAATGTACCTAACCCATTTATCTTGAAAGTTTTGAGGTAGATGTGCAATGTGAACTAAACCTTTACCTTCCAGATGTTTGTGCTCGGGTTTCAGAATACCATCCACACATAGTTCCTCATGCACAATATCTAGTTCTAGGTTCCCCATTTCATGAATTGAATAGTTAAAATGATTGCGGATATCGTTAATAAGCAGTACCTTAGGAGGAATCTGAGATTGAGCTCCGTTCGGATCTAGGGCTGCTGTAATTGCGGGCACGATCTTGAAATCTGGTGCTTTCCACTCCCCTTGGACTAACATATCAGATCCTTTCTTCGCTGAAGTGTTGGATGATGCCATGGTAGCTCACAGAAAATTCCTTTCACAAAAGTATTGAATCGCTGGGTTGCTCTTGAAATTTTCTGCTCTCAAAGTGCTAAAGGTTCGCGGTGAATAATGAGTTCAATTACTTGCTTTTTGTTTACAACTCTGTCATTAATGCTCATTTCAAATTAGGGTATGAATTCTGACAGACTGTCACCCACTAAGAATTAATTTCTCGGTAAAGACTTCGCAACTCGGTGAACTCAGGAATTCATATTGCTCTGACCTCGCTCAGTAAAGACTGATACCGACCTTGCTCGGTGAAGACTGATACCGACCTTGCTCGGTGAAGACTGATACCGACCTTGCTGTGATCTTACTGCATCTTATATGCTGATTTAGATCTTTCTTTTAATTCGGTTCTGGAACTGCTTGAGATTGGTCTATGAGGATACAGTTCCAGTGCTTCCTTGGAAATTTAGTTTGAGTTGGTAGAGCCATCCATTCCATTATTTGGAGTGGATTGCTCGGTAGCTTTAGGGATCCATTTTTGTCTCACCTGTTTCCTGACCTTAGTTACTTTATTCTTCTTTCCATCTTCAACTTCACTAGCATTCATGTAGTTTCTAGCTATGTGACCGAGTTTAGTGCATTTGAAACATCTTACGGTAGTATCTCTTTTCCTTAGATGATGTTTTATGCAATTCATGCCAATGTGTCCATATTCTCCACAGTAATGACATCTACACCAGGTGTTGTACTCCCATCCAAACATTGCTTTCATAATTTGTTCTGCTAGATTAAATGTCTTGGATCTGCATTCGAATGCCTTGTGACCTTGTTTGTTGCACTTGTGACAATTACCTCTGAATCTAGGTTTTTCCCTGCATTCATTTGCTTTGTGACCAGGTTGATTGCAGTTGTAACATTTTCCATTGAATTCTACTTTTTCATTATTCCAACATTTATTTGAAGTATGTCCTATTTTACCACAATGATTACAAGTAGGTTTTTGATTTCTTTGAGTACCTTGTTTAGAGGATTCGCATTCTCCTTTGTATCCAAGTCCTACTTTTCCTTTTTGCCTATGAAGATTTCGTTCATACAGCTGATTCAAGTCTTCTTGACTTTTCAGCATTCCTTCATTGATTTGTTTTTCAGCGTTTAGGTCATCCACCAATCTTAGATTGATTTCCTTTTCAGATCTTAGTTCTTCTCTTGTGCTTTCTATTTTTGATCTTAGATTCAGAATTTCCTCATTTGAATGAGAGATCTGATCAATTAGGTTTTCTAGCTGAAGGGTTTTATTTTGGACTTCAATGTTTCTTCCATCTAATTCATCTTTCAACTTGTTTCTTTGTTCCAAGATCTCACAGAATCTTGTAGAGTGTAGTTCTTGTTCTCTTTTCAATTTTCTCAATTCTTCCTGCAGAGACCCATTCTTTTCTAGGAGTTCTTTGACAACATTGTTTGCTTCATCTGAGTTATTTGAGGGAAGAAGATCTTCAATCTTTTCTTCAATGTAATTCTAATCATTCATCTGATTTGCAAGTTCCTTCCTTCTTCTTAGGGATTAGGAAAGATGTTCTTTTGCTTCTTTGAGTTTAGCTATGGCCATTTCCAGATCTAGCTTTTCATTTTCAATCACCTTGTTCAGTTTGAATACCTCCATTGTCCTGGATCTTTGCTCAAGCTAGTTAAGCTTTATCTTGAGAACCAATGCTGCTCTGATACCAATTGTTGGAAATATTCAAGAATTAATCGAGTTACTGAGAGGGGAGGGGTGAATCAGTAACTCCAAATTTTCTCACAATTTTAGATGTATTAACATGTGATTCACTTTAACCTCTTGCATACAGAAAGAATGAAACTTAAAAAGCATTCACAATAATGACACATAGATTTGGTTACCCAGAAACCTTCCAAAAGAAAGTAAAACTAGGGTGGGGATGAAACCCACAAAGCTTTAATACTGTAGAATAAAGTTGGCCGATTAAGGCTTACAATTCGATCACTTCTGATGATCTGCCCTGTTAGGAGCAATAAGGATTGCTAAATCCACCCTGTTAAAGGATTTACAAACATACAATGAAGTATGCACTTGGTAAAGAGATTTTACAAAAGACTATTAAGTCTACCCGGTTAAAGGATTTAGTACTGATTCACCTGTTAGAATGAAACAGTAGATCTCTGGCTTTGCAACTGGATTGCTGATTGAGATTCACTGATGTACTGATCACCTTCTGTGATGAATTTATCTTTGCTGTTCCTTATACTTTTGAAGCCTTCTATAATTCTCTTATCTCTGCCTTTCTTTTTCTTTCACATATGTTTCATCATTCATACATTTTCATTTTTACAACATTGTTTATATACAAGTCTTAAACAATTAATTACAATTACAATTACACAGTCAGCTTGACAAATAAATATAAGTGCTACTAAGTCGGCCCAAGTATGGTTACTCGGTTCCTGCAAACTGACTCGGTGACTTTCTGATACTCGACGTACACTGCATTACTCGGCATCATCATGCACTCGGTAGAAGTGAAGGCACGGTTCATACTGATCACTCGGTAGGTTTTGAACTCGGTAAATACTGGTGACTCGGTAGACATGATGTTACTCAGTTTACATTGTCCTGTTCGGTTTGTACTAACTTCCTCGATTTGCACTGTTTGCTCAGTTTGTACTGTCTGCTCGGTTTGCACTATTTCCTCAGTTTGCACTGTCTGCTCAGTTTGCACTGTCTGCTCAGTTTGCACTGTCTGCTCGGTTTGCACTATCTGCTCGGTTTGTACTGTCTGCTCGGTTTGCACTGTGAACGCAAATAAGTGTTGTCACTAGTGGCAATTCTGCTTAATGCCAACATATTCCAGCAACTAGTTCAGACACTAAGGAGATCGAAGATATACTGGACAGTCGTGTCGGCAGAAGCACAGGGAACAGGACATATGAAGAATATCTGGTCAAGTGGAAAGGATGACCTATTGAAGATTCATCATGGCTGACAAAGGAGGAGGTTAGCCGTCTTGGTTTTCCTCTACACACCTGAGTCCTGACAGGGTCACTTCTCAAATTACCCTGGGTGTCTGATGCAGGAGCATCCTAGGTGTAAGAGCAATCTTGCATCACCCAAAAATATTTCTATTTTTGTATTCAATAAGGGCTATTTTGTGCAGAGCTGCTATTTATGGAAAGTTACTATTTTTGGTAATTTTCGTATGTGCTCAGAATGATTTGATTTCTTTCTTGGAGGTGCATTTTGGTCATATAAGTCTGCTAGTAAAGTTTCATTGCCAGATCAAGTGTATATTGGAAGATATTGAAGATTTTCGGTATTGGCAGTAGGGTACAAAAACTTTGAACTCAGTTTTGAAGGCTTTAGAGGCCCTGGATGAGGTCAAAAATTTGGGTGACGGGCACTTGCACAAGTCAATCCTGTAGAGCGCTTCGTGGCGTTTCCAAAATGGGGTTATAATAGCCGATCGGGTCAACTGGTGATGAGTTATGGTCTTCGGAAGTTGGGCCACCTGAAATGGCGAAAAATAATTTTCTTCAAAATTTATGTTCGGGTTTCAAAGGTTATCTTGAGCCGACTATGATGTAATAAAATGTAAAATAAACTAATTCTAAGTTTGGTCGGCCTTATTGGCTAAAATTCTGGAACCTTCCCAGGCGGTGGAAAATTGCCTATATAAGGAAGGCTGTATTATTGTCTTAGGCAGTTCAGAATAGTTCTGGGTAGTAGATCTAGGTAATAGTTCGATGCTTTGTCCTACAGAATATTGTAAGGGAATTCCCATGTGGCTTTGCATATTGTAATTCTGAAAGTTTGTAATTCCACATTTGTGGAGATAATAAGAAGCCAATTTTCTGTTCTTGCATATTGTTGTTGTTTCACTATATCTTTTATATGTTTGTGGTATTAAGGGGAGCACCCTTCATCAAACTGTCACAACGTGCTTGTCATTAGACTGATATAGACATATTGTTTCTGATATCTTCTTTTGGTTGCATGCTAGATATAATCTATTAAACTCCCCCATTATATCCTTAATCGAACAGAATCAATAAATTAACAAATGCTAGCCTGATTCCATTGTATATTGATATATTATATTTATGTGACATATATATAAGTTTCTCTCTATTTTATCTTTCATTCCATGACTATTCATTTTTTCTTGGAATATATTTATTTATTTTCTTCTCTTGAGTTCCTCCTACATTTCCTCCTTATTTTTCTCCTTTATTTTCTCCTTCATTTTCTCCTATATTTTCTCCTATATTTTCTCCTTCAATTTCTCCTCTATTATTTTCTCCCAAGTTTTCCAAATTCCTTCTTAATATTTCTTCTTTTTTTCCTCCGTGATATAATGTCTTTTCCCACTCTATATATATAAATATGAATAGTCACATCTTTTGAAATATAGTATTAGTATTAATAATTTACATTTGATTATTATAAAACTCTTTACGGGTGGTATTATTATTAATAGGCTTCTTTAATACTATTCATAGATTAATATTATATGTAGATTAGTATTATTAACTATTATATTGATTAAATTAATAGTTGATTATTAATTGATTAATATAATAATATTATTACTTAGATATTATCAATAAGGGAAATTAATATTATATGAGTAATACTACTATATTCACAATATTTAACAATATCAATATCATTATCTCAATAATATATTATTATATATTATATTAATATTTTAATAATATATTATTAATAGTATATTTACTATTATTACTTTATTAACATTTGAGTTATGATTATTTTCTTTAACTTATTATTTTATATTATAATATTTTACTTCTATGATCGTTATTTATTATTACTAGGTTCTATCCAATAAGGGGTCATGACAAGGAATTGTTAGAGTTGGAAACAATGCACCTTGCTTGATAAAAGGAATATGATTTATTAATCTTGATGGAAAGACTAATATTGATGATATTTTTTTGTGGATGGATTGAAACGTAATCTTTTGAGGGTTGGAAAGTTATTTGATAAGGGATGTCAAGTTTGGTTTACTAAGAAAACTTGTGTGATCAAGGACGAGGATGGTAATTTGATTGGAACTAGATCAAGAACTAGAGGTAATGTATTTCAGTTGAATCCTATTGAGATGACATGTTTGATTACTAAAATTGATGACAGTTCGTTGTGGCACAAAAGGTTTTGTCACATAAACTTTGATAACATTATGAAAGTAAGTACTACATTTGCAATAAGAGATTTGCCTAAGATTATGAAACCTACTAACATGATTTGAAAAGAATGTGTTATGGCTCAGTAGAATAGAAGCTCATTTTTTAGTAAGAAGTTCACAACAACATCAAAGTTGGAAATTGTTTGTACAGATTTGAGAGGTCCCACAAGGACTAAAGGATTCTATGGTGAAAGGTATTTTATGATTTTTGTTCATGAGTATACAAGAATGATGTGGATTACATTTGCTAAAGAAAAATCTAAAGCATTTGACAAATTTAAATTGATTAAGAACAAATTTGAGTTTGAATTTGGAATGGAGATTAAATTTTTAAGTTCTGAGAGAGGTGGAGAATTTACTTCGAATGAATTTAATACTTTTTGTGAAGTGAATGGAATTAAGCCTGAGAGATTTTAACCCCTAGAACACCTGAAAAAAATGGTATTGCAAAAAGAAGGAATAGATTAGTAATTGAAGCAACAAGAGCTATGTTATTTGAAAATGATTTGGCGAAGCCATTCTAGAAAGAAGCAGTGAATACATCAGTATATATAGTGAACAGAGTATAAATCAGAGCATACACAAATAAGACACCCTATGAATTATGATTCGGACATGCGCCATCAGTTAAGTATTTCATAATTTTTGGAAGTAAGTTTTATATTAAGAGAGATGATGACATTGATAAGTTTGATCCCAGAAGTGATGAAGGTATATTTCTTGGTTATTCATTGAAAAGAAAATCTTATAGATGTTTCAATAAAAGAACTAATACTATTGTTGAGATTGAAAATGTTAAAATTGATGAAAAGTTCAAAATTTAGGAAATAATTCTTGATTATGAATCAGTTGAAGAAGTTTGTCCTAGAATTGATCAAGAAAATAACGAGTTATTTTATGAAACTGACAGTGACTTGTATAATGAGAGTTATGTTGGAAATTTGGTTGAGTTGATTACATAGATGTTGTCATTATGACAACATATGATCCACATGAAGATCACATAGGTCAGAGAGAAAGTATGACAGAGCACATTACAAATTTGTCTAAGAGAGACGGTATTTTTACCAGTGAACCTGAACATAGTTTTTATTTGCGATGTTGATTGGAGTAAGTTCAGTGCTTGCACACTTTAACATAGACTCTATGATAACTATTGAAGACCCATCTTAGAGTGCAAGTTAGTACGACATGTACAGAAGAAGTTATGATAGTTTTACCGAAGACAGTGTCAAGCCGACATGACAGAATATGAAGACAGAACTAGTAAAGAGTTAAGGGATTATTTTGTTTATCAAAATAATTACTTGACAATATAAAAGGATGAAATCCTAGATGTTAAATCTTGGATAAAGTTATTGATATAAATGTAAATGTAATTGTAATTGTAAAAGAAGACAATAGTGGAATATAGATGTATAGAGAAGTGATATGATGTGAAAGATATGATGCATATGTACTAGAGATAGTGAAAGAGCAGCAAAGAGATATTGATGCAAGAAGTATAAGGTTATGTACCTTAACCTATATTTGTAATCAGTGTATATTTTACATTACTTGTTTGGGCAGTGGGCTCATTTGGTAATCACATTTTGTACTACCAACTCCTAATAGGGTTGAGGCTTCTAACAAGGCCTATAGTCCCTTAATCAGGACTGATACACTATATGCTTGTAATAGACTCCTAATAGGGTCAACATCCTTAACAAGATACTTTTGATTAGTGGATCTTTGTGGGTACCATCCCCACTAGGGTTTTCCCTTGGCCAAGGTTTCCTCGAGAACAAATAATGTGTTCTGAGTTCTTTAGTTTTATTGCTATGCATGTTGTTTAGCCTCTTATGTTATGCATGTATAAAGATAATTTGTTATATCCATAATTGGGCAAAAAATAAAGTTTGTAGAATACTGATTCACCCCCCCTCTCAGTATTCCCTATTTCTAACAAATTACATTGAGAAGATAAGAGAAGAACCTAGAGCAAAACATGAAGTTGAAGCAAGAACTAAGACAGTGACACCTAATAAGAATCTAGCAAGAAATCACCCTGTTGATCAGGTTATTAGAAGCATAGAAAAAGGATTTTTGAGAAGGAATAAGGTACAAGAAGAACTATGTTTGATTTATCAAATTGAACCTAAAAATACTGATGAATATTATAAAGATAAAAATTGTATTAAAACAATGAAGGAAGAACTAGATCAAATTGAAAAGAAAAAGACTTGGAATTTGGTCCCTAGACCTAAAGATAAAAATGTTATAGGAACTAAATGGGTATTCAAGAATAAGATGAATGAAAAAGAAGAATTTTTAAGGAATAAAGATAGATTGGTATGTAAAGGATAGTCACAACAAGAAGGAATTGATTATGAATAGACTTTTGCACTTGTTACAAGAATTCAAGTGGTAAGAATGTTTTTGGCTTACGCATCTTATAAAAAAATCAAAGTGTATCAAATGGATGTGAAGTCAACATTTATGAATGGAGAATTGGAAGAAGAAGTCTAAATTGAGTAGCTTGAAGGTTTTCCCTTGATTCATGAAGGAGATATGGTATGTAAATTGAAAAAAGGTTTATATGGATTGAAACAAGTACCTAGAACATGGTATGCAAGATTAGATAAATATTTGATAAAATTGGAATTTTCGAAAGGCACAACAAATAGTAATTTATATTTGAAAGAGATTGAGAATGACTTATTGATTGTAGTTATCTTTTTTGATGATATTATCTTTAGAGGCGAAGATGAAGCTAGTGATAAATTTGTTGATGAAATGAAGACATAATTTGAAATGAGCATGATTAGTGAGATAAAATATTTTTTAGGATTACAGATAGCATAGAACAATGATGGTATTTTTTATGTCAAGAAAAGGATTTGAAAGACTTGTTGTAAAGATTTGGAATGGAAAATTGTAAGCCAGTTGGCACACCTATGGTAGTTGGTCATAAGTTATCTAGCATAGATGAAACTCCTGCAATTGAAAAAAAGAAGTACAGATCCATGATTGGAGGATTATAGTATCTAACTCATACAAGACCAGATATATCACATGCAGTTGGAATTTTTACAAGATTTAAAGCTAATCCTAAAGAGTCACATTATGTAGCAGTAAAAAGAATATTTATATATTTGAAAGGCACAACTGATTATGGGTTATGGTATGAAAAATATAATGACTTTACCCTATGTACATATACAAATGCAGATTGGGGAGGTAGTGTTGATGAAAAAAAGAGTACAAGTGGTGGAGCATTTTTTCTTAGGGGAAGATTGGTTTCTTGGCTAAGTAAGAAATATAATTTTATTTCATAGAGTACATCAGAAGAAAAATATGTAGTAGCAACAACAATTGTAATCAAATAATATGGATGAAGAAAATGTTGAAGGATATTGGAATCAAATTTGATGATCCTATTATCATACATTGTGAGAACACTAGTATAGTAAGTATGTCGAAGAATCCAGTGTTTCATTCTAAGAAAAAGCATATAGAAATCAAGTATCATGTTGTAAGAGAGAAAGTTGCAGAGAAAGTAGTAAGACTTGAGTATATAAGTAAAAAAGAGTAGATTGCAAATATATTTACAAAGCCCTTACCTAAAGATACATTTCAGTATTTGAGAAGTATGCTTGGGGTTATACCCTAGACTAATTTTGAGAAGTGATGTAGATAGTTACATCAGTCTAGTGGTATATGAGCTCTATCTTTTCTGGATTGTATGCTGATACTTCCTCTATGGGGGAGTATGTGTGTTTTGAGTTGAGCCATAAATGACTCTTATGAATGTATTTTCTAAATAGTGTCTTTGGACATTGAGGTTTTTAAATGGATTGACATAGTGATGCTTTCTTTGTCATTAATGTCAATGGAGGAGAAGAATACAATATAAAATGAAAAACCTTTGAATATGTGATTGATGAAGAGGAATTGAAAATATTTCAGAGTAGTAGTGTTGCAGTTTGGTATTTATGGAATCTGAATGTTTTTCATCTATGTTGCCATCAATGCTAATGGGGATTTTGTCAGGAATGAATTATGAATATGTCCTATGGGGGAGTATTCAGAGTCATTCTATAGTAGTTGTGTGTTGCATTCATGACTGTGATTGTCATTGATGTCAACAGAGTGATCTATTGGAGATTAGCAGAGAAGCAGACAATGTTTGAATTAGTGCATGTGGAGTATTGTAGATCAAGCTATGTGAAGTTGAGGATTTATTCTATATCATGTCTTGAGATTGTGGTCAAGAGTGTGTATGGAAATTCAATTATTCATGATAGTTATACCTCCTAATTGGCATAGAATCTAGGCATGTGAAGTTATACAGTTGATGAACACATTTTGGTGGTGGCCTAGATGAGACAGCATGGTCAGAGGTCATACATGTGAAATTTTTTTTGAAGTTGACCATTTTTATGTAATTATGAAATATTATGTAACATGTGAAGGTTTCTATTTTGTAATTGGTCAAGCCTTTTTGACCGACTCATTTGTAATTATTTGAGTGTGGTATAAAGGAATGATTTTTTTCCTTGATTGTAATAGTGAGAACACAAATGGAATGTAATTGTGGACTATAAGTGAGATAAGATATTGTAAGAGGATATGCAAATTATAGAGATCTTGTATTGAGATCTGGTGAAGTAGTTGGTGTGGTTTTGTATAGGTAGAGGAGAAAAGGTAAGTTGCTAAGATCAATACTTGTTGGTATTATACTATTTGGATAATATAGAGATCAGCTGGACAATGTGTTTAGTGTGTTGGAGATTTTCCAGCAAGCCAATGCTAAATGTATGTTTGTCATTGATGACAGCATATGGTAAGTAGCATGTTTAGAAGACTTATATAGTAAGATTTGAGTATATGTAGCATGGACAAGTTATCAGCATGATATCATGGATGCAGAGGTTACTTATTAGTACAGATAGTTATGTAGTAGCTTGTGTCAGTAGTGTTCTTGACAGAGTTAAAGGTAGTGTTCTATCTGTGATTGTCTGTATAGTTATCATGGAGCCTTGTGCCTTTGGATATGTGATGGATACATGTTAGTGTTGCTCCATTCATGGATGTAGAGTCTAATGTGTAGTAGAAGTGAAGTTATATAGTCACTATTCACTAGTTATCATTAAGGTATGCGTGCTTGGATTAGTGATTAGAGAAGAGTTAAGAAGGTTTGGTTAAGAGTGCATGATGTAATTAAGCTTGAGGAGAAAGTATCAGTTAAATTGGTAGAGCTGACAGTATGTAGCGTGGGTCTACACTTATTAATTTGGATAGGTCCCAGGTTGTGTTGCGTGCTTAGTAGAGATGAAAGAGATGTTTTTGGAGAGTGTTATTGTTTCTCTAATATGATTTCAAGGTGGTTCTAATAGGCTGACTTGATTATATCATTTAGAGGAAAGATACTTATAGCCAGTCATTTGTGATTGCTAGAAGGATAACATGGAGATGAAATATTAGAGTAGAGCAGAGAGTGTGAAGTGTTGTGTCATCAAGAAGAGGTCTATGTGATAGAGAAGATAAAGTGTACAATTCATTGGAACTGATCAAGACAACACATCTACCTCATAGTTCACCAAGATCTAGATATAGTGTGTATATGTTATTTAGAAGGTTGCAGCCTTTACCCCTTTGAGCAGTGAGCTCTCAAACAGTGCAACCTCACCCCTAATAGGGTCAATCATAAAAGACTCATAATAGGGTCTGACCTTTGATGAGGTCATTGTACTTATTGCATTGTAAAGATAAACTCCTAATAGGGTTGTAAGATCTTTTAACAAGGATCATTATACACTAGTGCAGTTTATCAGTGGGTGTCAATTCCCATTGGGGTTTACCTATTTGGGTTTCCCTGTAACCAAAATATTGGTGTTTTTTTCAAGTTTTCTTTAATTGTGTTTATGCTTAATGTTTAAGTATACTTAATTGGATAAAGAATGGAAACTTGTAGATAACTGATTCACCCCCCCTCTCAGTTATCTCTTGGGACTATTCCTAACAATTGGTATCAAAGCCAAGTGCCTCAGAGAGAAAGTTTAACAGCTTGAGGTTGATCAGATGGCATTCTTTAGAAAAGACAATCCTAAGTTTGATGGAGATAACTATCTTGATTGGAAGAACAAAATGGTGACACATTTGCAGTGCATTGATTTTGAAGTTTTTGAAGTGGCTATCAAAGAAATTAAGATCCCCTCTCTAGAAGATCTTGCATAGGATGATGCTACTAGCAAGAAAAAGGATTTCTTCCATCAGAATGCAATAGCCAAAGAAGCCCTTATCAGTGCCTTATCTAATAGTGAGTTTTCAGAGTTAAATAAAGTAGACATAACCTACAAGATATGGAAGCACCTAGAAGACATGTTTGAAGGAGATACACAAGCAAAGAATGAACACAAAAAGACATGGAAGAAAATCTACAATGCATTAGAGATGCTACTTGAAGAAAACATCAAAGCTTACAACCAAAGGATTAATGAAGTAGTTACTGGAATCAGGAACAATGGTGGAGAGATCTCGGAGGAAGATATTATGGATAAGTTGATGACTACTCTTATAGCAAAGTATGAAAACAAGATCAACATCCTTGATGAGACCATGCAACTTACAACAAATTTCAAGAGAGAGGCCTTGATCAGAAAAATTTTAGCTTTTGAGATTTCAAGATTGAAGACAAAGCCTAAAAGTGAGATAGCCTTCAAAGCATCAGTCCATGGTAAGAAATCTTTAAATACTTCTATTAATTTTGATGATAAAGATGAAGATAAAGAGATAGATGATAATATTTATATGATTGCTAAGAAAGAAAGAAAAGGAAAAGGAAAGTATAAAGGTTAGTTACCATTCAAATACTTCTCATGTAACAAGATTGGTCACTTTGCATCTAAGTGTCCTACAAGAGTTAAGAAATTCAGTACTAACTACAAGCCTAATTATACAAAAGAATGTTACTATGCTAGTGATGGAGTTTTTGATGATGATTCAGTTGAAGATGAAATTGGATTCATTAGTATTATGGAAAAGATGTATGATGAGATGGATCATGAAGATGAGAAAAAGGAACAAAAGCTAGCATTGATTTCACAAGCAGACATAAGGACATATTGGATTATAGATAGCGACTGTTCACATCACATGATAGGTGATAAAGACAAATTTATTCATCTAGACAAATAAAAAGGTGGCATGGTTAGATTTCGAGACAACACTCATAAACCTATGATTGGTAGAGGAGCTATCACATTGGATGGAAAGAACAACACTGATGATGTTCTTTATGTAGATGGTTTGTAGCATAACCTTCTTAGTGTTGGGCGATTTCTTGAAAAAGGTTATAGATTGGAGTTCAAAGAAAAAAAGTACATCATCAACAACATAGATGGTGTAATGATTTCATCAGATTCAAAGACTAAAGGTAATGTTTTCTAGCTCAATTCAGAAGCAAGTTGTTTTATTGCTTAAGTAGATGACAATTGGGTATGGCATAAAAGACTATGTCATATCAATTTTGATAACATAGTAAAGATATGAAATGTAAAGGTAGTAAGAGATCTACCTAGCATAGAAAAGCTAGTTGATACTATTTGTAGAGAATGTGTGATGGGAAAGCATGTGAGGAATTCATTTAGAAGAAAGCATAATTCAGTAGAGAACAAGTTGGATCTGATTCATACAGACCTATGTGGACCAACTCAAACAAGATCATACTATGGTGAAAGGTACTTCATTTTGTCTGTTGATGATTATTCTAGAATGATGTGGGTTTCATTCTTGAAAGATAAGTCAGAAGCATTTGAGAAGCTCAAAATATTCAAAGCTAAGGTTGGGAATGAATCTGGACTAAAGATAAAGTGTCTAAGATCGGATAGAGGAGGAGAATTCACCTCTAACAGATTCTATGAGTACTACAAAGAAAATGGCATAAAGAGATAGTTGAGTGCACCTAGGACCCCTCAACAAAATGGGATTGTGGAAAGAAGGAATAGGATCATCCTTGATACAACGCGTACCATCATGATTGAAGGAAAAGTTTCACACACCTATTGGAGAGATGTAGTCAATACAATAGTCTATACCATCAATAGAAGACAATTGAGTACTAATGCGAACAAGACACGTTATGAGATATGGTTTGGTAATGTTCCCATAGTGAAATACTTTAGAATCTTTGGAAGAAAGTGCTACATCAAGAGGGATGAAGCAATAGGCAAGTTTTATGTAAGAAGTGATGAAGGTATTTTCCTTGGTTACTCTACTAAAAGAAAAGCTTATAAATGTTTTAATTTGAGATTGAATAAGATAATTGAAAGTTCTCATGTTAAGATTGATGAAATTTTATGGTTTAAGAAAGATATCATGATTATTCACCTATGATTGAAGAAGAACCTAGTCGTTCCACTAGTGAGATAGTTGTTGAAGAGATGTTTGACAGTATTGATGTATTTTTCAATGGCCCTAAAACAAGTGAAGAAGAAACTCAGAAGGCAAATGAGACAGTATCACCTAAAGTTCCAAAGTTTACATCTAGATATCACTCTAAAGATGACATCATTGGAGATCATAGCATCAAAGTCACAACAAGATCAAAATCAAAGAGTTCAACAAGCAATGAGGCAATATGTTTACTATCTTAAATTGAAACTTTAAGTGTTGAAGATGCATGTAATGATTCAGATTGGCATGATGCTATGAAAGAAGAACTAGATCATATTATAAAGAATGATACTTGGGAACTGGTCCCAAGACCTAGTGATAAGAATGTGGTTGGAACCAAGTGGATATTTAGAAACAAGATGAATGAAGATGGTATAGTAGTAAGGAATAAAGAAAGGTTATTATGCAAGGGATATGTGCAAAGAGAAGGTATTTATTATTCAGACACATTTGCACCTGTGAAAAGATTAGAAGCTATTAAGTTGTTTCTAGCTTATGCAACATTCAAAAACTTCAAATTTTATCAGATGGATGTTAAGTTAGCATTCTTGAATGGAGTGTTAAAGGAAGAAGTATATATTGAGCAGCCATAAGGATTCACCTTATCAGATAGACCTGATATGGTATGCAAATTGAAGAAAGCCCTCTATGGACTTAAGCAAGCCCCTAGGGCTTGGTATGAGAGACTTGATGGATATCTAACAAAAATTGGATTCAAGAAAGGAGCAACATATTGTAACCTATTTATCAGAGAGACATCTGAAGGTTTATTGCTTGTAGCTATATTTACTAATGACATTATCTTTGGTGTTAATGACAAACTTATTGCATAATTTACTAAGGAAATGCAGAGTGAGTTTGAGATGAGCATGATTGTACCTATCAAATACTTTTTGGGATTAAATGTGCAACAGATAGAGAAAGACATTTTCATTAATCAGTCTAAATATGTAAAAGAGATATTGAAGAAGTTCAAGATGGATGATTGTAATCTAGTGGGTACACCTATGATAATAGGATGCAAACTTACAAAAGAAGATGATTCTCCAGTAGTAGATATAACACTATACAAGTCTATGATTTGTAAAATCATATATCTTACTCAAACTAGACTTGATATTTCTAATGCAATTGGCATAGCTGGAAGATTTACAGCAGAGCCTAAACAAAGTCATATCATGGTAGTAAAGAGAATATTCAGATATCTCCAAGCCACTATAGATTATGGTCTATGGTATCCTATTTTAGAGAATGTTGAGCTTCATGTGTATACAAATGTAGATTGGGTAGGATGCGTGGATGATAGAAAGAGTACATCAGGAGGAGCAGTATCTATTGGTGATAGAATTATCACTTGGACAAGAAAGAAGTAGAATTGTATTTCTCAGTCAACAACAGAAGTAGAGTATGTTGCAATAGCCTTGTATTGTTCTACAATTTTTTGGATCAAACATATGATAAAGGATTTTGGAATTCAAATTAATTATCCTATTATTATTCATTGTGATAACACTAGCACTATCAACATGTCAAAGAATCCCGTGATGCATACAAAAACAAAGCACATAGAGATTAAGTATCACTTCCTAAGAGAGAAAGTAGGAGAAAAATAAGTTAAGTTGGGTTTTTTGAGTACTAAAGATCAGTTAGAAGACATATTCACAAAGCCTTTACCGAAGGATACTTTTGAGTATCTCAGGGAGAAGCTAGGAGTAGTTCCCTTCCCTGATTCTGCTTAGAAAAAGTTGAAAGAGAATCATGTTGGAAAGTTGTCTATACTAAATTATATGACTAGATATACTATTTTCATTATGGAAAAAAAGTCATATAATAGTTTGGAGACAACACACTTAGTGTAAAGATCATAATTTAGTTAAGTGTTGAAGACTAGATAGTATATAGAGTTCCAACAACTTAGAGCATCAACACATGTGTGTATGGATGAATTAAGGTATGCACCCTAGAAGTTAAGGTTGTTAGACTACACTTATGCTTAGTCTAAGAGTGCATAAGTAGATATGAAAAGATATGAAAGTTATAGTCAGTTGAAGTTGCATAGCCAATGTGTGCCAATAGCAAACAAAGCATGGAGTCAACAGTTAGCTTTTTGGTTTGCAATTATAATTTAATATTGTAAAGGCTATGCTTCCATTGTATTTAAGTTTCCAACATATGTACATGCATAATTGTAAGCATGCTTAAGCCAATTCATTTGGAAGCATTGTTTGTAATTAGTTATAGGGCCGACCTAATTGTATAATTGGTATGAGCACATAAATATAAGGTGCACCCATTGTATTCGGTATGGAAGTTGTAATAGAGTTGTGATAAGTAGAGAAGAGGTATGCAAAGTGAGCATAAGATGTATTAGAGATTTTATAGAAGTCAAAGCATCAACACACCAAAGGAACTGATCTAATAAGCAGTGTCACAGTAAATAGTTCACCTACAGATATAGTGTGTATTTGAATTAGAAGGTTGTAGCCTTCACCATTTGAGCAGTGAGCTCTAGGATAGTGAGTCCACTCCCCTAACAAGGATCATTGTAAAATACTCCTAATAGGGTCCAACCCTTAACAAGGTGTACCATACTAAAAGCATTGGAAAGCTACTACTAACAGGGTAAAGGATCTTCTAACAAGGATCACAAAACACTAGTGCAAATTATTAGTGGGTATCAAGTCCCACTGGGGTTTTTACCTATTTGGGTTTCCCCATAACCATATTGGTGTCATGTGTTGATTTCATGTTTCATGTTTATGTGAATTTTTAATTTAGTTCTTAAGCATTTATGTTCAGCATAAAGATTAAAGTTAAAAGTTAAAATACAGTGAACACTGACTCACCCCCCCCTCTCAGTGTTCCCATTCCTAACACATCAGTCCTCAGTGACTGATGGATGGTTGACTAATCTACTTCAGGAGTAGTACTAGAGCTTAAATGTTTGGTGCCCTTTTCCATTGGTGTCAAAGGGGGAGTAGTATATAGTCATGAAAAACAACTTTAAAGGGGGAGTACATATAGAATTAAGGAGGAGTAATATATAGCTACAAGAGGGAGTAGTATTCAGTCATGGAAGTAGTTTAGTTGAGGAAATGGAGAATATTAAAGAATATTGTAGCAGATGGAGGATTCATCCTTGGGGGATTTTTTATGAGGAAATGGAGAATGTTATAAAATAATTGGTCATTTGGATTGGCGGTGTTTTTCATTCCATACATTTCCATCAATGCCAAAGGGGGAGATTGTTGGAGATTTGCCAGCAAGCCAGTGCTAACTGTATGTTTGTCATTGATGACAACATATGGTAAGTAGCATGTGCAGAAGACTTATGTAGTAATATTTGAGTATATGTAACATGGACATGTTATCAGCATGTTATCATGGACATAGAGGTTAATTATTAGTACAAACAATTATGTAGCAGCTTGTGTCAGCAGTGTTCTTGACAGAGTTACATGCAGTGTTCTATGTGTGATTTTTTGTATAGTTATCATGGAGCCTTGTGCCTTTTAATATGTGATGGAGACATGTTAGTGTTTCTCCATTCATGGACACAGAGTCTGATGTGTAGTAGAAATGAAGTTATGCAGTCGTTATTCACTAGTTATAGTTTCCTATGTTTATCCAGAAGAGCCAACAAAGATTATATTGGTACAGGAGTTTCACCTATCATTATAGTATGCATGGTTGGATTAGTGATTAGAGAAGAGTTAAGAAGGTTTGGTTAAGAGAACATGATGTAATTCAGCTTGAGGAGAAAGTATCAATTAAATTGGTAGAGCCGATAGTATGTAGTGTGCGTCTACACTTATTAATTTGGACAGGTCCTAGGTTGTGTTGCGTGCTTAGTAGAGCTGACATAAATGTTGTCGAAGAGTGTTATTTTTTCTCTAATATGATTTCAAGGTGGTTCTAATAGGCCAACTTGATTATATCATTCAGAGGAAAGATACTTATAGCCCGTCAATTGTGATCACTAGAAGGATGACATGGAGATGAAAGATTAGAGCAGAGCAGAGAGTGCAAAGTGTTGTGTCATCAAGAAGAGGTCTACATGATAGAGAAGATAAAGTGTGCTATTCATTGGAACTGATCAAGATAGCAGGTCTACCTCACAGTTTTCCAAGATCCAAATATAGTGTGTATCTGTTATTCAAAAGGTTGCAGCCTTCACCCCTTTGACCAATGAGCTCTCAGATAGTGCATCCTCACCCCTAATAGGGTCAATCATAAAAGATTCCTAACAGGGTTTGATCTTTGACCAAGTCACTGTACTTATTTCATTATAAAGATAAACTCCTAATAGGGTTGTAAGATCTTCTAACAAGGATCATTATACACTAGTGTATTTTATTAGTGGGTGTCAATTCCCACCAGGGTTTTTACCTATTTGGGTTTCCCTATAGCCAAAATATTGGTGTTGTGTTCAAGTGTTCTTTCATTGTGTTTATGCTTAATGTTTAAGTATACTTAATTGGATAAATAATTGAAACTTGTAGATAATTGATTCACCCCCCCTCTCAATTATCTCTTGGGACTATTCCTAACACAGTTATCTTTCCCTAGAAGTTGTTTGGACAGTGGGTCCTTCTGTCTTCCATAACTCTTAATCGGGTTAGAATCTTTTAATAGGGATTCAAAGTCTCCTAATAGGGACTCATATATACTAAATGCATTTTTTAAGGCTCCTAACAGAGTCCATCCTTGCACAAGGAATATTTATATTAGTACATCTTTTGTGAGCATCACTCCCACCGGGGTTTACTCTCTGATCAAGAGGTTCACTAGTCAACATATCTTGTGTTATTATGTTGTCATGTATGTTTATCTTTCTATGATTGTTTCTTATATTGATTACATGGTTGAAATCTGATAATGGTTGTAAAAATTCTCATTATCTGATAACTAATTTACCCCCCCACCCCTCTCAGTTATCTTGGTGGACTTTACTTTCTAACAACTTTTTGTCCATACTTATTGCAATTGTAGAAATATCCATCATATATTTCTCCATACTTAGAATTAGTACTACATTCACTTTCTCTATGTCCAAATTGATTACAGTTATAACAATATCCATTAAAAGATTGAGTTTTAGGACTTACCAGTCTGTATCTGCAAACATTTGATGGGTTTCTTGGATTTCCATAGTTGTAGCATGTAGGCTTTGATGCTTTTATTACTTGACTATTGAGAGGTGACTTAGATACTTCTTGTTTCTCCTTGGTCTTTGATGATTCTCCTATTTCATGTGTACTCCTTCTAGTGTATCCCAATCCAAATGTGTCATTAGGTCTCCTTTGATGATTAATTTGTTTAAGGATCTTTAGGGTAATATCATGTCCTCTCTTAAGATGTTCATGTGACTCTCTTTCTTTCTTAAGTTATTATTATGCTTTCTTCAATTCATTCTTCATCATTTCATTTTCATCTCTCAGTTTTCCATTCACTTCTCTCAGAGTTTCATTCTCAATGATAACTTTTTCATTTTCTTCATGCACATCATGTAAATATTTATGTATTATAGAATTATCTATGTTTATATGATACCATTCTTCTTTCTTTACTTTCAAAGTTTCTTCAAGTTCTTTCCTTGAATCTTCTTCATCTCTCTCCTATTCAAGATATTTGCACATAGCTATTGATTGTCCTTTAAATTCCTTCTTCACATTTGACAATTCTTTTGCCAATTTTTTATTTTCTTTCATGACTTCATCTAGGGCTTCTTGTGGTTCATCAAACATACTTCCTTCTATCATTTTTTCACAATAGTCTTCTTTGTCTCTTAACCTTTTAGTCAACTACTTTCTTATAGAAAGGGATTTCCTTAATCTTTCTTTCAAATCATCAATTAGTTACTTAGGAGTTTTTCCTTTTTCCATAGTTCTCAACTCAGGACCTTTCACTCAAGTTGTTAGACTTTCCTTTAGAGTACCAACACTTTGATACCAATTGTTGGGTATTATGAACTATGTAATGCATTGAGAGGGGGGTGAATTAGTGCAGTAAACATTTTAACAAATTAAATTAATTATGATCATTGGTTACAAATAAAACAATAAATTGATTATTGATGCATTAACCATTATTGTTGATCACACTCATAAATATAAAGCAGTAGATGAAAACCAAAAAATGACAACCATAAACACATGTGACAAAATGATTTTGTTATTGTGGAAACCCTTGTAAGAGGGGAAAACCACAGTGGGGATGGTACCCACTATCTTCTCTACTGTAGTGTGGAAGGTTCCCTGTGAAAGGCTTGCAAAAAATCTTTCTAAGATTTATTCATCTTGTGCGAGATATCTAGTAAACTATGAGATATATAATAAAAACCTTTGAAAGTATACCTTGTGTGAGGATTAAAATATCAATCTAGAGATTCACCTTGTAAAAGGGTTTAGTAACTAAGACCTGTAAGAGTCTACCTTGTGAAAGGATTTAACTTTCTACAAATGTGAGAGAAAAAAATGTATCTGATATGTAGTAGAAATCCTTTCCAGTAAGATCCTTTATGTCATGTAGCTTCTCACACTTCCATACTATCTATGACTCAAACCTCTATTGGAGATTCGCCAGCAAGCTAGTACTGACTATATGTTTATCATTGATGACAACATATGGAAAGTAGCATGTGTGGAGGTATTATATAGTAAGCTTTCAGTATATGTAGCATGGACATGATATCAACATGATATCATGGGCACAAAGGTTAACTGTTAGCCTAGACAATTATATTATAGTTGGTGTCAGCAGTGTTCCTAACAAAGTAAAATACATTGTTATGTGTATGTTTGTCTGTACAGTTATCCTATGGGCATGCACCCTTGGATTTATGTTGAAGACATGTTAGTGATGTTAAGTTCATCAACACATAGTCTAGTGATGAACGCAAGAGAAGTTATGCAGTCGCTACTCGCCAGTAGCAATTTCTTGTGTTTATTCAGAAGAGGCGACAGAGATTTTATTGGTTCTTGAGTTGTGCCTATCTTGAGGGTATGTTCCCTTGGATTTAATCTTGGATAAGTATTATTGATGTTTGGTTAAGAGTGAATAAGTTAATTAAGCTTACAGAGATAGTTCCAATTGTTTTGGTAGAGCTGATAGTGTGTAGCATGCATCTACAATTATTTTGTTAGACAGGTCCCAGAATGAGTTGCGTGCATAATAGAGCTGACAGAATGTTTGTTGGAGTTTATTATGGTTTCTCTAATATGATTTCAAGGTGGTTCTAGTAGGCCAACTTGATTATATCATTTGGAGAAAAGATATTTATAGGTAGTCATTTGTGATTGTTGAAGTGTGGTTCATGGTTGATTAAGAAAAGTAGAGCAGAGTGTGCAAGTTGTGGAACCATTAGAAGAAGGTCTATGTGACCAAGTAAAGTACTTGTGTTATTCATTAGAACTGATCCAAATAGCAAGTCAAAGTGTAGTTCACCAAAATCTAGATATAGTGTATATTTGTTATTCAGAAGGTTGTAGCCTTTGCCCATTTGAGTAGTGAGCTCTCAGACAGTGCATCCTCTCCCCTAATAGGGAAAATTGTAAAAGACTCCTAATAGGGTTCAATCCTTAACCAGGTCTACTATACTTAATATATTGTAAAGCTACTCCTAATAGGGTAAAGGATCTTCTAGCAAGGATCATTATACACTAGTATAGAATATTAGTGGGTATCAAGTCCCACTGGGGTTTTTACCTATTTGGGTTTCCCCATAACCAAAATATTGGTGTTGTGTTCAAGTGTTCTTTCATTGTGTTTATGCTTTATGTTTAAGTATACTTAATTGGATAAAGTATTGAAACTTGTAGATAACTAATTCACCCCCCCCTCTGAGTTATCTCTTGGGATTATTCCTAACAATTGGTATCAGAGCCAAGTTCCTTAGAGAGAAATTTTAATAGCTTGAGGTAGATTAGATGGTGTACTTCAGGAAATAAATTTCTAAGTTGGATGGAGAGAATTATCTTGATTGGAAGAACAAGATGGTAACCCATTTGCAGTGCATTGCTTTTGAAGTTTTTAATGTAATTTTCAAAGCAACCAAGATTCCTACCTTAGAAGACCTTGGAAAAGATGATGTTACTGATGCACAAAAGGAATTGTTTCATTATAATGCTATTTCCAAAGAAGCCCTTATCAGCACCCTATTTGATGGTGAATTTTTAGAAGTAAAGAAGGTAGATAGAACCTATAAAATTTGGAAGCACCTAGAAGACACATTTGAAGGAGACAAACAAGAAAAGGATGCACGTAGAAAGACATGGAAGAAAAGATACAATTCATTAGAGATGCTACCTAAATAAAACATTAGAGCTTAAAATTAGAGGATTAATGAAGCGGTTGTTGGAATTAGGAACAATGGTGGAGAGATATTAGAAGAGGATATCATGGATAAAGTAATGACTACTCTTACTCCAAATATGAAAGAAAGATCAACATCCTTGATGAGACCATGTAGCTTACATCAAATTTCAAGAGAGAAACCTTGATCATCAAGATCTTAGCTTTTCAGATTTCAAGATTGAAGACAGAACCAAAGAATGAAATAGCTTTCAAAGCAACAATTCATGGTAAGAAATCTATAAGCACTTCTAGTAATTTTGATGATGATGATGAAGATAAAACACTAGATGATTTTATTTCTATGGTTTCCAAAAGATAAAATAAAGGTAAAGGAAAATATGAAGGTCAGTTACCATTTAAGTGTTTTTCATGTAATAAGATTGGTCACTTTGCATCTAAGTATCCCACTAGAGCTAAAAAGGTCAAAAAAGATTATAAGCCTAAGTATTCTAAGGAATGCTACTATGTTGGAGATGGAGTTTATAATGAAGAATTAGGTGAAGAGGAAATTGGATTCATTGATATTATAGATAAGATGAATAGTAAGTCATTTCATAAAGATGAGAAAGTAAATCAAGAGCTAGCATTGATTTCACAAGATGACATAAGGATAGATTAGATTATAGACACTGGTTGTTCACATCACATGATAGGTGATAAAGGTAGATTTTTTCATTTGGACAAATACAATGGAGGTATGGTCAGATTTGGAGACAAAACTCCTAAACCTATAATTAGTACAGGAGCCATCACTTTGGATGGAAAGAACAGTACTGATGATGTTCTTTATGTTGAGGGTTTCAAACACAACCTTCTTAGTGTTGGACAATTACTTGGTAAAGGCAATCAGTTGGAGTTCATAGATGAAAAATGCATCATTAACAAAAAAGATGGTTTTATGATTACATCAAGCACAAAGACAAGAGGTAATGTTTTTCAGCTCAATTTAGAAGCAAGTTGTTTTGTTGCTAAAGTTGATGACAGTTGGTTGTGGCATAGAAGACTATGTCATATCAATTTTGATAACATAGTAAAGATAAACAATGTAAAGGTAGTAAGAGATCTACCTAGCATAGAAAAACCAATTGATACTATATGTAGAGAATGTGTGATGGGGAAGCATGTGAGAAATTCATTCAAGAGCAAGCAAAATTTAGAAGAGAACAAGTTGGATCTGATCCATATAGATCTATGTGGTCCCACTCAAACAAGATCATACTATGGTGAAAGGTATTTCATTTTTTTTGTTGATGATTATACTAGGATGATGTGGGTTGTGTTCTTAAGAGATAAATCAAAAGCACTTGATAAGTTCAAAATATTCAAAGCTAAGGTTAAAAATGAATTTGGATTAAAGATAAAATGTTTGAGATTGGATAGAGGAGGAGAATTCACCTTTGACAGATTTTATGAGTACTACGAAGAACATGGCATAAAGAGATAGTTAAGTGCACCTAGAACACCTGAACAAAATGGAATTGTAGAGAGAAGGAATAGGATCACCCTTGATAGAGTGCGCACCATTATGATAGAAGGAAAAGTTGCACACACCTATTGGAGAGATGTGGTCAATAAAATAGTCTATACCATCAATAGAGTTCAATTAAGGCCAGGTGTAGACAAAACACCTTATGAGCTATGGTTTGGGAATGTTCCCATAGTGAAATACTTTAGAATCTTTGGAAGCAAGTGCTACATCTAGAGGGATGAAGCAGTAGGAAAGATTAATGCAAGAAGTGATGAAGGTATTTTTCTTGGTTACTCTACTAAAAGCAAAGCTTATAGATGTTTCAATTTAAGATTAAAAAAGATCATTGAAAGTGCTCATGTAAAGATTGATGAAAAGTTTATGATTCAAGAAAGATATCATGATTACTCACCCATGATCGAAGAAGAACCTATTCCCTCTACAAGTGAGACAGTTATTGAAGAAATGTTTGATAGTATTGATGTGTTATTCAATGACCCTAAGACAAGTGAAGAAAATACTCCTAAGGCTGATGAGTCAGTATCACCCAAAGTTCCAAAGTTTACATCAAGAGATCATTCCAAGGAAGACATCATTAGAGATTAGAGTGGCAAAGTCTTAACAAGATCACAAGCAAAGAACTTAGTTAACAATGAAGCGGTATGTTTACTTTCTCAGATTTAACCTTTAAGTGTTGAAGATGCATGTAATAATTCAGATTGGCATGATGTTGTGAATGAAGAACTTGATTAGATTGTTAAGAATGACATTTGGGAACTAATCCCTAGACCTAGTGATAAAAATGTGATTGGAACAAAGTGGATATTCAAAAATAAGATGAATGAAGATGGTACAGTAGTAAGAAACAAAGAAAGATTAGTATGTAAAGGATATGCGCAAAGAGAAGGCATTGATTATTCAGACACATTTGCACCTGTGAGTATATTAGAAGCTATTAAGTTGTTTTTAGCTTATGCTATAGTTAAAAACTTCAAAGTTTATCAGATGGATGTCAAATCAACATTCTTGAATGGAGACTTGAAAGAAGAAGTTTACATTGAGCAGCCTGAAGGATTCACCTTATCAGACAGACCTGATATGGTATGCAGATTGAAGAAAGCCTTCTATGGACTTAAGCAAGCCCCTAGAGCATGATATGAGAGACTAGATGGATACTTAACAAAGATTGGATTCAAGAAAGGAGTAGTAGATTGTAATCTATTCATTAGAGAGACATCTGAAGGTTTTCTTCTTGTAGCTATATTTGTTGATGACATTATCTTTGGAGGTAATGACAAACTAAGTACTAAATTTTCCAAAGAAATGTAGAATGAGTTTGAGATGAGCATTATTGGTCCTATCAAGTACTTTTTGGGACTAAATGTGCAACAGACAAAAAAAGGAATTTTCATTAATCAATCAAAGTATGTGAAAGAGATACTAAAGAAATTCAAGATGGATGATTGCAAGCTAGGAGGAACTCCTATGATCACTAGATGCAAGATTACAAAAGAAGATGACTTACCAATAGTAGTTATAACATTGTATAAGTCTATGATTGGTAAACTCATATATCTTACTCAGACTAGACCTGATATTTCCAATGCAGTTGGCATAGTTGGAAGATTTGCAGTAGAGCCTAAAAAAGTCACCTCATGGTAGTAAAAAGAATATTCAGATACTTGTAGGGCACTATAAATTATGGTTTATGGTATCCTAATTCAAAAAATGTTGAGCTTCATGTGTACACTAGTGCAGATTGGGTAGGATGTGTTGATGATAGAAAGAGTACTTCAAGTGGAGCAATGTTTCTTGGTGATAGACTTGTCACTTGGACAAGAAAGAAACAAAATTGTATTTCTCAATCAACAATAGAAGCGGAGTATGTTGCAGCAGCCTTGAATTGTTCTAAATTTTTTTGGATCAAGCAGATGATAAAAGATTTTGGAATTCAGATTGATTATCCAATTGTTATTCACTATGATAACACTAGCACTATCAATATGTCAAAGAACCCTGTGATGCATGCAAAGACAAAGAACATTGGGATCAAGTATCACTTCCTAAGAGAGAAAGTGGCAAAGAAAGAAGTCAAGTTGGACTATGTGAGTACTAAAGAATAGTTGGTAGATATATTCACAAATCCCTTGCCTAAGGATACTTTTGAGTATCTCAGGGGGAAGTTGGGAGTAATTCCCTTCCTTGACTCTGGTTAGAAGGAAGCAAGAATAGCATCAGTCCTCAGGGACTGATGGAAGGTTGACTACTCTACCTTAGGAGTAGTACTGGTGCTTAAATTGAGTGGCACCCTTTTCCTTTGATGTCAAAGGGGGAGTATATATAGAGTCATGAAAAAAAGAAGTAAAAAGAGGAGTAATATACTAAGGGGGAGTAGCATTTAGTTATGAAAATAGTATAGTTGAGGAAATGGAGAATATTAGAAATATTGCAGCAGATGAAGGATTCATATTTGGGGGAGTTTTGAAGAGGAAATGGAGAATGTTATAAAAAAAATATTCATTTGGGTTGGTGGTGGTTTTTCATTCCACATGTTGCCATCAATGCCAAAGGGGGAGATTGTTGGAGATTTTCTAGTAGACCAGTACAGAATGTATGTTTGTCATTGATGAAAACATATGGAAAGTAGCATGCGTGGAAGTCTTCTATAGTAAGATTTTAGTAAATGCAACATGGACATGATATCAGCATGATATCATGGACATAGAGGTTAACTGTTAGCATAGACAGTTATATTGCAGTTGGTGTTAGTAGTGTTCCTGACAGAGTAACAGATAGTGTTCTGTGTATGGTTGTCCATACAGTTATCCTATGGGCATGTGCCCTTGGATTTATGTTGAAGACATGTTATTGATGTTAATTTCATGGATGCATAGTCTGGTGATGAACGCAAGAGAAGTTATGCAGTCGCTACTCGCCAGTAGTAGTTTCCTGTGTTTGTTTAGAAGAGATGATAGAGATTTTATTGGTTCTTGAGTTGTGCCTATCTTGAGGGTATGTGCCCTTGGTGTTGAGCTTGGATAATTATTATTAATGTTTGGTTAAGAGCGCATAAGTTAATTAATCTTACAGAGAAAGTTCTAGTTGTTTTGGTAGAACCGACAGTGTGTAGCATGGATCTACAATTATTTTATTAGACAAGTCCCAGAATGAATTGCGTGCATAATAGAGTTGAAAGAATGTTTGTTGGAGTTTATTATGGTTTCTCTAATATGATTTCAAGGTGGTTCTAATAGGCCAACTTGATTATATCATTTGGAGAAAAGATATTTATAGGCAGTCATTTGTGATTGCTGAAGTGTGGTTCATGGTTGATTAAGAAAAGAAGAGTAGAGTGTGCAAGTTGTGGAACCATCAGAAGAAGGTCTATGTGACCAAGTAAAGTACTTGTGCTATTCATTGGAACTAATCCAAATAGCAAGTCAAAGTGTAGTTCACCAAAATCTAGATATAGTGTATATTTGTTATTCAGAAGGTTGTAGCCTTTGCCCATTTGCGCAGTGAGCTCTCAGATAGTGCATCCTCTCCCCTAATAGGGATAATTGTAGAAGACTCCTAATAGGGTCTGACCCTTAACCAGGTCTATTGTACTTAATATATTGTAAAGATACTCCTAACAGGGTAAAGGATCTTCTAGCAAGGATCATTATACACTAGTATAGAATATTAGTGGGTATGAAGTCCCACTGGGGTTTTTTACCTATTTGGGTTTCCCGGTTACCAAAATATTGGTGTTGTGTTCAAGTGTTCTTTCATTGTGTTTATGCCTTATGATTAAGTATACTTAATTAGATAAATAATTGAAACTTGTAGATAACTGATTCACCCCCCCCCCCCCTCAGTTATCTCTTGGAACTATTCCTAACAACCTCTCCTTCCAATCTTTCTACAATCTTCTATACTAATCGTTGGTTGATCTTTCAATTATTTTTCTTCACAAAACTATCTAACCCTTAGTATCCTTCTCACATATAATATTTTATAAGATTCCTTACTATTTTTTTTGCTTAAACTAAACCATTAATTTTTCCTCTTAAGTGTTTAGCTCTCTTCTTACTCAATTCACCAATCTCAAGATAATAACATATTTTTCTCTTAGAATTCAAACTTGCTTTCAAGCTATTTTACACTTTAAGTTCAAATTCTTGTAGAATGTTCTATATCATAATTAACCTTGGATAAAATTGTTAGGAATGGGAACATTGAGAGGGGGGGGGTGAATCAGTGTTCACTGTATTTTATCTTTTTTCTTGTTCTTTAAATTGAACTTAAATGCTTAAGTATTGAAATGAACATCCACATAAACATGAAACATGAAATAAACACATAACACCAATATGGTTATGAGGAAACCCAAATAGGTAAAAACCTCAGTGGGAATTGACACCCACTAATATTCTGTACTAGTGTTTTATGATCATTGTTAGAAGATCCTTAACCTTGTTAGAAGTTTCTTTACAATGCATTAAGTATAGTAGACCTTGTCAAGGGTCAAACCCTATTAGGATTCTTTTACAATATTACCTCTTATGGGAGTGGATGCACTATCCTAGAGCTCACTGCTCAAGTGGTGAAGGCTACAACCTTCTAATCTCAGATACACACTATATCTGTTGGATGAACTGTCACTGTGACACTGCTTGTCAGATCAGTTCCTTTGATGCACTAATGTTTTGACCTCTTGCAAAGCTCTAATACATCTTATAGTCTCTTCACACACTTCTTATTTTCTTATCACAACTCTCTTTTAACTTCTTTTTCAATTACAATTGGTGCATCTAATATTTATATGCGCATACAAAATAAACAACTAGGTCAACCCTTAAACTTATTACATAAAACACTTCCAATTGAATTGTCTCAAGAGTGTTTACAAAAAAAAATATATACATGTTAGAAACCTAATTAAAATAGGTGCATAGCCTTTACATCATTATAATATAACTGCAACTCAAAATGCTAACAGTTAGCTGCTTACTCTGTTCTTCTCTGGCACACACTAGCTGTGTAACTTCAACTATCTATATCTTTCTCATACTTGCATATCTGATGATGTTCTCATAGACTAAGCATGAATATAGTCTAACCAAATTCTCTTATAGGGCACATACCATAACTTAGTTGTATGCACGTGCACTAATGCTCTAAGCTTCAGGAACTCTGTACACTATCCAATCTTCAACACTTAGCTGATTTCTGATCTTCCCATCAAGTGTGCTGACTCCAAACTGCCATATGACTTTGTTTCCATAATGAAAACACTATAATAAGTCATATACATTAGTATATCCAACTTTCCAATAATCTCCCCCTATGTCATTGATGTCAACAAAGGAATATGGCAAAGTTGCTAACTGTACTTAATACAAAGAACTTTTGACTTATATCTCCCTATACCTATCTTTCTATCTTATATCTCCTTATACATATCTATAATCCATATTCTACACATACTCCCCCTTTTACATTAATGAAAAAGGTGTGTCAAAAATGAATCTACAAAAACTTACTGTGATAAAACATCCGGATATGAAATTTGCAGATTTTGGATCTCCTTCTTCCAAAATGTGATCAGCAAATTTACAATTTGTAGATGGGCGCATGAAGCATACTATAGCTTCTCCATCTTCTGCAGATCAGTGATAGGACCTTGATCATATGTCACCATGGTGGCATTGATCTCCTTGATATTTTGATTTAGTATGTCTAATGAGGGTGCAAGAGCATTCCTTAGCTAAGTCTGCCTAGCCCTTATCTTGATCATCTCTTTTTCTGCCTTCTCAATCTTGTCTAACTATCCTTGGTAGACATTTTTTCACATGTTCACATCAAAAGATCAATCTTCTACTAATTTCCATATTCTATCTATCATGACTTCTACCTCTTGTACCTTTTTGTATAGATCACCAGTTAACTTGTCTTGGTTCATACATTCAATAATGATCTTTCTTCCCTTTGCTGCAAAATCGTTCAGGGATGCTTGACCAGCCTTTAGTGAGCTCAAGTCAAGTGTATAGTTTCTAAAAAATTCACTTAACCTCTTCTTCAAGTACTTCTCCTCTCCAACTAAGGATGCAGATTCTTCCAAGCTAGAGAAATTGCTTTTGAATTGTGAAATGACTGTACGTAAATGATCAACAGAGTGTACCTTAGACACTTTCTTTTCTATAGGTATCAAAATGTTCTATATGTTTACTGACTCTACAAGGAGAGGATTCCTCATCACTTGTTTCTCCTTGGAATTCTCCATAGCTAAGACACTAAACTTAATCAGGTCTTCTTCTCCCCATGAGTCCAAACTAGTTGTGTCAGGTGTCAAACTTGACAACAATGTTGTTGAGGGAGTGATGGGAGTGCTATCCATCACTTCTTGTTTTACCTTGATTTGTTCAGTTGATGTTTCATCTTTTTGTTCACTTCCTTTTACCTCTTCTTCTTCTTTTTGTTTTTGTCCTTCTTTCTTTCCTTCCATCTTTTCTTCTTCTTTCTCATTTGTTATATCCTCAATCAAAATTTCTTCTTGATGAGTAGGAGTGTTAATGCATAAGATTTCAGCTTCTTGTGTGCTCACAAAAGCTTCTTCAAACTTGTCCAACTTAGTGTCAGTGGCCACCATGGCTATCTCTACATTATCAATGATAATGGTGCTATCTTTTAGTGACTTTCATGGGTGCAGACTTAACTATCTCGGTTTGTGTTTCAACTATAGGCACTGAGTCCTAAGGACTTGTCACTAATGCATTAGTGGGCTCTGCCACCTTGAATTCCTTTAAGGGTGCTTTTTCTATGGTCACAGTAGCTAGATACATGTGCCTATTCATAAAGACCTTCTCAAAGGCTTTCTTTGTTTCCTTAGCTAGAAGATCATAGTTTTTGTCCATTATATGCAAAGTCCTTGACTTTTTTCTAAGATGTGGCTTCACTAGATCTAACAATAGAGATTTCTCTTCTAAGGAACATACTAGAAGAGTGTCATCTAGAATGTTTTCCCTTATCCTTAATTCCTCTTCAATGGCTTATCTCTTTTGGAATTCTAGGATGTTCCATACATTGTCAAGGATCATAGTCTTAAGTTCCAAGACTATTTTCTTGAACTTTAGCATGTGTTTGAATATCATTACATGTATCTTAGATTTGACTATCTCACTATATTTTTCATAAAACTTTCCTACTTGATCAATTCTTCCCTCATCAATTATTCTTGCACTTAGCACACTAAGACTAGGTTTGAAACTTACTTCAGGAGGTGTTTGTGAGTTCTTTTTGTTCCTTGTTACTCTTGAGGATGGATGACCAATGCTGATCTCTTTCTTCCTCTTTGACATTGCCTTATACTTAGGAGGAGTAGTAAGGTCAATGGTTTCTTTGGGTATAGAAGGAGTAACATTAGTTTTACCCTTATGTTCATCATATTTTTTAATCTTCACTTTCTTCAGCTTAGGATCATTTGATTCTATCTTTGATGCATCTGCACTCTCTAATTTCAAAGTAATCTTTTGTTCCCTTGCTTTGTCTAGGTCTACTTGAGACACTCCATGTATTCTTAATATCTCAGAGGTAACATTGGCAACCTTCCTCTTTGTTGTTGCGTTGTTTAGTTTAGCATCTACATCTCTTGTCTTCTCCTCATAGGTTCCCCATCTTGGCTCATTGGGGTCTTTAGGTGCTGATAATAGAAATTGAGCATAGGTTTCAAGAATAGGCTCTTCCACTTCATATCCTAGTGGATGAATCCACTTTTTTCTTGGTTCAACTACCTCCATGCATGTTGTGTCTGTCTCAACCATAAAACAAATAGTATCATTGTATTTCTCAACAATGTTCTCTGGTATCCTGTACCTCATCTGCATTTTGACCTTGAATGTCTTCAACTCTAGTGTCATGTAGTCCCTTAGAGTGCTCTCTATAGATGTCTTGAAAGATATCTAAGGCACGGTAGGAATAGTCTTGTCTAGATATGAATCTGACATCTTTCCAACAATATGGAAGTACATATAGATAATTAGGGACCCAAACTTGAATATCTTGGTTTTATCATGCTTGATTACCTTGATGTTGTCAATTAGTTTTGTGCAAAAGATCTCACATAGGTTGAACTCTCTTATTTTATTAACAATTCTTATGGTTGCAATAATTGTGGCTGCAGACACACTGTTTACCCTACTGGTGTGTTCAAACCTGTATCCAAGTATCATAGACATCAATTTGATGTCATCTTGCTCAATAGGCTCTATGGTCATGTTGGAAATTTGGCTGAGTTGATTACATAGATGTTGTCATTATGGCAATATATGATCCACATGAAGATCGCACAGGTCAAAGAGCTAGTATGACAGAGTGCAATGCGATATTGTCTAAGTATGAGATAATATTTTTACTAGTGAACCTGGAGATAGTTTTTGTTTGTGATGTTTATTGGAGTAAGTTCAGTGCTTATGCACTTGAACATAGACTCTATGATGACTATTGAAGACCCATCTCAAAGTGCAAGTTAGTACGACATGTACGGAAGAAGTTATGATAGTTTTACTAAAGACAGTGTCAAGATGACATGACAGAATATGAAGACAGAATTGGTAAAGAGTTAAGGGATTATTTTGTTTATCAAAATAATGAATTAACAATATAAAGGGACAACATCCTAGATGTTAACCCTTGGATAAATTTATTTGTATAAATGTAATTGTAATTGTAAGAAGGAAGTAGTGATGAAAAAGAATGTAATGAAGTAGTGACATGATGTGAAATATATGATGCATATGTAATAGTGATAGTGAAAGAGAAGAAAAGATATATTGATGCAAGTAGTATAAGGTTATGTACCTTAACCTTCTTTTGTAATCAGTGTATATTGTATATTACTTGTTTGGGCAGTGGGCTCATCTGGTAATCACATTTTGTACTGCCAACTCCTAACGGGGTTGAGGCTTCTAACAAGGCCTATAGTCCCTTAATTAGGATTGATACACTATATGCTTGTAATAGACTCCTAATAGGGTCAACATCATTAACAAGATACTTTTGATTATTGGATCTTTGTGGGTACCATCCCCACCGGGGTTTTCCCTTGGCCAGGGTTTCCTCGAGAACAAATAATGTGTTATGAGTTCTTTAGTTTTATTGCTATGCATGTTGTTTAGCTTCTTATGTTATGCGTGTGTAAAGATAATCTATTATATCCATAATTGGGAAAAAGTAAAAGTTTTTAGAATACTAATTCACCCCCCTCTCAGTATTCCCTATTTCTAACAATTGGTATCAGAGCTTAGTTACTCAAAAAAGAATCATTCAAGGAAAGCCTAGCAGCTTGAGTAAGATCTCTTTGGATATGGATCAACTATAGAAGAATCTTGAAGAAGCTCTTGAATAGATTGACTTAATTACTATTTAAAAAGACACTTTGAATAGAAAATATGATGATGCAAAGAACCTCATTGAGAAACTAAAAAATAAGTTGGAAGATCTGAGATCTGAAAAGGAATCGAAAGTTTTTTATTGAAGATTGTGATGAGAATTTAGAAAAAGAAAATGAGATCCTTAAGCATGAACTGAAGATAGAAAATATGAAGCTTAGCTTGAAAGATGGAAATGGAAAGTATGAAGCAAATCTAAAATATGAGAATGAAAGTCTAAAGACTAAAAATGAAGGACTAAAATCTAACTTGGTAAAGTAACATCTGAACTTGAGAAAGTCAATTTGTAGTATGTTGAACTTGAGAAATACAATAGGATTGTGAAAGGTGAACTGACTCAATCCAAACAAAAAATTGAAAGGCTATATTCAACTAGTGAGAAGATTGATGAACAAATATCTTATCAAAAACCATTCTATGATAAGATTGGTCTTGGATTCAACATTTTTAAAGAAAATGATGAAAGCAAGGAACCGGATCTGAAATTATCTGAAAGCATAGATGAGAAGTCTGATGAGATTAACAAGTTTGAAGATACACCTAAAGAAGAAGAATCACCTAAGAAAGAGGAATCACCCAAAGGTATTTAAAGAGAATTCAAAGGTAGATGTTTTTCTTGTAATACTATTGGTCATATGAAGAGAGATTGCACAGGTAAGCAATTTAAACCCCTTAATGGTTATTGTTATACATGTCATGGTTTTGGACATAGAGCTATTGAATGTAGGAAACCTAAATTTATTGAGAATAATGATGGTAGTAGAATGTTTAGGAATACTAACAATGTAGATAAGAAACCTATTGAAGATATGAATAGAAGAAATGGAGTAATATGTTATATATGCAACAAGGTTGGACACATTGCTAGAAACTACAGATCAAAAATCAATCAGCCTGGACCAAGAAATTAAAATAATGGAATTGTTTTTCAGATATGCAATAAGATTGGACATACAACAAGGTTTTGTAGAATGAACAACAGAGTTTTTCATCCTAATTCTAATCCTAGAAATCATGCAAGAAGAAATGAAGATGTAAGTAACAGTCAGAAAGGATGCTGTAGTAATTTAGATGAAGTGAAGTTTATCAAAAGCACAGATCAAGGAGACATATTCAACATTGAAGGTAATAAGGAAGGTGAAGCATTAAAAGGTAAGAATGAATCTTTACCTGACCCATCTCAAAGTACTTAATTTATGAAAAATTATAGTAGAATAGGAACTTAGATTAGTGTAGAAGTAGATATATGATGAACTGAGTCTTGCACAATTAATGCAAGGTAGTATATGATGTTCTAATGCTATGGTTAAGAGCACAAATAAAAATGTTATGTTTTGCGAGATCGCAAGAAGTTTTAAGTTTTGCAGGTTAGCATAAATAACTTTTTGGAAAGAAGTAGCAAAAGAATTGAATGCGATGTTAGATCTAAGTGAGATTGAAGTAATAAAAAGTCATGATCAGTATTATTTGATCATCAAAGTGAATTCAAGTGTTAAGGAGATCAAAGAGCAGTGATTGGAAGCATTTTGCAAGGATTTGGAGAAGAATTTTGTGCCGAATCTATGCAAGCCCTAAAATCAGGAAATCAAGGTATTTTACTTGACAGATCTTTAAATTAGTGAAGGAATTAGAAGAAATCATGGATGTTTCTTTAATACACAATGTCAGAGATAAGAATAGACCTAAATTGAAAAGGGAACTAGTAGAACCCTTGGAAGATGATCCTAAGTTAGCTTTATCATCCGTACTAGACAGAGTTTTACATATAGAGAATGTTAGAAGTTATCTTGGATGCAAACTAGAGACTGTTAGTGATAGTGATTTCACCAAGGAATATCAAAAGATCTACAATCAAGACATGACATTGAAAGAAGGATTTGAACATTTGAAAGATAATGGAATCATTAAGTATGTGTTATAGTATGAATTTGATAATGAAGAATGTACTAAGATAATCTTAAGTAGAATTCATAATGGGAAGTTTTGGTTAGAAGATAGAGTGATAGATATCATAGCTAATTTGATTCATGAAGTCACTGGACTATCTAAAACTAGAACCATTCCTTTAAATGAGAAGAACATGAGGAAAATAGACATTGACAACACAAATTCATCCTATAATGGTAGAGGAATTATGATTAGTAAGATTCAACAAGATGATGTCAGATACTTATGCAAGATCCTAACCACTAAGTTTTGTGCAAATTCAAGAGAGGATGACATGGTAGCTAGAATGATACATATAGCTTATCTAATGTGTGTTGAGATTCTGAGAATTCAACTGTTTGAGAATTTGGAAAAGATTAAGAAAACTAAGTATACACAATTTAGGTTCTCATCCTTAATCACCTATATGTTTTTTCATCTATTGAGGATATTTCCTTACACCATTGGAAATGACTAGAATGATGGCCAAACTACAATGGAAAGGATTAACCTAGTGTACAAAAGGCATGTTATTGACAAAGTGAATGAGATTGCAGTATTGGTAATCAAGACATTTTAGGATATAGTATCTAGCAGATCAAGGATCCCACGGTCTCTTGTGAAGAAGTACAAAAATGACATATGTTTCATGATTGATACTGACTTTACCTACATTGAAGTAGTAGAACCTAGAACAAAGTTCATAGACCCTCTTGGCTATGAGATATCTGAGGTAGAGACATAAGAGTATGTTAGAAGGTTACTTAAGTGTAAGTTGGACACTCATTGTAACAGGTTTGGAACCTTTGAGGAGAACTTCAACTCTGAAAAGACCTCACTTGAAGAGAATCAGTCAAAGAAAAGAGTTGAGAGTACTATAAAGAAAATTCTAGAAGATAGGGATGACTAAGCATGAGTACTTGGTAGCAAAGCAAATAGCAGCGGCAATTAGAGATAGTGGACAAAAAGAAGTTTTATCTATCCCACCTTTATCATCAATTGCAGTACAACAAGAAGAAACACAAGTGAAGGTGAAAGTGGAAGAAATTGAGAAGGATCAAGAAGCAAAGATATCCACTAGATCCACTTCCTCCACACCTAGCAAAAGAGTAAAAGAAAGTGCTACTGGATTGAGTAAGAGACAAAAAACATTAGTGCAACCAATTCCAAGGAAAATTGCAGAAATCAAAGATGATGGCACTTCTATTAAGAAGAAAGCTTGGAAACCTAAAGTTGAGAAGCGTAATGAGTAGATCATTGAGGATGGAGACTTTACAAGAATGAATAAGTATTATGAACTTTATGATTATGCAGAGAGACTAAATCTAGAAAATGCAGTGGTAAAGCATATGATTTTGTTTGATAAGAAGTTTGATACAATTCAGGGTAAGATACCTGATGATTTGTACAATAAACTTGTAAATAGGAAGAAGAGAGCATCAGAGGAAGACACAACTATTAGATAAAAGCTTGTAAGGAAGCTTTGTGTAAAAAAGATGAAGCACACTTTAGTCAGATCATGAAAGCCTTAACCACCCATTTGAGAACCAAGAAAAGAACCATTTAGATTATGGGAGGTAGATATGAAAAATTTAATTCTAAAATAGAGCAAGCAATTATCAAGGTTATGTCAGAAAATGTTGGAGAACCATCGGTTGTAGCAGAGCAAGAAGGAGAAGTAGAAAAAGAGGACATTCCCTCTCCTCCAACCATTAACATTGAAGATGAAGTCATGAATGTAGAAGGTGTTGGTTGTTCCCTTTGATCTTCAAAACTTGTAGATTTATACTTTGATGGATAACTATAATGAAACTTTGACTCTATCACCACTCCAAAGTCTACAAGGAAGAGGGCCAATTAACAAGGATCAAGGAGATCCTCCTACACTTTGAGCCTCAATGCTTAGGTGGGTGTACCCTTGACTCACTTCTTCAAAGGAGTCTCTAAACAATATATAACTATACCCTTTACTATCTGATTGAAATGTTTATCATTTAATTGTGTGTGTGTGATTGCCGATGATGGACTACTTCCAAAGAATGGATCAGTGCCTTATCCCAGGCTAGAGAGTCACTTAACAACCTATATCACCCTAAAACCTTAATTCAAACATATATAGACTTAGAGTAAGTGCTTTTCCTATTACTCCCCTCACTCACATATTAGGACATTAAATCCTTATTTTGCCATGAACTCACTAAACTTACCTTAAAGACTTTAATCCTAAATTTGTTAGGAACTCAAAGATAACCCCAAAATACTCTTTGTTTACCATATGCTAACCCACTTTGTGCAATCAACATATATGAGCTCAAGAGAAAAACAAAAAGACATACACCAATATGAGATTGGAATCCAAAATATTCTCACTAAGACTCACAGAATCAATACATTACCAAATGACAAAATGCACAAAGGAAACAAACCCTAAATCCAAGCTCTCCTTGTTCAAATTTTCACTATCAACAATCTGGGACCAAAACCAAAAGAATTGGAACCCCTGCAAACTCAAAAAGTCTACAACTTATACCCTCTAGTCATCTTGGAAATTTGCAACAAGCTACGGATGACTAGGGTTAGGGTTTCAACCACCCAACCTGCTAGAAACAATCATGAATTTAATTCAGGGGTGGGAAACACATCCAACCTAGGAAAGAGAAAATCTTGGACTGATCCTTAATTATGAAAGTCTTCTCTACAAGTACAAAGGATCATAAAACCAAGCTCAAAAGGACACCTTGTAACATGCCTTGAGCCACAACTACAATGTACATGCTCTACAAACGAGCACTAGACATCCTAGACCACACTACAAATGGCAAACCAATCGCTTCTCACCAAACAGGGTCATTTCTGCATTGAATTCCATAAAAATGATACCCTTTGTCATTAGAAACTCTTAGAAATTCAAATTTGAATCTCAATGGTTATTTCTTTGGCACTTGTAGAGGAACGTCGGCCAAAATTTAAGCCTTTACCAACTTTAAAATGCAGTCATCTGATCAATCTCCCTTCATGGGCCCTATGACTTTCCCTAAAAGTGGTCCCAGTCAAACTTAGCAAATTGGTGACAAAGAACCTTCACCAATTCATGAAACACTTCATTCCTTTGCTAAATAATTTAGCGACTTCCCAACTACCATTCGCCAAATCGCCAAACAAACTAGCGAATCACCTTTTTATTGCGCAAACGTGCGAACACATTGAATTTTGTCGGCACCGCCAGATCTTTATCGACTCTACCAAACCTCAGACCCCACCTAAGCCTGCCTGATGCCACATGTCACACCACCATTCACTGCAACCGCTGAGTCACCTGACATAGGACCCACCACCCGAAAAAGCCTTACCCTTTGGGAAGATTGAACGGTGGTCACATGATCGCAAAGGGGAGGAATATTCCTCATGATCATGTGGCAACCGTAGATCTCATATGCAGTGTTACTCTGCTTAAGAAATACCAGGCCCACCATCCATCGCACTTTCTTACCGCATCAACGGCTCTCATTAAACCATGGAGACTAAAAGGCTTGTATCTTTTCCTCATGGTATAGCGACAACCACCGATCTTTGCCACCCATTAAACATTTGTCAGACCCTAGCCGACAGGCCTGCTGGGACATGTGTCAACTGGTCACATGGTTGCATGTTAGAAATTTTTGACATGCAATCATTCGACAACCAATCAATTCAAAACCCTTTGAAGACCCAGGCCCACCATCTAGTTGGACCTGCATAATTAGAGAATGCCAACAAATAGGGCAGAAGTGCAGGGTCAAAAACACACAGGGCTTCCTACATCAAAAGTTAAGCACACAAAGTTGGAAGGCACATGGTCAAAAATAATGAGGGTTTTCACACAGATTGAAAACATGATGGATTTTCAAAAATAATGTGGGTTTTCGACACTGTGGCAGATTTTGAAATATTTTCCTATAGACCTTAGAATTTGAATAGATTTTTGGATTTTGCAATTCAACATGTGCAATTTGGGCTAGAGTGAGGTGACACAATGAAGAACACAAGGTAGGACACTTTACAAAAACATTTGCAGGGAAGAGGGCATTTTCATAGGATTTTGCTGTGACAAGAAAATGGACTAATAGTGGCTCTAGTTGGGGATGCATGGCTCTTGCAGGCATGGAAAGGATCTCACATCTCTGGGAAGAAGCAGACCATCCCACTAGATAAAATTGCAGATAGTAGGGAACAAGTAGGGCAAGAGAAGTAACCAAACCAAAAACTAAAAGACCAAGGCAAAATAGGGCAGGGGCAAGCAACCTATATACAAAGATCTACAAAATGTACAACCCTAACTACTGTTCATGGAAAATAGAGTACTTCACATGAAGTACTACTTCAAGAATTGTCCATGAACTAGCAACTCTTGAATATCACCATTAAAATCCTTGATGATGTAAGAATCTTGGCCCTGCTTCTCATGAATCAGATATGGCCCTAACCAGATGGGATCAAATTTACCATGCTTCCCCTTATTCTCCAATCTTGCATTCCAAATGAACACCAAATCACCAGGTTCAAAGTTCCTATCAACAGTCCTTTTATCATATAAATTCTTAACCTGCAACTGCAATTTGGCATTCCTTGCAACTGATTCTCTTCTAGTTTCATCCAACCTAATGAGGTCCTCAATTCTCAACTACATTTCATCATCAATGTCATCATCATTTAACCGCACAAACTTGTACATCTCCAATAAGTTATTTTGAGGCATTCTAGCATGAATTCTGTATACTAAGTCAAATGGTGCACAACCAATTTCCCTCTTCACAGTTACCCTATTAGCCCATAAAGCTAATGGTAGCTTTGAATTCCATGCCCTCTTATTTTTCTCAAGGATTCTCTTCAAGATCTTAATCAGACTCTTATTAGTAGATTTTGCCTAACCATTTCCTTGTGGATGATAAGGTGAGGAATTAGAAATCTGAATTCCCAAACCTTTGCAAAAGTCCTTATATTCGGCAGACCTGAAGCACATAGCATTATCACTCACTATCCTCTCAGGGCACCCAAACCTTGTAATAATATTATTCATTAGAAAGTCAATCATCACCCTGCTAGTTGCATTCCTTGTAGGTATAGCTTCTACCCACTTTGTAAAGTAATTAGTGGCAACTAAGATCCATGAATGTCCTCCACTTGACTTGTTTGGTATCTCCCCTATGAAGTCAATTCCCCATTGTTGGAAAAGAGCCTAAACTTCTACTGGCTTTAATGGTACATTACTTGAAAACTTAAGCTTACCAGAGAACCTTTGACAAGCATCACATCTCCTTATGAACTATTCTACATCCTTGAAGATTGTGGGCCACCAAAATCCTACTCTCAAGATCTTATGAGCAGTTGTTTTACCCATATAATGTCCACCACAAACTCCCTCATGCATCTCCTTCAACAATACATTAGCTTGATTCTCATCTACACATTTCAACAGTATGCAATCCAAATTTTTTCTATACAACTTAAATTTCATAATTACATACTTGATGGCCTATAACTTCAATGTCCTCTTTTGATTAACATTCATACTCTCTGGACACCTCATGTTTCTCAAATAGTAAATAATATCCTGATACCAAATACAATCATCCATATCACAAGTTTAATCAATTTTAGAATGATTTACCTGGTTTGCATCTAGATTGGATTGAGCCATCAGTTTTGCCAATCCTTGACCTCTAACCAACTTAGTGATTTGGATCTCAACATTGAATTCCTAGATCCTATTGATCCATCTGCACCTTCTTCTAGACACCTCTTGCTATGAGAAAATATCCTTCACAGCCACACTTGGCACAAAAGCAATCACAACTACTCCCATCAAGTAACACCTAAAAGCCTTGATTGCTTTCACAAGTGCATAAGCCTATTTCTCATTTATGTCATACTTTAATTCTGTAGCCTGCAAAGATTTACTAAAAAATGCAATAGGCTACTCAAAACCATCCTTATTCTTTTGTAACAAAACTGCAGCAATAGTATGAAAAAATGAAAAGGAAAAGATATGCATTGGGACATTATAATTAGGTGCCATAAGCATTGGTGCATCTTTGATAGCCTTCTTGATATTCATGAAGGCCTCATCAGGCTCACCCTCCCAATTGATTACAGATCCCTTCTTCAACATCTTGGAAATAGGTCTAGTAACCTCTTCAAAGTTTGTCACAAACCTCCTTAGAAAATTGACTTGACCAAAGAAGGACTAAATCCCTTTAACATTCTTTGGTCTTTGAATTTTATCAATGGCTGCTACCCTCTCAGGGTCAATTCTCACTCCTTGCTTCCCAACTAAGTGGCCAAGCAACTTACCTTCTGTGACACCAAAAGCACATTTCCTTGGGTTCAAAGAAATGCCAAATTCCAAGGCCCTCACAAATATTTTTTCTAAATGAGCACAATGGTCCTCTTCCCTCTTGAAATAGGCAATTAAATCATCTTGATACACAACAAGGAAAGCATTGATAAAATCTGAAAAGGCAACATCCATTGCCCTCTGAAAAATAGCACCAACATTTGTGAGACCAAAAGGCATTCTCACATAGACATATGTTCCCCAAGGTGTTGTAAAGGCTATCTTGAATTATTTTGATTCCTTGACAATGACTTGATTGTAGCCAGAGAAACCATCCATCATTGACATCAATTCTGATCTAGTTACTCTCTACAACATAGCCTCCATATTGGGCAAACAATAATTATCTTTCAATGAGCTGATGTTCAAATTCCTGAAGTCCACACAAAGCCTGATGTCACCATTCTTTTTTCTTATAGGAACAAGGTTTGACACCCAAGAATAATTCCTTATAGGCTTGATAATGCTAGCATCTCTCAAATTCATTAATTCTTCTTGCATCTTGGGTGCCAAAGTAGGATTAATAGGCCTTTGTTTTTGCCGGAAAGGTTTAGCATCTTCTTTCAATGGAATAACATGCTGAAATAAATCCTCTCTATAAACCTTTAGGTCATCATATGACCATGCAAAAACATGCCTGAATTTCCTCAATAATTCAATCAAAGGTCTCCTTACCTTTTGAGATATATCTCTACCAATGTATACTTTCTTAGGTGCCTCATGTGATCCAAGATTTATCTCCTCAAGATCAGCATGATCTTCTCCTTTGACATTCTTTTGAACTCTATCTTGGTTGTCAAAGATAGTCTCCAAAACAACAAGCCCCTTGGGCACCTTGTTAGTTCTAAGTTGAATGACCTCATTGCTTAAGACAACCTCCCTTTCTCCTACTGAGTCAACCAAGGCTGAACAATCAAATTTCTGACCATGATACTAATCCTTGCAATCCATAAACTTCAAAATATCATTATCATCATCAAAAACTTGCCAATACTCAACATTATCTAGTATACTAGGCCTAGCCTGAATTTCAACTTTAGAGATACCAAAGAATGTGACATCAATGGGATTGATTGCAATATTGGCTAACAAGTCATTCGCCTTGTTGTTACTCCTATCCTTCCACTCAATATTGAAGGCATCAAAATGTTCAATCAAATCCCAAACTGCATTCCTATATTGTTTCAACCTTCTATTCTTGGAAGCATACACTGACCTGACTTGGGACACCACCAACTCAGAATCACCTATAACATTTAGGCATTTAATACCATGCTTTTGTGCCAGCCTCAATCCTAACAACAAGACCTCATATTCTGCTATATTGTTGGTACAAAAGAAATTCATTGTGAAAGAGAACTTGTAGGTGTTTCCATTAGGAGAAATAAGTAAAATACCTATCCTGCACCATCTTTGAAATTTACACCATCAAAGTACATTACCCACAAATTACTCTTCACAAAATCAGCACCTACTTCAATAGAGATAGGTGACAAAATATGTTCATTTTCAAATTCAGGGATCTCTACCCTAAAATCATTAACATTAGTATCCACAAAACATGTAGTTTCATTATCTATGTTTCTCTCAATCATGTGGCATACTCTTGGCTCTCGTTCAATCTTGACAAACTGATGATCAATCTTGAAAGTTACATAGGACAAATCACACTGTAAACTTCCACCCATGGCAGCACTCCACCTTCTAGATAGCAACATCCCATAATGAGGAGGGATATCCACCACTAAAACACTTATTGTTAGCTCTTTCTCTAGATATGCTGCCAACCTATATGGAATTGCATTGATAGTCCCAATAACTAGTACCTCCCTCTGATCCATTGCACAACACCTACCCTGCACTGTATCAAATTTAAGGCCCAACCTCTCCATGATTTTGAAAGGCATGACAACATTAGAGGCACCACTATCAATCATATAATTTCTTAACTTCATCCATTTCACAAAAACACTTAAGAAGAATGGGTCAATATTTTCAAGGCTGGCATTGATAGAACTGTCCAAATATATTGGAGGAATTGGAGACACAATTCCCTGAGTAGCAACATCCTTCAAAGCTTTATCCTAAGATCCATTGCATGAAGTATCATTTTTGTGAGTATTACCAACCCATGCAATAGCTTTATCTTTATGTTCAGGGATCCTCAACAATTCTGACAATGGAACCTTAACTATAATTTGTGACAATACAGATAACATGTTAATAGGGGTAGAAACAGGAATCTCAATCTGCACTACCTTAACGTCCTTTTGCTTGTCTGATACATTAGGTGTATTGACCACCCTCACTTTTTCAATCCTATCCATTGTGTTAACTGGCTTCTCAATCTTACTAGAGACCTTTTCCATTTCAACTCCCTTAGGCTCACAATGCTTACCTTTTACATTCTTGAATTTCACCATGTGATCAACCCTTGATTTGTTCTCATTAGGTTCTCCGGAGTTGGTACTCTTTATAAAAATTCATGCAGCTTTCTCATTTGTATTCTGTTAGCTTTTTTTCTTGCACGGGTAAATAACTAGATCATAACCTGATCTCTCCCCTTTGATGCTCTTTTCCTGGCAAGAGAAATGCTAATTGATAAGGATTAAATCCTTCTTCACTTCGGGCTCCACAGACCCAGGCGGGTGTACCTCACTTCTCTGCTTATGCAAACTGATATGAACTAATACAAACACCTAATAAGCAGATTTCACCAATGGATTAAATAGAATAAATAGGTCTTGCAATAGGATTCATAACTGAGATGAACCTATCTTATGGGAAGCCTACCCACATGCTCAATCTATCTTTCAAACTCATCAACAGAAAGGGAAAGTTGATTGATTAAATTGATGCTAGTTTGGCAAATGACTTCTAACAATAAAGACCAGTGCCTTCAATCCGGGCATGGAGTCAAAACCAGTAAATATAAACTCAAACTACAAACCATGTTTCATTGATTAATATCCCTACATTAATACCTTACATTAACACATTTCCATCGCTCAATATGAAGAATCATACAAATTCATAGCACCGATCAATTTCCAATCTGCATTTAAGGATTTTACAATCCTTCCTTGAAGGATATCCAAATACAAACAGATACATTCTCCCTTGGAGAAGACAAACTCAATATCCCTTGAACACTGAATTCATACTGAAATTGAAACTCAATACAATGAAGACAATTCTTTGAAAACCATACATGCCTTACATATATTTCGATTTGCAATCAAATTTACAAACACTTATATTGAATCTATGACAGAAAATGAAACACACAGAAAACCATTATGCTAGACAGTCATGAACCAAAGTTGGAACTCAAACTTGCAGAGCTCTGCTCCTGCAAAAAGATTGGAACCCTCTAAACTGAAAAGAAACCAGACTAAGAAGAGAAGGGGAAAACACCAGAAAGCATCACCAACTGACACTTGTCAAACTCTAAACGACTCACTGAATGAGTCATCTGCCTTCAAACTGGAAATGGGACATGTTCTCAATTCTGGAAAGCCCCTGTCATCTTCTTCAAACTGATTGTGAATCACCAGATGCAACAAAAAAGATATTTCCAAAATATCTTCCTGGCCCCCTGTTTCTTTCAACTACAAATATCTTGAAACCAGCATGACCTGCATTGAAACTGACCTAAGAAATGGATTCCTCATCTTCTCACCTTTCCGGCGGTATATAATACTTGATACCCGGGCGAAAAATAAAGCCCCCAACAATTAATTTTGTCCATGCTCTGCAACTTAGATTTTTTGAATTTTTTATATAGTTAAAACTATATAAAATACATTTATAATTTTGATTTTTGAATCTGAGAATGCATGGGAGAATAATAAAATATTATTTTTAATACCCCAGAGCGGGACCCACACGCCACCTCATTTGCCAACTCACCTGGTCGCATGATCGCATGCGCCAGAAATGGTGCATGCGACCATGCGACCAGTTCATGCAACCACTTCATTACAAAATTTGGTTTGGGCCCGTCGGCACAAAAATCAAGGCAAGTGACAGGGAGTTGCACGTGCATAGCTTTCTTCATTTCAACTTATTTCATATGTTTGCTTGGTTGTATATATTCATTACAATTTCCTCATTCCGGATGAATGTGGGACTAATATCTTTGAGGTTTTAAAGACTTTGCAATAAAATGTTGTCTCTTATGGCGAGCTGGCGCACATGTTTTGAGGTGGGACCACAAGGCACAAGCCTTTCCTCCTCTTTCAACTTACACTATACTTGGGCGGCCTTGTATTTGAAAATATCATTGACATGAAACTTAATGAATGTGGGATAAATGTCCTCTGTGATCTTATAGGTAGTTTTGACAGTGACTCACTCAGTCACCTGTATCTTGCGAACTAGGAGGAATTTTTAAAATCTCTCTAGTGAGAATGTAGAGAACTTGATTTGCGACAACATATCCAAAAATTAGCTCAATCCAACGGTTCAAAAAAAAGTTATGCCCCCCGCAATATGACTGTTTTTTCTTCTTCTACAAATCCGTGACTTCACAAATTCGTGTTTGCAAAAATAAATCATTATGTGGATGGTATTTCTTTTAGCATCCTCCTTTATTCAAAACGTCCCTCTATCATATATTAGCTTCCCTTGTCATGCACCACATTTTGATTACCTTCAGCCTGCAATCACTTTCATTGGCCAAATGTGCCCAGCCAAGCCTTGCATTTCTTTTAAACACTCACACTGGTAGCCCCTTCTATTTTTTGGTGTGGTGTGTAATGATCATATCCCTCAACACATATGCACACTGATTAAACATGCTGGCATTTATATATTCATATTAAGGCTGGCAACCTCTCAATCATAGTCATTTTCCTTCAATGCTCACTTGGGTTCCATTTCCTTGGCCTTTTGAAACCACTGAAAGAAGATATAATAAACACTAATGTCCTTCTTATCAAACCAATAGATATTGGCAACAATAATCAATTCTTTGATGACTTTCATTACATTCAAATAGACATTGACACTGGCATCCTTGGTCGCCTTTCATTTAGCATACCACTACAAAATCCACATTCACTCTTTGTATTTCTGTATGCAACCACTTGAAGGAAATTTGAGACAAAACCACATCGAAATCACAATCTCACTGTGCACCTTGTAAAATTTGTCAAATAACATTAGCTGGCCTCTGGAAGCGGCCTTGAAAACTTACTGAATGAAACTTTCAGAGACCAGCATCTTGGGCATTGATTCACCCCCAAACAAGGAACATGAATCCATAATTAGCATGCCCAGAAAATCAGATGATGAATTATCACCGAACACCAAAGTCAGCCAGTCAGTAACATTTTGAAACAAAACAGTGAAATAAGCATAAATTTGGTTTGAAATTGGCCTGGGAAAGTGGTCAAATGGATTGGTCATGGTTCTGGATTTGGCACAGTGGGAGTAAAACATGATTGCAACATGACCCAATCACTAGCTTACTCATCGGATTACACAGGTATCTTTTATACCCTGTCAAATATAACCCTTAAAACTTTTGAACTTCTGGGTTTCAGCAAAATAGTGAAAACTGGGAATGGATTTGGCTTTGAAAAGTACTGAAACAGATTCACCAAGGGCTAAAAACTGACAGGCCAGAAGACAAACATGTTTACAACATAGATCAATCATTAATTCTTCTTGACCAATCACCGGGCATCAGATACAACTTGACAAAGTAGGCTTCTGACAAAAGTTCGCACATTGCACCCTGTCCAGACAATGAAAACTTCAAATGGAATCGCATTGGGAAACTCATCCAATGGATTCGTCATGAGCTAAAAACTGACAAAGACAAAGTAAAACTTGTTTACAATGTAGGGCACTAACCCAATTCTCATGACCAATCACAGAATGAAACTTATATGATCACGAACAGGGCCTCTGTCAAAACTGTGAAAAGGTGCGCCAGACAGATTTAAGAAAAGACCTCCGAAAAGGGATGAATAAATATGATCAAAAATTATCACAGGGACCTGAAACCTAACACATAGAGAATATGAAATGTGTACAACAAGGCACTAGGCTCAGATTTTTATGACGCTCTCCAGGGTGCATATTATTCAACCTCAAAGTAGCCCTTCCCGGTGAATTCTACACTTAGCAATTTTCTGATTTTGAGACCCCCTAAAAATGAAATGATGCAAACCCATTTCAAAATGCCATTTTAGGACTCAGAATGAACCAATGAAACCTATGAAAGGCAATGGACAAATGCATTTTACGAAACCACCCAGAAAACACCCGGTTCCCACATGCATCCTGAAAGCAAAAATAATATAGATGCATGCTAATGTGTCCCATTCCTCAAAAATTTTAAAGGGTACCAACATATTCCTTGCCACCATGCCTCTAGTTTGCACTTGGGAAATCATTTCTATAGTAATCCTATCCATCTCTTCTCTAGAAGGTCTTCTCAAATTTACTAGCTTGGGAGAAGAGTTCATGTTACATGTTTTCTGATCAATGCATTCACCATCAGAAAAAACCTCTTGATGAAAAAGGGCCTGATTATGTCTCTTCACATTTACATCTACCTCTTCATCCAAATCAGAATCATCTTCATATCCTAGATATGAAGAAACCATGTTGCATCCAACATCATCTTGTTCTTCTTCTTGTTCTATCTCCTCATTGCTACAATCTTGATTTGTAGCCATAGATTGTGCAACCACACAATGCTCTGCAGAATGAGGGGACTGGCATGCAACACACCAAGATATGTTCTCCATGACATTTATTGAAGCCTTATGCAAAGGGTCAGGGACACCTCTGTCATTGTTTCCTCTTGCAACAGGGATAATAGGCTTGCCATCCTTCCATTGGGTGTTGTAGGGGTAGTTCTACAGTCTATTTTGTTTATTGAAATTGTTGTTGAATTGAGGCCTTTCATTGGTAGGAGCACTGATATTCCTATTTGCAGGTGCCTTCAAATCCTTTAATGCATTAAGAACCTTATCCAATTTATCTTTTTCTTGCCTCTTAGATCCAACATTCTTATCATTTTATTTCTTATATTTCTTGTCCCCAAACAAATTTGGGTCATCTCTCTTTCCACCGAATTTTCCTGATATTTTCATATTGTTCTCAATATTAACAACAATCCTAAAAGCATCCCTAAGATTTCTTGGTTCTTTATCCCTCAATAAATATCCCATCTTCCCATCAAATGCATTGAAGTATGTAGTTAGACAAACATTGTCATCTAAGCGCATAACTTGGAACAACTTATGCATACCCTTCTAAAATCTCATGTTGAATTCAGCTGCAGACTCATTCTGATTTTTCCTTATGGTGTTGAATTCATTCAACATGAAACTAGTATTAGGCCTATCACCATACTGCTCTTTGAAACATTTCTCAAAAGAGTCCCAAGTATCAATACATCTATCAAGAAGCCTCTTAAACCAATCTCTAGCATCCTCCATTAGAGATTGAACAAATAGTTTCATGACTATATCCTCATGCTCTACCTCATAATCATTAAGCATATCAACAAATAACCTAAGATGGTCTTCACAACTAATAGCATTATTACCAGCAAACTTAGGTACCTTATCTCTAATATCATCTGGAAAAGCATTTGGATAGCCAAGAATTCCATCAAAACTTATTTGCCTATAGCCTTCTAGTTGCATAGGTCTTCTTTGAAAGCTCAAACTAGAGTTAACCCTAGGATCAACATTAGCATCTATATTTATTTGTGCATTTGAATGCTTCCTAGGATCTGCACCTATCCTAGCAGATGAAGAAGGAAATGAACTAGTATCATTACTAAGTGGAATAGTAGTAGTCATAGATGGCATACCTAGTTCAGTAGCAAATGGGCCAAGAGCATTAGCTGAAGAAGCCCTCAAAAATTGGATCTTCCTTTTCTTTTCTACAATGGAAGCTTCAACCTCAGCTCTCTCTAGTTCTCTTGCAAGGTCCTCATCTTCTTTTCTCCTTCTCTCCATTTCAGTGTCCTTATTTGAATCAGGTGGTGGGATCCCTAGTATTTTCACTGATTTTCTTGCTTGGCCACCCACCATCTTCTACTTTCCTTTCTCATTAATGATAATAGTAGGTCTAGTGATCCTATGCCCATCTTTATCTTTAGGCAAAGGGACATAACTTTGCACTTGTCTAACCACGGGGCCCTCCCTATCAAATTTATGATCCTGAAGCAAGCACTCTTGCTCACTCCTCAAGGCATCAAGATCACCAAAAACATCATGCTGCAGATTTCTAGGAGCAGAAGCAAGCATTTTGTTTCTCTCCTTCATTTCATTTATTTTTCTAAGAAGAGACTGTCTCTCTATCAAAGCATTTACCTTTTCAGCCTCTCTCTCCTCCTGTAATCTTTTATGTATGGCATCCTGCTCTGCCAACTGCAACCTTAGTGCATTCAAGTCATCAGGATCCACCATAATGTCATCAAAACTAGATGACACATCCATATCAGGAAGATTTTGATATGGGAAGTGAACTTACCTATGTCTCATGGGTTATCTTCTAAAATGATCTTCATCAAGATCTAGGTCAACCTCTAGACCCATATTTATGTTTTGTTCATTCTGACCTACTGGCAATGGACTTTTGTTATGAAATGCAGCCTCAGGGTATCATAGAATCTCTCTTCAGAGTGACCACCATCTGATCTAGAAACTCTATCTTGTGAACCATCCTCACTTGAGGATACATGTGGTACTCTGGCTCTAGCATTTCTTTGTTCTTTCATGGGAGCACTAGTAGACTCACCATTCCTTCTAATCCAGCTCTTCTTTTCTTGTCTAGGTAGTTGCTCCAAAGTGACCTCTGGATTTTTTCTAACAAAAGACCTAGTATTTCTCCTCTTATCCATGATTTATCAATATGCAACACTGGTTCTAACCTTTTAGTCACCACCCACCTAGATGGGAAATCTTTGAAACACAACAGGAAAACAAGAACACACTTACAACCTTCCTCTCTAGATTCTCACCAGCAGAATCATTTTCTTGTTAACGGCTCGGATGGGCAAATCAATTTGGTCAATAAGATACTACAAAATTTTGAAACAACCAAAGATTCTAATAGATAAACTTCCTCTTCATTGTTCTCCCCAGTAGAGTTGCCATTTTGTTGGTTGTTCCCTTTGATCTTCAAAAATTGTAGATTTATACTTTGATGGATAACTATAATGAAACTTTGACTCTATCACCACTCCAAAGTCTACAAGGAAGAGGGCTAATTAACAAGGATCAAGGAGATCCTCCTACACTTTGAGCCTCAATGCTCAAGTGGGTGTACCCTTGACTCACTTCTTCAAAGGAGTCTCTAAACAATATATAACTATACCCTTTACTATCTAATTGAAATGTTTATCATTTAATTGTGTGTGTGTGATTGCCGATGATGGACTACTTCTAGAGAATGGATCAGTGCCTTATCCCAGGGCAAAGAGTCACTTAACAACCTATATCACCCTAAAACCTTAATTCAGACATATATAGACTTAGAGTAAGTGCTTTTCCTATTACTCCCCTCACTCACATATCAGGACATCAAATCCTTATCTTTCCATGAACTCACTAAACTTACCTTAAAGACTTTAATCCTAACTTTGTTAGGAACTCAAAGATAACCCCAAAATACTCTTTGTTTACCATATGCTAACCCACTTTGTGAAATCAACATATATGAGCTCAAGAGAAAAACAAAAAGACATACACCAATATGAGATTGGAATCCAAAATATTCTCACTAAGACTCATAGAATCAATACATTACCAAATGAAAAAATGTACAAAGGAAACAAACCCTAAATCTAGACTCTCGTTGTTCAAATTTTCACTATCAACAATCTGGGACCAAAACCAAAAGAATTGGAACCCCTGCAAACTCAAAAAATCTACAACTTATACCCCCTAGTCATCTTGGAAATTTGCAACAAGCTACGGATGACTAGGGTTAGGGTTTCAACCACCCAACCTGCTAGAAACAATCATGAATTTAATTTAGGGGAGGGAAACACATCCAATCTAAGAAAGAGGAAATCCTAGACTGATCCTTAATTATGAAAGTCTTCTCTACAAGTACAAAGGATCATAAAACCAGGCTCAAAAGGACACCCTATAACATGCCTTGAGCCACAACTGCAATGTACATGCTTTGCAAACAAGCACTAGACATCGTGGACTACACTGCAAATGACAAACCAATCGCTTCTCACCAAATAGGGTCATTTTTTCATTGAATTCCATAAAAATGTTACCCTCTATCACTGGAAACTCTCAGAAATTCAAATTTGAATCTCAACAATTATTTCCTTGGCACCTATAGAGGAATGATGACCAAAATTTAAGCCTTTACCAACTTTAAAATGCAGCTGTCCGATCAATCTCCCTTCACAGGCCCTATGACTTTCCCTAAAAGTGGTCCCAGTCAAACCTAGCGAATTGGTGACAAAGAACCTTTGCCAATTCATGAAACACTTCATTCCTTTGCTAAATAATTTAGTGACTTCTCGACTACCATTCGCCAAATTGCCAAACAAACTAGCAAATCACCTTTTTATCGCGCGAATGTGCGAACACATTAAATTTTGTCGGCACCGCCAGATCTTTATCTACTCCACCAAACCTTAGGCCCCACCTGAGCCTGCCCGATGCCACATGTCACACCACCATTCACTACAACTATTGAGTCAGATGACATAGGACCCACCACCCAGAAAAGCCTTACCCTTTGGGAAGATCAGACAGTGGTCACATAATTGCATAGGGGAGGAATATTCCTCACAATCATGTGGCAATCGTAGATCTCATCTGCATTGTTACTTCACTTAAGAAATACTGGGCCCACCATCCATCACACTTTCTTACCGCATCAATGGCTCTCGTTAAACTGTGGAGACTAAAAGGCTTGCATCTTTTCCTCACAATATAGCGACAACCATCGATCTTTGCTACCTGTTAAACATCTGTCAGACCCTAGCTGACGGGCCCGCTGGGACATGTGTCAACCGATCGCATGGTCGCATGTTAGAAATTTTTGACATGTGATCATGCGACAACCAATCAATTCAAAACCCTTTGAAGACCCAGGCCCACCATCCAGTCAAACCTACACAATTAGAGAATGCCAACAAATAGGGCAGAAGTGCAGGGTCGAAAACACACCGGGCTTCTGACATTAAAAGTTAAGCGCACAAAGCTAGAAGGCACATGGTCAAAAATAATGAGGGTTTTCACACAGACCAAAAATATCATGGATTTTCAAAAATACTATGGGTTTTTGACACTATGGCAGATTTTGAAATATTTTCCTACAAACCTTAGAATTTGGAATTTTTTTTGGATTTTACAATTCAGCAAGTGCAATTTGGGCTCGAGCAAGGTGACACAATGAAGAACATAGGGTATGACACTTTACAAAAACATTTGTAGGGAAGAGGCCATTATCACAAGATTTTTCTATGACAAGAAAATGGACTAATAGAAGGAACAAAGATCACCTTGGATACTAATGATAATGTATTCAAGAATTTGGAAAACATTGTTGACAATTCAGCTTTTGAAGAGCAGGAAACTACCAAAGGAGAAGAGACAATAGAGGCCATAGCTATAGAACCCTTAGTGATAGAAAAGAAAGTACCCATTCCCACTAAAGAAGATATTAGTCTTACTCCTAAGACTAGAAAGAAGAATCAGATTGGATCTATGATTGAGCATTTGGGAAAGGAAGTAGATGATGATGATGATGATCAGTTGGAATTGATCAAATCCTTGAACAAGATCATTGGCAAGAACAAGAAAGTGAAAAGTCTTGAAGGATGCCTGAAGGAACTTAGTGAGAAGTTACAAAGCATTGTAACAACACAAATTGTAGAAGATGACCCTCTGGAGAAAGCAAAGAAGGCAATGAGCACTTTTGACAATGAATTCACAAATCTATCTGATATAGAAAAAGTGAAATCTCAAGTAGCCTATGAGGCCAAAAAAATTTTGAACATCAGCCAGAATATCAGGAATGACATCAATAATCTTGATATCTATATAAAGGATTTGAGGAAGAATTTGGAAATAGGAAAATATTTGTACATCTAGTGTACAAAATCAAAGACCCTGACAGCAAAAGAAGATAAGAAGATGAAGATGAAGGAAGCAGAAATTCAAAATGAAACTAACTTTCTTTCTAGCCCCAATGAAGGTATTTGATGTTGAGAAGAAAATTCATAAGTTATATGATGAAATCAAAGTTTTGCAAGATGAAAAAGATAGGAAAGTGAAAAGATTCACTCTTTTAAGAGCACACCTCTATGAAGTTAAGCATTATTGAAGAGCAATTGGAAGAATGTCTTTTAGCTAAGACATCTTTTCAAAAGTTTAACTTTGAGAACCTCCAAGCATGTGAAATAGCATCTTATGGACTGAGTGCACTACTCAATGTAGTAGATTCCATTAAGAAATCATGGGAGAAGGAGTTAGAAGCTATAAAGATTGATTTTGCAGATTGTGTTGCAAGCCTACCGGCTTTGCAATAATGAATTAAGGTATAATCTTTTTGAGAATACAATTTTGTAACCCTCCTTACCTTTATTTTGTCATTGTTGTCAAAGGGGGAGAGATATATAGTAGAAAATTGATAGTATATGATAAGGATTGATACTCTTATGGTGAGTACTGTATTATCGATAAGATTTTTGAGGAGTTATAAGGATAGTATATATTTTATACCATGGCCACAATTTTGAGATTTTGAAGTTGTAGACTTAGCCAATTTTCTCACATGTTGCCACCAATGACAAAGGGGGAGATTGTTGGAAATTTGGCTGAGTTGATTACATATATGTTGTCATTATGGAAACATATGATCCACATGAAGATTGCACAGGTTAGAGAGCTAGTATGACAGAGTGCAATGCGAAATTGTCTAAGTATGAGACATTATTTTTACCAGTGAAACTGGAGATAGTTTTTGTTTGTGATGTTGATTGGACTAAGTTTAGTGCTTGTGCACTTGAAAATAGACTCTATGATGACTATTGAAGACCAATCTTAGAGCACAAGTCAGTACAGCATGTATGAAAGAAGTTATGATAGTTTTACTAAAGATAGTGTCAAGCCGACAGGACATAATATGAAGACAAAATTGGTAAAGAGTTAAGGGATTATTTTGTTTATCAAAATAATGACTTAACAATATAAAGGGATGACATCCTATATGTTAACCCTTGGATAAAGTTATTTGTATAAATGTAATTGTAATTGTAAGAAGCAAGTAGTAATGAAAAAGAATGTAATGAAGTAGTGACATGATGCGAAATATATGATGCATATGTAATAGCGATAGTGAAAGAGTAGTGAAGAGATATTGATGCAAGTAGTATAAGGTTATGTACCTTAACCTTCTTTTGTAATCAATGTATATTTTACATTACTTGTTTGGGTAGTGGGCTCATCTGGTAATCATATTTTGTACTACCAACTCCTAATAGGGTTGAGACTTCTAACAAGGCCTATAGTCCCTTAATCAGGACTGATACACTATATGCTTGTAATAGACTCTTAACAAGATCAACATCCTTAATAGGATACTTTTGATTAGATCTTTGTGGGTACCATCCCCGCCAGGGTTTTCCCTTGGCCAGGATTTCCTTGAGAACAAATAATGTGTTATGAGTTCTTTAGTTTTATTGCTATGCATGTTGTTTAGCTTCTTATGTTATGTGGGTGTAAAGATAATCTGTTATATCCATAATTGGGAAAAAGTAAAAGTTTGTAGAATATTAATTCACCCCCCCTCTCAGTATTCCCTATTTCTAACAAGTCATTCTGTGCCTATCAATCCTTGACTTGCAAGTTTGTTTAACCATCTTCCTCACATCTTTACCCACTGGAAGGATGATGCCTATCCTTGAGAGGCCTATCATCTCATGAATTAGGTCACTGGTAATTCTGACTGACACTTCACCTATCCAAAATAGGTCATCATGAATCTTGCTCAAAAGAATCTTGATCCATTCTAATTCATAGAACTCATATGCCATAGCATACTCCACTATAGGGTGATTATCTCACCATGCATACTCATCCATGAAGGTTTTTTCAGGGTTTAACATAGTTTCCATGTGTGCCCTTAATCTGTCCAATCCTACTAGTTCTTTCTTACAGTAGATGTATGCTCTAATGTCCTCAACATGCATAATGCCCATAGGCATGTGGGAAAATGCCCCTTCTAGGTCATCTAGTGTAGATTTAAATGGATGCCTCTTAAACACATATCTTTTCTTCTCTGCAAAAAATTATCTAGTGCACTCTTGGATGAAGGTTCCCTTAGTCTCCAAAAGCTTAAGTCCAAAGGTGCATACTCAAAAAAGTGAGTATACTAGCCACACAAGGGTCTAGAGATAAATTATCTCCTCCTATGACCCTGAGGGCCATTCATCCAGATGTAGAGGGTGCATCTATTGTAGATGCATCCAATACATACTCATCAACCTTATCCTTCTTTTCTTATGACTAAATCATGCTCGCATTCTTTGAGGCTTTCACAAACTTGACTTCTACTTCAAGATCCAATACTGGTTCTTCGGTCTTTTTAGGGCTTTCCTGACCTTGTTTCCTTGATCTAAAAAAATTTGAGATGTGTCTAGCTTTGTTACAAGAGTGACAAATGATTGGAGGCCTTATATTCCTTGATGCATTGACATGGGTCACCAATTTATATTGTCTAGCTAAGCGACCATTATAGTTACATATCTAACATGTAACATTTTGAGCACTTCTTACATTTGATTGATTCTGATTTCTCTGATCATGCTGATTCCTATTCTTTTTACTTGTCTTGCAATTCATAGCTCTATGACCAAATTTATTGCATGAATAACAGTAACCATTAAAAGGTCTTACCTCTGTATAGTTCCTTGCTATGTGTCCATGCTTGTTACATACATAACAAGTGCAGTCTACTAGCTTGCACTCATTCTTAGGTGGTTCACCATTATTTTTAGTTTGATCTTTAGTCTTCTTAGTATTAGTAGAGTCTTTGTGTGCATTCATTCTTGCTCACATGGTGTCAATCTAATTTTGTGCTTCATTATATCCAATGCAGCAAGTATCTCCTTTAGCTCTTCTTGCATACAACTGGGATTCTATCAAATTAGAACTGGTGTGTAATTTATCAATGTGATTCTTAGCATCTTTCAATTTAGATTCCAAGCTTTATTTGTTGTTTCTTAGCTCTAAGATTTCCATGTTTTCTTGCCTCAATTCTTCATTCAGTTGAAGGTTCTCTTTGACCTATTTATCATAGACTTCCTAATTGTTAGTCAGCTTATCATCAAATTCTTCAAGCTGTTCTTTTAAGGATGTATTTTCTTCATTAAACTTCTTGACCATTGTCCCTAGATCAGTAGTAGAACATTCTTTCAAATCTTTCCTTAACCTTTTGATGACTAATTGAGCATCACTGAGTTTTCCCCTTAGTTCTTCAATTTCTCTTTTAGATTTGTCCAAGTCTTCAAGAGCAGCTTCCAGATTTCTTTTTAGATCAAATCTATGAGATTTCCACAATCCATTTATAAGACAACAACTTTTGGATTAGATTGTGTAGAGTTTTTTTTAGATGTTTCATTTCTACTTTTTCCATGATCTCCTCAAGTGGTTAAACTTCTTTGCTGAGGACCAGAGCTATGATACCAATTGTTAGGAATGGGAACACTGAGAGGGGGGGGGGGTGAATCAGTGTTCACTATATTTTATCTTTTTTCTCATTCTTTAAACTAAACTTAAATGCCTAAGTACTAAAATGAACATCCACATAAACATGAAACATGAAATCAACACATAACACCAATATGGTTATGGGGAAACCCAAATAGGTAAAAACCCTGATGGGAATTGACACCCACTAATATTTTGTACTAGTGTTTTATGATCCTTGTTAGAAGATCCTTAACCTTGTTAGGAGTTTCTTTACAATGCATTAAATACAATAGACCTTATCAAGGGTCAAACCTTGTTAGGATTCTTTTACAATAGTCCCTGTTAGGGGAGTGGATGCACTGTCCTAGAGCTCACTACTAAAGTGGTGAAGGCTACAACCTTCTGATCTCAGATACATAATATATCTGTAGGATGAACTGTCACTATGACACTACTTGTCAGATTAGTTTCTTTGATGTGTTGATGCTTTGACCTCTTATAAAGCTCTAATACATCTTATAGTCTCTTCGTACACTTCTGCTCTGATTATCACAACTCTCTTTTAACTTCTTTTTCAATTACAATGGGCGCATCTCTTATTTATATGTGCATACAAAATAAACAACTAGGTCGACCCTTAAACTTATTACATACAACACTTCCAATTGAATTGACTCAAGCGTGTTTACAAAAAAACATATATACATATCAAAAACCTAATTAAAATAGGTGCATAGCCTTTACATCATTAGAATATAATCGCAACTCATAATGCTAATAGTCGGCTGCTAACACTATTCTTCTCTGGCACACACTGGCTATGTAACTTCAACTGTTTGTGTCTTTCTCATACTTGCATATCTAATCATGCTCTCATAGACTAAGCATGAATATAGTCTAACCAAATTATCTTCTAGGGAACATACCATAAATTGGTCGTACGCACGTGCGTTGATGCTATGAGCTTCAGGAACTCTGTACATTGTCCAGTCTTCAACACTTAGCTGATTTCTCATCTTCCCATCAAGTGCCCTGACTCCAAACTGCTATATGACTTTGTTGCCATAATGACAACACTATACTAAGTCATATACATCAGTATAGACAACTTGCCAAAAAAAATCTTCCATTCAATTAAACTAATAGAGTCTTGACAACTCAATCATAACAAATCTCACCTCAAAATATGTGTCGATTTGTCATTTAGTGATCAAAGAAATAATGTTGCAATGTTTATTCCAGGATATTGATTAATCATTGAAATCCCAAAAAGACATTAACATTTAAAGAGTCAGTTGTGAAATTCATCTCTGACATATTGTAACATGTTAGCACTGGTAAAAATTTTCATGGCTCTAGCATTTTTCTACCGGTCTCTATAGTTGTTTTTAGGTTTCTAGCACAAACCCTAGGTGAAATTTTTGAAAACTAGGCATTGTAGTGAAATGCCCTAATTTACCCCGGCCTCATTCTAATCTTTCATTACCTTTTCAGGCTACTTAAGTGATCATATAACACATGTGCACATTTCATTTCTCAATCAGTCGCACGATCGCTTGGTCCCTAGTAGTTAACACTTCTTTTATGCGATCATGCAACTGTGTGTTTGCATAGTATCCTAATGTCTGGTGGTTACCCAAAAATTTTAAGCAACCTGATGAGTGGCTTGTCTTTCCTTTGGTCACTAAATTGTGAAGTAGTGGTCCCTCTTTTTAAATGGTGATACATCTAGACCCATTGTCAGATAGGTGTTGAGGTGGTGGCTTGCTATTGAATGAAGATAGTGATTTGGAATGTTGTTAGGTGGGTTGGGTATCTTAGCTTGAATATTCAAGATCGACAGCTGGCATAAAGGTGCATGGAATCTTTTAAGGTTATAAGATCATGCACCAGCTATTCGATCTCCCAGTGGATTAAGGTCAACAATAGGTGTGTCCAAAGTGACACATAGGTACAAATGGCAAGCTATGATTGGTCCATGTATTAATGACTCAGTATATTATCAGTGGGGCCAATGATTTAAGAGGTTTAGTGGTTCTAACAATGGCAGAGCATCGACAGTCAGCGTATCATCTTAAGGGTCATTTTTGACACATGAGGCTATAAGACCAGCCATTGATTCTTTTCTATGTCAGAGGTTTGTCAGAATAGGGGTGAGATTCTCCATCAATAATGGGCGTATGTTCTAGTGGAATCTTCATGGCTTATGAGGGTTTAAGACTGACCGTAGATTTGTTTCATGCCAGGGGATCTGTCAAAGTAGTATAAAAGGGTTGATCCAATGGTTGTCGTAAGATCTTATGTGATGTGTCAGAAGGTTGCGAAGTTATGATAACCATTGATCTCTTTTCAGGTGGGCCCAGTTTTTGGTCTAAGGTTTTTGGTGATTCGGACAAGTTTTGGGTGGCACCGATAAAGTCTTCTATGTCCGCTCATTTGCAAAGTTTTTGGCAGGGTTCTAAAGTCTTTTAGCAATTTAGTGAATACATGTTCACTGAATCTCTAGATAAAGTGATAGTGTTTCAAATTTTTTGGTGAGTTGGTAAAATGTCTTTGGTCACTAATTCACTAGATAATCAGTGGGCCCTCAATCTTCTTGTGTATTCGCCAGTTCGCCAATTAAGAACCGAGGTTAGGTGTTATCCTTTGTTTGCTGATTCACTAAAGTTAAACATGAGTTAGGGGTTTCAGTTTGTGAATGAGATAAGCTTTTGTCATGTGGTGGCCAAATGTAACCAGGATTCCTATCAAAGTTAAAGTCATAAAGCCCGCAAACTATCAAGATCGGAAGGTCAGGACTTAAAGTTGATCGAGTTTTAAATGTTGATTGTCGATTTGCTGTTGGCACTTTGAAAGTAACCATTGTAGTTCAAATTCAAATTTTTGAAGGTTTCTTAGTGACAGAAAGGACTAGTTTTTAATGTCTTAGTGGTTGGATTTGATTAGTTTGGTGGTGCCAACTATTGCAATGTGGTCTAGCAAGTATGATGATTGACTGCAAGGAGTTTTATGCCATGGGGAGAATGAATAAATGGTGCTTGAGGCATGTTGCAGGGGTCAAATTAGATGAATTTGCAGGAATTTCTTGATCTTCAGTACATTTCCAGAGGATTTACCATAAGTGAAGATTGGTTTTTAGATCTGATTGCTCAGGGTTGTTTGGTTTTCCCTCCAATGTATTAATTTTTTATCTATTTGAATTGTTTGGTGGGTGGAAACCCTAACCCTTACCCTAGTTATCTGTAGCTTGTTGCATCTTAACTTGTTTAGGATTCCAAGGTAACCAGTGGTATATAGTGTCAAATTTTTGACTTTGTAGAGGTTCCAGTTTTGAAGTTCAAAAAAGCAGTCCCTAGTTCTGGTCCTAAGGTTTTGTAATAGTTTTTGATTCAGTGTTTGTTGATGAAAGAAGAAAGTTGCAGGTCTAAGCTATAGTTTGCAAGCTTGATTTTTTATGACTGATTGTATGCATAGAAAAGATTCATCATACTTAATACAAATACATGATTCTTTTCTCTCCTCTATATCAAGTTAGGTAGACTTTGAGCTTTCTAGTTCATTACATATTGTTTTATGTATGCATCTTCATTCTTGAGTTCTAATCTAGGATTGGATTAAATGATGCTCTAGGTGAGATATGAGTTTACTATTGTCTACATAAGGATTCTTTGTAAGTAGTAAAGATTATGGTAGATGTATTTATGGCTATGAATCTTAGATATATTCTGGTATGTGTATCTCGTGTGTCTAAAAAATCTTGCCCAATGGATGAGGCACTAGCCTAAATGAGTAGTCCTCTTGTCAACATATGTTGATTGAAGTTGTTGCAATCCAAACCCTAAATCAAGAACCATTTTAAGATTTAAGTCTTTGGTTGTATGATTGTGTTACCCAATAGTAATGGAGAGTCAATGAATGTGAGGTTAGCATTTAGTACTTTCTTACTATCAATCTATTGTTTAGACCTAGTCTTTGGTGTGTGAAGTATAGTTTTCACTGGGTTAGGTGCACCTGCCTTGGTTTTGCAAAGCTAGAAGTGAAGAGGACAGTCTTGTCCCTATAGTTGGTCCAATTACCCTAAGATCCATACACATTTTGGAACTAACCAATCCTAAAATCAACCTGGGGGTATATTGGCAGCCTAAGAGCATAAGTGTCCATTTTGAACACCAACATAATGCATCATCCTATGAAATCAATCCTCATAATACTTCTATGTTCATATTTATTAATTAGTCATTCATCATGTTGTTGTTCTTCCTACTTACCGATTGTGTCACTTAATCAGTTTTTGGTTGTTTTGATTAGATTCTTCATTACTAGTCATTGTAAATTATGTTGGTAGATTGTTTATTGTGTTTGAACATCAATGAAAATATTTGATCATATAGGTATCATAGTTTGTTATCTTTCAGAGTTAGTTGATCAATGCCAACACATATGACTCCTAGTAGACATGATACCATCATGGTTACCTTTGACCAGTTGACCAAATTGGCACACTTTTCTCCTATGAGAACATCCTATACAACAACTAAAGTAGCTAGAGTCTCTATGAATGATATTATGAGGCTAACTGGCATTCCCCGTAGGATTATATTAGATAGGGATCCACTATTCACTTTTGCATTTTGGACTTCCTTGCAACATGATCTTGGAGCACAACTAAATTTTAGTTTAGTATATCACCCTAAGACTGATGTTTAGACATAGAGAATTAATCAGGTGCTTGAGGATATGTTAAGGATGTATGACATGGATAGATAGACTCACTGGGAGGACTATTTATATTTGTTTAATTTTTCCTACAATAATGGGTATCATAGTTCAATTGGTATGTCACCCTTTTAGGCTTTGCATGGTCATTCTTGTCATACACCTTTGAGTTGGGATAGACTAGAGGATTGTATTCTATTAGGTCCTGAGATGCTCCAAGATATGGAGCAACAAGTGGAGTGCATTTGTGAGCATATGACCATAGATCAAGATATGCATAATAAGTATGCAGATGCCCATATAGTGGATAAGAAGTTTGTAGTTGGCGTTAAGTTATTTCTGATAGTACATCCATGGAAGAGTTTGATCCATTATGGAAAGGGTTTGAAGTTGGCACCTTGTTTTTTTGGCCCTTTTGATAATCTTGAGAGGATAGGACTAGATGCTTACCATCTTTCTTTTCTACCCAACTTATCTCATGTTCATGATGTTTTCCATGTTTCAGTACTTCGATAGTATATACCAAATATTGCATATGTACTTGACCTAAATTCTTTGTAGGTAGATGATGTGAAGCTAACTTTGGAGCTTGTTTGCAAAGTTCAGTGGTAAGATATGAGCCTCAGGGATCACACCATTGAGCAGGTAAGGGCCCAATGAGACCCTATTGATGAGTCATCAAAAACTTGGGAGGATGCAATGGGATTACAATATTTATATCCCTATTTATTTTGAGGCTTCTAAGAGTAATCCTAATTCTAAGGGGGGGTAGATGTAGTTCCCACCCATAGTTTTCTTTTCAATTTTATATTGCCAAACTCTTTTAGGCCACTTTTATGTGTGCATTCATTATTTTAGTTATTATTTGGTTTTGGATGTATGACACTACATGTTGATTTGATGATTGGATAATTATAGATATTATAAATATTTTCACTTAGATGATGTTAGTTATTTTGATGATGATTATCTATATTCTTAAAATGATGTTTATGGTTATGATTCTTACTTACCCCATACTTGCATGTGTATGGTTATCATGTATTCTTTAACTTCCTATTTGATGTGTTTGATATGGTTGAGGGACAAAGTTGTAGTTACTTGGTTGTGAGATCTACATGATGTCTTGATCCCTATCATTGCTTGTTATATATACATGTATGTATATGCTTATCTTTTATGTAGGTTTGTAGGTACCGAGCATAGACTTTGTTGAATTGTCAGGATGAGTGTGCCCTATCACAAGTCTCAATGGTAAAAGAGGGGAGAGAATATTCAGATCCAAATCCCAACCTAAGTCATTCTATTGTCCTAAAATAGTGGACAAGTTTATAATATTTTACCCTTCTTGAATCTGTCCAGGTGAAGTGAGTGTATAGTCTTTTCCTTGAGCATGGTTATGGTTATGGTTTTATTAGTTTCAGTTAATTTATGGTTTGTTGATATGTTTTTTATAATTAAATAAATTATTTAGATTAATTATATGATTTAAATAAATTAGATCTTGATATATATAGTTAGTTTAAATGTGGAACTATGATGCAGGAGCATCTCAGGTCCTTGGCAATCCTATGTCACCAAAAACATATTTGAGTTTGTTTGTGTTTCTTGGTTCCTGCTTTGACCGGGTTGGTTTGGTGTTTCTCGGTTTCCTTTGTTTTTTAGTGTTGGTCAGTTATCTCTTTGGTGCTTGATAATTTCCTTGGTGCTCGATGATGCTTCTCTAGTGCTTGGTTAGCTTTGCTTACTAATGGGTTTCTTTTGAGTTTCTTTTGAGGCTGACTTGTGCATTTATTATGGGTTGTGGATTTAATGCTGATATCCATTATTGGGAAGCATGTGGACCTAGATCTAGTCATCCCTTCCATTGATTGTGGATCTGAAGGCCGACTCAGTTTGGTAGCCTCTTGTATAAATGTAGTTTTTTGGTTAGAGTTTAGGAAGGAGTTTTGGTGAGTCAATTTTTGATAGAAGATAGAAGATAGAGGATTAGAGATGGTTGGAAGATCCTCACATGTTTGAGGAATTGTATATTCAATTGTAATATCTGGCTGTAACTAGGAAGGCCTTATAGCCTAGCATGTATGAATTAATTTGAAGATAATATATGAAAGTTTTGCATTCTCTCTCTCACTATTGTATGCTTGTTGATTCCATGTGTTGTTGAGTAGGGTGGTTCAGGTAGGGTGTGCCATTCCTTGGCCCCTCCTACCCTCTCTTGCATCAGGTGGTTTTAGAGCACCAAAGAGATAATTGATCAACACCAGTGAACAAAAGAAACTATGATCTAACCTACAATTGTAGAGGGTTTTCAAGATGGTTCATGGGAGGTGAGATGCAGATCAAGGATTAGAAGACATGTTGAGACAAATTGCTGCTAGATTAGAAGCTATTGAAACAACATAGAGAAGAGGAAGACATCTTTAAGATGTTAGTAATGATGAAATTGAGGTAGAACAAGGTGATGTAGAGCCTACGCCTATGATGGATCAGGGTGAAGAAATATTCTTGAAGGCTTTGACAAGTTTGAAGTCTACACCACACTTTAATCCTCCTGAGTATGGTGAGAAATTAGATTCTGATGAATTAGTGGATTGGATCATTGAGATGGAAAAGTACTTTGAGTATGAAAATGTACCTAAAGATAAGAAGGTGAAAATTGCAAGCACAAAGTTGAAAAGTCATGCATCCTTATGGTGGGAACATCTGCAACTGGACAAAAAGAGGAAAGGCAAAGAGAAAATCAAGGTATGGAGTAAAATGGTAAATAAATTAAAAGGAAATTTCTTCCCTTGTGATAATCAGATTAACCTAGTTAGGTGAATGCAAAGTTTAAGGTAGAAAGATAGCTCAGTAAAGGAATATACTAAGGAATTCTATAGATTAGATATCAGATCTGGACATGATGAAGATGATGTGGAAAGAATTGCTAGATATCTGAATGGTTTGAGAGTTTCCATCCAAGAAGAAATCAATTTGGTCAAATTGGAGAACATTGAAGAGGCTTATCAATTTTCATTGAAAGATGAGGAGAAATTGAACAAGAGACATGAGCAAAGACAAAGAGGTAGAGGTGATAGATTCCCTAGAAAAAGAGGTAGATCATATGGTGAAAATAGTAGATCTGAACCAAAAAAGACAACTCTAGATAAAGGCAAGGCTATATGGAAAGGTGAAAGTTCATTTAGAGGTAGAGGTAGTAACTACCGAGGTGGTTATATAATAGAGGAAGTTTCTAAGGAACTTTTTACAATTATGGAGAAGAAGACAATAGATCATTTGAGTGTACATATGAAAGTAAGAAGGCTGGTAAGAGTCACCGAATGAACCTAAGAAGGAAAATAAATTGATGGTAAGAAGAGAACTTTGGAATGAAGGTAAAAATGAAGATCCGGTAAGGGAACATTTGTTCAAGACTAGATGTAGAGTTTCTGATAAACTTTGGAAGGTAATCATTGATAGTGGTAGCTTAGAGAATCTAGCATCTGAAGAGATGGTCAAAAAGTTACAGTTGGAAAGGTTGAAACATCTGAAGCCCTATCAGATTTCATGGATCAAAGATGAGCATACACTCTTGGTAAGTGAATAATGTTATGTGAATTTGAAAATTGGGAAGTACTATGATAAGGTGTTATGTGATATCTTGCCTATGGATTGTTGTCATATTTTGTTGGGTAGACCTTGGAAATATGATAGACATGCTATAGATGATGGGAGATTACATAAATATACTATTTGGGCTGATGGAAAAAGACAAATCTTGTTACCTTTGATTTGAAGAACCTGTTAGTAATTTTTTCACATCTATGAAAGTTTTCTTGATGGAAGGAAGAAATTTTGTTAAGGATTTAAAGAGAAATGATGTATGTTTTGCTGTGATTCCTAAAAAAATGAGTAATAAAATAAAGGATAATGTCCCCGAGGAGATTGATAAGTTACTCACCAAGTATAGTGAAATCATTTCTGATAATGTACCTAATGGTTTGCCACTGAAAAGAAGCATTGATCATTTCATGTATCTAATCCTTGGAGCTAGTTTACCAAACAAGGCACCTCATCGATTGACACCTACCGAGAATTAGGAATAGAACCGATAGATTAAAGAGTTGCTGGAGAAAGGTTTGATTAGAGAAAGTTTGAGTCATTGTGTAGTACCTACAGTATTGGCACCTAAGAAGAATGGGGAATGGTGAATGTGTACTGATTCTAGAGCAATCAACAAGATAACAGTGAAGTATAGGTTTCCTATATCGAGAACGGATTATATAATGGATAGTTTGATTGGAGAAAAGTATTTTACCAAGATTGATTTGAAAAGTGGGTATCATCAGATCAGAATCAGAGAAGGTGATGAGTGGAAGACTTCTTTCAAGATAAAAGAAGGCTTTTATGAGTGGTTGGTTATGCCTTTTGGTTTAACTAATGCACCAAGTCCTTTTATGAGGTTGATGAATTAAGTTTTGAAGAAATTCTTGGGTAAGTTTGTGATTGTAGATCTTGATGATATTATGATATTCAATAAGACCAGAGAAGAACATTTGTTGCATGTTAGACAAGTTTTGTAGAGATTGAAAGAAGAAAATTTTCTGATAAATTTGAAAAAGTATTTATTCATGAAAGAGGAGATTGTGTATTTGGGATTTGTGGTTTCAACTGATGGTTTAAAAATAGACCCTGAAAAGATTGAAGCTATTTTGAATTGGCCTACACCTATGAATGCTAGTGAGGTAAGATCATTTCATGGTTTAGCATGTTTTTACTGAAAGTTCATTAGGAATTTCAATTCAATTTGTAATGTTATGACTGAGACTATGAGAGGAGACAAAAGAGAATTCAAATGGACAGATTTAGCTAATAAAATTTTTGAGACTCTGAAGCAAAAGGTTGCTGAATTGCCTATTTTGGCACTACGTAATTTCAATAAAGTATTTCAAGTGGAATGTGATGCAAGTGGAAGTGCAATTGAAGTGGTGTTGAGTCAAGAAGGTAAACCTGTTGCTTTCTTTAGTGAAAAGCTAAATGATGCAAAGAGGAAATATTCTATGTATGATCAAGAATTCTATGCTATTGTTCAAGCCCTGAAGAAATGGAGACATTATTTGATACCAAGTGAATTTGTGTTGTATACTGATCATAAAGCTTTACAATATTTGGGTAGTCAGAATAAGTTGAATCAGAGACATATGAATTGGGTTGAGTGTTTGCAGAGTTATACATTTGTGATAAAACATAAGCGTGGAGTCACTAACCGAGTTCCTGATGCATTGAGTAGAAGGAGATCTTTGATGACCAAGATGAAAATTGGAATTCTAGGCTTTGATGACATGAGAGATTCTTATGAAATTGATTGTAATTTTTATGAGCCATGGAGAAAGTGCAGAGAACCTATTCAAGATCAACATAGTACTAAATGGGATGAATATTTTTAGGAGGTATGTTGTTTAAAGGTATTCAGTTGTGTATACCGAGAGGACCTATGAGAAATAATTTGATAAAAGAGAAACATGGTAGTGGTTTGGTTGGACATTTTGGAGTTGATAAGACATTGAATTTTCTTAAGGAGAAATACTTTTGGCCATAGTTGTACAAAGATGTTTAGAAATTTGTGAAAAGTTGTAGAGTTTGTCAAGTTGCAAAAGGAGTTAGTCAGAATACTAGATTGCATACACTGATTGTTGTACCTAAGAAACCTTGGATTGACATCAGTATGGATTTTGTTCTTGGCTTACCAAAGATAGTAAGAAGTAGTGATTCTATATTTGTGGTTGTGGTTAGATTTTATAAAATGGCACATTTTATACATTGTAGAAAGACATCAGATGTAGTACATATTACAGATCTTTTCTTTAAGGAAATTGTTAGATTACATGGATTACTAAGAAGTATTATCTCCGTCCGAGATAGTAAATTTGTTGGATACTTTTGAAAGACTCTTTGGAGAAAGTTGGGTACCGAGTTGAAACATAGTTCTACATTTCACCCACAAACCAATGGATAGATAGAAGTTGTGAACAAAAGCTTGGGAAATCTTTTGAGATGTTTAGTTGGAGACACACTAGGTAATTGGGATTCTGTGTTGGCACAAGTAGAGTTTGCATACAATAATTCAGTGAATAGGAGTACTGGAAAAACACCTTTTGATATTGTAAATGGCACACAATCAAGAGGTATATTTGATTTGAGAGACATTGTTGATGAAAGAAATAGAAGTGCTAAAGGAGTAAAATTTATTGAATACATGAAAACATTACATGAAGATGTGAAGCTTAAGCTAGAAAAGAGTAATAAAAAATAAAAAGATAGAGCTGATAGATCAAGAAGACATAAGACTTTTGATGTTAGTGATGAAGTGATGGTTCATTTGAAGAAAGGTAGATTTCCTATTGGAACATATGGGAAGATGAAGATGAAGAAGTTTGGACCTTGCAAGATTTTAAAAAAATTTGACAGTGGAAATGCATATGAAGTTGAGTTACCTGATGACATGGATATTTCACCTATATTCAACATTGTTGATTTGTATGAATTTCATGAACCTAAAGAAGACATGACAGTACCAATGGATTATCCTAAGAAGCATAATGAAGAAGTTGAGCATATTTTGGAGCAAAGAATTGGCTAAAGTACAAGAGGTAAATAGTATATGAAATATTTGGTAAAGTGGAAGAATAGACCGATTGAAGATAGTTCATGGATTTTACAATCTGAGTTGGATGCAGCTCGGATCATACCTACTAAATGATTCAAAGAATCATTTTCAAAATAACCCTAGGTGTCTAATGCAGGAGCATCTTGGGTCCTTGGCAATCCTGTGTCACCAAAAACATATTTGAGTTTGTTTGTGTTGCTCAGCTCCTGCTTTGACTGGGTTGGTTCAGTGTTGCTCAATTTCCTTTGTTCACTAGTGTTGGTCAGTTATCTCTTTGGCACTTGGTAATTTCCCTAGCACTCGGTGATGCTTATCTATGCTCAGTTGGCTTTTCTTACCGATGGGTTTCTTTTGAGTTTCTGTTGAGGTCGACTTGTGCATTTATTACGGGTCACAAATTTAATGTTGGTATCCATTATTGGGAAGCATGTGGACCTAGATCTGGTCATCCCTTCCATTGATTGTGGATCTAAAGGTTGACTCAATTTGGTAGCCTCTTATATAAATGTAGTTGTTTGGTTAGAGTTTAGGAAGGAGTTTTGGGGAGTCAATTTTTGATAGAAGATAGAAGATAAAAGATTACAGATGGTTGGTAGATCCTCACATGTTTGAGGACTTCTGTATTCAATTGTAATATCTAGCCATAACCGGGAAGGCCTTACATCCCGACATGCATGAATCAATTTGAAGATAATATATGAATGTTCTGCATTCTCTCTCTCACTGTTGTATGTTTGTTGCTTCTACATTTTGTTGAGTAGGGTGGTTCAGGTAGGGTGTGCCATTCCTTGGCCCCTCTTGCCCTCTCTTGCATCAAAGTATTTAATTAATAAAAATTAATTAGATACATTTATTAAATTTAAAAATTTAATTAAAAGCCTATTTGTGGAAATAAAAGTATTTAATTAATGAAGATTAATTAAATACACTCTCTTAGATATTTAATTAATTATCAAAATTCAAATTTTCAAATAAAAGATAATTTGTTAATTGAAAATAAATTATCATGTAGAAAATAACATTAAACTAAATAATATTAATTTAATTTAATTTAAATACAATTTAGCTGCACAAATCAATTAGAATAAATAAATAAAAGAATTAATTGATTAAGAGTTAAGTGAGTAGACAAAAACAAGGAAGACAAAATACTTGAGTTACAAATTGGAAATGAGGGAATTATGGAGTTGATGAAAACAAGGCTGTTGAGTTGAGTTGAGTTTTAAAATTTGCATGGTTGAGTTAAATTCCTATATTGGAAAGTTTTGGCCATTATTCTCATCAGACAGGTTTGAAGATTTACGTGATGTAATCTAATTGGAGAATTTTTTTGTGAAAGCTTGGATTTTTCTACATTTCTAATCTTTGTCATATTTCTTCAATTGGTGGTTTGAGGTAGGATTTAGAAACCCTTGTAGTGTTAATTTAGCTATTTCTGAAAGATTGTCTTCTTTGTATCTGTCAGATCTGGGAATTATGGTGGTTTTTAATTTTCCTTTTGTTAGTAAATGAATTTGTCTCTTTCAAAATTTATTTCTAATGCTCTATTGCCTGCTATGAAACATTAACCCTTTACTAAGAAATGGATTAAACTTAGGTGTTCAACCCTCTAAATTATGGTACAACTCCCATAAATATTTTCAATGAATTTTTATGCAAAAGAATAATGCATTTCTGCAAATATCAAACTTTTGACTAGAAAGTTGGTAAGGCTGAAACAATAACCCTCATCAATATGATATAATTACTATGAATTGATAGAAACTAATGAACCTGAAGCTTACTGACTTCAGTGAATAAACACTATACTAATCTAAAACACAAATTTAAATTTAGATTCAAAGAAAAACATAGACATCCAATTAAGAAATTTCATTCAATGTAGAATACCCCAACAGAGATCCACTCAAAAATATAAACCAATAGATCTATACTAATAAGTTTCTTTCATTCACTGATTTAGAAAAACTTAATTCAAGTCCTTACAAAAAATACTAAATCTTTAACTACGCTATTACTTAAGTGGAAATAAACTAACTAACATCCCTTTCAACAATTTCTTCTTGGCCCTTTATAGCCATTAATTACAATTATAAAAAATAATAAAGGCTTGAAACTCCTAGAGTTTCAGATCCAAACTGCTTAAGATAACCAAAATATGCTAAAAATAGTAAAATGGGAAACTGAAAAATAACGACCAATAAAACATGGAGAAAGATCACCAAGATAACTAAGAGGGGGGAAGGGGGGTGAATCAGTTATCAGATGATTATAAATTTATCAACTTCAACATCATTAAACCATGTAAGCAATATAATTACTAACCATAGAAAGATATTCATACATAATAACACAATGACACAAGATATGTTGACTAGGGAACCTCTTGATCAAAGAGTAAACCCTGGTGGGAATGATGCCCAAAAAAGATGCACTAATATGAATATTCCTTGTGAAAGGATGGACTTTGTTAGGAGTCTTATGAAATACATTCAGTACATATGAATCCCTGTTAAGAGATTTTGAATCCCTGTTAAAAGATTATAACCCTGTTAAGAGTTATGGAAGATAGAAGGACCCACTGCCCAAATAGCTTCAGGGTAAGATCATTGAACACACTGTCCAAATAATCTTTGTATTACTCAATAGAATAATATGTTACCTCTTCTTTGATTGTGCCAAACTGCACTCACTATTACACTAGATCTCAATTTTAGATCTTTGTACCTCGCATGTCTTCCTTCACAAATTCGCTTTCACACTTAGCTCTTTTCTTCACTTCATGCATACAACATCACACTCAACGACACTAAAACAAGGAAATATATTCCTTCCTGTATACCAAACTCAAATAATTACAAATGAGTCGGCATACAATTACAACATAAAAGTTTCCACACGCTACATCAAAATTACACAAAACTGTCAGCTTCCAACTACAATAATTCTTCACTTGTGTGACCTCAAAGTTTCCATTTTCATCCACATCACTATCAATGTGTCTTCAACTTCCCTTTAACTATGCAAAACTAGATTCCATCCTAATTAGGAGATATCATCCGATTTCCACAAACCACTACTCAGGAACACTACCTGAATACTGCTTCCACAAAAGTGCTCATAACTTCCATGAATAAATGAATTACTATCTGCACTCTTAACCATAGACATATAACATATCAAGGAGTATATCCTAAACATCGTATAGCTCTAACCACAATAACCCTTGTGCGCTAATCCAAACTATGTATGCTTCTTTGCAAGTCACCGATAAATCATTGTGTTGATATCAATGACAATCATAGTCATGAATGCAACAAAAACTACTATAGAATGGCTACCAAACATTTAGCATTCATTCCTAACACAATCTAAATTAAGTTGCATGCCTTAGATTCAATTCTAGGATAATGCGGGAGCATGTGCCTACTTCCACTCCTCATGAGTCAATGACGCGCTGATAACTATAGCATGATACGACAGGCTAATGAGAGAAATTCTTTGTCTGAGAAACTTCCTATCCTTGCATATTTGATTCATCCTTGATTTATGAGACTCAAGATGATCTACACAGATGACCAACATAGCTTCAGTGTTACCTATGGAGGTAAGATCTTCTATCGTGAGCTCTTTGCTATCTTTAATAGCTATTAGACCTACCTCCAACTCATGGGTTATCTTCTCTAATTTCTTTACATCTTGAGTTTCCTCATCTATTAGAACAATGTTCAAGCATTTTAGATCTTTTTGCATGGTATTGATTAGGCCCTTAAGATCATTGAGTAGTTGAGTCACCCCATCACAACCATCCTTAATAATTGAGTTTCTCCACTCAATACTCTTCACAGAAACATACAGGACCTCCTCATTCAGACTGTGAATTGGCTTTTCCAAAAGAAATTTAGGCACTCCATAGTGATCAATCTCCATTAGCTAATCAGCTATACCAGTCCACTTTTTCCTTTCCTTCCTCCATTCTATCATTTCAACCAATAGTTCTAAGATGACTTTGGTCACAACTCCATGAGTCTCAATTAACTGAGTGATGTAATCACCTCCCCACTGGATCATGCTCACGGCCCATTTGTTAAAAACTTCTACTATGATTTTATTTCTTTGAATCTAATCTAGCATTTTATGGACTTTAGGTGAATAAGGGTCGAATGTATGAGGCACCTGAGCTAATGGAAGTGGATTGGGCTCTTGCACTACTTGAATGAACTCCTCTAATCTCTATATGGTAGCCTTTAGTTCTTTCTTGTCCTTCTCATCCTTAAAAGTCATGTGTAGAATCTTCCATGTAGAAGAGTCCAGGTGTTTTGCATCCACTTCCCTACTTGCCACCCCTAAGTCTATCTTTTCAATAGTGAATTTCTCAACTAAAGCTTTAGAAACCTATTTATTAGACTTAGGTATTACTCATTCTACTATCCACCTCCTAGTTTTATCATCTACATCAATCATTGATTTCATCTTAATTATTTTGGGCTTCACTATAGCCCCCAAGCACTTACTAACCATGTCCTCTACCGGAAGATTTATCGGTAAGACATTCCTTTTCTTGTTGTTAATGGAGCTTCCCAACCAACTAAGAGTAGGAGATGGAGTTTGCAAAGTGTCACTCACTATGGTTACCGAGGGTACTCTAGAATTTGGTTGATTGCTCTTCGGGGTCATTGTGTCTCCCTCCACATTATCTAAACCAACTTGCTCTAACATGTGAGTGTCCATGAGATCAAGATCTATGACCTCTTTTTCATTAACCAGCTTATCACTCTCTTTACCAACTCTCCCTCTTAAGTTTCTTCTTACTCATGAAGAGCCAGGAGAAGCTTGTTGCACCGGATTAGCTGAAGACTTCTTATTTCTAGCTTTGGAGGTACCTGGAAGGGAAATATTTTTGTCAGTAGTAACAATGGGTTTGATAATAGTTTCAGCATGTGCAGCTCTTTTGGGATTATGTCTTCTTAAAATAGGAGGCTTCTTACTATTTTACTATTTCTCAATTCTCTTAATCACATTGAGAGTCTTAATTATTAGGATCTCTCTCTCATAAATACCCCAATCTATTTAAGGAAGTGGTGTACCCCTAACTCTAGTTTTGTACTCGTCATCAATTACCTCTCCACCATTATCTTTATCTATTGCTGAGATATCAATCTAAATATTTAGGTTAACAATGTATCCTAAGGTAAACCTAGACCAGGTCCTTCTCCTCACTTCAAAATAATCTACACAGCCCTCCCAGTAATCCTCTATTTTTGGAATGTGTTGAAATTCAGAAGGAAAGTTGAAATGTTGAGCAGTGTATCCCCTATTATCAAAATATTTTCTGAGCGCAAATGTTTTCAAAGTCAATTTCCTTAATTCATGCTCTAAATTTAGGGCATCTACAGAAGTTTTGCAAGTATAATACCCTAACTCAATTGGGAAGCTAGAATTTTCTCTTCCCTTCCTTTCCTTGACCCCTTTATGCACATACGCCAGTTGGCGAGCTACTTTTGCAGTAATTAAACTATCAAAAGCATATCTAGGTAATTTAAATGGTTCTCCTTCAAAACCACCCACTTCGAGATACGTGAATCTTCTAAATTGGATGAAGAAACTTCCATAAGTATTGACAAAGGTTTTTTCCTCTTCTGACATTCTTTTCTTAGTGTTCCCTTGTAGTTCATATGCCAACCTTCCAAAGAAAACCCTATTAACTTTCAGAAAACTATCAACATGATATTATTTTTGCAGGTGAGGGTAGTAATCGTAGACCTTCATATTTGGGAGAGGTTGTTCATGGAAAAGGCCTTTCCACTCTCTGGCACAAGCTAAAATGTAGAATAAGTAGGAGGATATATGAAAGCTACTGCCAGTTGGAAAATTTTCCAAATGATGATTGAGTTCATCAGCAATGGTTTCAGCACAGTCAATATATTTTTCACCTCCGAGAGTGACCTAGATATAGAAGTACATCCAATCATGCCAATAGTATGCATGTTGGTTTCCTTTAATTCTATTGAGCATTATAACCAAATCAACTACTTCAGGCTTGAAATGATCTACAGTGAGTGGCTTTGGGAGCCTAGACCCTCCTTTTTGGGCTTTGAGCAACCAGTATTGGGATATTTCATTCCTGTAGACTTGTCTCTTGGTGGTGAAGACTCACTAACATTAGGGGATATTCTACCCTTCATATGGGTCTCTTTCTAGAATTCCTATGGCCTTTTTAATGACATCTCTCCTAATGTATACTAGCGGACTCCCATCAAACTTCTTGATAGACTTCTCCTCAAAACTATATCTTTTTGCACATTTGACAACTAGCTCTTGACAAGAGGCTACTATAGGGAAAGCATTTGAATCAACCAAACCACTTTGAATGGTTTTTTCTAACTTGGAACCTGGAAAGGGTTCTTTGGCTTAGTTCATAATGTCCTCTAAGGCTCCAGTTTTAATCAAGGTTTCTTCATAGTCAAGTAAGGAGCACATTAAAGGAGAGGTATTTTCAAATTTTGGAATTGGGTTCTTCATTTTGGGCTCTCAAGCTTAGGGAAAAAAAAACAACAGGGAGATGCAACGACTGCAAAGGAATTCAACTTTGACAAAGGAAAGAGCTTTAACTGAAATAATGGAGGCCAATAGAGAGACTCACCTAGTTTTTATGCGATGAACTAAGCTCTGAGATGAGGAGAAAATACCTTCTTCTGCGTTGACTTCATGAGATGTCTCGAGCATTATGAATAAAATAGGCTAAGCTTTTCAATTTATCATAAAATAGTTTACAAAATCCCAGGATATTCGTAATAATGGTGAAATTATGTCACACAAGGTTCAATTAATGATCATTGGGTAACTCGCACCACCTTAAGCATTGATTACTGTACTTTCCCAGACTAAAGTGAGACTTAAATGTCATTTTGATTAATTACAATATCCTCACCACGTGTGGAAGTCATAATCAATCACCAGTTGTCATTTATGTCAAATCACCACTTTGCATTTTTGCAACTTACAGGCACACATTGAACCTCAAACCTTGAACTATGAGATTTCATGGTTCAAGTTCAGTGAGAAGGCATAAGGACTATCCTTTGGCACAATTATAAAATAAAGCAAAAACAAAAAGTGACAAGGAAGAAAGAAAAGAAAGTGCTTTGCAAAAAGGGAATGTCTGTTGAACTCTGAATCTTGAACTAGGAGAGTTCATGGTTCATGATTCATTCGATGAGTGCATGTTGCAAAGATGAAATGCTGCTAAGTTTGCAAACAAAGAGGAAAATTATACCAAAGGATGTTATTGAACATTGAATCTTGAACTGTGAGAGTTCAAGGTTCAAGTTCAACCGATAGGGTGCATATGCGAAGGATTGGAACTTTGAGTGAACAACACCTTTTTAACATTATGGGGTGATTTTGGGAAAATTAGAGCTTGGGGAAATTTAAAAAAATATATTGATAACAATGGCTCCAATTGGGGATGAGACCTCTTGAGGGTTAAGGATGAATGTTTATCTTTGGTTTCACAGACTAAGAAAAACTTAGAATAGAAAAGAAAGGGAACAAACCAAAAAGGAAACATAGCACACATCACAACAAAAGGGTATGTACAGGAAATAGGACTAAACCTACTTAGAGTTTATACAACTTGATGTCCTAACCATTAAAGGTCAGAGGTAAAACAGTACCATCTAAATGTTCCATTTTGAAAGAATTACCTCCCAATACTTTACTGATCCGGAACTGGACTTTCCAAAGTGAATCAAACTTTCCATGGGCACTCTTGGGTTCCTGTTTCTTGTCCCATAACAACACTTGATCACCCTCCATAAAATTCTGAGGTCTGGCTTTCTGATAAAAAATTTTCTTGACCTGAGCTTGATGTGAGGCTATTTGGCTTACCATTTCTTCTCTTTCTTCTTGTATTTTATTGAGGTACAAAGTTCATTTCTCAAGGGCATCCTGGTAAACCTGATCTTCAATTTTTTTTTATAGTTTCATAGTAGCTAGCTCTAAAGGTAATGAAAGCTGAGCTTCAATGCCATAAACCAATTCAAAGGGTGACATGTCAATTTCTCTTTTTGGAGATGTTTGATCAGCCCAAAGAGCTTCAAATAGTTTCTTATGCCAATCCTTAACATTGTCACATACTAGCTTCCTCATTATTCTAATCAAGTGCTTGTTACTTGATTCTACCTATCTATTTCCCTCTAGATAGTAGTCAGATGCATGGGATAGGTAGATACCATGATCGTAGAAGAATAAATTTAATTCATGAGAAGAGAAATTGGTAGCATTTTCTGTGACCAATTTGGTAGGAACTCCAAACCTAACTAGAATGTAATTTTTAACAAACTCACACACTACCTCAAATGTGGTCTTCTTAATAGGGACTGCCTCTACCCATTTCGTGAAATAGTCTATTGCAGTAAGAATGTGGGTGTGTCTAGCACTCGAAGGAGGATTGATTGGTTTGATGAAGTCTAGCCCCCATTGCTTGAAAGGTTCTTCTATGACCACTGGTCTTAAAAGGAGAGCTGCTAACTATGGCTTTCCATTGAATATCTTACATTTTTCACAACTTGCAACCCACTTATAAGCATCACCAAACATTCTTGGCCAATAATAACAATTCTTAAGGATTTTAAAAGTGGTTACTATGGAAGAGAAATGACCACCACATGCATCATTATGAAACTTTTTGAGCAATTTTTCTTGCTGCTCTCTATCAACACACCTTAAGAAGGCTCCATCTAAACCCTTTTTATATAGTATGTCATCAACAATAACATACTTTGCAACTTTTAGCCTGAGGTTCCTTCTTTCCTTCGAGGTTAAATGAGGAGGATAGTCTCCATAAGTAAGGTAGAATGCCACATCTGAAAACCAAGGATCATGAAGACTGACAAAAAAGAATAGAGGGCATGTTTCTATCAGGATCCTGTTCAAACATAAGTTTACATAATCCTTTTCCCCGCACCAACTTGGTAGGATGAATCTCTAGATCAAATTCCTAAATCCTAGAGATCCACATTACTTGGTTGTTCATCCTGATCTCTTGTTGAGTTAGGACGTCTTTGACAGCAGAAGAGGGGACAAAAATAACTGAGTGAGAGTGTAGAATGTATAACCTAAAAGCTTTTACTACTTTAACCACTGCATATGCATGCTTCTCAATGAATGGATAGTTTAACTCATGCTTCTTGAGAGGGAAACTCATCAAGGCAATAGGCACCTCCTCTTCCTTGTCATTTTTCTACAATAATATCCCATACACTGTATGTTCTAAGGCATAATAGTTTATTATGAAGTCCTTCTTGTAATCTAGTTTTATTAGTGTGGGAGCTTCTGCTATAGGTTTCTAGATGTCCTCAAATTCTTTGATACCTTCCATGCTCCATTTGAATGGATTCTTATCACTCATGAGACTCACCATATCCTTAGTTGTCTTAGAAAAATCTAGAATGAACCTTCTAAGGAAATTTGTTTGCCCAAAGAAAGATTTAACACCGGTCCTATTCGAAGGTAAACCAAATTGTTGGATTGCTTTAACTCTTTCTGGATCAATCTTGATCCCTTCTTTTGACACAATGTGGCCTAACAACTTCCCTTCCGTGACTGCAAAGACAAATTTTTGGGGGTTTAAGGAGATGCCATGTTCTCTGCATCTCTGTAGAACTGATCTTAAATCTTTTAGATGATTTCTACGCCTCTTGGAAAACACTGTCAGATCATTAAGATAAACAACTATCACCTTATTTAGCAAGTGACTAAAGGAAGAATTTATTGCACGTTGAAATGTGGCACCCACATTTATCAAGCCAAAAGGTATTCTATTATAAGCATATGTACCCCATGGGGTGGTAAAAGTTGTTTCATGTTGAGCCACCTTAATCTAGTTGTAACTAGAGAAGCCATCCAACATGGACATCATCTCTAAACCTGCCACAGTTTGTAGAATATGGTCCATAACAAGGAGTCCATAGTTATCTTTTAGGCTACATTGGTTCATGTTCTTTAAATCTACGTAGATCTTGATCTCACCATTTTTCTTCCTAACAGGAACTATATTCGCGATCCAGGTGGAATGATGAATAGGGTAAATGATATGAGCTTGAAGCATCTTTTCTACTTCCTTCTGAATTACTTCAGAAACCTTTGGATTATAATTTCTTAATGTTTGCCTAAAAGGTGGAGTACCTGGTTTGAGAGGAATCTGGTGTTGGAACTTTCCTCGTTTGAAGTTTTTTAAATCATGATAGGACCAAGAAAAGGTATCCCAATACTCCTTCAACAGATTAAAAAATCTTTGCTTCTCATCTGAAGTACAACATCTACCTAGATTTACACATTTAGGTTCCTCGTCCTCCCTTATGTTTACCTTCTCATAGTGACTTTGATTTATATCCCCTTGTGGAAAAGATGGAGATTTCAAAGCATTATATCTATCAAATTGACTTTAAAGAGAGACAAGCCCCTTAGGAATGCAATTCCCTTTCAATTGAAAGATTCCTTCATCTGTTACACCATCTGGGAAAAAATCATCATAGGTTGATGAAGACCCTTCAAAGAAGGTAGTACTAAAAACTTCTGCCAACTGCAAGAATTTATCAATTTTTTTGTCATCTTGAAAGACCTTCCAATGCTCAGCATTATTTGATACTTTCAATCTATACACCATTTCAATTTTATATGAACTTTTCTTAAAATCTAAATGTGGCAACAATAGGGAAGAAGAAACTGCTAGAGAATCTACTCGGCTATTTTGCTCTCTGGGAACAGCTTCTATAGAGAAAGCTTCAAGCTCCTCAATCTCATCCCAAACAAAATTTCTATTGTGTTTGAGTCTTTCATTTTTTGTTGACTACATTCCTCTTACTTGTCTAACAACAACTTCTGCATCTCCTCTTGCTCTGAGTGCTTTGATACCCATCTTCTTCACTTCTTCAATACCAAGCAAGAGAGACTCATATTCTGCAGTGTTGTTCATGTTGTCAAATTCTAGCTTAAAAGCTCATGGGAAGAAATCTCCTTTAGGTGATATCAATACAACCCCTACTCCAGAACTAATAGAAGCACAACTACCATCAAACTCCAAAGTCCAAAGACCATTAGACTTACTAGTTGTCATTTCTTGTCTAGTGTGGATGAGATTATATAATTTCCAAACTCAAATTCTTGGTAGAGTATCTAAGACTTGGGATCCTCAGATGGGAATACTATGTATTTTGAATTTCCCTTTGGTTGTAGGATAACCCTTTTATCTCCAACTAGAATGATTTCTTGAGACCAATCAAGTTTGATCTCTCCTCCAAGATCTCGACAGAAAGTCCTGCTCAGCAGCATACCATAGCTGGCTAGAATATCAGCTACAAGTATAGTTAGTTTAATCTTTTTACTAGGGTATGGTGCAAGGGCTACTTGGGCATCTTTGATCTATCCAACTAAGGGGACTTTTTTTGCATCTAGGGCATAGCATTGACCAAAGGTTTTAGTGAGGGGAAGATCTAGAGCTTTGGCAACTGAAGCAGGCATAATATTGTTAGATGCCCTTGAGTCTATAACATAGTTATTCAACTTAAAGTCATGGATAAACAAGGAAAATAGATCTAGTTTTAATCCTACGGGAGGACTCTTATCTTGTGGAGAAATCTTTTCTTATCGAGGATTTTTATCTTTGGCAGCTTGGGTTTCTACAGTGGCTTGTTTTAAGAAAGTAGCATTAGTAGTCTCATTAGTATTTTTATTTGCAGGAGGTTGACCTAATTTAACATGTTTGACAAGTCTTTCCAACTCCTTTGGGTTCATTCTAAGATATTCAGCAGGGGAAACTTGAATCTTAGAACTTTCACATAAATCAACAATATCAAAAGAAATACTAGAATTGTTTTTCTTTAGTGATTCATCTTCTTTAGAAAAAGAGATTTTAAAAGTTGATGACTTTTGTAAAAAGTCTTTACCTTTGTCCCACCATTGTGATGTTGATGGTGTATCATTGGCTTGAGAATTGTGGAAACTTCTAGTCAACATAGTACATGCAGGGTCCTATAAAGTTGACAAAATACTTCCTCCTTGTTCAGAGTCAAACTCGTATTCTATGTAATAATTTTTGGAGCCACCAAGAAACTAAGGACTCACTCCATCATCAGGTGATTCTTCTGTCAATTCTTGGTTCACATGCATTTGCATTGATTGGATCATTTCTAGATAGGAGGTACCATCATGATCATCTGTAAGGTGGAAGGTACACATATTAGCTCTTCTAGGAGGAGCTTCCAGAAAATTCTTATCAATCAGAGGATAATTTTGAGACCTATGACTAGGTCTAGCTTGTTCAGGCATTCCTCTAGGAATATCTCGATAAAAAGGAGGAGGATTAGTATTTCTTTTAGGAACCTGCCTCTTGAGGGTAATCACATCATTTACTAATCTTTGCAACATAGGATTAGAAGAGGATGTATTTTGTACATTGGGTACTTGGACATCCTTTCTCCACTTCCCTATGGTGATCAAATCATCTTCTAGCTCAGTAGCTTGGCTCTGAGCAGTTACCAAGTCTATTGGTCTATTCCTCCTAAGATGAAAACCAATATTCGAGGGCATCAAATTTACAAAGAAACACTGCTGATTTTTTGGGGTGGGCCTTTGTGCTGCAAGAATTTTATGAATGAACTTGTTATACTGAGCCACATAATCTCTCATGGGCTCATGGATCTCCTTTTTCATCTGTGTGAGTTGGGCTAATAGAGAATGCTCACCACCCACACTTTTGAAGTGGCCTTAAAATGTAGTTTTCATGGAATTCCAATTGGTTATGGACCCTACAGGAAGGTGTCCAAACCACTCTGCTGCTCCTTTTGTTAAGGTTTGAACAAAAATTTAGACTGCGACATCTTCCTCTTGCACACCTAAAATTCTAGTGGCTACATTGAAGGAATTGTAATGTTCTTCTATAGCTACTTTTCCATCCTTGGAAAACCTTGGAAGAACATCTTTGGCTCCCTTAGGAAGAGCATGATGAGCTACTAGAGCTAGAGGACCTACTGCATTACCCCATGGTTGAGCCATAATAACTATTGGAAAAATAGTCAATAGAGGAGGGGCTTGAATACCTAATAAGGTTAAGGCTTTCCAATCGCAGGTCTTGGTAGATGAGTGGAAAGATGCTTTAGGAGGGGAAGAGGGTCTACTTTGAGCCTTTTTCTTGGAGGGGTGAACTCTTGTGATTTGAAGATTTCTCAATTCTTCAAAAATATTGTAGAAAATACCCTCCTCTCATTGAGATCTGATGTAAGGTTTGGAATCCATCTTGAAAGTTCTATGGTCTCTGGATTGCTCTATCAACTACTATAGCTTCTCGAGCTACAAGGACACCTCTCAACCATTCACCAATCTCTTCCTCTTCTTCTAACACCAATTGAACTTGCTGATATTGTTCATTACTTATTTTTACTTTCTAGGTCAAGTTGTTTAGGTTTGCAATAATGTCCTCTTGAGTATCATGAAAGGCTAGACCAAGTTGTAAGACTGGGGGAAGTTAAACTTGACCAGGTATTCTATGAGTAGGTAATACCATGATTACACATTAAACCAAGGAAAGAAAATGGTTTACTAATTCCCTCCCCAGTAGAGTCACCAAAAACTATTAGTAAAAGAATTTGTCTCTTTCAAAATTTATATGTAATGCTATATTGCCCACTATGAAACATTAACCCTTTACTAAAAAGTGGATTAAACTTAGGTTTTCAACCCTCTAAATTATGGTACAACTCCTAGAAATATTTTCAATGAATTTTTATCTAAAAGAATAATGCATTTATGCAAATATCAAACTTTTGACCAGAAAGTTGGTAAGGTTGAAATAGTAACCCTCATCAATATGATATAATTACTATGAATTGATAGCAACTAATGAACCTGAAGCTCATTGACTTTAGTGAATAAACACTATACCAATCTAAAACACAAAGTTAAATTTAGATTCAAAGAAAAACATAGACATCCAATTAAGAAATTATGTTCAATGTAGAATACCCCAACATAGCTCCACTCAAAAATATAAACCAATAGATCTATACTGATAAGTTTCTTTCATTCACTGATTCAGAAAAAATTAATTCAAGTCCTTACAGAAAATACTAAATCTTTAACTATGCTATTACTTAAGCAGAAATAAACTAACTAACATCCCTTTTGATAGTTTCTTCTTGGCCCTTTATAGCCATTAATTACAATTATAAAAAATAATAAAGGCTTGAAACTCCCTGAGTTTCGGATCCAAACTTCTTAAGATAACCAAAATATGCTAAAAATAGTAAATTGCGAAACTGAAAAATAATGACCAATAAAACATGGAGAAAGATCACCAATCTCGGTCGAGCTAGACACCTTAGATTCAATTCTAGGATAACTTGGGTGCACGTGCCTACTTCCACTCCTCATGAGCCAATGACACACTGATAACTATAGCATGATACGACAGGCTAATGAGGGCAATTCTTTTTCCAAGAACCTTCCTATCCTTGCATATTTGATTCAGCCTTGATTTATGAGACTCAAGATGATCTACACAGATGACCAACATAGCTTCAATGTTAGCTATGGAGGTAAGATCTTCTGTTGTGAGCTCTTTGCTATCTTTAATAGATGTTATACCTACCTCCAACTCCTAGGTTATCTTCTCTACTTTCTTTACATCTTGAGTTTCCTCATCTATTAGAACAATGTTCAGGCATTTAAGATCTTTTTGCATGGTATCGATCAGGCCATTAAGATCATTGAGTATGCGAGTCACCCCAACACAACCATCCTTAATAATTGAGTTTCTCCACTCAATACTCTTCATAGAAACATACAAGACCTCCTCGTTCAGACCATGAACTGCTTTTCTGAAAGGAATTTAGGCACTCCATAGTGATCAATCTTCGTTAGCTGATTAGCTATACCATTCCACTTTTTCCTTTGCTTCCTCCATTCTGTCAGTTCAACCAATAGTTCTGAGATGACGTTGGTCACAAATCCATGAGTCTCAATTAACTAAGCGATGTAATCACCTCCCCACTAGATCATGCTCATGAACCATTTGTTAAAAAATTCTACTACCATTTTATTTCTTTTAATCTGATCCAACATTTTACAGACTTCAGGTGACCAAGGGTCGAATGTATGAGGCACCTGAGCTAATGGAAGTGGACTGGGATCTTGGACTACTTGAATGAACTCTACTAATCTATGTATGGTAGCCTTTAGTTCTTTCTTGTCCTTCTCATCCTTAAACGTCCTATGAAGAATCTTCCATGTAGAAGACTCTAGGTGTTTTGCATCTGCCACCCTACTTGTCACCCTAAGTCTATATTTTCAATAGTGAAGTCCTCAACCGAAGCTTCAAAAACCTATTTATTAGACTTAGGTATTTCTCATTCTACTATCCACCCCCCAATTTTCTCATCTACATCAATAATTGATTCTATCTTAATTTTTTTGGGCTTCACTATAGCTCCCAAGCACTTACTAACCATGTCCTCTACTAGAAGAGTTATTGGTAAGACATTCCTTTTCTTTTTGTTAATGGAGCTTCCCAACCAGCTGAGAGTAGGAGATGGATTTTGCAAAGTGTCACTCACTACGGTTACCAAGGGTTCTCTAGAATCTAGCTGGTTGCTCTTTGGGGTCATTGTGTCTCCCTCCACATTATCTAAACCAACTTTCTCTGACATGCGAGTGTCCATGAGATCAAGATCTATGACCTCTTTTTCATTAACTAGCTTATCACTCTCTTTACCAACTCTCCCTCTTATGTTTCCTCTTACTGGTGAAGAGCCAGGAGAAGCTTGTTTCACCGGATTAGCTGAAGACTTCTTATTTCTAGCTTTGGAGGTACTTGCAAGGGAAATATTTTTGTTAGTAGTAACAATGGGTTTGACAATAGTTTCAGCATGTGCAGCTCTTCTGGGATTATGTCTTCATAAAATAGGAGGCTTGTTACTATTTACCCATTTCTCAGTTCTCTTAATCACATTGAGAGTCTTAATTATTAGGCTCTCTCTCTCATCAATACCCCAATCTATTTAAGGAAGTGGTGTACCCCTAACTCTAGTTTTGTACTACTCATTAATTACCTCTACACCATCATCTTCATCTATTACTGACAAGTCAATCTGAATATTTAGGGTAACAATTTGTCCTAAGGTAAACCTAGACTAGGTCCTTCTCCTCACTTCAAAATCATCTGCCTAGCCCTCCCAATAATTCTCTATTTGGGGAATGTGTTGAAATTCAGAGGGCAAGTTGAAATGTTGAGTAGTGTATCCCCTACTATCAAAATCTTTTCTAAGTGCAAACGTTTTGAAATTCAATTTCCTTCATTCATGCTCTAAATTTAGGGCATCTAAAGAAGTTTTGCAAGTATAATACCCTAACTCAATTAGGAAGCTAGAATTTTCTCTACTCTTCCTTTCATTGACCCCTTTATGCACATACACCAGTTGGTGAGCTACTTCTACAATAATTAAACTGTCAAAAGTATATCTGGGTAATTTAAATGGTTCTCCTTCGAAACCACCCACTCTGAGATACATGAATCTTCTAAATTGGATGAAGAAACTTCCATAAGTATTGAAAAAAATTTTCACCTCTTCTGACATTCTTTGCTTAGTGTTCCCTTGTAGTTCATATGCTAACCTTCCAAAGAAAACCCCATTAACTTTTAGAAAACTATCAACATGATATTCTTTTTGCAGGTGAGGGTAGTAATCATAGACCTTCATATTTGGGAGAGGTTGTTCATGGAAAAGGCCTTTCCACTCTTTGGTACAAGCTAAAATGTAGAATAAGTAGGAGGACATATGAAAGCTACTGCTAGTTGGAAAATTTTCCAACTGATGATTGAGTTCATCGGCAATGGTTTCATCCCAGTCAATATATTTTTCCCCTCCGAGAGTGACCTAGATATAGACGTACATCTAGTCATGCCAATCGTATGCATGCTAGATTCCTTTAATTATATTGAGCATTATAACTAGATCAGCTACTTCAGGCTTGAAATGATTTATAGTGAGTGGCTTTGGGAGCCTGGACCCTCCTTTTTGGGCTTTGAGAAACTAGTATTGGGCTATTTCATTCCTGTAGACTTGTCTCTTAGTGGTGAAGACTAATTGAGATGAGGGGATATTCCACCCTTCATATGGATCTCTTTTTGGGATTCCTGTGGCCTTTTGAATGACATTTCTTCTTATGTATACCAGCGCACTCCCATCAACCTTCTTGATACACTTCTCCTCAAAAGTATATCTTTTTGCACATTGGACAACCAGCTCTCAACAAGGGGCTACTATAGGGAAAGTGACTGCATCAGCCAAACTACTCTGAATGACTTTTTCTAACATGGAACCTGGAAAGGGTTCTTTGACTTAGTTCATAATGTCCTCTAAGGCTCCAATTTTAATCAGGGTGTCTTCACAGTCAGGTAAGGAGCACATTAAAGGAGAGGTATTTTCAAAATTTGGAATTGGGTTCTTCATTTTGGGCTCTCAAGCTTAGGGAAAGGAAAATAATAGGGAGATGCAGTAACTTCAAAGTAATTTAACTTTGACAAAGGAAAGAGCTTTAACTAAAATAATGGAGGCCAACAGAGAGACTCACCTGGTTTTTATGTGATGAACTAAGCTCTGAGATGAGGAGATGATACCTTCTTTCACGCTGATTGCATGAGATCTCTCAAGCATTATGAATAAAATAGGCTAAGCTTTTCAATGTATCATAAAATAGTTTACAAAATCTCAGGAGATTCACAATAATGGTGAAATTATGTCACACAAGGTTCAATTAATGATCACCAGGTAACTTGCACCACCTTAAGCATTGATTGCTATACTTTCCCAGAATGAAGTGACACTTAAATGTCATTTTGATTAATTACAATATCCTCACCATGCGTGGAAGTCATAATCAATCAATAGCTATCATTTATGTCAAATCACCACTTTGCATTTTTGCAACTTACAGGCACACATTGAACCTCGAACCTTGAACTATGAGAGTTCATGGTTCAAGTTCAATGAGAAGGTGGAAGGACTATCCTTTGGCATGATCATAAAATAAAGAAAAAATAAAAAGTGACAAGGAAGAAAGAAAAGAAAGCACTCTATAAAAAGGGAGCGTCCGTTGAAATTTGAGTCTTGAACTAGGAGAGTTCATGGTTCACAGTTCATTGGATGAGTGCGTGCTGCAAAGATGAAATGCCGCTAAGTTTGCAAACAAAGAGGAAAATTATACCAAAGGATGTTATTGAACATTGAATCTTGAACTATGAGAGTTCAAGGTTCAAGTTCAACTGACAGGGTGTATATGCAAAGGATTGGAACTTTGAGTGAACAAAACCTTTTTAAAATTATGGGGTGATTTTGGGAAAATTAGAGCTTGAGGAAATTAAAAAAAATCTATTGATAACACCTTTCATGTTAAAATTCTTGAATTAATTTTAGGAAATTTGATGTTTGTGTGAATTCCATAATTAAATTTTGTTTTAAACTCAATTAGGGTTTGAATTGATAGTAGTGTTCAAATTCAAAATATTGTTCATATGTGAATTTCTCTCTATTAAAATCTATGAAAGAAATTGTGCTTGGTAAGCCCTAGTTTGAAAACCTACAAAATGTTGTTTTAGAAAATTTGGATCTATTAAGGGTTTGGAGGAATTATTAAACAAAACAGTAGAAATCGAGTTTAATAGTTGATTGTGAAAACTCAAATTTAATCAAATAGGAAAATCAGGTTCTCAGTTTGTTTGTGTGTGTGTGTGTGTGTGTCTCTCTCTCTCTCTCTTTCTCTCTCTCTCTCTCTCTCTATATATATATATATATATATATATATATATATATATATATATATATAGACACACACACACACACACACATACATAAACATATACATAAAAATATACATATACACACACATATGTACATATATACATATAGATATACATATACATATATATGTATATTGTTGATCCCTAAGTTTTGTTGTCTATTAGTGTCTTACACTTGGTCATTTTCTAGGCAATGTTGGTTGGTCATCACTGCGACCGAGTCATCATGTATAGGCTGAGTCATGTATATTGTATAGTTACCAAGTAGTAGTTACTACTGAGTAAGACATTGGTCACCGAGTTCTTTAGTATTAGCCAAGTTAGTTTATGTCAAATTATGTAAAGATGTCAGTGTCGAGCACTAGGGTATAAAGAATAATGAATGCCAAGTCCTAGAGATCTCCAATGTTGAGCAAGCCAGATTTGACATATGTGTTTGTTATGGCACAAACACTTAGGTAAACCATTTTGGATGACATTGTTATCTCTATTTGAGCATTAAAGATTGTCATTAGTATCAAAGAAGACTAGTTGGTTACCTACGCAATCTAGTTGGTAAAAGAAAAGTACTCCAAGATACTCAAGCTAGTCAGTTAAACTTCATCGAGAAACAAAGCAGTCTTACCAAGAATCAGTGTACACTAATACCAAGTGTTAGTAAACACTGAGTAGACTAGACACCGAGCACCTGTGAAACTACTGAGCAGTATTTACAGTGTTTACCAAGCAATACAAAAAACAACATAGTATTCAGGAATGGCACATTTATCCATGCAGATGGTTACAACAGAATCATAAAGCATTTTACCAAGATCAAGGATCATTTATTGTAGATGGAATCATTAATTTTGATGATGATCTCTATGTAATTTCTAGATCTAGGTTAATTTTCTACATCGTAGATCTTAGGGTTTTTCCTAAGACATTGTACCCTAATTTTTTAAAGCAGTAAAAGTAGTATGCTATATATTTCTATTTCATGTCATTTTGACATAAGCTTGACAAGGAAGTTGTGAACAATCAAAGAAGTTCTTGAAGCATGAAGCCAACTTCAAGTTATCAGTTATCAGATAGAGAAGATTAGAATTTAGAGATATTCAGATTGAGCAGAATCAGACAAGGCTACCGAGCATATCAGAGACAAGATCTACACATACAAAGGTGATATCTAATCTATACTACATTGATCTATATCAGGGAAGGTTGATTTTTCATTTACAGATACATCCTATTATTTTCTAATCATTGTAACAGAGTTTGGTAAAATCCCTTAACAAAGTAGACCTAACAATCTTTTATGTAAATCTCTTAACCGAGTGCACACTCAAGTAGTGTTGTTGAAATCCTATAACTAGGTAGATCTAGCTGATCTAAATTGATACTCCTAATAGGTTAAGATCACCAGAAGTGATCAAAACTCATAGCCTTAACTGAAATACTTTATTATCTGTAGTGGTAAAGATTTGTGGGTGTCATCCCCACCATAGTTTTTACGTTCTAACAAGGGTTTCTATGATACCAAAATACTTATGTTATGTGATTGATTTATTATTGATTTTATGCCATTTACTTTTGCAAATTAACTAAATGAATGATGTATGCAATGGATTCAAGCTATATATGAAGGTTACTATTGTTTTTTGATTAACTTTTGGGAGTTAAAGTTTTTGAGGACACTGATTGACCCCTCCCCTCTTAGTACCCTATCTCTCCATTCCAACAATTGGTATCAGAGTAAAGATCTAATCATGGAGAGATATAAGTTGGATAAAACAATAGAGAATCAAAATATTCAGATGTAGATGTTCATTGAGAAGTATAAGAAAGATAAGGATGCATTGAATAAATTACTGGTTTAGAGAAAGAACTTGGCTATTCTAGAAAATGAGACTGGTTAACATGAAGAGGAGATTGATGACTTATTTGATAATATTGGATCCAGTTCAGGAAGTATTTTAGATGGTTCTAAAATTGTAATCTTTGATTTGTCTAAAAAGAATCTTCACTTGACTAAACAAGTGAAATCCCTACAGATTAGTCAAGAATCACAGATGGTGAGAATGATTGATGTAATGAACAATGCTAGACAAGCTAAGCAAGAAAGGAATCTAGCTGTTAAAGATCGAAGACAAATAACTGAACAACTTCAAGAACAAGAAATTGAAATACAAAGAATCATCGAGCACCATTTTGAAATATCCAATTAGATGATGACTGTAAACCATGAGATTAACTGAGAAAATGGTGAGTTGTCTAGAAAACTTGAAGATATTGGAATACTTAGGGAAGAGAATGAGAAACTAAGAAATGAAGTAAAGATACAATTACAACAAAAGGAAATGATGAAAATGGTTGAGAATAGTTCTAAGAAGATTGTTGATTTTTTTATTAATCAAAGAAGGTTTGGAAGTAGAGCTAGAATAGGCTATACTAGTGAAGGAGAATCATCCAAACAAAATGAACAAGTGAACAAAAATCAAAATCTGAAACCCAAGATGTTGTCATGCTATCACTATGGAAAACTGGGACATACTTAAAATGTGTGAAGAAGTAAAGCACAAGTCAAACCTCAAGTCACTCCTAAGTTTAATGGTTATTGCTATTATTGTGGAAAATTTGGTCATCAAGCTTATGAGTGTAGAGCTAAACTAAATAAGACTCCTAACAATCCTACCATGGAGAAACTCTATTATACTTGCAAAAAACATGTACACAATTCATAGGAGTGTAAGGAAAAGATGAAGCAAGTCTAGACACCAAAATAGAGGAACAAACCTTATCAACCGAAGAGACAAGGTAGTGCATACACTTGGGATTACAACACATTGGTCAACTGCATAGTATGTGGAAGGTATGGACATATAGAAGAAAATTGTATGAGGAAGAGATGGGCTAGAAAATCATGAAGGTAGACAAGAATTGGTATGGCATGCCTACATTGTCATAAAGTCGGTCACCTAAGAAAGGATTGCAGAGACCGAGCACCAGAAGAATGACATGTATTTGAGAGTGGAAACACTATTGTAGATATCATGAGGATTAGAAACACTATGTGGTAAAAGGCATCAAATGAGAATGTTGAGTCAAGAAATCCTATTGGTGAAACCTCATCCACTAGATTGGGTGACATCGGTACCTCCACATAAGGTGAAATAGGTATGTATCAAACTGACATTTCAAATTGATCTTATTTTACATACAGTTCCTTATATTTTCTAAGCACATACCAAATCTACATGAATAAAGATGGATTATGGTTTATAATTTTTGAGCTAACAAATTTATATCATCAGTAAATATTAGACCGAGAAAAAAGGTTACCCATCAGTAATCATTATCCAAGGTTAACCGAGTATACCGAGTGAAAAATTATGTGTTAATCGAGTTGTAGTTTTACGATAATCTTTGAGTTAGCAGTTGTCATCGTACTAGAAGTAGGTCAAGCATTAATGACAAAATTTTTGAGCAGGAATATGAAAAAGGCTATAAATACACAGAAGACTTAGTTTATTCTCACAAAGTGATTTCAAAGAGAAATGATTTTATAGAGAAAATTCAAGCTGAAAGTTTTTAGATGGATTCAAGGCAGTTGCAGATCGAACTGAGAAAGTTCTTCATCTATTCCAAAGTAAGTACATCTTCTATCAAGCACATTCAACTCATTTTCATAAAACCTAGATTGATAATAATGGCGTCTACTACAACCAAATCCAAGATTATGGAAGAGGAAGTGAACCTCATTGTTTCAGCTAAATGTGATGAGCCTAAATACAAACTACACCCAAAAGACGCATCTAAAATAGATTCAGTGGGAGCTTTCTCAAGCATCCCACCTAGGATTTTGGTAGTCGAGGATGTCAGATCATATATTCACTGAAAGATAGGTGAAATAGGAGATTTTGAGATGTATGTATCATATCAGAAGCTTTGTAGTGAAGATGGGAAACTTAAACCAGAGTAAAAATAGGTTGAAAAGATTGGACTCACTCAAGCCCTAAATTTCCCGAAAAGTTTCAAAACTAAATGGATTAGGGTTGTAATTAGTCACTTTTACAAGGGAACATTTTGGTTGGATAATCTGATTAAATTTACAAATAGGATGATCCATAGGGTTACAAGATACCTGATAAAAAATAAGGCCAAAGCTTTTCATAGTGCCTCAAGGGTCAAAATTGAGAAGAATACTGATGCAACATGGGATGGATGAGAATTGAAGATTGCTTCAATTGAGGACCCAGAAGTTAAATTTGTAGCTCATGTAATTGGTTACAAGTTCTATCAGTCAAGTAGACTGAATAGTGTTCCATGTAGTGTTGTGGACATGGCATATAAACTAATAAAGAATAGTCACCAGTTGTACCTTGTTGAACTACTCCTGTGATAGTTAGAAGAGAACATGAAAACAATTAGGTTAGAAAAGTCAAACACCTATAAGTTTAGATCACTACTGGTGTGTATATTTTTCTACATTCAAAATTTTTTCCCTTCTATCGGTCACATAGATTGGCCTACCAACAAACCAATAGTTACTCAAATTTATGAAATGATTCATAATTTGGGAGATAATTTGAATAAAGTTGTAGATGACTACTTTGAGCAATTCAAGATCAAGATAAATCTTTAGAGTAGGATTCCTAGTTCATTGGTTGAGAAATATGAAATGGATATATGTTTTCTTGTGGACACTGATCACACCTTGATTAAGGTTGTGGAGCCTAGAAAAAAATGGTTAGGCCCCATGGGATACAAAATAGATATTGATTTCACTTCAAAATCAATCGAGGCTCTACTGGCTACACTGAAGGAAACAAATGTAGAAAGGTTTGGAACCTATGAAGAGACTAAGACAAGAATAAAGACTGGTCTTGTCATCGATAAAATTACTAAAAAGTCAAGGAAAATGATGAAAACATTAGTAGAGAAATTTGGAGATGAATCCGACTCATCTGACGAGTCACTGGTTGGAACTGCAGCCAAAAGTTAGTTACTACTAATGAACAAACCCCATGATAGTGATGAAACTAAATATGACAATGGAAAGGATTCAATACTAGTTTAACCCTCTCTAACTCCAAAGAAGAAATAGTTGCCAGTGTAGTCTAGAGCACAAACAAGGTCAGCAATCACAACTTCACCACCTTTGAAGAAGGGAGTTGTGAAGATTTCAATACCAAATGATGCTTCATTGACCAAGACATATACAAAAAGGGGAACCAAGGTTGCAACTGAAGCACCAAAGAAAAGGAGAAGACTAATAAGAGGAAGAGAAGACCTTGAAGATGAAGAGACTGATACAAATCAGTTCAAGGTGGTCAATAAAAAGAATAGAACAATTGATGAAGTTGCTACAAATATAATTGAGAATGGGGAACTCATAGATCTAGAACTTAGTCAGTTTGACAACATGTCTACCTATTAGCACTTGTAAAAAAATTTCATGGCTCTCGAACTTTTGTTCTAGTCTTTGCTTTTTTTTTTAGGTCCCTGGCATAAACCCTTGGCTCAAAATTTTGAAAAAACTAGCCATTTCTTTCAAAAGCCTAAGTGTGCCCTAGTTTTGTTCTAATTTCTTGTTACTTTTTTGGGCCACTTAATTTTCTTTTATGTCATGTGTGCTTTTCATCTTTCAATCAGTTGGCAATTCGCTAAGTCTCCCAATGGTTAGCTCTACCTTTTCACGATTGTGCAACTGAGCATTCTCGTAATCGCTTATTTTCTGGTGCTTACTAGAAATTATTTAGCGACCTAGCTAACGGTTTAACTTTTCTTTCGGTCATTGAATTATGGAGTGCTGGGTTCTATTTTATGTAGTGAGACATGTGGACTGACTGTCAGATTTATGCCGATGTGTCATGCAAGTATTGGTTGCCGAAAATGACTTGTATCATGTCAGCGGGTGCGGTTTTAGTTCATCCTGATCTGACGGTTGTCATGTTTTCACAAAGGGTGTGTCAAAGGTATGTGGTATAGCGATAGCCATTGATTTGCTTTCATGATGTAGCCTTTCTTTGTAGGTGGGTCCACTGACATGAATGCACAAATGGTACTTCCCTATTGGCCAAAAGAAATAATGATGTGGAGTGCTATTAGTGGGACCAGTCTTCTCAGTGTTCAGGTAGATTAAAGTTCATTTTAATCTTGTGGCTATCGTTATATCATTGATATAACTTGCTTGATTTTTAATGCAGCGGTATAGTGACAGTTGTTGATTCTCATAAGGAAGGCAGGTGGGTCCATTGACACATTAGCATAGTTGGTGATATTTTATTTGTCCATGTATTAGCACCGTGGCATGCTGTCAGTGGGACCTAGTTTCCAGATGTGTCAGAGGGTCCTAATCCTATCAGTGAATCAATGAATGGCATGCAATCTTATGGGTTTTGTCAAACCTATGAGATCTTATGCCAGCCATTGAGCTCTTCTATCTCAGGTGTTTCTTTGGGGTGGGTCCTATGTCAGAGTGATTAGGTAGGATTTGCATATCAGATGGTGACATGTGGCATATTTATGGGCCCTATGTGGGTCTAAATGGTTTGGCAGTCCTAAAAATTTGGTTTAGTGGCTCTGATAGGTGTTTCAAGTGCTTAGTCATTCGCGTGATTAGATGGTGATGTTCTAAATGTTTTGGCGACTCAATGAAAAAGTGTTTGCACATTCTCCAAATGGTTTAGCAATGGTGGAAAGTATTACATGAATAAGCAAGAAGGTCTTCAGTTGCTAATTCGCTAGATGTGGCTGGGATGAGTTAAGTTTCTTTTGTCACCAAGTCACGGAGTTAAGGCTAGGTTAGGAGTTTCATTTCACAAATGAGATTGTTTAGTCACGTGGTCGCCAAATGTAAACCAGGATTCCTATAAAAGATAAATCATAAGCTCGTGAAATCTCAGGATCTGATGGTCAGGACTTAAAGTTAGCTCAGATTTAAATGTTGACCGCTGATTTGCTGTTAAAGCCATAAAATGACCATTGAAGTTCAAATTCAAATTTGTAGAGGGTTTCAAGCGATAGAAGGTACCAAAATTTATGGTTTTAATGGTCAGTTTCAATTAATTTGGTGGCACTGGTTGTTGTAGACTGGTCCGAGGGTCCCTATGGTAGATGGCATGATGTTTTTGTACCAAGAGAAGTATGGTTTTGTGCTCGAGGTATGTTTGCAAGTGGCTGATTTGACTAGTTTTCATGGAAATTCCTTGTTGTTTTGTATTATCCTCATGGATTTTGATGATTGTAGATTCATCTGAGATTCATTTTCTTTGGGTTTCTTATGTTTCTTCCCATGCAATAAATTCTGATGTAGTTTTTGGTTGGTTGAGTTGTTGAAACCCTAACCCTAGTCACTTGAAGCTTGATGCATCCTTTTTGAGGATTCCAAGGTGACTAGGGGTATCAGAAGTAAAATGTTTTATTTTGAAAGGGTTCTGATCTTGATTAATTCCAAGGAGTTGTAGCAGGTGGTATCATATTGTATTAGATTGAATAGAATTTCCTTGTAGTCTTTTGCAGGTTATTGAAGTGGTTTTCTCTCTTCTCTACTTTGAACATGTACATGATTCATTATACTTAATACAATTATTTCAAGCTTTCAAGTCTCTCCTTGGTGTCAATCTTGTGAATTCTATATTTTTTGATCCATTGCATAGGGTTACCTTTGTATATGTTCTAGTCTTCAGTTCTTGATCTAGGATCAAGTGAAATATACTTTGGACAGGACATAGATTCACTTTGATTTGTTTACAAAAAGATATTATAAGTAGTAGATGTGCTGAAATACTCATGTTTATGGCTATGAGTCTTTGACAATAGTTGGTTCATGTTTCAATGTCTGTATTTGAGATTTTCCCAATGGATAATAGCACTGATCAGAGATTAGTATATTCAGTCGAGTTCAATGTTGGACTGGCCCTTGCTTACTTCTTTCCATCTCTAGATATCAACACTTTTCAAGTTTTAATTGTATTTGTTTGATAGTAGTAATACCCTATAGTAATGGAGAGTCAATGAATGTGAGGTTAGCATTTAGCACTTTCTTACTATTCAGTCTGTTGTTTAGACCTAGTCTTTAGTGTGTGAAGTATAGTTTTCACTGGGTTAGGTGCACCCGCCTTGGTTTTACAGAGCCAGAAGTGAAGAAGGCAGTCTTGTCCCTATAGTTGGTCTAGTTACCCTAAGATCCTTATACATTTTGGAACTAACCAATCCTAAAATAAACCTAAGGGTATATTGGTAGCCTAAGAGCATAAGCATCCGTTTTGAACACCAACAAGATGGTGACTCTATTGGGGAGGTGTTACACAAGTCTATAGTAACCAGTAGGTCATAATTGAAAAATAGGGTTATTCTTGTCCCTTGTCTTGTAGTCTCATTTGGATTTTTTTTAAGTGGTATTGTAGGATTCCCAATATACATGGGTGGTGACTCAAACATCTCTGTAGCAGTGCTAGTCAGTAGATTTTTATCAAATGATTTATAGAGGTACTAGGTCCCGGAGAAAGGAGCATCCTCAAAGCTTAATGGATGAAGGTATTCCAAGCACTTCTAGGCCTAGTCAGACAAGGGGAGGAAAGGAGAAAGGAAATCTTTCTCATACTTGGAGAAATAAAAAGGATACAAGACAAGAAACTCAAACCAAGCCTGGTCAAGATGAAAATATTTTAGAATATGAAGAGGCTATTGATTTGGGATTGAACTAGTATGAGGATGAATTTCAAGTGGGAGATGATGAGTTTGAGACTACTCTCCCTGAATCAGAAGAGATCTTTGAGGAGGTCTATGAATTGGAAAGAAGAGTCCAAGAATAAGTTGTTATCAGGCAACAAAGAGAAAAAGACAAAGATGACAGAGTAAGACAAGCAATGATAAGGGCTGATCAGCTAAAGAGGCAATTGTTAGATTTGGAGGCAATTAATTTTGTCCCAGAGCCTGAAAGAGAAAAGGAATAGCCTATTGTGTATAAAACACATGAGATAACTAGGCCTAGAGATAAGGGCAAACAAAAAACTATTGGAGTGCAGATTAGTGAACAGATTCATGTGGAAAACCCATTAGATCAAGAGTTGAGATTAGATGTAGACCTTGAGATGGCTAGAAAAGAGAAAGAAATGTGGGCTAAAGAACTAGAGAAGGAAGAGTTGGAGGCTACTACTACAGAAATAAGGAAGAAGATTGATTTTCTCAAGAATACCTTAGGACCTTCAAATGTTGCTGCTTCTTTCTTGGGGCAAGGTGGAAATCATGGTAACCTTGTAGCTCAAACAAATGGCATTCTGGGTGCTGCTAAAATTCCTTATGGTTCAAACACAAGGAAATCTACATCTCAAGGAATGAATCCACCACATGGAGTTCCTATTCATGAAAGGTACAAACAACTTTTTTTTTTTTGTATTTTTGGTTATCCTAATGTTATTCCTGATGAAATTAGAAAAAAACTCCCTAAGTTTATTGGAAACAATGTCATTACATGTGAAGAACATCTAAAAAATTTTATGGATGTAATAGATGACTATAATGTTGAGCCTGATGATGTTGTAATGAAGTTATTTGTACAATCTCTGACCGAGGATGCTAGGGATTGGTTTAGAGGATTGCCCCATGCTAGTATAGGATCTTGGAATGAATTTAAGAATTGTTTCAAAGAGCATTATGGAGATAAAACAAATGAGGGTTTTATTTTGGATGAATTCAATAACATAAAAAAAAATCAGAATGAAGAGGTCCTTGAATTTAATATAAGATTCCAAAAGGCTATGCATAGGCTCGTGCAAGTTATCAGATTAGATGATAGGGTATGTCTTGTGACATACTTAAATGTTTTTGATGCAAAAATGGGTTACCTCTTAAGGGATAAGAACCCTAGAAATCTTGGGGAGGCTTACAAGTTGGCTATCAACATAGAAAGTAATAGAAGAATATCAGGAAAATTAGGGAGAAGAGATGATTATAGGCCTCAAGTGCAAAACAAGAAAGAAATGGGAAGGTCTGCTAATTTTAAGCCTAAGGAGGAGGACAATCTAAAGCAGATTCTAAGTGCTTTAGAGAGTCTAAAGCCTGATGAAAAAAGAAACAATAAGGTTGCAACAAATGACAGGCCAGCTTCAAGTAATTTTAGCAGGCAACCAAGAATGCAGAATTACCCATACAATACTCAATGGAAGGATGGCAAGCCCATTTTTCTAGTTAAAAGGGATAGGCTTGATGATAGGATTCATGATCCTTTGCAAAGAAATTCAGTTAACATGAATGATGATATCCCATGGTGTACTATTTGTCAATCTCCTCATAGTCTAGAGCATTGTGTTATTGCTTTGAATTTACCTGATAACCAAGAACAAGATGAGCAATATGATAAGAGTGGATGTGGAATGACTTCTTCACATGCATGGGATGAGGTTGACTCTACTGATGATGAGGAGGAAGAATTTGATGATGTTGGATGTGGTGTAGTGAAGTGTGAGGAACATGTTTCCTTAAGGAGACCCTCTGATGAGGAAATTGCACAAATCAATGTAGACATGGTCACTCAAGCTAGGAGTAATTACAATTTGAGAAGCAGGATAGTTGGAGGCACAAGTGGTAAGCCAAGTAGCATGTTTATCAAGAATTATGAAAGGAACACACAACAACATGAGGAAAAGGAAAAGGGTGCTGGTGTTGTCAGTCAGGTTAAAATAAAAAGGAAGAGTGGGCCTACTAAAATACCTAAGGATAAAGTAAAGACATCAAAAGTAGTTGTCCCCATACCTCAAAAGGAAGATGAATTTGTACAAAAGAGTAACTCTGACTTGATTGTCCAAAAAGAGGATAAAGATATCTCTGACATTAAGGAAGATATGGGCAACCATTCTTATTTTCCCATTGATATGACTAAATTGCTTTCACAAATAACTGTCAAGGTTCCATTGTTGGAAATGATGAGAATAGAAGAGCACAAGGTCAAGGCCTTGGATTGGGTAAGTGGTGCCTCTTCCATAAAGGTCCAAGAAATGAATAGAGGTGACAAGCATGTGGCTACTTTAGATGACACACCTGACAATAAAAATGAAGAAATTGTCTCTAAGATTCCTCAAATATTTTTGAATGCAAACATTGTAAATACTACATCAAGGACAGTTGATCCTTTTTTCTTGTCCCTTATGATAAATGGAAAATTATTGAAGAATTGCATGATTGATTCTGGAGCATCAAACACTGTCATGCCTACAGAAATCATGAAGTCACTGGGACTAAAGGTTGATACACCTCATGGAAGATGCCAAGCTATGGACTCAAGAGAAGTGCCAGTTATTGGTACCATTAAGGATTTGCCTTATAAATTAGCAGCATTTCCTGACAAACAATTAACTATGAGTGTTCTTGTAATCAACATTCCCCCTCAATATGGAATGTTGTTAACTAGAAAGTGGAGTGCCTCCATGGGAGGAAGTATTCAATGTGACTTTTCCTTTGCCACTTTTAGCATTGAAGGAGAAAATGTGAAAGTCTCAAGGGAAGCTAGAACTCCACATATGATTGAGGAGGATGAAGAGGACAATATGAATTGTTTTGTGAAAATTGACATTGGTTCTTTCCAAGTTCAGGAGAGAGAGATGCAAGAAAAGGTCAAGCCTATCTTTCTAGCTGATGATAAAAGTAACATGGTAGAAGGTAATGTATTATGGACCCTATATTTTGATGGGACAAGTTCAAAGGAAGGTGCTAGAGTAGGAGTGCTATTGATATCCCCAAGTGGTAAGACTTTTAAGTTTTCTTTCACTCTCTTATTTCCTTGCACAAATAATGTTGCTGAATATGAGGCCCTACTGATTGGTTTGAGACAAGCATCAAAACATGGGATTAAACATCTTAGGGTGATTGGTGACTCTGAGTTAATAGTTTCTCAGATTAGATCAAAGTATGCATCAAAGAATCAAAGTCTGAAACAATATAGAAATGTTGTTTGGGATGAAATTGAAGGTTTGAGTGCCTTTGGTATTGATTGGGTGGATAGAAGCCAAAATAGGATGGCTGACTTAGTAGCAAACATAGCATTAAGGCCAGAGGATATTACCTTTGCAGGGATATCCAAGATTGAGTGCAAGTCTCGGCCTTCTATCCCAGACAATGTTGAGAATTGGCAAGTATTTTCTGATTATCAGGATATACTAAGGTTTCTACAATGTGAATCTCATTTTGATGGTTAGGAGATGGATTTCAGAACTTTTGTTGACATCAGAAATGGAAAAGAGAATGTTCTTGGGTAGGAAGTTTTGCAATTAAGATCAAATAGGATCCCAAGGGGACTGGTTGCTCTTGAGAGGGATTTTGATGATAAAGAAAGGACTTGTTTTCCTAAATTTGTTGATAAGATAAATGATTTGGAGGAAATAAATTTAGGAACAGGTCAAATACCCAAAAATGTTTACATAGGTAAATGTTTGTCCCAAAGAACTAGGAATAATCTGATTGATCTTCTCAAAAGATTCAAACATGTCTTTGCATGGTCTTATGATGATTTGAAAGCCTATAGAGAAGATTTATTCCAACATGAAATACCATTGAAGGAAGGAACCAAACCTTTTAGGCAAATGCTAAGGCATGTGAACCCTAATTTGGCACCAAAAATGCAAGATGAACTCAAAAAGATGATGGTTGCTGGCATTATCAAGCCTGTCAGACATTCTACTTGGGTGTCAAACCTGGTTCCTGTCAGGAAGAAGAATGGTGACATTAGGTTATGTGTTGATTTTAGGAATTTGAATGTCAATTCTTTGAAGGAAAATTATGGTTTGCCTAATATGGAGAATATGTTGTAGAAGGTTACTAGATTAGAGTTAATGTCCATGATGGATGGTTTCTCTAGATATAATTAGGTCATGGTCAAGGAAGTAGAACAATTTAAGACTGCATTCACTACCCCTTGGGGAACATATGTTTATGTTAGAATGCCTTTTGGTCTGACAAATGTAGGAGCTACTTTCCAGAGAGCTATGGATGTAGCCTTTGTAGACTTTATAAACAAATTTCTAGTGGTGTATCAGGATGATCTCACAGCATATTTAGATAAGGAAAGTCAACATTGTGAACATCTTGAGAAAATTTTTATTAGGGCCTTGGAGTATGCAATCTCTTTGAATCCAAAGAAGTGTTCTTTTTGTGTTGTGGAAGGAAAGCTCTTAGGACATATTGTGTCAAAGGATGGAGTGAGAATTGACCCTGAAAGGGTTATGGCTATAGATAAACTTTCACCACCTAAAAATGTTAAAGGAATACAGTCTTTCTTTGGGTAGGTAAATTTCCTAAGGAGATTTGTTACAAATTTTGCAGAAATCAGTATCCCTATCTCTAGGATGTTGAAAAAGGAGGAAAAGATTGAGTGGAATGAAGAAGCAAATGAATCTTTTAGAAGTATCAAAAAGGCCATCAAGGATGCTCCAGTTTTAAGGACACCTGATAATGGTAAGCCCATGCAGATATTTTCTTTTGCTTCTTATCATACAGTTGCAACAATTTTATTACAAAAGAATTCGAATGGATATGAACAACCCATATCATTTTTTAGTAAATCCTTACAAGTAGTAGAACTGAAATATGATATTATTGAGAAACAGGCTTATGCCTTAGTCAAAGTAGTCAAGGCTTTTAGATGTTATCTTGTAGGAGCTAAGGTGGTTTCTTATGTTCCTAGTGTTGTAGTTAAGGATATATTGGTGGAACAAGAATTTTTAGGAAAAAGATGTAGATGGATCAATAGGATCCAAGAATTTAATATTGATATCCAGATTACAAAATTGGTAAGAGGCTTAGGTCTTGCAAATTTAATGGCACAAAGTAATTTAGTTGAAAATCATGTGAATGTGTTAGAGAAAGAACAAAGGCCATACATTTGTGATATGGATTATTGTGATTGGTACAAAGATGTTATTGGCTACTTGCAAAAATTGGTCCTTCCCCTCGAGATGGATGAAAATAGAAGGAGAACTATCAAGTTGCAATCTACAAGGTATACCATTATGCATGGTAAGTTGTGGTGGAGAAGCAATGAAGGAGTATTGCTAAAATGCATAGACCATGAGAGGTCTAAGGCTCTGTTAAAGGAAATGCACCAGGGTGTATGTGGAGGACATTATATGGCAAAGACCACAGCCCACAAGATCCTTAGGTCTAGATTTTGGTGGCCTACAATTTTTAAGGATACCCATCAGTTTGTAAGAAAATGTGATGCATGTCAGAGATTTGCTGGAAAGTTGAAGTTTAATGGGAATTTACCACTCAGACTTGTTGTAGTTCAGGCTCCATTCCAGAAGTGGGGTATTGACTTCATTGGGGAAATTCCAAATAAGTCTAGTGGTGGACATTCTTACATACTAGTGGCAATAGACTATTTTACTAAGTGGGTTGAAGCTATCCCCACTAGAAAGGCTACTAGCAAAGTGGTGATAGATTTTATGATGCAAAACATCCTTACCAGGTTTGGTTGCCTAGAGGTAATTGTGGTTGATAATGCAATGTGTTTTAGATCATAGGAATTTAGTGATTTTTGTCAGCAGTATGGGATACACATTTCACTTTCTTCTCCATATCATCCACAAGGAAATGGCCAAGCTGAGTCTAGTAATAAAAGTCTGATTAAGATTTTCAAGAGAGTGTTGGACAAGAATAAGAAAGCCTAGGACTCAAAGTTATGGTGAGCACTGTGGGTTGACAGGGTAACTATAAAGAAGGCCATAGGTTGTGCTCCATTTGATTTGGTATATGGAATAGGTGCTAGATTGCCTCAAAATAATCTGTTACAGATGTACAAGTTTATCCAAGCATATGATGAGGACTTGAATGATGAAATGAGAGTAAGAATGGATGAACTGATCCAATTGGAAGAGGTAAGGAGGGATGCACATGAAAGAAATGAGGCATTACAGAGACAATGTAAGAATTTGTTTGATACGAGGGCCACCCAAAGAAGTTTTGAAATTGATGACCTCATCTTGATGTGGAATGAAAGGTTGGAAGATAAGGGGAAGCATGGAAAGTTTGATCCAATTTGGTTGGGCCCTTATCTTATTGAAAGAAAATGGGGGACAAATTCTCATGTTCTAAAAGATTTAACTGGTGGTGCTTTGGAATTGCCTGTTCATGGACAATTCCTAAAGTTTTACTTCTCCTAAAGTATCTTTTCCATGAGCAGTAGTTTAGGTTTTCCCTTGTTCATTCGTTTGTTTTTTCTTTTTGTGTGTCGAAGTTTTAAGTTGGTCTACTCTTCCAAGAGATTCTAGCTTGCTCATTGTATCTGCAAGAGATACACATCCCTGAGTTTGAGCCACTCTTAGCACTTGTAAAAAAAATTCATGGCTCTGGCACTTTTTTTCTGGTCTTTGCTTTTGTTTTTAGGTCCTTGGCATAAACCCTTGGTTCAAAATTTTGAAAAAACTAGCCATTGCTTTCAAAAGCCTAAGTGTGCCCTACTTTTTTTCTAATTTCTTGTTACTTTTTCGGGCCACTTAATTTTCTTTTATGTGATGTGCACTTTTCATCTTTCAATCAGTCAGCAATTTGCTAAGTCTCCCAGCGGTTAGCTCTACCTTTTCACGATTACGTGATTGAGCATTTGCGTAATCTCTTATTTTCTACCGGTTACCAACAATTATTCAGTGACCTAGCTAATAGTTTAACTTTTCTTTTGGTTGCTGAATTACAGAGTGCTGGGTTCTATTTTATGTGGTGAGACATGTGGACCGGTTGTCAAATTTATGCCGATGTGTCATGCAAGTATTGGTTGCCGAAAATGACTTGTATCATGTCAGCAGGCCCAATTTTAGTTCATCCCGATTCGATGGTTGTCATGTTTTCACAAGGGGTGTGTCAAAGGTATGTGGTATAGAGACAACTATTGATTTTCTTTCATGATGTAGCCTTTATTTGCAGGTGGGTCCACTGACATGAATGCACAAATGGCACTTCCCTATTGGCCAAAAGAAATAACGATGTGGAGTGCTGTCAATGGGACTGGTCTTCTCAGCATTCAGGTGGATTAAAGTTCATTTTAATCTTGTGGCTATCATTATACCATTGATATAACTTGCTCAATTTTTAATGCAGCGGTATAGCAATAGCCATTGATTCTCATAAGGAAGGTAGGTGGGTCCGTTGACACATTAGCATAGTTAGCGATATTTTATTCATCCATGTATTAGCACTATGGCATGCTGTCAGTGGGACCTAGTTTCCAAATGTGTCAGAGGGTCCTGATCCTATCAGTGAATCGATGAATGACGTGTAATCTTATGGGTTCTATCAGACCTATGAGATCTTACACTAGCCATTGATCTCTTTTGTCTCAGGTGTTGCTTTGGGGTGGGTCCTATGTCAGAGTGATTAGGTGGGATCAGCATATCAGATGGTGACATGTGGTATATTTGCAGGCCCTGTGTGGGTCTAAATGGTTTGGTAGTCCTAACAATTTGGTTTAGTGGCTCCAACAGGTGTTTCAAGTGCTCACTCATTCGCGTGATTAGATGGTGATGTTCTAAATGTTTTGGCAACTCAGTGAACAAGTGTTCACACATTCTCCAAATGGTTTAGCAATGGTGGAAAGTATTACATGAATAAGCGAGAAGGTCTTCGATTACTAATTTGCTAGATGTGGCTAGGATGAGTTAATCTTCTTTTGTCGCCAGGTCATGGAGTTAAGGCTGGGTTAGGAGTTTCATTTCATGAATGAGATTTTTTAGTCATGTGGTCACCAAATGTAAACTAGGATTCCTATAAAAGATAAATCATAAGCCCGTGAAATCTCAGGATGTGATGGTCAGGACTTAAAGTTAGCTTAGATTTAAATTTTGACCGTCAATTTTCTATTAAAGCCATAAAATGACTGTTGAAGTTCAAATTCAAATTTGGAGAGGGTTTCAAGTGATAGAAGGTACCAAAATTTATGGTTTTAATGGTCGGTTTCAATTGATTTGGTGGTGCTAGTTGTTGCAGACTGGTCCTAGGGTCCTTGTGGTAGGTGGCATGATGTTTTTGTACCAGGAGAAGTATGGTTTTGTGCTCCAGGTATATTTGCAGGTGGCTGATTTAACTAGTTTTCATGGCAATTCCTTGTTGTTTTGTACTATCCTCACAGATTTTGATGATTTTAGATCCGTCTGAGATTCATTTTCTTTGGGTTGCTTATGTATCTCCCCCTACAATAAATTTTGATGTAGTTTTTGGTTGGTTGAGTTGTTGAAATGCTAACCCTAGTCACCCGAAGCTTGATGCATCCTTTTTGAGGATTCCAAGGTGACTAGGGGTATAAGAAGTAAAATGTTTTATTTTGAAAGGGTTCTAATCCATTGCATAGGGTTACCTTTGTATATGTTCTAGTCTTCAGTTCTTGATCTAGGATCAAGTGAAATATACTTTGGATAGGACATAGATTCACTTTGATTTTTCTACAAAAGGATATTATAAGTAGTAGATGGGCTGAAATACTTATGTTTATGGCTATGAGTCTTTGACAATAGTTGGTTCATGTTTCAATGTTTGTATTTGAGATTTTCCCAATGGATAATGGCACTGATCAGAGATTAGTATATTCAGTCAAGTTTAATGCTGGATTGGCCCTTGCTTACTTCTTTCCATCTCTAGATATCAACACTTTTCAAGTTTTAATTGTATTTGTTTGATAGTAGTAATACCCTATAGTAATGGAGAGTCAATGAATGTGAGGTTAGCATTTAGCACTTTCTTACTATTCAATCTATTGTTTAGACCTAGTCTTTGGTGTGTGAAGTATAGTTTTCAATGGGTTAGGTGCACCCGCTTTGGTTTTGCAGAGCCAAAAGTGAAGAGGGCAGTCTTGTCCCTATAGTTGGTCTAGTTACCCTAAGATCCTTATATTTTGGAACTAACCAATCCTAAAATCAACCTAAGGGTATATTGGCAGCCTAAGAGCACAAGCATCCATTTTGAACACCAACACTATCGAGGCTCAAAATAAAATAGAGGTAGTCATCCAGATGATGATTAACTTCAAACAAGTTCCATTGGAATTTTCCAAGCAACTACCTCAGGTATTAGAGGAGAGAATAAATAAAAAATGGTCCTATGCCTTGGACACTGAAAAGAAAATGAGGGAACAAGCCCTAGTTTTGGCAGTTCCTAATTTGACTGTTGATGAAATTGAAGAATACATGACAACTTACTCTAGGAGATTCAGAGTAGAAATCCAAGCTTTGCAGATATTAGATGAAAATCTAGCAGACATTGATGAGTCTAGCCAACTCATATGAACTTCAATTATTGCAGCTTGAGAGCAAGCTAAAAAGGTAGCATTTCTAAACTTGTCTAAGAAGAGACATAGATCAAAAGGTAAAGGCATCCATATTGATGATGCTGATTTGGAAAAGAAGACTGAAGAGATAGTTGCATCAATTACCAAGGTAATTGATACTACACTTAACAATATGGACATAAACATTTCATAGGATGCACCAGATCAAGTTGAGATCCAGATTAAAGATAATAAAGCATTTGATGTACTCATTGAGGACATTACTAATGGTGATCCTGATGATAGAGATGAAGATGAGGATGTGAACATTGTACAAGGCAAAAAACTAGATGAAGGTCCTATTACTGAGCCTGCAATCACATCATTGTTGAGAGAGCTTCCTATTCTTGTAGAAGTAGTTGAAATATTGACAAAGGAATACCCTGAAGGCTCAAACCCCAAGCAACTGATGGATACATCAGGGAAACAAGGAGCACGAACACCGACTAAACCAAACAAGCCTAAAGAGAAAGAGACAACCAAGACAAAAGCACGGGGTCAAAATGACTCTAAAGTAACTGAGGCTACCCCACTAGACACAACATCAGAGGATCCACCTTAGTCAATTGACACACAAGTTCCTGAGGAGAAGAAGAAGGAAGAAAATGTGTCAATTGAGCTGGTTACTCAAACTATTGAGGTAATAGATATTGTATAGCTTGTAAAAAGCTCACCTCAAGAGTCAGAGAAGAAGAAGAAGAAAAAGAAAGGAAAAGGGATGGTCACATTAGATGAAGTAATTGTTATACCAAATTATGATCTGAGGACCCTTAGCCCCAAGGAACTTAGAAAATATGGGGAGCTGTGTACTAGGAAAGAAACACAAGAAAAGCTAAAAATGGAAAGCAAGAGCAAGGAAATACTAGAGAATGTAAGAGATATCTTAAAATAGGTCATACTTGAGGTAAAACTTAATGAGGATACTCCCATTATGGACTAGCTTGCTACACTTGTAGAAGAAATCAATGCCCCTAACATTGAAGTTGAACAAAGAATTGAAGAAAGGGAAGAATCAAAGATTTAGGAAAAACTTGCAGAAAAGATTAGCCAGGAAGTGGTAATAAATAAAGTGAAATTATCTAAGGTAATAACTGACATTCAAGCTATTACTCGGTTAATAAGACAAATTTTGATCAAATTATGCACTATGGAAACCTTCATTGCTGACACAGACCAAGGAAGAGAGGATCCAATTAAGGACAATCTAGCCTTTCAGCTTCAGAATTACATAGCAGAAAACTCAACACATAAGATGTTTTGAATCAATTTTCATTAACATGCCCGACTGTAAGGCCTTATGGGTTAGGGCCAATTAAAACAAAAAAAGTTCTTCAAGATCCACACACATCCAATACAAACTTAGCTAGTTCAGCTTTGAAACAATCAACAACTGATGGAAACCCTAAGGTAGATCTAAACTTGAGCTCACAAGCCTCCAAAAAATCTCCTTGTCTCCAAGTGTGCAAACCACTAGCTCTGCAACTACAAACTATCAAATAACAATCTGATCTGCAAGATCATGCAAGATTTTTTCTACAACTTCACCAACTCTAGCTTTTAGAACCTCAAATCTAATTCGTTAAGTCTTCCAAGTCATCTGCTATCCTCCTTGATCCTCCTAAAAATCTACCCAAACATCCTATAAATACTAATCATCAGCCACAAGTCAGCTGGATGAAACCATTAACTCCCCCAAACAATTATTAAATTCAATACAAGTCAGCTCCAAAATATCCTTACAAAAATTTAATACATGTCAGCCTGTAACAATAGCTACCAACAATAAATGCACCAAGTTGGCCCAACAAATCACACAGAACTCCAGTCAGTAAACTAGAACTACCAAGAAATAGTGAAATAACCAAGCATGCCAAGCATTGTCAAGAACCAGTATCGACTGAGCACCACACAAGCATCACCAGGTAACACTTTCACCAAGTGCCAGAGATTATCGAGTTTATTCAGTGACCAAGCTTCCTTCAATGACCAAGACCATCGATCAAGGCTACAATCGAGTAACACCGGCCAAACAACATGTTAGTGTTTGAACCTGCAGATTAATCAATTACTCAAATAATCCCAATGGCTGTAACCTAGCAAGTTACAAACTACTAAGGTAATAAGGTTAAGACCTTCTTCACTTTGAGTAATATATACTCAGGCAGGTGTACCTCTATCAATTCAATGTTCAACTGAGCTCTGAATTGAGAACATGCTCCTTCACTGCTTTGTTACTGCCTTCAAAATCCAACTCAATAAGTTGCTAAAACTCTGAGTATAACCCAAATCATCCTGATACACAACATCATGATATAGATTATAAAAACAGCAACACGATACAATGGCTTAAGGATATTCATCCTTCTTCCTTTTAGAGTTAAACTCAGGGAAGGGTTAACCTCATTTATTGCTTCTTCAAAGCATTGAAATACATATTTATGAACTTGTCATAATATGACTCAAGTCTGGAAATTATGCATATAAAGTAAAATTTCAATCAATTATATCTTGGATGGTAAACCAATGTAAATGGATCTAAAACCAGTCCCTTATCTGTTGGGCATCAGAGTCGAACTCTACCTTCACATATGTCTATTAAAATGAATACAATGAAACTCAAATAACATGCCTAACATATCATTTTTTCCATTCCTACACCTGTCATCAAATCCACATATAGATATTCAATTCCCAGAGACCTCCCCTAAGATTTTACTCTTTCCTTGAAAGAAACTTAAGCTCAACCCCTACATTCACCTTGTGAAAGATGTATTTAAACTGTCTTACAATCTAAATACATAAAGAAACTAAAACACTCCACATGTAAAGATAATCAAATGATAGTAACAAAACTCCAGTGTATTTGTATTAATTGATCAAATGCATTCGTACAGTCTTCCTTGATTTCAAGAAAATAAGGTTCTATATTCTGGACCTCTCCTTTACAAAAATATTTTCCAACCTCGATCTTCAAAAGAAATTGACTATTTATACTAATCAACCATCCTGGAATCCTCGAAAGGATGCAACAAGCTTCAGATGGCTGATAGAAATTTGCACTAGAAAAAAAAAGAAAATACAAATAGAAAGATATTTAATAAAGACAGCAAGGCGTATTTTTTCAATTCTGAACAACTTCCGTAGCTGGCACCTTTGTTTGTAGATATTTTCAGAGCAGTTACCAAGTTTTTCATATGAATGATGACCACCATTACAAGCTAATTTACATCATTCTCTATTTGAACACGCTCTCCCTCAAATTCTGGATCAGGTGCCAAGTGCAATCTATTCTTCTTCCTCCTCTGTCAGCTACATAACCGGTTTCTTCTTCTTTTTTGTTATTAGCTTTTCCCAAACTACCACATCATCATCAGATGGCCAGTCATAACTCTGCAGCTCCTGTAATAAGTTGACTTGCCATTCCCATGTAGAATCAGTCACATTTTTAACTTCTGCTACAAACTTAATATAGTCACTTTCAACTTTGAATAAATTATCAATTATATTGTTAGTTCTTTCCACATCCAAAGCCTTATTATCTTTTAGGAAGGCATCTTGATTCATTACCAACTGACCCATTGACAACTTCCAATCTTCCAGCTTAACCACATTTCCATTGTCATCATATACCGGGGGCAAATACTTGTTGTAATCTTTATCAAACATGGCTAACCTAGCCTTTATTTGGTTTGACTTTACTTTGAAAAACTTTGACACAGCACTTATTAGGCCAATCCTTTCAAATACATCAGTCACTACTTTTGGGATATCAGGCCTGTGTTCTTGTAAACTGTCAAGCTTATCAAACAACAAATTCCTCCTAGACCAAATACTATATAGTGACTCCAAGGTGGCTAAATAGTCATTCACCTTTTGATTGGTCTGATGTAATAGGCTGACTGATTTATGAACTGCATCCATCTTGTCCTTTATTTTGTCTTGCCTGTACTGCACTATTTTGGCTATAGTGTCCAGGGATGCATCCAATTTCACCTTCTCCAAGTCTTCAGGAGGTCCCTCAGGTGCCTCCAAATCTATATGAACAAGTACCTCAACTTGCAGAGGAGGAGGAGGAATTATTTTTGAGGCTTCTTCAAGTTTGACCTTTATTTCTACTAGCTCATCTTCCAATTGTTTGATTTTCATCATTTTCAAATCTCTATCCTTGGCTACCATGCTTGAACTTTCAAACAATTTGGCATATCTTTTTGATAGCTGAGCTGTCTTGGCTTCATTCAGATTAGCCCAATGAGTTACTGCCTTGGAGACTTCAAGGTCTGTTGTATTTTGTACAGTCCATATAATCTTATTCCCCTCCATCTTATCCTCTATACTCAATAGAGATGGCTTTTGAGTTTTGGGGGCCATAGACCACATTGCAACAGCTTGGGACTTAGGGTCATAGCCACTTCCTCTTATCATGTCACCAATGTGAACCTCATATGATAAGCTACCCTCTGGTTTCTTTCTCAATTGATCAATGAGGAATGCAGAAGTCAGATCCCATCCTGGGGTTAAAAACATTCCACTTGATTTAACCAATTCTCTGGCTTCGTCCACTGTTATAGGATCAAGGCTAGGATCATATGAAGCAAGAGCTCTCAAAGTTTCTTCACTTGGCTCCATACCTTCAGGCAGAGCTTTCTTTACTTCTTGCTGCTTGTTCCAAATGAGAAAACTCTTGAACTCATCAGTCTTAATGAATTGATCATCACTCAAGAATTCTTCTTGATAGACCTCTCTGATATCCTTCTCCAACCATAAGGACTTTTCTCTACTTTCTTGCTCAATGGCTATTTTCTTTCCTGCTCTTATTGCTTTCCTCAATTGATGATGATATGGCCTATCACCTGGTACAAGAGTAGATGCTCTATCAATTTCCCTTCTTTGTTTCTCATGCCTTGAAGGTTCACCTTCCTCAAGCCTCTATTTCTTCAATGGTGGCTCTGAGATATCCTATATTTCTCGTTGATCTTGAGTGAGATCAACAACTGGTGGTCCCTCAACCTGTGGAGGACTATCTTCTTCTTGTCACTCATCAGTGAATTCTTCCTCATCAGAAGATGAATAATCTTTCTTTTTCTTCTTCTCTGGCTTATTCTGATCAATCAAGCCTTCCAATTGATTTGCCAAGGTATCATATTTTTCAATCATCCCATCAATCTTCTTCAAATAAGGAAGATCGGGGAAAAAACCCTCAAAAGGAATCTGAGATGCTTTCAATTGGTTGGACAAATCTACTAAATCAAAGAATCTGTACCATCTCCTCTTAACCTCATCTTCATCCAAAATGTTTCTAATCACATCTTCTTCATCTAAACCCTCATGCTCCTTGATCACACCAATGTTTGGGATGTAAGTCATCCTGGCAATCTTGATGAAGTCCTCAGGATCTATGTGCCTACAAGCACCAGTAACCATTTTGAATTGTTGTAGCCATGCACTAATTTGAGGAAAAGCCCTCTTTCCTATCAGGAAGTCACCTACCCTAAACTGCCTAGGTGTGAACGTACCCTTTCTGTGAGGGGCCAGAAGCTCTTTATCTGTACACATTAGTTGCCAAAAAAATTCCAAACAAGCCAATCTTGGAGGCACATACTTTGGTAATAAATGTGGGGGTTGGGGACAACCATAAACTCTGATAATTGTGGAATTATCTCCTAATTAGAAATCACCCCAATTATGATTTCCATCCCACTTATCCACATACTGCAGTGGTCTTAAAAGCCTAAGGACTCTAGGAGATAGCCTGGTGACATTTATGCCTAGCATCCTGATAATTGGAAAGACAATGAAATTCTGAAAAACACAAAAATCTGCTTCATTAGAGGTAGAATTCCATATCCTCACCCACAACTGCACTGGATTGTGCTGATCCTTGAAAGTGAACCTTGGTTTTAACATGTTTACATCAAAACTATTGATGTTGAAAAATAGAATCAAATGCATTAATAAAGAATAATGCATGAACTCAATAGGACTTTTACTTTCTTTTACAGACATTAGCCCTTGATGCATCCTAACAATAACATACTGAATGTAATCATAGTCAGTGTTTACCAAGGGATTTTGAATATCCAAGATAATCATCAGCAAGTTAGCTGGTAAAAATTTTGCATTCCCATCCATTCCCAAAACTCTACATAACGCATAGCAAGTATATCTCATATAATGATGGAGGGATTTGAACTGGTATGGGGCATTCATGTTACTAGGAAGGGGGGCTATATATTTATCCTATTTTGGCATATGTTTAACCAACTGGTCTTTTACTAACCCTATATTGCTTCTGTATCTTGCCTTTTCTTTGTTCAAATCAATCTCAGTTGAAAAGGATGTGTATAGACGAAAAGCTTTCATAAAAGATCCCCTATCAAGAGTAACTAAGGGTGATTGGTCTTCTTTTCTAATTGTCCTTGAAATAGGGTCATAACTTTTGGCTAGGGCAATAATTAAATCAACATCTAGGAAAACATCAGGGACAACCATTTTTCCCAATCCTAATACCCAACCATTACAGACAGGAACATGCTTACTTTTATTGCTGTAAAAGAAGTTGAAAATAGTGTAACCTGTGAATTCCAGAGTGATTGGGTCTCTACACCATTCCAAAAGATCTTCAAACACGTCATCAACACCCCTCTTGTTCTGACTGGAGCCCGGCAATAGTTTCAAGAATTCATCTGAAAAATTTGGTTTATTCCTGTCCTCACCAGTTTTGGACTTGGCCTCACTGCTAGAAGATGTTGTACTCTTCTCAGGTTGACTCATCCTTGCTACAGAAACACCTTCAATTCTCTGTATCTCAAATGCTTTATGCTCAGAAATTCTCTAGACAAATAGAAACTCTGAGACTGAACAAATAAACAATGAGCTTCAACTTACTTATCGATATGAATCCAAGGTGTGCAACTACCATAGTTAATGCAAATCTCCTTAATGGATCCCATATTCAATTTTATGTACCCTCAAATTTCAAATTTTTAGCTCGCCATGTCCGGATGTTGACAGATAGATTAAACTACTTGAAAACAAGGTGAGAGGCAATGATCATGATTCTGTACTTTAAAACTATTTGCGTCATGCAATCTTTCTTCTTGAAGCTGATTTGATGGCTTACTGGTTTCATGTCCATATCGACAAAGTACTTTATCTATGTGGCAATGGTTCTTTTTCTTTTCCCTTTATGACCTTTTCCATCTGATCCTATTTAGCGAATCGGCGACTATTGGATTCTCTTAGTCGCTGAATATAATGCTAACCCTAGCTATCAACAGGAGAACTGGTGACCACTGGCTTCACTGGTTCTCTGAATCCCTGTTTAATCCTGGTTCAAATTTGGAGAACTAGCGACTACTAGCTTCACGGTTTCTTAGAATCCTATCCTTAACCATCCATGCATTTCGCGAATCAGTGAACAAAGGGCTCCCACTTACATAGTTAACTGCAATTACCATTTGGTGAACTAGCGAACAAAGCCACCTCCCATTCTCTTAATATTATGACTGACGGTCACTTTTCTTGGAGATCTAGCAAACAAAGGGTTCGCACATTCACTTAAAGATATACTTAACCGCTTGATTTTCTGGAGAATTGGCGAACCCCTTTAATCTTTGATTTGCTGAATCTTTCCTTAATCATCACTTTATACCAGGATTCGAGATTGACCGTTGATCTTCATCAATCGATGGCTATCACTAGTTCTCTGAATAACAAAACCCTTAACCATTTAATTCTAAGAATCAGCGAACAAAGAGCATTCGCTAGTTCTCCAAATACTCCATATCATTAAAAATTTCATTTCGAGAATAAGCGACTGAGACCTTAAAACTTATCATCCATTGATTCGCTTATTCGCCAAATTGTTTTAACCTTTATCCTTTTATTAAGAGAACTGGCAACCACTAGCTTCGCTGAATCGCTAAATTGTTTAGCATATCACCAACTTATTCTGGGAATAAGCGAATGTGAGAAAACTTATCTCCACTAAAATCTTTTGGGCAAACCATCAGAACCGCCAAATTTAGAGGATAGCACTATAAGTATTTAGTCGCTCATTTGCCAGATCGAATATGCAGGACCCATAGATATTTTGAGATTAAAATAGGGCCGTTGATCATGAAAAAAATCCACGGTATTCGCTAATTCTCTAGTTGACACTACCCTTGACCACCAGATTCTGAGAATAAGCGAACAAAGTGTGCGCTGAATCACTAGATTGTTTCACAAGACCGCCAAAGATTGCGAGAACTAGAGATAACCGTCATTCGCTAGTTCTCGGAAAAGAAAATGAAACCGCCGAAGCACTTGGAGACTTAGCGAACAAAGTAATCAAAAAGTGTGGCTTTAATGCATTCGCCAATTCACTGAATGTTTGGGATAACCGCTGGAAGATCTAGAGAACTGGCGACTGATATTAATAGTGAACATGAATTTGACTCATTCGCTGAATCGCCAGATTGTTTTAACCTTTGATAATACACTTCCTGATTTGGAAAACACTTGGGGAAAATAAGCACATGCACAAATAGCAACTTAAATGACTTAAAGGCAACCAAGAAAAGAAACAAGAGGACCACATGAAGTTTAGAAATGAATTGGAAACATTTTGAAAGACAAGACCTAGGGTAAGGGTTTTTCTGAACACATCAAAAACCATTTTCACGACACTTTACAAACCCTAGTCCAGGAATAACACTCTCATGGAGACTTAAACCAGGAATTGGACACAAACCTTGAAAATTTTAGGATACCCAACAGTGGCTCTATCTGAGGATGCTTGATTGTAAGATCATAGCAAGAAACCATGAATCTCTGGGAGGCAGACCACAAAACCTAAACCTAAAATGAGAAGCAAACACACCTATACATATAATACAAGCCTATTGTGCATGGAAAAAGAACTTTCAACTGAAGAAAAATTTCAAAAATTGTCCATGCACTGGCAATTCTTGCTCTTCACCATCCATACCTTGCAAAAAATAAGAATCTTTGCCATGAATCTGACAAACAATGAAGGGACCCATCCATAAGGACTCAAATTTTTTATGCTTCCCTTTGTCTTCATATCTAGCATTCCAATGAAGAACCATGTCACCAGGCTGAAATTTCCTCACAGTAGCCCTTTTATCAAAAAGATATTTCATTTTTTGCTACAGTTTTATGTTATTTTTTTGCCCTTCCCTTCTTATCTCATCCAACTCAATCAGCTGAACCATTCTATCTTGCAGTGGGTTACTGATTTCAATATCTTCCTCTTGCATAAACTTGTAGATGGGAAGGAGATTATTAATTGGCAATCTTGTCTTTGCACCATATACCATTTCAAAGGGGGACTTCCCTATGGCTTTTTTCTCAAAAATTCTATCAGCCCATAGTGCTAACTTTAACTTCTCATGCCAACTTCTTTTATTCTTTTCCAAGGTCTTCTTCAAAATTTGCAAAATGCTCTTATTGCTAGACTCAGCTTGTCCATTGGCCTGTGGGTGATATGGGCTTGAATAAGACAAGATAACTCCCATTTCATCACAAAAATTAGTAATTTCTTGAGACCTAAAACTCATTGCATTGTCTACAACCAATTTAATTGGCACACCAAATCTTGTGATTATGTTGTTCATCAGGAAATCAATTACCACAGCACTTGTTGCTCCTCTAGTGGGGATAGCTTCTATCCACTTGGTAAAGTAATCAGTAGCCACCAAAATGTGACTATGTCTTCCACTGGACTTTTTAGAGAACTCTCCAATAAAATCCATACCCCACATTGCAAAAGGGGCTTCTGCAACAACTGGATTTAATAACAATGCACCTGAAAATTTTAGTTTCTTTGAGAACCTTTGACAGGGTTCACACTTTCTAACATAAGAGTGAGTGTCTTTAAACAATACAGGCCAATAATATCCTGCCCTCAAAATTTTATGAGCTGTTGACCGAGCAGAATAATGCCCTCCACACATTCCAGAATGCATTTCTTTTAGCACCTTCTCTGATTGGTGTTCATCCAAACAAAAGAGTAAAATGCCATCATTGTCTTTCCAATACAAATCACCTTGAATGAGGACATATCTTTGAGCCTGTAATCTCAAGCTTCTTCTCTGATTATCATTCAATTCAGGTGGACATTTAGCATTTTTAATAAAATAAACAAGATCCTTGTACCAGGGTTGCATCTCAATACTAGTAACTGTATCAACATTAGCAGCAACATTGTTTATCTGGACAAGGTCCATGTTTTCCTCAGTCATTAACTTGGAAAGTCCCAATCCTCTTACCAATTTGGTAATATGAATCTCAAGGTCAAACTCTTTAATCCTGTTTATCCATTTACATCTCTTCCCTGTGACTTCACTCTGTATCAAGATATCCTTTACTGCAGCATGGGATACATAAGCATTGACCTTTGCACAAACCAAATATGGTCTGAAAGCCTTGACTGCTTTCACAAGTGCATAAGCTTGCTTTTCGATTATTTCATAATTTAATTCAGCAGATTGCAAAGACTTGCTGAAAAAAGCTATAGGATGTTCATACCCTTCTTGATCTTTCTGCAGAAGGACAGCTGCAATAGTATGAAAAGATGCAAAAGAAAATAGAGAAAAAGGTTTTAAATAGTCAGGTGATACCAAAATAGGAGCTTCTTGAATTGTTTGTTTAATTTTTTCAAAAGCCTGCTGAGCTTCCAAGCTCCATTCAAATTTCATTCCCTTTTTAAGGAACTTTACTATTGGCTTGACCAACTCTGCAAAGTTAGCAATAAATCTTCTCACAAAATTTATTTGCCCCAAAAATGATTGCACACCCTTTATATTCTTTGGTGGAGGGACCCTTTTGATGGCTTCCACTCTTTCAGGATCAATCCTGACTCCTTCTTTTGATACTATGTGTCCCAGTAGCTTTCCTTCTATCACTGCAAATTGACATTTCCTGGGATTCAAGGACACACCAAACTCTAAGGCCTTGAGAAAAATCTTTTCTAAATGAGAACAATGATCATCAGCCCTTTTGGAAAAAGCAGTGAGATCATCTTGATACACTACCATTAAGACATTGATCATTTCTTTGAAAGAAACATCCATGGCTCTCTGAAAAGTTGCCCCAGCATTTTTTAGACCAAAAGGCATGCGAACATATACATAAGTTCCCCAAGGAGTTGTAAAGGCTGTCTTGAATTGCTCTGATTCTTTGACTAGCACTTGGTTATACCCTGAGAAACCATCCATCATTGACAGGAGTTCACATCCAGTCACCCTATGCAGTATGGCCTCCATATTAGGCAATCCATAATTATCCTTGAGTGATGCCACATCTAGGTTCCTAAAATCAACACAAAGCCGGATGTCACCATTTTTCTTCCTCACTGGTACAAGGTTTGAAACCCAAGTTGAGTGCCTAATTGGTTCAATAATACCAGCATCCCTCAGTTTTGTCAACTCAACTTGCATTTTGGTGGCCAGTAAAGGATTAATGGGTCTCTGCTTTTGTCTAAAGGGTGTGGTTTCCTCCTTTAGAGGAACTTCATGCTGAAATAAATCAGCCCTATAAGCTTTGAGGTCATCATATGACCAAGCAAACACATGTTTGTACTTTTTCAAAAGTCTAATCAAGTTGCCTCTGATCTCCCTATTCAGTTTCTTTCCAATGTATACCATTTGTGGGGAATTTTTTGATCCTAGGTTTATCTCCTCTAAGTCTTCCAATTTTGTATTAGACTTTTGGGATAGAAAACCATCATTTATTTTAAACATTCCCTCCAGTTCTACCAGTCCTTTGGGTATATGATTAGAAGGCAATTGAACTATTTCATTTCCCATGATGCATTCTTTTCCTTCAATACATTCCTGTACCTCATTGAAATCTATTTGTTGACCATCATATTGATCCAGGCCTTGAAGGAATCTAAGGATATCAAGATCATCCTCAAAAACTTGCCAATTGTACACATTATCAGGAACTGCAAGCCTAGTTTTGGTTTCCAACATGGAAACACCAGAGAGGGTGATATCATTGTCTTTCAAAGCAACATTAGCAAGAAAATCTGCCATGATGTTATTTGACCTCTCTACCCAGAGCAAATTAAAAGCTTCAAAAAATTCTAATCTATCCCAGACAGCATGCTTATACAACTTGAGTTTCTCATCCTTGGAGGCATATTGGGATCTTACTTGGGCTACAATCAATTGGGAATCACCGTGGACTTTTAAACATTTAATACCATGCTTTATGGCTACATCTAATCCCAAGATCAGGGCCTCATATTCAGCAGTATTATTTGTACAACTGAAAGTCAACAAGAAGGAATACTTGAAAGTATTACCTGATGGGGAAATGAAAACAACACCAGCTCCTGATCCTTCTTTGGAGCATCCACCATCAAAAAACATTTGCCACAAGCTATCTTGTTGCATCATCAACTCTTCCACAATCGGGTCTATGTTTTTCAACTGAGGTATCACTTCTTCAATCACAAAATTGTTCATGTCAATATCTACAAAATAATTAAGGGCTTCCAGAGCAACTATTTCCACCATAACTGAGGAACGGGGCTCCCTGTACAACTTTACTTCAGTCCCATTCACTGGAATAGTGGCATAAGACAAATCTAGTTCCAACTTTCCACCCACTGCTGCAGCCCATTGTCTTGACAATAACATGCCATAGTGAGGCTCTGTATCCACAACAACTACATCCATTTTGTATGTAGCTTCTGGGAATGCAGCAATTTTTACCTCAATTCCAATCAAAGTCCCCACAACAGGCACTGCCCTATTATCCATTGCATAACACCTGCCATTAGAAGTGTCAACTTGCAATCCTAATTCTTTCATTACATGATATGGCATCACAGTTGTGGCAGCACCAGAGTCTATCATACAATTTTTTAACAATAAATCATTCACAATTAGAGTGACATAAAATGGATTGATGGAAGAAGGTTCTTGTGTTACAATTGTCCCAACACATACATTTGAGATGGGAATAGGCTTTTTTATAGAACTCCCTTCCTCTTGTTTGGTAGGCGCAAATCTCTGCTCATTTATAAGAGCCAAGGCTGCTGTCTTGTGCTCTTCTATTTTCAACATTTCAAGCAGAGGGATGGACACTTTCATCTGAGATAGCGCATGTCTCATATCAAATGCAGGGGAATCAGCAAGAGAATCAGATTGATCCTTTGTCCTACCAGTTTTCTTTTTCATCTTGTCAACACTAACTTCCTCCCCTTTCTTCTTTTCACCCACAAGTTCTTGATCCTTGCCATCTATAACATTGGGCTTTGGGAAACCCTTATCTTGAGGACTACCTTTGATGAATAGTGATCTAGGAATTCCCTATTCATTATCCACCTTTCTGTTCCTCAAATTATATGAGGATCTTGCTTGTGTTATGGCAGCCACAGTTAAGTTTTTGATTTCCTCTTCACTGGGCTTCCTCCATTGCTTCTCATCTGATCTAGATCCCACCATATGAGTTTTATAATCATTGTTATCAAATTCTTTAGGATCAGATTGAGTAAATATTTGTTGCTCATAATCAGATAAAATCTTTCTCTTATGATCAACATCTGGGCAGCTTGCTTCATCATCTGAGGACACAAAATCCTCTATTGGATCTATAGTAAACATGTTAATGGCAGGCTTTTCAGATTCTTCATAATCTCCTGCACTAAGTTATCAGCCTCTTCTCCTAAGGCTTGGGCCACAACACACTGGAAAGGTGAATGAGGCATATTACAAGCAACACACCAAGGAGTGTTTTCTACATTGTGTGTTTTATTTTTCTTTAAGGGATCTGGGGTATCTCTCCCTTTTTGTACTTCATTGCTGTCGAGAACAGGTCTCCCATCCTTCCAATTAGTTTTGTAAGGCATATCTCTCAAATTAGGGGCCTTGTCCTGCCTTTGATAAGGGGGTCTTGCATCTTGAAAGTTTCTACCACCTTTATCAAATCTTGTTGGGAACTCCTTGTTAGCACCCGGTCCTTTATCCATCCTATCCTCCTCTTTAAAAGGCCTTGCATGTTGTGGTCTGGTCTCTTTCCACAATTTACCCTCATCCCTCTTGTACATTTGGCCAGATGCCTTTCGGTTACTCTCAATATTTATGGCCAATTTAAATGCATCCCTAAGGGTGTGGGGATTTTTATCTCTTAGGAGATAAGACATTTTACCATCCATGGAATTGAAATAAGTGGTCATGCAAACTGCATCATCCAACCTCAATACCTGGAACAATTTGTACATAGCCTTTTGAAACCGGCCATTGAACTCTGACATGCTCTCATTATAATTTTTTTTGATATTATTGAATTCATTAAGCATGTAACTAGAATTCACATGTTCAGCATACTGCTCTTTAAAACTCTTGACAAATTCATCCCATGAAGCAATACTGTTCTCAGGTAACCCTCTGTACCAATCCCTAGCATCTTCAATCAATGATTGAACAAAAAGTTTAATAATGACATCTTCATGTTCAATCTCATAGTCATTAACTTTATCTATGAAAAACTTCAAATGCTCTTCACAAGTAATAACATTATTCCCAGTGAATAATGGGATCTTCTTCCTGATTTCATTGGGAATAGCATTAGGTTGGCCAGGAATACCATCAAAAAACAAAGGCCTATATCTATCCAAATGAACTGGTCATCTTTGGATAGTTGGCTGATTTAGAGGGGTAATTGCAACATTTTGATAGGGTATAGTTCCCACTGTACCTCCAGCTATAAAGGGAACTTGACTAGGAAATTGTCCAGATGGATATTGTCCAGAGTGAAAGGCTTGAGTATTTGGAATTGAAATGTTAGGCTGACTGGATGAAGTTGTTCCTATGGTAATAAGGATAGAACTACTAGTAGATGTATTCATGTTAGTATGTAGAAAGGCAATCTTCCTCTTCATTTCATCTGTAGCAGCCTCTAACTCAAGTTTCTCAAGTTGCATAGCCAAATCCTCCTTTTCTTTCCTAGCTCTATCTAAATCTGTACTAGCTTGAGTAGGCACATCAGGAATGGGCACAACCTTCCTCGGTTCATTTATAACAACACCCACCACCTTTTGTTTTCCCTTATCAGGGATTTCCGTGGAGGCAATTTTAATCTCTTTGTTTTTTTTTTCTTTAGAGGGATTCAATTGTCTTAAAACATGGCCTGTTCCCTCAAATTCACTTTGTTGGGGCCTGGTATCCTGAGCTTGCTTTCTCAAAGCTTGCATATCACCAAACAAGTCTTTATCCAAACCTTGTACATCCTGGTTTAGATCACTAACATGGGTCTCATTTCTCCTGGTTCTCTTGAGGAGTTCTTCCCTTTCCAGAAGCAATTCACGAAGCTGTTGTTCCCTTACCTTCGTTCTATTAGCAATTTCTGCTAATTGTTCACGTTCCTTTTCTCTCAAGGCAATCACTTCCTCTCTTAGCTTCTCAGAATCATATGAAGCTGTTTCAGCGGTAGAGGTTTCATCTGGTTGTTCAAGGGTTTCTCTAGCAAGGAAAAAACCTACTTCTGTGACTACTTCTTTCTACATATAGACCTCTGGTGTGACCCTTTTGACATGCTTAGGATCGTCAGAAGATGAAGAAGTTTCATGAGGAAGTGGAACATGAAATATTTCTTGAGAAGGATCCTGGGAACTAGCATTATTTTGGCCTCTCCTAGACCATTGCTTTCTGCTTGGTGTGTGGAGTTCATCACCTATATTATCTTTTGGATGATCCTTATAGTAAGACCTAGTGTTCCTTGGTCGACTCATTGTAAATGACAACAATTTTTACAAAATTTTGCAACTATTAGCAACTGGTAACACAAATTTCTTTAGAGTCGCCACCCACTACTCAAGTGGGAATGAAAAATTATTTCTACTGGTCTACAAACATACAATAGACAAGATTTGCACTAACCTATTGCAGGCTATCAAAATAAGTCCCCAGCAGAGTCACCAATTTTGTTAGTGTTTGAACCTGCAGATTAATCAATTACTCAAATAATCCCAATGGCTGTAACCTAGCAAGTTACAAACTACTAAGGTATTAAGGTTAAGACCTTCTTCACTTTGAGTAATATATACTCAAGCGGGTGTACCTCTATCAATTCAATGTTCAACTGAGCTCTGAATTGAGAACTTGCTCCTTCACTGCTTTGTTACTGCCTTCAAAATCCAACTCAATAAGTTGCTAAAATTCTGAGTATAACCCAAATCATCTTGATACACAACATCATGATATAGATTATAAAAACAGCAACACGATACAATGGCTTAAGGATATTCATCCTTCTTCCTTTTAGAGTTAAACTCAGGGAAGGGTTAACCTCGTTTATTGCTTCTTCAAAGCATTGAAATACATATTTATGAACTTGTCATAATATGACTCAAGTCTAGAAATTATGCATATAAAGTAAAATTTCAATCAATTATATCTTGGATGGTAAACCAATGTAAATGGATCTAAAACCAGTCCCTTATCTATTGGGCATCAGAGTCAAACTCTACCTTCACATATATCTATTAAAATGAATACAATGAAACTCAAATAACATGCCTAACATATCATTTTTTCCATTCCTACACCTGTCATCAAATCCACATATAGATATTCAATTCCCAGAGACCTCCCCTAAGATTTTACTCTTTCCTTGAAAGAAACTTAAGCTCAACCCCTACATTCACCTTGTGAAAGATGTATTTAAACTGTCTTACAACCTAAATACATAAAGAAACTAAAACACTCCACATGTAAAGACAATCAAATGATAGTAACAAAACTCCAGTGTATTTGTATTAATTGATCAAATGCATTTATATAGTCTTCCTTGATTTCAAGAAAATAAGGTTCTATATTCCGGACCTCTCCTTTACAAAAATATTTTCCAACCTCGATCTTCAAAAGAAACTGACTATTTATACTAATTAACCATCTTGGAATCCTCGAAAGGATGCAACAAGCTTCGGATGGCTGATAGAAATTTGCACTAGAAAACAAAAGAAAATACAAACAGAAAGATATTTAATAAAGACAACAAGGGCATATTTTTTCAATTCTGAACAACTTCCGCAGCTGGCACCTTTGTTTGTAGATATTTTCAAAGCAGTTACCAAGTTTTTCATATGAATGATGATCACCATTACAAGCTAATTTACATCATTCTCTATTTGAACATGCTCTCCCTCAAATTCTGGATCAGGTGCCAAGTGCAATCTATTCTTCTTCCTCCTCTGTCAGCTGGATAACCAGTTTCTTCTTCTTTTTTGTTATTAGCTTTTCCCAAACTGCCACATCATCATCAGATGGCCAGTCATAACTCTGTAGCTCCTGTAATAAGTTGACTTGCCGTTCCCATGTAGAATCAGTCACATTTTTAACTTCTGCTACAAACTTAATACAGTCACTTTCAACTTTGAATAAATTATCAATTATATTGTTAGTTCTTTCCACATCCAAAGCCTTATTATCTTTTAGGAAGGCATCTTGATTCATTACCAACTAACCCATTGACAACTTCCAATCTTCCAGCTTAACCACATTTCCATTGCCATCATATACCGGGGGCAAATACTTGCTGTAATATTTATCAAACATGGTTAACCTAGTCTTTATTTGGTTTGACCTTCCTTTGAAAAACTTTGATGCAGCACTTATTAGGCCAATCCTTTCAAATATATCAATCACTACTTTTGGGATATCAGGCCTGTGTTCTTGTAAACTATCAAGCTTATCAAACAACAAATTCCTCCTAGACCAAATACTATATAGTGGCTCCAAGGTGGCTAAATAGTCATTCACCTTTTGATTGGTCTAATGTAATAGGCTGACTGATTTATGAACTGCATCCATCTTTTCCTTTATTTTGTCTTGCCTGTACTGCACTATTTTGGCTATAGTGTCTAGGGATGCATCCAATTTCACCTTCTCCAAGTCTTCAGCAGGTCCCTCAGGTGCCTCCAAATCTATCTGAACAGGTACCTCAACTTGCAGAGGAGGAGGAGGAATTATTTTTGAGGCTTCTTCAAGTTTGACCTTTATTTCTACTAGCTCATCTTCCAATTGTTTGATTTTCATCATTTTCAAATCTCTATCCTTGGCTACCATGCTTGAACTTTCAAATAATTTGGCATATCTTTCTGACAGCTGAGCTGTCTTGGCTTCATTCAGATTAGCCCAATGAGTTACTGCCTTGGAGACTTCAAGGTCTGTTGTATTTTGTACAGTCCATATAATCTTATTCCCCTCCATCTTATCCTCTATACTCAATAGAGATGGCTTTTGAGTTTTGGGGGCCATAGACCACATTGCAACAGCTTGGGACTTAGGGTCATAGCCACTTCCTCTTATCATGTCACCAATGTGAACCTCATATGATAAGCTACCCTCTGGTTTCTTTCTCAATTGATCAATGAGGAATGCAGAAGTCAGATCCCATCCTGGGGTTAACAGCATTCCACTTGATTTAACCAATTCTCTGGCTTCGTCCACTGTTATAGGATCAAGGCTAGGATCATATGAAGCAAGAGCTCTCAAAGTTTCTTCACTTGGCTCCATACCTTTAGGCAGAGCTTTCTTTACTTCTTGCTGCTTGTTCCAAATGAGAAAACTCTTGAACTCATCAGTCTTAATGAATTGATCATCACTCAAGAATTCTTCTTGATAGACCTCTCTGATATCCTTCTCCAACCATAAGGACTTTTCTCTGCTTTCTTGCTCAATGGCTATTTTCTTGCCTGCTCTTATTGCTTTCCTCAATTGATGATGATATGGCCTATCACCTGGTACAAGAGCAGATGCTCTGTGAATTTCCCTTCTTTGTTTCTCACACATTGAAGGTTCACCTTCCTCAAGCCTCTATTTCTTCAATGGTGGCTCTGAGATATCCTGTATTTCTGGTTGATCTTGAGTGAGATCAACAACTGGTGGTCCCTCAACCTGTGGAGGACTATCTTCTTCTTGTCACTCATCAGTGAATTCTTCCTCATCAGAAGATGAATAATCTTTCTTTTTCTTCTTCTCTAGCTTATTCTGATCAATCAAGCCTTCCAATTGATTTGCCAAGGTATCATATTTTTCAATCATCCCATCAATATTCTTCAAATAAGGAAGATCGGGGAAAAAACCCTCAAAAGGAATCTGAGATGCTTTCAATTGGTTGGACAAATCTACTAAATCAAAGAATCTATACCATCTCCTCTTAACCTCATCTTCATCCAAAATGTTTCTAATCACATCTTCTTCATCTAAACCCTCATGCTCCTTGATCACACCAATGTTTGGGATGTAAGTCATCCTGGCAATCTTGATGAAGTCCTCAGGATCTATGTGCCTACAAGCACCAGTAACCATTTTGAATTGTTGTAGCCATGCACTAATTTGAGGAAAAGCCCTCTTTCCTATCAGGAAGTCACCTACCCTGAACTGCCTGGGTGTGAACGTACCCTTTCTGTGAGGGGCCAGAAGCTCTTTATCTATACACATTAGTTGCCAAACAAATTCCAAACAAGCCAATCTCAGAGGCACATACTTTGGTAATAAATGTGGGGGTTGGGGACAACCATAAACTCTGATAATTGTGGAATTATCTCCTAAGTATAAATCACCCCAATTATGATTTCCATCCCACTTATCCACATACTGCAGTGGTCTTAAAAACCTAAGGACTCTAGGAGATAGCCTGGTGACATTTATGCCTAGCATCCTGATAATTGGAAAGATAATGAAATTTTGAAAAACACAAAAATCTGCTTCATTAGAGGTAGAATTCCATATCCTCACCCACAACTTCACTGGATTGTGCTGATCCTTGAAAGTGAACCTTGGTTTTAACATGTTTACATCAAAACTGTTGATGTTGAAAAACAGAATCAAATGCATTAATAAAGAATAATGCATGAACTCAATAGGACTTTTACTTTCTTTTACAGACATCAGCCCTTGATGCATCCTAACAATAAAATACTGAATGTAATCATAGTCAGTGTTTACCAAGGGATTTTGAATATCCAAGATAATCATCAGCAAGTCAGCTGGTAAAAATTCTGCATTCCCATCCATTCCCAAAACTCTACATAACGCATAGCAAGTATATCTCATATAATGATGGAGGGATTTGAACTGGTATGGGGCATTCATGTTACTAGGAAGGGGGGCTATATATTTATCCTATTTTGGCATATGTTTAACCAACTGGTCTTTTACTGACCCTATATTGCTTCTGTATCTTGCCTTTTCTTTGTTCAAATCAATCTCAGTTGAAAAGGACGTGTATAGACCAAAAGCTTTCATAAAAGATCCCCTATCAAGAGTAACTAAGGGTGATTGGTCTTCTTTTCTAATTGTCCTTGAAATAGGGTCATAACTTTTGGCTAGGGCAATAATTAAATCAACATCTAGGAAAACATCAGGGACAACCATTTTTCCCAATCCTAACACCCAACCATTACAGACAGGAACATGCTTACTTTTATTGCTCTAAAAGAAGTTGAAAATAGTGTAACCTATGAATTATGGAGTGATTGGGTCTCTACACTGTTCCAAAAGATCTTCAAACACATCATCAACAACCCTCTTATTCTGACTGGAGCCCGGCAACAGTTTCAGGAATTCATCTGAAAAATTTGGTTTATTCCTGTCCTCACCAGTTTTGGATTTGGCCTCACTACTAGAAGACGCTGCACTCTTCTCAGGTTGACTCATCCTTGCTATAGAAACACCTTCAATTCTCTGTATCTCAAATGCTTTATGCTCAGAAATTCTCTAGACAAATAGAAACTCTGAGACTGAACAAATAAATAATGAGCTTCAACTTACTTATCGATATGAATCCAAGGTGTGCAACTACCATAGTTAATGCAAATCTCCTTAATGGATCCCATATTCAATTTTATGTACCCTTAGATTTCAAATTTTGAGCTCGCCATGTCTGGATGTTGACAGATAGATTAAACTACTTGAAAACAAGGTGAGAGGTAATGATCATGATTCTGTACTTTAAAACTATTTGCATCATGCAATCTTTCTTCTTGAAGCTGATTTGATGGCTTACTGGTTTCATGTCCATATCGACAAAGTACTTTATCTATGTGGCAATGGTTCTTTTTCTTTTCCCTTTATGACCTTTTCCATCTGATCCTATTTAGCGAACCGGCGACTATTGGATTCTCTTAGTCGCTGAATATAATGCTAACCCTAGCTATCAACAAGAGAATTGGTGACCACTAGCTTCGCTGGTTCTCTGAATCCCTATTTAATCCTGGTTCAAATTTGGAGAACTAGCGACTACTAGCTTCACGGGTTCTCAGAATCCTATCCTTAACCATCCATGCATTTCACGAATCAGCAAACAAAGGGCTCCCACTTACATAGTTAACTGCAATTACCATTTGGCGAACTAGCGAACAAAGCCACCTCCCATTCTCTTAATATTATGACTGACGGTCACTTTTCTTGGAGATCTAGCGAACAAAGGGTTCGCACATTCGCTTAAAGATATACTTAACCGCTTGATTGTCTGGAGAACTGGCGAACCCCTTTAATCTTTGATTCACTGAATCTTTCCTTAATCATCACTTTATACCAGGATTCGAGATTGACTGTTGATCTTCATCAATCGATGGCTATCGCTAGTTCTCTGAATAACAAAACCCTTAACCATTTAATTCTGAGAATCAGTGAACAAAGAGCATTCGCTAGTTCTCCAAATACTCCATATCATTGAAAATTTCATTTCGAGAATAAGTGACTGAGACCTTAAAACTTATCATCCATTGATTCGCTTATTCGCCAGATTGTTTTAACCTTTATCCTTTTATTAAGAGAACTGGCGACCACTAGCTTCGCTGAATCGCTAAATTGTTTAGCATATCACCAACTTATTCTGAGAATAAGCGAATGTGAGAAAACTTATCTCCATTGAAATCTTTTGGGCAAACCATCAGAACTGCCAAATTTAGAGGATAGCACTATAAGTATTTAGTCGCTCATTCGCCAGATCGAATATGCAGGACCCACAGATATTTTGAGATTAAAACAGGGCCATTGATCGTGAAAACAATCCATGGTATTCGCTAATTCTCTAGTTGACACTACCCTTGACCACCAGATTTTGAGAATAAGCAAACAAAGTGTGCGCTAAATCGCTAGATTGTTTCACAAGACCGCCAAAGATTGCGAGAACTGGAGATAACCGTCATTCGCTAGTTCTCAAAAAAGAAAATGAAACCGCCGAAGCACTTGGAGACTTAGCGAACAAAGTAATCAAAAAGTGTGGCTTTAATGCATTCGCCAATTCGCTGAATGTTTGGGATAACCGCTAGAAGATCTAGAGAACTGGCAACTGATATTAATAGTGAACATGAATTTGACTCATTCGCTGAATCGCCAGATTGTTTTAACCTTTGATAATACAATTCCCGATTTGGTGAACACTTGGGGCAAATAAGCACATGCACAAATAGCAACTTAAATGACTTAAAGGCAACCAAGAAAAGAAACAAGAGGACCACATGAAGTTTAAAAATGAATTGGAAACATTTTGAAAGACAAGACCTAGGGTAAGGGTTTTTCTGAACACGTCAAAAACCATTTTCACGACACTTTACAAACCCTAGTCCAGGAATAACACTCGCATGGATACTTAAACCAGGAATTGGACACAAACCTCAAAAATTTTAGGATACCCAACACAACACACCTCCCATATAGATCTATTGAGTACCCTAGAATTCCCCTACATCAGAAACCCTAGGTTTGAAAAGATGTTCATATATGAGAAGAACATCTTTTGAGATTCAACACATAACCCTGAACTAGTTCTTCACATACAAGTTCTCCACTTTTTCAGCTTGCATACTCTTCCACTTCAGCTTTCTCTATCTCTTCAAGTCTTTCCTTGACAACACATAGGTCTATCCTCCATACTGATCATTCATTTTCTCTAGTTCTACCAACTCAACTCAACTACCAATACTCAAGCTTCTCCTATGGAGCACTGTATCTAGCAAAGGCATCAAGGAAAACTTCTTGTCATCCTTCTCAATAGTGAACAGATTTTTGACACAGTCATACATAGCTCTGCTATCATATTGCCAAGGTCTACTAAGCAATATATCACAACTATTCATCTTCACAATATCACATAACACAAGATCCTTATACTGTCCCATCTAAACATCAATAAAGCATTGTTCTCTTACTTCTAGAGCATGAACATCTTGTAACTAGCCAATCCTATAAGGACAAGGATGCTTTATTCTATTCAACCCAAGTTTTTGAACCATGTCCTCAACAACAAGGTTATCAGTACTACCACTGTCAACAATAACATTACAGATTTTACCTCCAAACTTTCATTAGGTCCTAAACAAGTTACTCCTCTGACAAGGTTCCTCCTTTGTACCAAGCAATGTTCATCGAAGTAGGAAGTTCTCAGATTTAGGTTCATTCTCATTCACCACAATAGTCCATTGGTCACCAAGCTTCTTTTGTGTACACTCAAAAGAATGGTGTCCTTCCTCCCAATATTTGTAGCAAGTACCTTTAAAGATAACTCTACCTGTCTTCTTCTTCGGTTCTACAAGTTTTTGTTCATCTTCTGCATCAGTTATTTTATCCTTCACCAAGTGATCAATCTTTTCTTTCCCTCAGGGATTACTATGTTGTTTCCTCTTCAACTTATCTTCTACCTTTAAAGAATACTGATAAGCATCTTCAACAGAATCAATCTTCATCATACCAAGCTCATCCTAAATATTAAATCTCAAACCATTCACATATCGAGCTACCTTTTCCTTACCAAGCTCTCAATGTCCAGACTGAATAATAAGTTTGTAGAACTTGGTATAATCATCAACAAAAAAATCCTTCTATTTTAGATTCTGCAACTTCTTAAACAGGTCAAGCTCATAGTCAGAAGGTATGAACTTAGCTTTCAATTTTTTCACCATCAACCTCCACCGATTGATCTTTATTTCACCTTCATCTTCTCTATCTCTTTGTAGTTCTTTCCACCAAAGAGCAACATGTCCTTTCAACTTTGTCTGTGCTAATCTCATTGGAAGAGGATCTTCAATTTCTTCCAACTCAAAGAAATCTTCAAGTTCACCAATCCAATCAATCTCAGGCTTCAAAGTACCAGAGAAAGTAGAAATTTCCATTCAGTAACTACTACTTAACCGAGCTCTAGATCTAGGCAAGCGAGCAGTTCTATCTTTACTAGATCTATCCCTCTGGTCATCACCACTAGATTTAGTAGGTTCAAAGTCTTTAGCAGCTTCCTCATAACCATCTTCAGTACCAACATTTTGAGGTACACCAGCAACAACTCTCATGATCTCGATGACCATGTTATTCTTCATCAACTCCATCTTAGATTTGAAATCTGATTTCACCTTCTCTGTAATCCTAGATTCAATAGTATCACAAAGATCTGCAAGTACTCTAGGGTCCAATCTTCTCAAAGGCATTCTTAAAGATAAGAGAAACCCTTTGCAATAAACCCTACACTGACCACCTTGTGGCAATCTCCAAGTTTTATACAAGTTAGATCTCAACCTTCCACCTTGAACAAACAACTAGGGAAAGATCCACAAGTTCAGTGCCATAGATTTGCAATTAAGATCATACGATCTCTTCACCAACAAGATCAACTTTACAAGATCAGCCTTGCTAGGTCAACCTTCACTCCATAAGATCAATTCTTGCTCTGATACCACCTGATGCAAACCAAGGAAGAGAGGATCCAATTAAGGATAATCTAGCCTTGTAGCTTCATAATTACATAGTGGAAAACTCAACACACAAGATGTTTCAAATCAATTTTCATTAACATGCCCAGCTATAAGGCCTTCCGGGTTAGGGCCAATTACAATAGAAACAAGCTCTTCAAGATCCACATAGATCTAATATAAACTTAGCTATTTCAGCTCTAAAATAATCAGCAACTAATGGAAACCCTAAGGCAGATCTAAACTTGAGCTTGCAAGCCTGCAAGAAATCTCCTTGTCTCCAAGTGTGCAGACCACTAGCTCTACAACTACAAACTATCAAATAATAATCTGATCTGCAAGATCATGAAAGATATTTTCCACAACTTTGCCAACTCTAGCTTTTAGAACCTCAGATCTAATTTGCTAAGTCTTCCAAGTCATCTGCTACCCTCCTTGAACCTCCTAAACATCTACCCAAACATCCTATAAATACTAATCATCAGCCACAAGTCAACTGGATGAAACCATTAACTCCCCCCAACAATTATTAAATTCAATACAAGTTAGCTCCAAAATAGCCTAACAAACATTTAATACAACATGTCAGCTCATAAAAAAAACTACCAACAATAAATGCACCAAGTTAGACCAACAAATCACATAGAACTCTAGTTGGTAAACTAGAAGTACCGAGCAACATTGAAATAACCAAGCATGCCAGGCATCACCGAGCACTAGTGTCAACTAAGAACTATAGGCATCACTAGATAACACTTCCACTAAGCTCCAAAGATTACCGAGTTCCTTTAGCAATCAATCTTCCTTCAATGACCAAGACCGTCGGTCAAGGCTGCAACTGAGTAACACTAGCCAAACAACACATCTCCCATGCAGATCTACCAAGTACCCTAGAATGCCCCTGCATCAACTATTGAGATCAGTGAAAAGATAAAACAACTAGATACTGAAATCCAAGCCAGTGCATAGGTAGCTTTAATTGAGCCATAAGCTTTTGTAAAGCATATATTGAGAGTTTGGGAACTTAGGCAGTTAAGAGAAGATCTCAGGAAACAGGAAGACAAATTAAGTGACCAGGTCACCGAGCTTCAAACCAAGTTGCTTCCTTACCTGAAATTTCTTGAGAAGCACATTATCAAAGTGGAAACACTTTTTGCAACACCAAAAATCCCTATTTTGGACAACATCTTTGACATGCATGCACAAGTTGGTCTTGAGAAAATTGCTCTCACCAACTTGAAAGAGGAATGGGCAAACCTCTTGGAGTCATTGAAGAAAACCCATAAGAACATTTTTGATAAGCTATAAGTATACATTTTTCTATTTGGCATTAATATCTAAAAGGGGGATAACAATGTATATGCAAAATATGTAAATAAATGCTAAGTATCTTACACACTACCGGGAGCATGCACTGAGGGGGAGTATAGAAATTTTTATGAAGTTAAGTATCTATGTATATATGGTGAAGATAGAATAAATTTTGAAGACATAAGGTCTATATACATTTCTATTTTGATACTAATGCCAAAGGGGGAGATTGTTATCTCTATTTAAGCATTAAAGATTGTCATTAGTATCAAAGACAACTAGTCGGTTACCTATGCAATCCAATCAGTAAAAGAAAAGTACTTCAAGCTACTCAGATAGTCGGTTAAAATTCACCAAGCAATAGAGCATTCTTACCATGCATTAGTGTACACCAATACTGAGTGTCAGTAAACACTGAATAGATTGGACACCTAGTATTTACAGTGTTTACCGAGCAATACAAAAAAATGGCATAGTATTCAGGAATGACACATTTATCTATGTAGACGGTTACAATAGAATCATAAAACATTTTACCAAGATTGAGGATCATTTATTGTAGATGTAATCATTAATTGTGATGATGATCTCTATATAATTGCTAGATCTAGGTTAATTTTCTACACCATAGATCTTAGGGTTTTTCCTAAGACATTGTACCCTAATTTTGTTAAGCGACAAAAGTAGTATGCTATATATTTGTATTTCATGTCATTTTGACATAAGCTTGACAAGGAAGTTGTGAACAAGCGAAGAAGTTCTTGAAGCATCAAGCCAGCTTCAAGATATCAATTATCAAATAGAGAAGATCAAAATTTAGAGATATTCAGATTGAGCAGAATCAGACAAGGCTACTGAGTAGATCAAAGACAAGATCTACACATACAAAGGTGATATCTAATCTATACTACATTGATTTGTATCAGACAAGGTTGATTTTTCATTTGCAGATACATCATGTTATTTTCTAATCATTGTAATAGAGTTTGGTAAAATCTCTTAACAGAGTAGACCTAACAGTCTTTTATGTAAATCTCTTAACTGAGTGCACACTCAAGTAGTGTTGTTGAAATCCTATAACTAGGTAGATCTAGCTAATCTAAATTGTTAATCCTAATAGGGTAAGATCACCAGAAGTGATCACAACTTGTAGCCTTAACCAACATACTTTATTATCTATGGTAGTAAATATTTGTTGTTTTCATCCCCACCATAGTTTTTACCTTCTAACAAGGGTTTTTGCGATACCAAAATACTTGTGTTATGTGACTGATTTATTGTTGATTTCATGCTATTTACTTTTGCAAATTAATTGAATGAATGATGCATGCAATGGATTCAAGTTATATATGAAGGTTACTACTATTTGTTGATTATGTTTTGGGAGTTAAAGTTTTTGAGGGCACTAATTCAATCCTCCCCTCTCAGTACCCTATCTCTCCATTCCAATAGACATACATATTAAATTTATTGATTGTTGAGGAAATCACGAAGGTGAGTATCCTCTAGAATTGTAATCATTAATCCCTATGTAATTTATGGAACCAATCATAAATAGGGAAAGGTTAAGCAACAAAAGGAGACAATCCAAATCATAGATCTTAAATCTTGGAGATAATTAATTGTTTATATAAGATGAGATGCAAACCCTAAAATGAATCAAGAGAGAAGTGAAGAGTATGAAGGAGATCTCATACTTTCAGAGTAGTAAAGTGTTTTGATTATTAGAAATGGAGTTTAGTGACCGAGAAGAACAAAGAAAAGTATTGAAGGACAAAACAAAGACATATTTGATAGAGAAGATCAAATCTATACTATAAGGAGAAGATATGTAATAAACATCATAGTGAAAAATGAAGGATCGGGTACTAAGACATTCTAAGAGGTGAATCAGAGTAAATCTCTTAACAGAGTGGTTTTAATAGACCTTAGTAAATCTCTTAATTGAGTTCTTACTTAGTTGTAAGTTTTAAATCCTTTTGCAAGGTAGATTGTATAATTCTCAAAGCTCTTAACGGGGTAGACCCCTCATAGGGGAGGTCATATTTTGTGATCAAAGTTATAGCCCTAATAGGAAAAATTTAATACTGCAGTAGTGAAGATTTGTGGGTGTCATCCCCACTCCAATTTTACATTTCAAGGGTTTTTGGGTAACCAAAATCATTGTGTTATGTTTATTTTCATGGATGATGATTAGGATATTAGATCTCTTATAGTGATTAAGTTTGATGCTTATCCTATGCAAGTTTTTTTTATGTCAAAATGTATAAATTGGTTGATATCTGATTCACCCCCCTCTCAGTATCACACTTTCCCATAATAGATTTCCAAAAATTGGTATCATAGTTTAGTCTCTTAAAGAAGTCTAACCACTTGTGAGACAAAGATCTTGAGATGGAGGTTTATAAGTTGGGAAAGATCGTAGAGAATCAGAAGATTGACATTCAGCTTGCATTAAAACAACTTGAAGAAGCCAGAGGTGAACTGAACAAATATTTAAATGGAAGAAGAGAAATAGAAATACAACAGAATGAAACACAATATCATGAAGATGATACTACAAGACTATTTGATAGTGATAACTCTGCTTAAAGTGACAAAGCCATAAAAGAATTGCTGGAGAAAAACAACATACTGAATGAGGACATAAGAAATTTGAAGAGAGAACAAGAAATACAACTAGTAAGACTCTGTGAAGTTGTAGAACAAAAAAAGAAAGTTGAAGAAGATAAGAAAATGGTTGAAGAAGACAAAAAAAATATATCAATGAGACTTGATGAAAGGAAATGTGACATGCAAAGATTGACAAACAATCAACTAGACATGGTAAATCAATTGCTACTTGTTAATCAAGAATTGGGAAGGAAAGATGTGGAAATCATAGATCTAAGATCAGAAAATAGTCAACTGAAGAATGAACTAAGATTTGAAAAGGAGATCAATGAAAGGATGAACAAGCCTAATGAAGCTATAAAATACTTTGAAGAGTTGTTGAGGTCACCTAGAAGATCCAGTGATACATCTGGACTTGGAGATGATGAACACTTATCATCCACTGAGGAAGGAGAATCATCAAAGAGTGGAGAATAGAGGAATGCAAAGCCAAAGAACAACAAGCCTACATGCCATCATTGTGGAAAACTAGGACATACGACCAACATATGTAGAAGAAAACATGGTAAGGCTAATCCTAAACTAAAGTTCAATGGACATTGTTTTAATTGTAAGAAACATGGACATTAGGCACATGAATGTAGGACAAAGGTAAGTAATCCACCTACCTCACCTAGATTTCAAGGACATTGTTTCAACTGTTATAAATACAGACATAGAGAACATGAGTGTAGATCCAAAACTAAGTGGACATCCAATTAATAGACTAAGGCACCTAAGAAGGGTAATACATACAATTGGAACTACAACACTTGGTACAGTTGTCATTACTGTGGAAAATATGGTCACATTGGAGAAAATTGTTTGAAGACACATTTCAGGGGTAAATCTAAGAGTTGGATGAATGGAAGTATGGTATGCTATAAATGCAAAAATATTGGTCACTTAAAGAAAGACTACAAAGAACATATACTGAGAAATGATCAAAGCAATAATGAAGAAACTACTGAGCAGATGAGAGATCAGATGAACAAGACTTGGAAGAAGAAAGATGAAGCAAGTAGTAGTGGATTCAGTGAACCTTAGATCACCCAATCCAATGGATCAGGTGATCACACCACTTTGAACTAAGAAAAGAAGGTATGTGTGGAACTGAATTGTATAATTTTTTTATTTTACATTAGTTCCTATATTTGATAAGATAAAGTCCATATCTACATAAACTAAGATGCATTAGGATAGATTTGAGTAAAGAGCTACATTGTATATTTTATGCCCAACATCAATATTTTAGCCTATAGTGACCAAGTCACTAGTGTTTTCTAAGCTCTTGTGATAGTTGAGATGTGATGTACATTGGGCTACAACTGAATGGTTGTATCAACTGAGCTTATATTAACCGAGTCGACATCAGATTGCCAAGATAGTTGTATCTCACCTAGAAAGTGTATGAATCATTAATGAAGCTCTAATCTAACCATTTGAAATCTATAAAGCGGGAAGTTACCATTAATTTTCATTTCACCAGCGATTTGAGAACTTTTTTAGAGTGATTCAAGAGCAATTACCTAGAGCAATTAGTGTTAAGTGTGATTTGCAGAAATCTTTACAGGGTGTCGTCAGAAAATATCTAAGAAACAATTGTGCAAGGTATTTTACCGAGTAAATCATTTCAAAATTTAAACCCTTAAGTTTGAAGATATGGAATCTTTGTCATCAGCTGTAGTTAAGAAGCAAGGGAAGGAGGTTTTAAATGTTCAATTAGTGAGGAATGATGCATGCAAGCTACAGAAGTTCCAGGCCATTCCAAAAAGTTCAATAATGGGAGATTTGACTGGAGCCCTATCATCTATCCCTCAAAAAGTTTTAATGATCAATGATATTCATTAATGTTACATGTGTAAGATTGGGGAAATTGTAGATTGAGCTGAGGGAAGCATATGATAAACTATGTAGCAATGGGGTGTTGAAGCTGGAACACATGAAGGTTGTCGAGAAAGGGTTGGTGCATGCTCTCTATTTTCCACAAAATTTTAAAGTTGAGTGGATCAAGATTGTACTGAGAAGAGTACACCATATGAAAATATGGCTGGAGGATGGACCAGTCTGAATTACAAAAGATATGATTTACCAGGTAACTAGATACCCTAAAATCACTGGATAGAAGACAATGATATGTCAAAGTAAAGAGGAAATTCAAACAAACACCCAGGCAGTGTGGAAAAAATGAGGTATGACTATTTCAACTATTACAGACCAAGAAATTGAATTTTCTGTGAGGGTGATAGCTCACAAGTTTTATCAATCTAGTCAGTTGGATAGTGTCCCATGCATGGCAGTGGACCAAGCTTGGAAGATAGTAAAGAAAGATCACACATATGACCTTGTCGAGCTCCAACTGACACAGCTTGCCAAAAATATTACATCAATCTAGAAAGAAAATAATTTTGTGTAAGTTCGGTTCCCTACTTGTTTGTTTATTTTTCTATATTAAGAAAAGTTTTCCTACTATTGGAAGTGTAGAATGGGATAAGAAAAAACCAGTGAAAATACAAATTAGTGAGTTTATTGGTCAAATGGGTGAAAATTTTAAAGTGTAATGGAGGTTATTTTGTTGAATTTAAGAAGAAAATGAGGAAAAGAAGCAGAATCCTTGTATCTCTAGTGGATAAGTACTATAAAGACATATGTTTTCTAGTTGATACAGACTATACATATGCACAAGAAGTTATACCAAGGGTATCATGGCTAATGTCACTACCCTATGTGGTAAATATTGATGGAAAAACAACAAAATCCACATCCCTATTATCTGAGGAAGTTAACAAGAAGGCCACACATTTTGGAATCTATGAGGAAGTGAAGGCTAAGATAATCATGGGATTAAAATGTGTTAGGAATAATAGTCCACAATACAACTGAGAGGGGGGGTGAATTAGTTATATGATAGAATATTAAATTTTAAACTTTGAATAGCAACAATATCAGATCTAATGAACATAATGAATTCCAAAATAATAACACAATATTTTGGTGTCAGGGAAACCTTGTTAAAGGTAAAAAACCTGATGGGAATTAGCACCCACAAATGATGTACTGAGAGTATAGTATCCTTGTTAGAAGATCTAGCCCTATTAGGAGCTAATTAAAGCATTACAGTACATAGTCCTTGTTAGAGGACAGACCTTGTTAGGATTCAAGAAAAAAGGTTAGGCTCACTACCTAGGCTCATTGCCCAAAGAAGGTTAAGTCCACCTTCAGAACACACTATTCATAACACAAGTGTATATGAGGAAATGCACAATCCTTGTGAACTATCTAAAAACAACTATCTTTACTTGATCATTTCCAGTGAAGTATGTAATGCCCCTCCAACCCTAACAAGTTCTGGTTATGCTCACTAGAAATTAGGAAGGGCTATATGTGAGAATGATCCTTCTTGAGATGGTTGATTAAACCAAACCTGTTCAAACACACCATAACTTCATATTTTAATTCAGGAAATAATAATATTTACATAAGTATGTTCCTTTATATCTTCATGTGTGTCAGTGATAGTTTAGGACCTTAATGCTAAAAGGATCACTTGATAGACTTATATGTTTATATGTGAGATGCTCATTATTAATGTTTAAAATCATCTTAGGTTAATTAATTATAATCACTTAACGAGATTAGATGTGTTACTTAATCTAATGATGTTACTTGTTATGCACAATATTAGACATGGTTTCTTGTATTAAGGATTGTATGATTTGTTTATCATGATTTGATTATGAGACATTATGAGTTCATGCCTAATGGTTTAACTGGGTTGTGAAATTCAATTGATGATTTACACTTATGTGATTATGTTATGATGCATTCTTATTATACAATATGGAAAAGAGATTATTTTGGTATTAACCACACTAATCCAATTATGCTTTGTTGATATCACTATCTAATGTGAGTATAGGATGAGGGGAGACAGTCGTAGTTACTCCTCTAGGAGGTCCACATGATGTCGCACTCTCCCTCCTTGTTTTCCATTGTTTGTACATATGTATATATATATATATATATATATATATATATATATATATATATATTGGTGTACTTGGTTGGTTTTGCAGGATGCAGGTACCAGGCATCGACTCCACCTGGCTACATAGGTTTGAGCGTGCCTTAAAAATCCTTGAATTGTTACCCTAGTTGGGGAATTTGAATGCAGTATGTGATGTGGTCTTATGATTTATGATTCAACATTGTTCTGTGATTTATGATGTGAGTTAGATTTATCCTAGTTAGTATATACATACATATATATTTATTTTATATCTTTGTTATACTGATTGTATGTTATATAGGTATGTGCATATGTGGGTGCACATGCATATACCCATGCTTATATAAATAATAATATTTGTATATTTTTATTGATTGTATTAATGGTATGTTATTTAAAGTGAATTCAATAAGTGTATTGAATGAAGTGTATTAAATAGAAAGTGAAAATAATAATAAGAAAAGCTCTTTGTAGTAAAATGAGCTATCTAGGAGGGAGTTGAACTCGAGACCTCCTATAAGTTAGGCTAGTTGGTTTCTGTGTGTGCTATGTGTTTTCCTTGAAGGTTATTTGTTTTACTTTCTTGTCATGGTTTCTTTTTAAGTTATTTTTAATTAAATTAATTAAAAACCTTATTATGTGTTACGGGAAGATTTGTAATTAATCCTCAACAAACCATGGAAGTTGGAGAAGTTTCTTCCCCTAAAGAAACTCCTCCAACCATATAGTTGGAGGATAAATTAATCCCGGAGAGGAGTTTGGAGGGGGATTAAAATTTTTTGAAAATTTTGGGATTTTGCATCCGAAAATCAATTTGGGGCTGCTATCTCTACGGGAGGAATTCTTAAACTTTATGTGAGGGAATTTTGGAGCTTGCTTCTATGGATTGTTTGAAGATTGGTTGCCAAAGAAAGATATCCAAGAGGCTATCTACTCAAGGCATGAAGATCTACAGAGAGACTCCAGTCAAGAGAAGAGAATTTCTCCACAGGACCCCAGGTAGGGTCTATACTATGATGAATTCTCTAATTCTCCTCTATGTGTGTTTATTTACATAAATGATATGTTATTGGATTGATATGTGATATCTTAGTTTGAATTAAAAATGAAAATGTGAATGTTTTATCCTCCGTGTATTTCTATGTATTTTCTGGAAAGTAGAATATGTATGTTTTTATGATTTTTGGTTTTATGAAATCTTTCCTGGAGGTCTATGATTGATTAAATTATTATAATTTGACATATTTATCTATGTATATGTATGTGTTCTTAAATATTTATATTGTTCATATGGTCTACAAATTTTATTTTGTGGAATGATTTTTAATTAGGATGATAATGAAAAAGGATATGTTAATTGGAAAGAGACAAAGTATTTTGGTTTATTTTCCTATACCCGTATTGCGTTGTGCATAACTTTTGAACTTGAAATTATTATGAACATCTCTCTAGTGAGAATGTGTGCAATTAGGTTAGTCCAACATATGTGAAAATTAGGCAAATCCAATGGTTCAAAAAAATTTATGCTCATTGTACCGAGCCTGTATTTTTATGACAGTCATATATATGTTTCTAGAATTAGTCATTTCCCCATGAATATTTATTAGTTTATAATTTATATTACTTTTTGACCTATTTTGTAAACTTTGGAGTCATGGATTTGAGTGTTTGGTACCTATTTGGCTTAGGGTTTGGTCTGTATCTTCCAACCTTGATCCTAGTCTATGTCTGCATCTTTGTACCTCTCTTAATGTTTATTTTATTGCTTTAGGTTTATCATAATGTTGTGTTAATGCATGTGGAAATTTGTATCACCTATATATGTTTGTTACTTGTTTTGTTGAGGTTATATGGTTCACTTATGATGTTTTTTCACGTGGTATATACTTGAGCTTATTTTATGAGGCTTGGACTCATCTCGGTGGCCTATGTGCACGAGAGGGTTCCTTAGACCTATAAATGAGCCTTGGAAAGTTGTACTTAAGCATGTGGAAAGTTTTATGTTTTTCTTTGATATGTCTTGTGATAGACATTCTTCCAATGGTACCTGTTGTGTATATGGCTAAGGTTAGGACTCACTCTAAGGGCCTGAATGCGTAGGGGAGTTTCCTAAACCAGTGAATCAGGACATGAAAGTGTTATCTTGTATCTATGGCTTGTGATGGGGTAAGGGAATAGGAAACCTAAGTGAGTGGCTCACCATAGGTATTGGAACCCTAAAGTGGTTTCCAGATGATCCTATGGGTGGGTTTGTAAAAAGTGATAACCTTAAAAATTAACCTGGAAAGGGGGGATTCAAAAGATAATGAAAGAAAATATAATAAAGGCCACACAAACCTGATTGGAGTACTGGGACCAAGGATAACTCCCAGGATGGATCCCTATTCATAAAGGGGGGAATGGGGTTACATGGTTGCTAGGAAGGATCCCAATATATAGGTTGTGTGATGACACTCACTTAGGTGGTCTCCTAGAACCTTAACCTTTGTGTTATATTATGATGATATTTTATGTGCTTTATCCTTGTTCTTTTTTGTCTTTGATTTATTTGTATTTGAGACTTAGATTTCCTTAAGGTCTTGAGAGTACCTTGGTTCTATCTCCTAGCACGGGGGGTGGAACTTTACCAGTTTGACATGGTTGGGTGGAAAATCTCTTTCAAGGTATTGTTTGTGGTTCGTGTCATGGCCTTGATTTTGATTTGTTCAGTGATGAAGTTATCCTATCTTGTACAATGTATCTTTATCTTTTGAAATCAAGGTGTAAAGATGTAATGTAAGCCTTTGGGCAACTAGATGTAATTATCTTTATGTATTTCTTCGGGCCATGTGCAACAACTGTAATTGTAATTGTGTTGAAGTTGTAAGAAAGAATTTATGTATTTGGGAAGGGTTGAAGGGTATCTCCACGTGAAATAATAAGGGAAAGGAAACATGTATGTTATTGAAAGTAGTAATGAGATGTGATTTCTTAAATGTATAGTTCAATGTGTGTGGTGTAAGGTTATTTAAACTAGGTTTTAATCTCAATTCTTAGCTAGACTTATAAAATTTTATAGATGATTTATGGAAGTTAAACTTGTGACAAAAATGATTCATTAAATGGTTTATGTTAGTTAGCAATATATGGTTAAGTACTTTACACTCTTTCTATTATTATATTGAAATGAAAATAGAAAGTAAGGAATTTTTAATAGAAAGTTTATGTGATGATATTGCATGGGTAAGGTTAAGGAGAAAACAAATGAAAGAGGGAAGGACAAATGTATTTAGTGTAATAGATAAATGATGGGCTTCTGATTAATTTATAAAAGTAAATATTTATGCAAATTAGGTAAAGAAAATGAATGCAATTAGCTCATTAATATAATTGGTTTTGATGAGGAATGGAAGCAATGTTTCAATGTAACTTGAAGTTGAAATGAAAATAGAATTGCATTAGATTAAGTAATAAAATGCATTTCTTGATAATGGTAAATGAATTCATTAAGGGAACCTTAAGGAATGTACTTGTGAATAGTAATGATGATATGTTAGAATGTTAAGAAAAAAAAATTGTTAGTTGTAATTTTAGGTCATAGACTTGATTCCTTATGGGTTCCCTAGCGGAGACATTACATTTGGTATCAGAGCCCTAGGTTGCTACAATGGGAGCTCTAGAGTCTATTTGTGTTTAACTTAGTCACTTCTTCTTTTTAATTAATGTAAACTCTATACCTATACTTAGGTTTTAACATTGTTCCAAGATGTTTTCCAACATCATAAAGTCTCTTAGAAGTAAGCTCAAAATTATCCCTCATCATCTCAACAAAGAATTTTCCCATGTGAATATGTGGGAGAACAAAATTTGAGTAATGACCTGGAGGGAGCTCAAATAAGACAACTCTGATATTGATTATGCTAAACTAGAACCCATCAGAAGCAAGTTAGCCCCAAGGAGGCAACTTATGTTGACCATTATGATAGGGATAGAGTATAAGCCCTAGGTTGTTCTACTAAGAACCTTGGGAATCATACTTGGCCTACTTCCAATACTTGAGTCTATTGTGTTTCTCCATCTGATGTTTTCTTCTAGCCTACCAAACTTGAATACATTGTGTGTCTTATTTTTATGTTTTCCTTATGTTAACAAACTTGAGTACTAGACATAAAAGGTATGTTTTCTATATTTCTACCATAATATCTTGCAAGAAAGGATTATCTGAAAGGATTATTTATGTTTTTCATTATAAGATTCATGTGGTTCAAATAGATGGTCAAGAATTCCTAATAGTTGAATGTTGTATTCTTATCGTTGTTCTAAGAAAATCTTAAAGAATTGTAAGGAATGTTGTTGATCTTATTCCAGATCTTATGATGATTACCATGAATGACTACCAAAATAGTTTGTGACACAAGGTAGGGATCAAGAGGGGCAAAAAAATGGTGCACCTTAATGATCCATGCCTACCCAACACATGCGAAAGCCAACAAACACAATAGTGAGAGAGAGAATACATAAAATTTCATATATTATCATCAAATAGAATCATACAGGCACACCCTAATGATCCAAGCCTACTTAACACATTTGAAAGCCAACAAATACAATAGTGAGAGAGAGAATACAAAAAAATTCATATATTATCATCAAATAGAATCATACATGCCAGGTTGTAAGGCCTTCCCGGTTACGGCCTTATATTACAATGAATCTCAAAAGTCCTCAAACATGTGAGGATTTGTTACAAATCTCCAATTGAATGTCTACTACCTTCTATCCCCAAAAACTCCCTCCTAATCTACAATCAAACATCCACATTTATACAAGAAGCTACCAAACTGATTCAGCCTTCAGATCCACAATCAATGGAAGGAATGGTCAAATTTGGGACCAAACACTTCCCAATGAAGGGTACAAAAATTAAATCCATGATCCAATATAAATGCACAAGTTGGCCACAATAGAAACTAAAACTAAACCCTTTGGTAAGAAAGATAATCGAGAAATAGACATGCAATGTCGAGTGCCACTGAAATAATCGACCGCCTAGGAGATAACCAACCACACTCGGTAACTAAAGGAAACAGACCATCTCAGTCAAAGTAGGAACCAAGCAACACAGACAAACTCCAAATTTTTTTTGGTGACATAGGATTGCCAAGGACCTGAGATGCTCTTGCATCAGACACCTAGGGTTATTTTGAAATGATTCTCTGAATCATTTGGTAGATCTGGTCCGAGCTGACTTTCATCAGTCTACTCTTCCACTTAACTAGATATTCCATATACTATTTTCCTCTTGTACTCTTGCCAACTCTTTCCTTCAAAATTTGTTCAACTTTATCATTCTACTTCTCAGGATATTCTGTCAGTACTGTCACTTCTTCATCAGGTTCATGATACTCATACAAATCATAAATGTTGAAAATAGGTGATATGTCCATGTCATAAGCTAACTCAATTTCATATGCATTTCCACTATCAAATTTCTTCAGAATCTTGTAAAGTCCAAACTTTTTCATCTTCAACTTTCCATATGTTCCAATAGGAAATCAACCTTTCTTCAAATGAACCATCACTTCATCACCAACATCAAAATTTTTATGCCTTCTTGATCTATTAGCTCTGTCTTTGTATTTCTAATTACTATCTTCCAACTTCAATTTCACATCTTCATGTAATGTTTTCATGTACTTAGCAAACTTTACTCCTTCAACACTTTTCTTATTCTCATCAGCAATGTCTCTCAAATCAGATATTCCTCTCAGTTGTGTGCCATTCACAATATCAAATGGTGTCTTTCTAGTACTCCTATTCATTGAATTATTGTATGGAAACTCTTTTTGTGCCAACACAGAATCCCAATTACTCAGTGTGTCTCCAACTAAACATTTCAAAAGATTTCCCAAACTTTTGTTCAAAACTTCAGTCTATCCATCGGTTTTGTTAAAAATAGGGAATACTGAGAGGGGGGGGTGAATCATTATTCTACAAACTTTTACTTTTTCCCAACTATGGATATAATAGATTATCTTAGTGCATGCATAACATAGGAAACTAAACAACATGCATAGCAATAAAACAAAAGAGCTCATAACACATTATTTGTTCTCGAGGAAACCCTAGCCAAGGGAAAAACCTCGGTGGGGATGGCACCCACAAAGATCCACTAATGAAAAGTATCTTATTAAGGATGTTGAACCTATTAGGATTCTATTACATGTATATAGTGTCTCAGTCCTAATTAAGGGACTATAGGGCTTGTTAGAAGCCTCAACCCTGTTAGGAGTTGGTAGTATAAAATATGATTACAAGATGATCCCATTGCCCAAACAAGTAATATATAATATTAATTGATTACAAAAATAGGTCAAGGTACATAACCTTATACTTCTTACAACTTCACATCAATATCTCTTCACTGCTCTTTCACTATCGCTATTACATACATATCATATGTCCTATTTTTCTTACATTACATCATTACATCTTTATACAAGTTATTAAGATTAATAACTCTTCCAGTCAGCTTACATAATACAAAATATCTTTACCCAAGGTTTAACATCTAGGATGCCATCCCTTTATATTGTTAAGTCATTATTTTGATAAACAAAATAATCCCTTAACTCTTTACCAATTCTATCTTCATAATTTGTCCTGTCAGCTTAACACTCTCTTTAGTAAAATTGTCATAACTTCTTCCGTACATGCCTTACTAACTTACACTCATAAGTGAGTCTTCAATAGTCACCATAGTATCTATGTTCAAGTGCACAAGCATTGAACTTACTCCAATCATCATCACTAAACAAAACTATTATCGGGTACACTAGCAAAAACACACTGTCTCATACTTAGACAATTTTGCATTGCACTATGTCATACTTGCTCTCTAACCTATGTGATCTTTATGTAGAACATATGTTTCCATAATGACAACATCTATGTATCCAACTCAGCCAAATTTCCAACAATCTCCCCCTTTGTCATTGGTGGCAACATATGAGAAAATTGGCTAAGTCTTAGACTTCAAAATTTCAAAATTGTGGCCATAGTACAAAATATGTATAAACTATCCTTATGAATCCATAAATATTATCTATATACTATACTCCCCCTAAGAGTATGTATCCTTATCAATTTTTTGCTATATATCTCTCCCCCTTTGACAACAATGACAAAAAAAGTAAGGAGGGTGACAAAACTGTGTTCAGACAAGAGTGTTATACCTTTATTCAATATTGCAAAGCCAGTAGGCTTGCACACAATCTACAAAGTTAATCTTCATGGCCTCTAACTCTTTCTCCCATGACTTCTTAATCAAATCTGCAACACTGAGTAGTGTACACAATCCATAAGATGCAATTTCACATGCTTGGAGATTTTGAAAACTAAACTTTTGAAAAGATGTCTTGGATGAAAGACATTCTTCTAGTTGTCCTTCAACAATGCTCAATTTTATAGAAACATGCTCTCTTAAAAGAGTGAATCTCTTCAACTTCCTATCCTTGTCATCTTGTAAAATTCTTATTTCATCATAAATCTTGCAGATTTTCTTCTCAACATCAAGTACCTTCACATTAGGGCTTGAAAGAAGGTTTATCTCAGTTTGAATTTTTACTTCCTTAGTCTTCATCTTCTACACTTCCTCTGCTATTAGGTTCTCTGATTTTGTACACTGAATATACAAAGATTTTCCTCTTTCTAAATTCCTTCTCAAATCTTTCATGTAGATATCATTCCTGATGTTCTGACTTATGTCCAAAAGAATTTTGGCCTCATAGGCTACTTGATCCTTTGCCTTTGCAATATCAGATAAGTTGGTAAACTCATCATCAAATGTGTTCATTACTTTCTTTGCTCTTTCCAGAGGGTCAGCTTCTATAATTTGTGTGGTTACAATGCCTTGTAACTTCTTAGTAAGCTCCTTTAGGCATCCTTCAAGGCTCTTTACCTTCTTGTTCTTTCCAATAATCTTGTTCAAAGATGTGATCAATTCCATCTAATCATCATCATCTACTTCCTTTCCCAAATTCTCAAATATAGAACCAATTTGAGTTTTCTTACTAGTCTCAGGTGTAAGAGTGATTTCTTCAAGAGTGGGAATAGATACTTGTTTCTCTATCACTATAGGTTCTACAGTTCTAGTTTTTTTCCTCTCTTCTCCTTTGGCACTGTCCCACTCTTCAAAAGCTAAATTGTCAACAATGTTTTCAAGGTTCTTAAATAGGTTATCATCACTATCCAAGGTGATCTTTGTTCCTTCAACATTCATAGTTTCATCCTCAATATTAATGGCTAATGGAGAGGGAATGTCCTGTTGTTCTACTTCTTCTACTTGCTTGTAGGTTCTACTGCAATTGATGGTTTTCCAGCATTCTCTGTCATAACCTTAAAAATTGCTTGTTTTGTTTCCTTGTTGATTTCTTCATATTTACCTCCCATAATCTGAATAGTTCTCTTCTTGGTTCTCAGATGGGTGTTTAGATCCTTCATGATCTATTTGAAGTGTTCTTCATCTCTCACATCACATATCTTTCTTACAAGATTTTCTCTTATAGTTATATCTTCCTCTGATGCTCTTTTCTTTCTGTTTACAAGCTTCTTATAAAAGTCATTAGGTATCTTACCTTGAATTGTATCAAATTCCTTATTAGACAAAATCATATGCTTCACTACTACATTTTCTAGATTTAATCTCTCTGCATAATCATATAGATCATAATATTTATTCATCTTTGTAAAGTCTCCATCTTGTATAATCTATTCATTCACTTTTTCAATTCTAGGTTTCCAAGTTTTCTTCTTAACAAGAGTATCTTCATCATCTTTAATCTCTAAAATTTTTCTTGGAACTAGTGGCACTAATGTCTTCTACCTCTTACTTGGTCTTGTAGCAATCTCTTTCATTCTTTTACTAGGTGTGGAGGAGGTTGATCTAGTGGATTTTTTTGCTTCTTGATCTTTCTCCATTTATTCCATTTTTACCTTTACTTGTGTCACTTCTTGTTGTATTGCAACTGATGATAAAGGTAGCATAGACAAAAATTCTTTTTGTCCAATTTCTCTAACTATTGCTACTGTTTGTTTGGATATCAAGAACTCATGTCTAGTCATTCCTGTATATTTTAGTATTTTCTTGATTGTACTCTCAACTCTTTTATTCGACTATTTCTCTTCAAGGATAGTCTTTGCGGAGTTGAAGTTCTCCTCAAAGGTTCCAAACCTATTACTATGAATGTCTATCTTGCTCTTAAGTAGTCTACTCACATATTCTTTCATCTCAATCTCATAGATTTCATAGCCAAGAGGGTCTATGAACTCTACTCTAGGTTCTACTACTTCAATGTATGTAAAGTCAGTATCAACCATGAAACATATCTCATTTTTATATGTTTCTACTAAGGATTGAGGGATCCTTGTTCTGCTTGTTCTCAAATTCTGAAATATTTTGATTACCAACACTACACTTTCATTTACCTTATCAATAATATGCCTCATATACACTTTTTTAATTTTTTCCATTATGGTTTTGCCATCATTCTAATCATTTCCAATGGTGTAAGGAAATCTTCTCAACAAATGGAAAAACATATAAGTGATCAATGATGAGAATCTAAATTGAGAATACTTAGTCTTCTTTATCTTTTCCAAATTCTCAAACAACTGAATTCCCAAAATCTTACACATGTCAACTTGTACTCTATCAACACACATTAAATATGCTGCATGTATCATTCCTATTGCCATGTCATCTTCTCTAGAGTTAGCAAAAAACTTAGTTGTAAGGATCTTACACAAATATCTGACATCATCTTGTTGACTCTTGCTAATTACTATACCCCTTCCATTGTAAGATGAATTTGTGTTGTCTATAACTATTTTCCTCATGTTCTTCTCATTCAAAGGAATGGCCCCAATTTTAGAAAGACCAGTTACCTCATGAATTAGGTCAGCTAGGATATCTCTCACTCTGTCATCTAACCAAAACTCCCCATTATGAATTATGCTTAAAATAATCTTGATACATTCTTCATTGTCAAACTCATATCGTAAGGCATACTTAACAATTTCATTATCTTTCAAATTCTCAAACCCTACTTTCAATGACATATCCTGATTGTAGATCTTCTGATATTATTTTGTGAAATCACTATCACTGAGAGTCTCTAGCTTACATCCTAGATAGCTTCTAATATTTTCTAAATGTAAAACTCCGTTAGGTATGGATGATAAAGCTAACTTAGGATCATCTTCCAAGGGTTCTACTAGTTCCCTTTTCATCTTAGGTCTATTCTTATCTCTGACATTGTGAATCAAAGAAACATCCATGACTTTTGCTAATTCCTAAACTGATTTAAAGATCTACCAAGTAAAATACCTTGATTATGTGATTTTAGGGCTTGCGTAGATTCAACAAGAAAAATCCTTCACCAAATCCTTGCAAAATACTTCAAATCACTACTCTTCGATCTCCTTAACACCTCTATTCACTTAGATGATCAAATAATACTGATCATAACCTTTTATCATTCCTATCTCACATAGATCTGATATCGTATTCAATTCTTTTGCCGCTTCTTTCCAAAAAGTTGATTCTATTAACTTGCAAAACTTAAAAATCCTTGTGATCTTGCAAAACATAATATTTTTCTATGCTCTCTTAACCATAGCATCATTACATCATATAATACCTTGCATTAACTATGCAAGACTCAATTCATCATATATCATCTTCTACACTAATCTAAGTTCCTATTCTACAGTAATTTTTTGTGAATTAAGTGCTTAGAGATGGGTTAGGTAGTGATTCATTCTTACCACTTGATACTTCACCTTTTTGGTTACCTTCAGTTCTGAATATGTATCCTTGATATGTGCTTTTAACAAACTTTACTTCTTCTGAATTACTACAGCATCCTTTCTGACTGTTACTTGCATCTTCATTTCTCCTTGCATGACTTCTAGGGTTAGGATTAGGATAAAAACCTCTATTGTTCATTCTGCAAAACCTTGATGTATGTCCAATCTTGTTACATATCTGACAAACTATTCCATTGTTTCCATATCTTGGTCTAGGCCAATTTATCTATGATCTGCAATTTCTAGCAATGTGTCCAACCTCATTGCATCTATAACATACTACTCCATTCTTTTGTTCATATCTTCAGTAGGTTTCTCATGTGCATGGTTAGTATTTCTAAACATTCTACTATTATTGTTATTCTCAACAAATTTAGGTTTTTTGCATTCAATAGCTCTATGTCCAAAACCATGACAATTATAACAATAACGATTAAGGGTTTTGAATTACTTACCTATGCAATCTTTCTTCATATGACCAATAGTATTGCAAGCAAAGAATCTACCTTTGAATTCTCTTTGCATACCTTTAGGTGACTCCTCTCATTTAGGTGGTTCTTCTTCTTTAGGTGTGTCTTCAGATTATTCAATTTCATTAGATTTCTTTTCATCTATGCTTTCAGATATTTTTAGATCTGGTTCCTTGCCTTCTTCACTTGCTTTAGTTGTGTTGAAACCAAGACCAATTTTATCATAGAATGGTTTTTGATAAGACATTTGTTCATCAATCTTCTCACTAGTTGAATATAGTCTTTCAAGTTGTTGGTTAGATTGAGTCAATTCACCTTTCACAATTGTATTGTATTTCTCAAGTTTGGCATACTGCACATTGACTTTCTCAAGCGTAGATGTTACTTTACCAAGTTTAGATTTTAGTCCTTCATTTTTTATCTTGAGATTTTCATTCTTAGATTTCAGATTTTCTTCATTCTTGCCATTTCCATCTTTCAGACTTAGCTTCAGATTTTCTATCTTTAGTTCATGTTTAAGGATCTCATTTTATTTTTCTAAGTTGTCATCACAATCTTCAATTTGTATTTTAGATTCCTTTTCTAATTCAAGATCTTTCAACTTGTTTTTTAGTTTCTCAATGAGGTTCTTTGCATCATCATATTTTCCTTTTAGAGTGTCTCTTTCATCAGTAAGCATATCAATATGTTCAAGATCTTCTTCAAGATTCTTCTATAGCTGATCCATATCCATAGAGATCTTACTCAAGTTGCTAGGCTTTCCTTGAATGATTATTTTCTGAGTAACTAAGCTCTGATACCAATTGTTAGAAATAGGGAATACTGAGAGTGGGGGGTGAATCAGTATTCTACAAACTTTTACTTTTTCTCAATTAGGGATATAACAAATTATCTTAGTGCATGCATAACATAGGAAACTAAACAACATGCATAGAAATAAAACAAAAGAACTCATATTAACACATTATTTGTTCTCGAGGAAACCTTGGCCAAGGGAAAAACCCCGGTGGGGATGGCACCCACAAAGATCCACTAATCAAAAGTATCCTATTAAGGATGTTGATCCTGTTAGGAGTCTATTACATGTATATAGTGTCTTAGTCCTGATTAAGGGACTATAGGGCTTGTTAGAAGCCTCAACCCTGTTAGGAGTTGGTAGTACAAAATATGATTACTAGATGATCCAACTGCCCAAACAAGTAATATATAATATTCACTGATTACAAAAATAGGTCAAGGTACATAACCTTATACTACTTGCAACTTCACATCAATATCTCTTCACCGCTCTTTCACTATCACTATTACATACATATCATATGTCCTATTTTTCTTACATTACATCATTACATCTTTATACAAGTTATTAATATTAATAACTCTTCCAGTCAGCTTACATAATACAAAATATCTTTACCCAAGGGTTAACATCTAGTATGTCATCCCTTTATATTGTTAAGTCATTATTTTCATAAACAAAAGAATCCCTTAACTCTTTAATAATTATGTCTTCATAATCTATCCTGTTAGCTTAACACTATCTTTAGTAAAACTATCATAACATCTTTCGTACATGCCATACTAGCTTGTGATCATAGGCGAGTCTTCAATAGTCACCATAGTATCTATGTTCAAGTGTGCAAGCATTGAACTTACTCCAATCATCATCGCTAAACAAAATTGTTAGAAAGTAAAGTCCACCAAGATAACTGAGAGGGGAGGGGGGGTGAATCAGTTATCAGATAATTATAAATTTTATCATCTTCAACAATATTAAACCATATAAGAAATATAATTACCAAAAATAGAAATATATTCATACACAATAACACAATGACACAAGATATGTTGACTAGGGAACCTCTTGATCAAAGAGTAAACCCCGGTGGGAATGATGCCCACAAAAGATGCACTAATATGAATATTCCTAGTGAAAGGATGGACTCTGTTAGGAGTCTTATGAAGTACATTTAGTACATATAAATCCTTGTTAGGAGATTTTGAATCCCTATTAAAAGATTCTAACCCTGTTAAGAGTTATGGAAGACAGAAGGACCCACTACCCAAATAGCTTCAGGGTAAGATCACTGAACACATTGTCCAAATAATCTTTACATTACTCAACATAATAATATGTTACCTCTTCTCCAACTATGCCAAATGTCACTCACTATTACATTAGATCTCAATTTTAGATCTCTATACTTCGTATGTCTTCCTTCACAAATTCACTTTCATACTTAGCTCTTTTCTTCACTTCATGTATAGAGCATAACATACAACCGCTACTACCATATCATAATTACACACTTACACCATTCAACTACATTACAACAAGGAAATATATTCCTTCCTTTATACCACACTCAAATAATTACAAATGAGTCGGCATATAATTACAAAATAAAAGTTTACACATGCTACACCAAAATTACACAAAACTGTCAGCTTCCAAATACAATAAATCTTCACTCGTGTGACCTCAAAGTCTGCACTATCATCCACATCACTATTAGTGTGTCTTAAAATTCCCTTTAATTGCACAAAACTAGATTCCATCCTGATTAGGAGATATCATCTGATTTCCACAAACCGCTACTCAGGAACACTGCCTGAATACTGCTTCCACCAAAATGATCATAATTTCCATGAATAAATAAATTACTATCTGCACTCTTAACCATAGACATATAACATATCATAGAGTATAACCTCAACATCACATAGCTCCAACTACAATAACCCATGTGCGCTAATCCAAACTCTATCTGCTTCTCTGCAAGTCTTCGGTAAATCACTGTGTTGACATCAATGACAATCATAGTCATGAATGCAACAACTGCTAAAGAATGACTGCCAAAAATTTATCATTCATTCCTAACAATATCCCCCATTGGCATTGATGGAAACATAGATGAAAAACATCCAATGTTCCAAAAATCCAATACTGCAACACTACTTCTTCAAATCCTCTTCATCAATAAAATCTTACTTTGTTATCATATTCAGTTCTCTCCAACATATGTCTCAGATTGTTTTTCATATAAAATTCTTCCCCATTGACATCAATGACATAAATTTTATCACCATGTCAACAAAAACTCAATGTTAAAAGACACTTTTCAGAAAATACATTTACTAGAGTCCTCATGACTCAGCTTAGATACAGATACTCCCCCATAGAGGAAGTACCAACATCTAGTCTAGAAGAAAGATAAGGCTTATATACCACTGGATGGATGCAACCAACTACATCACTTCTCACAAGTAGGCTGGGGCATAACCCCAAGCATACCTCTCAAATACTCAAATGTATCCTTAGGGAAAGACTTTGTGAATATATCTACTATCTACTCATTTGTACTTATGTACTCAAGTCTAACTTCTTTCTCAAAAAATTTCTCTCTTACAACATGATACTGCTACTTCTACTACATATTCTACTTCTGTTGTGTTTTGTGAGATACAATTCTACTTGTTGCTTAGCCAAGAAACTAATCTTCCTCTAAGGAAAAATGCTCCACCACTGGTCCTTTTCTTATCATCAACACTGTCTCCCCAATCAGCATCTATATATGCACATAGGGTAAAATCATCATATTTTTCATACCATAGTCCATAGTCCATTGTGCCTCTTAAATATCTCAGTATCCTCTTTACTGTTGCATAATGTGATTCTCTAGGTTCAGCTTGAAATCTTGCTACAATTCCAACTGAATGTGCTATATTAGGTCTTATATGATTCAAATACTGCAATCCTCCAATCATAGATCTATATTTCTTCTGTTCTACTACAGGAGTCTCATCTGTTGTAGATAACTTAGGTTCGGTCACCATGGGTGTGCCAACTGGTTTACAATTCTCCATTCCAAATATTTTCAACAAATCATTCAAGTACTTTGTTTGACTTACAAAGATACCATCATTGTTTTATGTTATCTATAATCCCAAAAAGTATTTCATCTCACCAATCATACTCATTTCAAATTCAATCTTCATTTCATCAGCAAATTTGTCACTAGCTTCATCTTCTCCTCCAAAGATAATGTCATCAACAAAAATAACTATAACTAACAAACCATTTTCAATTTCTTTTGTGTACAGATTGCTATTAGTTGTTCCTTTTGTAAATCCCAATTTTAATAAATACTTGTCCAATCTTGCATACCAAGTTCTAGGTGCTTGTTTAAGTCTATATAAAGCTTTCTTCAATTAACATACCATGTCTCCTTCTTGAGTTAAAGGAAAACCTTCAGGCTGCTCAATGTAGACTTCTTCCAATTCTCCATTCAAAAATGCTGACTTCACATCCATCTAATATACTTTGAATTTCTTGTAAGCTGCATAAGCCAAAAACATTCTTACTACTTCAATTCTTGCAACAGGTGCAAAGGTTTCTTCATAGTCAATTCCTTCTTGTTGTGAGTAACCCTTACATACCAATCTTGCTTTGTTTCTTACTACTTCTCCTTGTTCATTCATCTTGTTTCTGAATACCCATTTAGTTCCAATAACCAGAGTAATCTTTAAGAAACCCCCCTCTTAAAAAAGATATAAAATCTTGGTGAATCTTTTATTTTTTTGGGAAAAAAAATTAATTTCTATTGGCGAATCTCTCAATTTTTTTGAAAACAAAAGTATTCTTCTTGGCGATTATTTTTGAATAACAATTTTTTTGTAGAAAATATTGGTGAAACTCAAACAATAAAAATAAATTAATTAATCACCATGGTGAATAATTTTATTTAAAAAAATATAATTCTTATAGAAAATTATTAGGCTTAATGTGGAAAGCTTTGATGGGTTTAAGGAATATACTCTGTAATAATTACTTGCTACCATTTAATTAAAATATAATCTAATAACCTCATTCTATTGTGTGAGACAAATGTATTAATATTTTTGAATACTAATGGGGCCCAAAATTTCTTCAAGACCATTGATTTATATTGAGATCAACAATCTGAAAGAAATTTTAGCTCCCATAAGCATTACGAACCAAATAGTAACATTTTTACCTCATAGAATATAATGAGGGTCACTAGATTATACTTTAAGTCAGTAATGGAAACTAAAAGTTGGTGATAGATCCATATAATAACTAATAATCATGATATATTATTGGAGAATTAATTTAAATTTCTACAATAAATTATAAAATTTTGGTGAATCAAATCTAATCATGTATCGAATATTTTGGCAAATTTTTGAATTCAAGTTTTTTATAAAATAAATTATTTTGCAATTTAAATGTTTTAAAATCAAAATTTTGTAAAAATTTGGCGATTTAGGTTTCCTTAAATCTTGAATTATTAGCCAAATTTGGATTCTCAATTTCCCAAAATTAGCCAAGTGGTGAATATTAGCCACTAAAAATTACTATGCCAATAACATTCTTGTCTTTAGGTCTAGCTACCAATTCCCATGTCTTGTTCTTTTCAATCTAATCTAGTTCTTCTTTCATAGCATTAGTCCAACTTTCATCTTCACAAGCTTCATTAGTAGTCTTAGGTTCAATTTGAGAAATCAAACATAACTGTTCTTGTTCCTAATTTTGAGTTAGAACTCCTCTTTTGATGCTCCCAATAATCTATTCAAAAGGATGATTTCTTAACAAACTCTTGCTAGGTGTCACTATCTTAGATCTCTCTTCAGATGTAGGTTCTTCAATGACTTCACTATGGCTTTCATTCAACAAATCACTGTTAGTTTCATAAAATAGTTTAGTAGATCCAGTGTTAGGTTTAGGATGAGCTTCTTCATCAGATTCATAATCAAGCATTCTTTCCTGAATTTTGAACTTTTCATCAACTTTCACATTTGTGCTTTCAACAATAGTCTTATTTCTTTTATTGAAACATCTATATGCTTTTCTTTTCAAAGAATATCCAAGAAATATACCTTCATCACTTCTAGGATCAAACTTTCTAATATCATCATCTCTCTTTATATAACATTTACTTCCAAAAATTCTAAAATACTTAACTGAGGGTGCATGTCCAAACCATAATTCATAAGGTGTCTTGTCTGTGTCTACTCTAATTTGTACTCTATTCATTGTATACACTATTGTGTTCACTGCTTCTCTCTAGAATATCTTTGCCAAATCATTTTCAAACAACATAGCTCTTGCTGCTTCAATCACTGATCTGTTCCTCCTTTTTGCAATGCCATTTTGTTCAGGTGTTCTAGGGGCTGAATACTGTCTCTTAATGCCATTTTCTTCACAAAAGGTGTTAAACTCTCTAGAAGTAAATTCTCCACCTCTATCAGATCTCAAACATTTAATCTTCATTCCAAATTCATTCTCAACATTATTCCTAACAATCTTAAACTTATCAAATGCTTCATATTTTTCTTTAAGAAATGCAATCCACATCATTCTTGTAAAATCATCAACAAGAATCATAAAATACCTTTCTCCATAGAATCCTCTAGTCCTGGTAGGACCACTCAAATATGTATGAACAATCTCTAGCTTCTCTATAGATGTAAACTTCTTACTGGGAAAAGAACTTCTCTTCTATTTAGCCATTACATATTCTTTGCAAATCATGTTAGTAGGCTTCATAATTTTTGATAAATCTCTTACTGCAACTGTAGTACTTACTTTCACAATGTTATCAATGTTTACATGACAAAATATTCTATGTCATAACCAACTATCATCAATCTTAGTAATCAAACATGTCATCTCAGTAGGATTCAACTAAAATACATTACCTCTGATTCTAGATCCAGTTCCAATCAGATTTCCATCTTTATCCTTTATCACACAAGTTTTCTCAGTAAACCAAACTTGATATCCCTTATCAACTAACTATCCAACACTCAAAAGATTATGTTTCAATCCATCCACAAAATAAACATCATTAGTATTAGTCTTTCCATAAAGAGTAATAGATCATATACCTTTAATCAAACAAGGTGCATTGTTTCCAACTCTAACAACTCCTCCATCATATTCATTCAAATTTATGAACTTTTTCATGTCTCCAGTCATATGATGTGAACAACCACTGTCTATAATCCAATCAGCTTTCTTTTCAACTTGAGAAACTAAGGCTTTTTCTTCCTTAACATTAGTTTCAGGATTCTCTTCTTTAATTGCTACAAATCCTATGTCATCATTATTCTCAGTATCACTTTCACTTAAAGTTCTTTCTATACTAGCTTCAAGATCTTCATCATTATTATAATAACATTCCTTAGATCTTCTAGGTTTGAAATTTCTTCTGTACTTTTTAACTCTCTTAGGACATTTAGATGCAAAATGACCATATTCTTGACAAGTCCAACATTTAAATATTTTCTTACCGTCTGGTTCTCTTTTCACAAGCAAGGCAATACCTTCTTCAATCTTCTTGTCTTCTTCATTTCTAGATCTTCTATTGCCAGCATAATCTTTTCTCACACTGATGCTTCTTAACAAAGTAGGTCAAACACTAAGAGCACTAAATGTTGTCTCCATTCTAGGTAAGTCTCCTGATAATCTTAGGTTCATTTCTGTTGCTTCCAATCTTCCAAGAAGAGTCTCTCTTGTAAAGTTTGTTGTACAAGGTATGACTTGTTCAATCATCTGTGTTGTCTGCTTAAATACAGGAGTCAATGTCCTCAGAATTTTCCATATCACTTCATTCTCTATCTTTGTTCTTCCACAAGATTTTATACCTATAATGAGTTCTGACATTCTACCAATATAACGTCTAATAGATTCATCTTCCAACATTCTTATATCTTCAAATGCACATATCCAATTATGTAATCTAACTCTTTTTGCATCTTCATCACATTCAAAAGTAGAGTGTAAAGCTTTCCAAATTTCATGAGACTTTTTCAAACATTTTACCTGACTGTACTCATTCTCCGGAAGTGTTGTCAAAAGTGCTTCTCTCACAAGTATGTTACACATGAATAGATCTCTCTCATCTATAGTACATGTTTCAAGATTGTCCTCTTCAATGATAGCCTTATCATTTTTTGTAATCAACCAATAACTTGGTCCTAAACATAGTAGGTGTGTCTTCATCTTTTCTTTCCAGCTATCAAAATTTACTCCATCAAACTTAGGGCTTTCTTTCCTGAAATTCACCATGGATCTCCTTAAGCTGTTAAACTTCTTTTTCAAGGACCTGTCGTTCTGATACCAATTGTTAGAAAGTAAAGTCCACCAAGATAACTAAGAGGAGGGGGGTGAATTAGTTATCAAATAATTATAACTTTTATCATCTTCAACAATATTAAACCATATAAGAAATATAATTACCAAGCATAGAAAGATATTCATACACAATAACACAATGACACAAGATATGTTGACTAGGGAACCTCTTGATCAAAGAGTAAACCCTGGTGGGAATGATGCCCACAAAAGATGCACTAATATGAATATTCCTTGTGAAGGGATGGACTCTATTAGGAGTCTTATGAAGTACATTCAGTACATATAAATCCCTATTAGGATATTTTGAATCCCTGTTAAAAGATTCTAACCCTGTTTAGAGTTATGAAAGACAAAAGGACCCATTGCCCAAATAGCTTTAGTGTAAGATCACTGAACACACTATCCCAATAATCTTTACATTAATCAATAGAATAATATGTTATCTCTTCTCTAACTATGCCAAACTGCACTCATTGTTACATTAGATCTCAACTTCAGATCTCTGTACGTTGCATGTCTTCCTTCACAAATTCGCTTTCATACTTAGCTCTTTTCTTCACTTCATGTATATAGCATCACACACAACCACTACTACCATATCATAATTACACACTTATATAATTCAACTACATTACAACAAGTAAATACATTTTTTCCTTTATACAACACTCAAATAATTACAAATGAGTTGGCATATAATTACAAAATAAAAGTTTCCACACGCTACACCAAAATTACACAAAACTGTCAGCTTCCAAATACAATAAATCTTCACTCATGTGACCTTGAAGTCTATGCTATCATCCACATCACTATCAATGTGTCTTCAACTTCCCTTTAACTGTGCAAAACTAGATTCCATCCTGATTAGGAGATATCATCCGATTTCTACAAACCACTACTCAAGAACATTGCCTGAATATTGCTTCCACCAAAATGATCATAACTTCCATGAATAAATGAATTACTATCTACACTCTTAACCATAGACATATAGCATATCAAAGAGTATAACCTCAACATCCCATAGCTCCAATTGCAATAACCCATGTGCGCTAATCCAAACTCTTTCTGCTTCTCTGCAAGTCTTCAATAAATCACTGTGTTGACATCAATGACAATCATAGTCATGAATGAAACAAAAACTACTACAAAATAGCTACCAAAAATTTATCATTCATTCTTAAAAAAAAAATTTATTGGGTACACTAGCAAAAATACACTATCTCATACTTAGACAATTTTGCATTGCACTCTATCATACTTGCTCTCTGACCTATGTGATCTTCATGTAGAACATATGTTTCCATAATAACAACATCTATGTATCCAACTTAGCCAAATTTCCAATAGGTTTGTGGGTGAAATGTAGAATTATATTTCAACTCAGTACCAAATTTTTTCCAAAGTGTTTTCCAAAAGTATCCAACAAATTTATTTTCTCGGTCAGGGATAATGCTCCTTGGTAATCCATGCAATCTGACAATTTCCTTAAAGAAAAGATCTGCTACATGTACTGCATATGATGTCTTTCTGCAAGGTATAAAATGTGCCATCTTATAAAATCTATCCACAACAACAAATATAGAATCATTACCTCTTACTGTCTTCAGTAAGCCAAGAACAAAGACCATATTGATGTTAATCCAAGGTTTCTCATGAATAGAAATTGGTGTATACAATCTAGTATTCTGACTTACTCCTTTTGAAACTTGACAAATTCCACAACTTTTCACAAATTTTTGAACATCTTTATACAATTACGGCCAATAGTACTTCTCCTTAAGAAAATTCCATGTTTTATCAATACCAAAATGTACATCCAAACTACTAATATGTTTCTCCTTTATCAAATTAGTTCTCATTAATCCTCTCGGTATACACAACTAAATAATTTTAAACAAAATACCTTCCTGAATAAAATATTCATCACATTTAGTATCTTATTGATCTTGAATAGGTGCTCTGCACTTTCTTCATGGCTCAGAAAAATCAGGGTCATTTTCATACAAATCTTTCATCTCATCAAAACCAAGAACTTCAATTTTCATCTCGGTCATCAAAGATCTTCTTCTACTCAATGCATCAGCAACTCGGTTAGTGACTCCACTCTTATGCTTTATCACAAATGTATAACTCTGCAAATACTCAACCCATTTCATATGTCTCTGATTCAACTTATTTTGACTACCCAAATATTGTAAAGCCTTATGATCAGTATACAACACAAATTCACTCGGTATCAAATAATGTCTCCATTTCTTTAGTGCTTGAACAATAGCATAGAATTATTAAATACAAGGAATATTTCCTTCTAGCATCATTCAACTTTTCACTAAAGAAAGCAATAGGTTTACCTTATTGACTCAACATAGCTCCAATTGCACTTCCACTTGCATCACATTCTACTTGAAATAGCTTACTAAAATCATGTAATGCCAAAATAGGTAATTCAACAACCTTCTGCTTTAGGTTCTCAAAAAAAATTTCAGCTCCATGTGTCCACTTGAATTCTCTTTTGTCTCCTCTCATAGTCTCAGTCATAGCATTACAAATTGAATTGAAATTTCTTATGAACTTTGGATAAAAATTTTCCAAACCATGAAATGATCTTACCTCACTAGCATTCATATGTGTAGGCCAATTCAAAATAGCTTCAACCTTTTCAGGATCCATCTTCAAACCATCAACTGAAATAAAAAATCCTAGATACACAATCTCTTCTTTCATGAATGAATACTTTTTTAGATTTAGCAACAACTTTTCCTCTTTCAATCTCTACAAAACTTGTCTAACATGCAACAAATGTTCTTCTTTGGTCTTACTAAATAACATAATATCATCAAGATATACAATCACAAACTTACCCAAGAATTTCTTCAAAACCTCATTCATCAACCTCATAAAAGTACTCGGTGCATTAGTTAAACCAAAATGCATAACCAACCACTCATACAAACCTTCTTTTTTCTTGGAAGTAGTCTTCCATTTATCTCCTTCTCTGATTCTAATCTGATGATACCCACTTTTCAAATAAATCTTTGTGAAATACTTTGCTCCTGTCAAACTATCCATTATATCATCCATTCTTGGTATAGGAAACCTATTCTTCATTGTTATCTTAATGATTCCTCTGGAATCAGTACACATTCTCCATTCTCCATTCTTCTTTGGTGCTAATACAATAGGTACTGCACAAGGGCTCAAACTTTCTCTGATCAAACCTTTCTCTAGCAACTCTTGAATCTGTGGTTCAATTTTTGATTCTTAGTAGGTGTCAACCGATGAGGTGCATTATTTGGTAAACTAGCTCCAGGGATTAGATCTATACAATGATCAATGCTTCTTTTTGGTGGAAAACCATCAGGTACATTATTAGAAATGATATCATTGTACTCAGTGAGAAACTTATCAATCTCCTTAGGGATATTATCCTCAGTTTTCTTACTAATCTTGTTAGGTATCATAGAAAAACATACGTCATTCTTTTTCAAAGAATTAATGAAATTTCTTCCTTCCATCAAACAAACTTTCACAGATGTGCAAACATTACTAACAGGTTCTTCCATCAATGGTAACAAGATTTGTTTCTTTCCATCAACCATAATAGTATACTTATGCAATATCCCATCATATATAGCATGTCTATCATATTGCCAAGGTCTACCCAACAAAATATGACAACAATCCATAGGCATGATATCACATAACACCTTATCATAGTACTTTCCAATCTTCAAATTCACATAACATTATTCACTTACCACGAGTGTATGATCATCTTTGATCCATGAAATCTGATAGGGTTTCAGATGTACCAACCTTTCCAATTGCAATTTTGTGACCATCTCTTCAGATGCTAGATTCTCTGAGCTACCACTGTCAATGATTACCTTCCAAACTTTATCAAAAACTCTACATCTGGTCTTGAACAAGCTTTTCCTTACCGGATCTTCCATCTTTCTTTCATTCCATAATGCTCTCCTTACCATCAAGTTGTTTTCTTTCTCAAGTTCATTTGGTGATTCTTCTTGCACCAAAGAATTTCTACTACTACTAGCCTTCTTACTAGCATGTGTACATTCAAAAGACCTATGTCATTCTTCTCCACAATTATAACAAGTTCCTCAAAAACTTCCTCTACTATAACCACCTCGGTAGTTACTACCTCTACCTCTAGATGAAATTTAACCTTTCCACTCGGTCTTGCCTTTGTCCAAATTTATCTTTTCTGGTTTAGATCTACCATTTTCACCATTAGATCTACCTCTTCCTCTAGGGAATCTACCACCTTGACCTCTCTGCCTTTGCTCATGTCTCTTGTTTAATTTCTCCTTGGCCTTCAAAGAAAATTGATAAGCCTCTTCAATGTTCTCCAACTTGACCATACTAATTTCCTCTTGGATGGAAACTCTCAAACCATTCAAGTATCTACCAATTCTTTCCACATCATCTTCATCATGTCTAGATCTGATATCCAATCTATAGAATTCCTCAGTATACTCCTTTACCGAGATATGTTTCTGTCTCAAACTTTGCATTCGCTGAACTAGGTTAATCTGATAATCATAGGGTAAGAACTTTCCTTTCAATTTATTGACCATTTTACTCCATACCTTGATTTTGTCCTTTCCTTTCCTTTTCCTATCCAATTTTAGATGTTCCCACCATAAGGATGCATGACTTTTAAACTTTTTGGTTGCAATCTTCACCTTCTTATCCTTAGGGATGTTTTCATATTCAAAATACTTTTGCATCTCAGTGATCCAATCCACTAATTTATTAGAATCCAACTTTCCACCATACTCAGGAGGATTGAGATGTGGTGTTGACTTTAGACTTGTCAAAGCCTTTAAAAATATTTATTCACCTTGATCCATAATAGGTGTAGGTTCTACATTTGCCTACTCTTCTTCAATTTCACCATCACTAACATCTTCAAGATGTCTACCTCTTCTTTGGGCTATTTCAACAACTTCTAACCTAGCAACAATCTACCTTAGCATATTTGCCAATCCTGGATCTGGATCTCGCCTCCCACAAACCATCTTGAGAACCCTATGTAATTGCAGGTCAGATCACAATCTTCTACCCCACAAGAATTAACTAGGGCTTCAAGAGGAACCTATAAACCTAGATCTGCAGACCTAGATCAAGATCTAACCTCGCTCTGATACCACCTGATGCAAGCTAGGGAGCAAGAGGGACTAAACAATGACTCACCCTAATGATCCAAGCTTTCCCAACACATGTGGAAGCCAAAAAACATAATAGTGAGAGAGAGAATGCAGAAACTTTCATATATTATCATCAAATAGAATCATACATGTCGAGCTATAAGGCCTTCCCAGTTATGGCCTGATATTACAATAAATCTCAAAATTCCTCAAACATGCAAGGATCTATTACAAATCTCCAATCTAATATCTACTATCTTCTATCCCCAAAAAATACCTCCTAATCTACAACCAAACATCCACATTTATACAAGAAGCTACTGAACTGAGTTGGCCTTCAGATCCATAATCAATGGAAGGAATGGTCAGATCTGGGACCACACACTTCCCAATGAATGATACCAATGTTAAATCCATGATCCAATATAAATGCACAAGTCAGCCATAATAGAAACTAAAACTAAACCCGTCGGTAAGTGAGATAACCGAGTAGCAGACAGGCAATGTTGAGCGCCAGTGAAATAACTGACCGCCCAAGAGATAACCGACCACACTCGGTAACCAAAGGAAACTGACCAACTACCAACCAAATCGGTCAAAGCAGGAACCGAGCAACATAGACAAACTCCATATTTTTTTGGGTGACACAAGATTTCCAAGGACTTGAGATGCTCCTGCATTAGTTTGAAAAGTTATATACTCTACTTCCCTATAAATGATTCCTATGCCTGATTATTTGAAGCTAGTGATGTAAAAATTTCATGATAGATTTGAATCATGATAGGAAATGAGGAATGATTATGTTCCTAGGATAGGTAAGGATTGTAATATTGGATGGTTATAAAACATGTTTTGTAGATGTATCTTTATCCCTTGCTTGTGAACTTAGGAACTTACGAGCTTATATTTTCTTGAAAATAAGATAACGTATTGAAATTAGGTAATATCTGATATTTCAAATATGGAAAGATTAAGAAGTATCTCTCTTTTATATACCCTCTCAAGTAATAAATTAAATCTATAGTTGAATCAGATGTGTCTCTCCCTTCTTTCTTAATAAATATATTTAAAAGGCTAAATTTCATAGGGGAAAATCAATGTGTCAATAAGGAGAATGTGCTTAGCTAGAGGAAACCCTTGGGTCAAGGACCTACACCCCCAAGGTTTTGTAATAAGTAGGATTATAGTACACAATTGTTGAAAGGAGAAATGTTTGATTATATGGTAGGAGTTCTAAATTATATATGATCCTCGTAAGAGGTGTGAATTGAACCCATGAAAAATCATCAACTATAAGGAAAGAATATGATATTAAACAAAATTGTGTAGTAATTATTTACATTGTTCACATTTTGTGTGTGAAATGGAAGTTGAAGCTAACAACATTGCTAGTATATAGGAATGGTGATTTATTATGAAAGGAATAATTATATGTCTATTAGAATAAGAGTTAAGTCAAAGTTTCTAACTGTCCTAAAATATAAATGTTAGAAGAATGGGAATATGTAGGTAATGGTATAGATTTCATATTAAAGATATGTATAAGGATAATAATACTTGTAGTTACTCCTCAAATGTGATTTTATTCAAATGCATGTACAAAAGGTCAATGGGTTGAACATATTAATTGATTAAATAAGAGGGTAGCCATAGGACTCATGTATTCTGATGAAGGGTGCTCCCCTAATACCAAACACATAAAAAAAATAGAGAAACAACAACAATTTACAAGAACAGAAAATGGGCTTCTTATTATCTCCACAAATGTGGAATTACAAATTTTAGAAGTACAATATGCAAAGCCACATGGGCATTTCTTTTACAATATTCTATAGGACAAAGCCTTGAATCATTACCTAGATCTACTCAAAATTTCCCTACACAACACTATGGACCTTCTTTATATAGTCAATTTCCACCACCTAGGAAGGCTCCAAAATTTTAGCCCTTAAGGCCGACTATACATAGAATTATTTTATTTTCACAATTTTTACAATAGGGTCAGCTCAAAAGAAATATAAAATATGCTTTTAGGTAGCCCAACTTCCAGAGGCCATAAATTTTTAACTGTAGCTCTATTTTTCTATTGTAACCAATTTTTGGAAATGTGAGGATGAGATCTACATTGCTTGACTTGCGCAAGCTCTAGTTAATCGGGGGTCGATCATGATCTGGAGCCTCTAAGGCCTTCAAAATTGACCTGAAAGATTTCATACCCAAAAACCTCAATAACTTCACCAATACAGATGATGTGGTGGTGAAACCCAACTGGTAGGCTGATATGACTAAGATGAACCTCCAACTGTGAAATCAGAACATTCCGAGATCATATGACCAACTTACTAAAAATAGTAAGTTTCCATAAATAGCAGCTCTGCACAAGATAGCCCTTATTGAAAAGAAAAGAAAAATATTTTTTTTTTTGGTGATGCAAGATTTCTCTTACACCCAGGATGCTCCTACATCATACACCTAGGGTAATTTGAGAAGTGACCCCATCACGTCTCAAGTGTGAAGAGGGAAACCAAGATGGTTAACCTCCTCCCTTGTCAGCCATTATGAATCTTCAACATGTCATCCTTTCCACTTGACTAGATATTCTTCATATGTCTTGTTCCTTGTGCTTCTGCCAACATGACTATCCAGTATATCCTCAATCTCTTTGGTATCTGAACTAGTTGCTACAATACTCCATTGTGCTGCCGTGATCTCATCTTCAACACCTCCTTCATGATACTCTATCAAATCTGAAATGTTAAGCACTGGTGAAATATTTAGCTCAGTAGGTAGTTCTACCTCATAGGCATTTCCAGAATCATGCATCTTCAGTATCTTACATGGCCCAAACTTCTTCATTTTCAACTTGTTATATGTAACAACTGGAAATCTCTCCTTCCGCAAATGAACCATGACTTCATCTCCAACCTGAAATTCCTTATGTCTTCTTTTCTCATCTGCCTTAGCCTTATACTACGCATTCATCTTGGTAATATGCTTCCTCATCTCCTCATGGATGTTCTTCAAGTGTTCTGCAAAATCCTCAGCTTCAACACTACTTATTTCTCCTTTATCTATCTTTCTCAATGCAGATGCATTTCTTGAACTACATCCATATACAATCTGGAATGGTGATTTACCAGTGCTCCTATTAACAAAATTATTGTATGCAAATTCTACCTCTGGTAAAATCAAATCCCATCCTATTGGCTTATCTCCAACCAAACACCTCAGCAAGTTTCCCAAACTCCTATTCACCACCTCTGTCTATCCATCAGTCTATGGATGATGTGATGAGCTGAACTTCAAATCTGTCTTTAATTTCTTCCACAATGTACACTAGAAATATCCAACAAACTTAGTGTCCCGATCTAAAACTATACTCTTTGGCAAACCATGTAGTCTCACCACTTCTCTGAAAAATAATTTTTCTACATGAACAACATTATTAGTCTTCTTGCAGGGAATAAAATGTGGCATCTTTGAAAATCTATCAACTACCATAAAAATTGAATCATGTCCCCGTTGTGTCCTCAAAAAACTAAGAACAAAGTCCATACTGATATCCTCCCAAGGTTTCTCTGGTCTAGGTAATGACTGATACAACCCTGTATTTTTCTTCACTCCTTTTGCCATCTAACATATTCTATAACCTTGTACAAACTTCTTGACATCTTGCTACAACTGTGGCCAATAATAATTCTCACTAACCAAAGCAAGGATTTTATCTTGACCAAAATGTCTAGCCAATCCTCCACTATGCTTCTCCTTGATGAGATTCTCCCTCATAGAACTTCATGGAATGCACAAAAAGCTCCCTCTGAATAGCAGATAACCTTGAATGATGAAATCCAACCACTTCATTTTGTCTAGAGTAATAGGTTCTTTACAAGCTTTCCAAGCTTCTTCAAAATCAGGATCCTCTGGATACAAATTCTTGAGTTCTTTGAACCCAACCACCTCAATCTGCATCTCTATTAGCAATAGTTGCCTTCTGATAAGCGCATCTACAACCCTGTTAGACTTTCCACTCTTGTGTTTCAAAACAAATGTATAACTCTACAAAAACTCAACCCATTTCAAATGCATCTGATTCAACTTTCCTTGACTATTCAAATATTGCAAAGCTTGATGATCAGTATACAAAACAAACTCCTTAGGAAGTAGATAGTGTCTCCACTTCTTTAATGCTTGAACTATAGCATAAAATTCGTGATCATAAATAAAATATTTTCTCTTGGCATCATTTAACTTATCACTAAAATAAGCAATAGGTTTACCTTCTTGCCTCATAATAGCTCCTATTGCAGTACCACTTGCATCACAGTCTACTTGAAACACCTTATTAAAATTTGGAAGTGCTAAAATAGGTTATTCTGTAACTTTTTGTTTCAACAGTTTAAAAATCTTATCTGCCCCATTAGTCCACTTGAACTCTTTTCTATCCCCTCTCATTGTTTCAGTCAAGGTTCCACAAATACTACTAAAATTTTTGATAAACTTTTTGTAAAAGCTAGCCAAACCATGAAAAGATCTTACCTATGTAGCACTCCTTGGAGTAGGCCATTCAAGGATAGCCTATACTTTCTATCTGTCCATTTTTAGACCTTCTGCTGAAACTACAAATCCCAAATACACTAACTCTTTCTTCACAAAACTGCACTTCTTCAAATTTATCAATAATTTCTCTTCTCTCAGCTTCTCAAACACCTTACAAATCTGCACCATATGTTCCTCCAATTTTTTACTAAAGATCAAAATATCATCTAGGTAAAAAATGACAAACTTACCCAGAAATTATTTCAGAACCTCGTTCATGAGGTGCATGAAAGTGCTCAGTGCATTGGTTAGCCCAAAAGGCATGACTAACCACTCATACAGTCCTTTCTTTGTTTGGAAAGTAGTCTTCCATTCATCTCCTTCTCTAATCCAAATCTGATGATATCCACTCTTCAGATCTATCTTTGAGAAATACACAGTTCCACTCAAATAGTCTATAATATCATCCATTTGTGGCAATGGAAACTTGTACTTGATTGTGATCTTGTTTATTGCCCTAGAGTCTATACACATCCTCCATTCTCCATTCTTCTTTGGTGCTAATACTGCTAGTACAACACATGGACTCAGACTCTCTCGAATCAACCCTTTATGTAAAAACTCATGTACTTGTCTGTTCAACTCTTCACTTTCTACTGGTGTCATTCTATGTGCTGCTTTATTTAGCAAACTAGCTCCTAGAATCAGGTCCATCTAATGACTAATCTTCCTCACTGGTGGTAATCCATCAGGAACATTATCGAACATAATATCCTGCAACTCATTCAAAAAATTTGCAACTTCTATAGGTACATCTTCTACTTCCACTTTACTAGCTTTTGGAATTAAATAAAAACACGGATGCTCATGCCTCATACCATCTAGGAATTTTCTTCCATCAACAAAATTTATTCTTGCACTACTACATACCTTTTCTTCTATGGCATTCAATGGATTTATCTTATGTCACACTCCATCCTTTGTCAGGGAGTAGGTATTTGCATGACCATCATGTATAGCACACCTATCAAACTACCATGGTCTACCCAACAACATATGACATGTATCCATATATATGATATCACATAGTACCTCATCATGGTATCTACCAATCTTGAACTTCACTAGGCATTGTTCATTGACCATGACCTTGTGGTCATCCTGGACCTAGGCAATCTCGTAGGGATGTAGATGTTTCTATCTCTTGAGCTTCAACTTTGTCACCATCTCTTCTAACACCAAATTGTCAATGCTTCCACTATCAATAATCACATCACAACATTTACCCTCACACTTGCATCTAGTGTGAAACAAGCTCTTCCTTTTCTCAGGTTCATTCTCACCACTCAGTAGGACTCTTCTATTAATCAACATTTCTCCTCTTTCAACATCTTCAAAATGTGATGATCTAGCATCTTCATCTACATGTGAAACTCTGGCCTAGCCTTCATTTCTCCTATCTATCCTTCCTTGGTGTTGAGGACATTCAAATGCCCTATGACCTTCTTCTCCATAGTGAAAACATATTCCATGGAAGCCTCCTCTTCTAGATCCTTGTCCTCTTCCTCTTCCTCTCTAATCTCTATTATTCTAATCTTGGAAACGATTGGAATTGTTTCCTCTCTGATTCTAACTTCTATTGGCCTCATCCTTCTTTTTCAGATCTTCATTTTTCCCTCCATATGACCATCCACCAGATCTTCCACCATGACCTCTTCCATTTTGTCTACTCTCAAACTTCTTGTTCATCTTTTCCTTTACTTTTAGGGAAAACTAGTATGCCTCTTCAATACTATTCATTCAAACCAGACTCAACTCCTCCTAAATGCTCGACCTCAACCCATTAAGGTAACGGGCAACTTTCTCCTTATCAGCTTTCACATGGCCTATTCTAATGAGGATTCAATAGAACTCCTCTGTATACTCCTGAACAGATCTTCCTGCTTGCTTCAAACTTTGCATTTTCTTTAGTAGGTCAAGCTCATAATCAACAAGAATGAACTGTCACTTCAATTTATCCACCATCTAATCCCATCTTGTGATTTTATCCTTTCCTCTTTGATTTTTCTCCAATTGAATCTTTTCCCACCAGATCTTTGCATGACCTTTCAGTCTAGCCTTCACAAATTTGACCCTATCAAGATCCTCAATATCTTCATACTTGAAATATTCTTCACATTCATTGATCTAGTCGATCAATTCTTCTGGGTTAAGATTTTCTAAAAATGTACAAACCTCAATCTTAGGTCTTTTCCCAATCTTGAAAATGGCCTGGAAAAGTCTTTCTTCTTCTTGATTCAAAACTTCAACTTCTCCTTCCTGATCAGAATTTCCTTCTTCTTCGGCTTCATCCTCACTTTCATCTCTAACATTAAGATTAATTCCTCTATGAATCTCTTCTTGCAATGCTCACACTTGTATCTAGAGTGCTCTAACCTCAGGTGTCACACCACTAGCTCTTCCACCATGTTCCCTTCATGGAGGCATTTTCATGCTGCTCGTTGAAACCCTAACCACAGTCCTGGTGCAAACTACCTCACAGTCGACGATCTATTTACACACTCAGGAATTCTCTCTCTGATACCACTTGATGAAGGGTGCTCCCCTAATACCACAAACACATAACAGAAATAGAGAAACAACAACAATTTGCAAGAACAAAAAATGGGCTTCTTATTATCTCCACAAATGTGGAATTACAAATTTTAGAATTACAATATGCAAAGCCACATGGGCATTTCCTTTACAATATTATGTAGGAAAAAGCCTTGAATCATTACCCAGATCTACTCAGAACTTCCCTAGACAACACTAGGGGCCTTCTTTATATAGGAAATTTCCACCACTCGAGAAGACTCTAGAAATTTAGCCCTTAAGGCTGACTATACATAGAATTATTTTATTTTCACAATTTTTACAATAGGGTCGGCTCAAAAGAAATATAAAATATGCTTTTAGGTAGCCCAAATTCTTGATGCCATAATGTTTTAACTGTAGCTCTATTTTTCTATTATAACCACTTTTTAGAAATGCTAGGATGAGATCTATAGTGCTTGACTTATGCAAGCTCCAATTAGCTGGGGGTCGATCATGATCCGGAGCCTCTAAGGCATTCAAAATTGACCTGAAAGATTTCATACACAAAAACCTCAATAACTTCACCAATACAGATGATGTGGCAGTAAAATTCAACTGGTAGGCTAATATGACTAAGATGAACCTCCAACTGTGAAATTAAAACATTCTGAGATCATATAACCAACTTACTAAAAATAGTAAGTTTCCATAAATAGCAGCTTTGCACAAGATAGCCCTTGTTGAAAAGCAAACAATTTTTTTTATTTTTTTTGGGTGATGCAAGATTTCTCTTACACCTAGGATGCTCCTACATCATATTCCTCCCTGACTTTATTAAAGAATCTATGACTTTTATTTTGGAAAATGGTAAAAATTCTAACAAACTTGTTAATGTTGGGAAAATATATATACTCATAAGAAGCTTATTATAAATTTTTGGGATATGGAATTGGTTAAATAGCTAGCTAATAAGTAATGTCGATGAAAATATAGCTTAATGAATCAAGTTAAATTTCTTAGGAATATCTTTATGTGTATTATTTTAATACAATACTAATAAATTGTTATAATAGAATCATAAAAAGGTATCCTAGGTTTCATTCTTTAAAAAGGATGTGTATTTCATCTTGTGTGTAAGTTTGATATTAGTGCTTCTCCTATAAGTTTACCATAGGCATTATGAGAAAAAGTAACTAGTTTCATAAAGAGAATTATTTTTGTCTTATCTCATAAAATTATGTGTTGTTCAATATTTGAATGATTTTTAGTTTGAAAATGTTTATCAAGTCAATAGTATGATAGTCGTATCTTATGTATACATATTGAAAAGAGATAACCCCTGTATCAATCTGTATCTAGTCTAGAGAATGAAATTTGAATTCATAATTGCATTTCAGAATCCTTAAATATGTTTTGCTATTAAAAGAATTCCTAATTACTAAGGTGAAAATTATATATCAATGATAGACTAAAGTAGAAATGTTTGTAATATTGTTATTTTATGATTAATCAAATGGCTTAAAAACTTCTGACTTCCAAGAGTAAGTTGAATCTTAGGGAGGGATGATGTAATGCCCCTCCAACCCTAACAAGTTTTGGTTATGCTCACTAGAAATTAGGAAGGGCTATATGTGAGAATGATCCTTCTTGAGATGGTTGATTAAACCAAACCTCTTTGAACACACCATAAATTAATATTTTAATTTGGGAAATAATAATATTTACATAAGTATGTTCCTTTATATCTTCATGTGTGTCAGTGATAGTTTAGGACCTTAATGCTAAAAGGATCACCTAATAGACTTATATGCTTATATGTGAGATGCTCATTATTAATGTTTAAAATCATCTTGGGTTAATTAATTATAATCACTTAAAGGGATTAGATGTGTTACTTAATCTAATGATGTTACTTGTTATACTCAATATTAGACATGGTTTTTTGTATTAAGGATTGTATGATTTGTTTATTGTGATTTGATAATGAGACATTATGAGTTCATGTCTGATGGTTTAATTGGGTTGTGAAAGTCAATTGATGATTTACATTTATGTGATTATGTTATGATGAATTCTTATTATACAATATGGAAAAGAGATTATTTTGGTATTAACCTGATGCAGGAGCATCTTGGGCCCTTGGCAATCCTGTGTCACCAAAACATTTTTGAGTTTTTTTGTGTTTCTCAGTTCCTTCTTTGATCGAGTTGGTCAGTAGTTGGTCAGTTTCCTTTGGGTTACCGAGTGTAGTCAGTTATCTCCTGGGCGGTCAGTTGTTTCACTGGTGCTCAACATTGCTTGTCTGCTGCTCGATTTTTTCTGCTCACCGATAGGTTTAGTTTTAGTTTTTTTTGTGGCCAACTTGTAAATTTATGTTGGATCATAGATTTAATGTTGATATCAATCATTGGGAAGCATGTAGTCCCAAATCTGAACATTCCTTCCATTGATTGTGGATCTAAAGGCCGACTCAGTTTGGTAGACTCTTGTATAAATGTAGTTGTTTGGTTGTAGTTTATGAGGCAATTTTGGTAGAAGATAGAAGATAGGAAGAATAGAGATTGTTGACAAATCCTTGCATGTTTGAGGACTTCTATAATTCATTGTAATATCTGGCCCTAACTAGGAAGGCGTTACAGCCCGACATGTATGAGTCTAAATGATGAAAATTAATCAAAGCTTCTATATTCTCTCTCTCACTGTTATGTTTATTTGCTTCTACATGTGTTGAGCAGGCTTGGATCATTAGGGTGTGCCATTTTTTGGCCCCTCTTGATCCATATCTTGTGTCAAGTGGTATTAGAGCGAGGTGAGATCTTGATCTAGGTCTATAGATCTAGGTTTGTAGGTTCCTCTTCAAGCCCTAGTTGATTGTTTTGAGTAGAAGATTGCGATCTGACCTACAATTCTAGAGGGTTGTCAAGATAGTTCATGGGATGCAAGATGCAAATCTAGGATTGGTAGATATGCTAAGGTAGATTACTACTAGGTTAGAAGCTATTGAAATAGCCCGGAGAAGAGGTAGACATCTTGAAGATGTTAGTGATGATGAAATTAAGGAAGAACATGCAAATGAAGAACCTACACCTATTATGGATCAAGGCGAAGAAATATTTTTGAAGGCTTTGACAAGTCTGAAGTCAACACCACATTTCAATCCTCTTGAGTATGGTGGAAATCTAGATTCAAATGAATTGGTGGACTAGATCACCAAGATGGAAAAGTATTTTGAGTATGAAAACATTCTTGAAGATAAGAAAGTGAAGATTGCAAGCACAAAGTTGAAAAGTCATGCATCCTTATGGTGGGAACATCTGCAGCTAGATAGGACAAGGAAAGGCAAAGAGAAAATCAAGGTATGGAATAAAATGGTGAATAAATTGAAAGGAAATTTCTTACCTTGTGATTATCAGATTAACCTAGTTCGGCAAATGCAAAGTTTAAGGTAGAAAGATAGCTTGGTAAAGGAATATACTGAGGAATTCTATTAGATTAGATATCAGATCTAGACATGATGAAGATGATGTGGACATAATTGGTAGATACCTGAATGGGTTGAGAGTTTCCATCCAAGAGGAAATTAGTATGGTCAATTTGGAGAGCATTGAAGAGGCTTATAAATTTGCATTTAAGGCTGAGGAGAAATTGAACAAAAGACATGAGCAAAGACAAAGAGGTTGAGGTGGTAGATTCCCTAGAGGAAGAGGTAGATCTAATGGTGAAAATGGTAGATTTGAACCAGAAAAGACAAATTTGGACAAAGGCAAGACCGAGTGGAAAGGTGAAAGTTCATCTAGAGGTAGAGGCATTAACTACCAAGGTGGTTATAGCAGAGGAAGTTTATGAGGAACTTGCTACAATTGTGGAGAAGAAGGACATAGATCTTTTGAATGTACACATGAAAGTAAGAAGGCTGGTAGCAGTAGAAATGCCTTGGTGCAAGAAGAATCACTGAATGAACCTGAGAAAGAAAATAACTTGATGGTAAGGAGAGCATTGTGGAATGAAAGAAAAAAGGAAGATCCAGTAAGGAAAAGTTTGTTTAAGACTAGATGTAGAGTTTTTGATAAAGTTTGGAAGGTAATCATTGACAGTGGTAGCTCAGAAAATCTGGTATCCGAAGAGATGGTTACAAAGTTTTAGTTGGAAAGGTTGGTACATCCGAAGCCCTATCAAATTTCATGGATCAAAGATGAGCATACACTCCTAGTAAGTGAACAATGTTATGTTAATTTGAAGATTGGAAAGTACTATGATAAGGTGTTATGTGATATCATGCCTAAGGATTGTTGTCATATTTTTTTGGGTAGACCTTGGCAATATGATAAACATGCTATATATGATGGAAGATTGCATAAGTATACTATTATGGCTGATGGAAGAAAACAAATCTTCTTACCATTGATGAAAGAACCTGTTAGTAATGTTTTCACATCTATGAAAGTTTGTTTAATGGAGGGAAGAAAGTTTGTTAACTCTTTAAAGAAGAATGATGTATGTTTTGTTGTGATTCCTAACAAACCGAGTAAGAAAACATAGGATAATGTGCCTAAGGAGATTGATAAGTTACTCACCAAGTACAGTGATCTCATTTTTGATAATGTACCTAATGGTTTTCCATCGAAGAGAAGTATTTATCATTGCATGGATCTAATCCTTGGAGCTAGTTTACCAAATAAGGCACCTCATCGGTTGACACCCACTAAAAATCAAGAATTGAACCGACAGATTCAAGAGATTCAAGAGTTGTTGGAGAAATTTTTTATCAGAGAAAGTTTGAGCCCTTGTGCAGTACCTATTGTATTGGTACCAAAGAAGAATGGAGAATGGAGAATGTGTATTTATTCCAGAGCAATCAATAATATAATAGTGAAGTATAGGTTTCCAATACTGAGAATGGATGAAATAATGGACAGTTTGACTGGATAAAAGTATTTCACCAAAATTGATTTGAAAAGTGGGTATCATCAGATTAGAATTAGAGAAGGTGATGAATGGAAGACTTCTTTCAAGACAAAAGAAGGTTTGTATGAGTGGTTGGTTATGCCTTTTGGTTTAACTAATGCCCCAAGTAATTTTATGAGGCTAATGAATGAATTTTTGAAGAAATTTTTGGGTAAGTTTGTGATTGTATATCTTGATGATATTCTGATATTCAGTAAGACTAGAGAAGAACATGTGTTGCATGTTAGACAAGTTTTGTAGAGATTGAAAGAAGAAAAGTTGTTGATAAATTTGAAAAAGTGTTCATTCATGAAAGAGGAGATTGTGTATTTGGGATTTGTTATTTCAACTAATGGTTTGAAGATGGATCCTAAAAAGGTTGAAGCTATTTTGAATTGGCCTACACCTATGAATGCTAGTGAGGTAAGATCATTTCATGGTTTGGAAAATTTTTACCAAAATTTCATAAGGAATTTTAGTTAAATTTGTAATGCTATGACTGAGACTAAGAGAGGAGACAAAAGAGAATTCAAGTGGACACATGGAGCTAATAAAAATTTTGAGACTTTGAAGTAGAAGGTTTCTGAATTACCTATTTTGGCATTACCTAATTTCAGTAAGGTATTTCAAGTGGAATGTGATGCAAGTGGAAGTGCAATTCGAGCTGTGTTGAGTCAAGAAGGTAAACATGTTTCTTTCTTTAGTGAAAAGTTGAATGATGCTAGAAGGAAATATTATGTGTATGATCAAGAATTCTATGTTATTGTTCAAGCACTAAAGAAATGGAGACATTATTTGATACTGAGTGAATTTGTGTTGTATACTGATCATAAGGCTTTACAATATTTGGGTAGTCAGAATAATATGAACCAGAGACATATGAAATGGGTTGAGTATTTACAAAGTTACACATTTGTGATAAAGCATAAGAGTGGAGTCACTAACCGAGGTTTTGATGCACTGAGTAGAAGATCTTTGATGACCGAGATGAAAATTGAAGTTCTTGGTTTTGATGAGATGAGAGATTCTTATAAGTTTGACACTGATTTTTCTGAGCCATGGAGAAAGTGCAGAGCACCTATTCAAGATCAACAAGATACTAAATGGGATGAATATTTTATTCAAGAAGGTATGTTGTTTAAAGGTATCTAGTTGTGTATACTAAGAGGAGTAATGAGAACTAATTTGATAAAGGAGAAACATACTGGTGGTTTGGATGGACATTTTGGTATTGATACAACATGGAATTTTCTTAAGGAGAAGTACTATTGGCCGTAGTTGTATAAAGATGTTCAAAAATTTGTGAAAAGTTATTGAATTTGTCAAGTTGCAAAAGGAGTAAGTCAGAATATTGGATTGTATGTACCGATTACTGTTCTTGAGAAACCTTGGATTGACATTAGTATGGACTTTTTTCTTGGATTACTGAAGACAATAAGAGGTAATTATTCCATATTTGTTGTTGTGGATAGATTTTCTAAGATGGCACATTTTATACCATGTAGAAAGACATAAGATGCAGTACATGTAGTAGATCTTTTCTTTAGGAAATTATCAGATTGCATGGATTACTGAGGAGTATTATCTCTAACAAAGATGGTAAATTTGTTGGATACTTTTGGAAAACCCTTTGGAAGAAATTTGGCACTGAGTTGAAATATAGTTCTACATTTCACCCACAAACCAATGGATAGACTAAAGTTGTGAACATAAGTTTGGGAAATCTTTTGAGATGTTTAGTTGGAGACACACCAAGTAATTAGGATTTTGTATTGGCACAAGCAGAGTTTGCATACAATAATTTAGTGAATAGGAGTATTGGAAAGACACCATTTGAGATTGTGAATGTCACACAACTGAGAGGTATATCTAATTTGAGATACATTATTGTTGAAAGTAAGAGAAGTAGTAAAGGAGTGAAATTTACTGAGTACATGAAGACATTGCATGAAGATGTGAAGCTGAAGCTAGAAGGAAGTAATCAGAAATATAAAGACAGATCTAATAGATCAAGAAGACATAAAACTTTTGATGTTGGTGATGAAGTGATGGTTCATTTGAAGAAAGGTCAATTTCTTGTTGGAACATATGGGAAGCCCAAGATGAAAAAGTTTGGACCTTACAAGATTTTGAAGAAATTTGAAAGTGGAAATGCATATGAGATTGAGATACCTGATGACATGGACATATCACCTATTTTCAATATTGCTGATTTATATGAATATCATGAACTTAATGAAGAAGTGATAGTACTGACAAAATATCCTAAGAAGCAGAATGAAGAAATTGAACATATTTTGAAGGAAAGAATTGGCAAGAGTACAAGAGGAAAACAATATATGGAATATCTAGTAAAATGGAAGAATAGACCAATGGAAGATAGTTCTTGGATTTCATAGTCTGAGTTGGATGTAGCTCAGATCATACCTACCAAATGATTCAGAGAATCATTTCAAAATAACCCCAGGTGTCTGATGCAGGAGCATCTTGGGTCCTTGGCAATCCTATGTCACCAAAACATTTTGGAGTTTATCCATGTTTCTTGGTTCCTACTTTGACCGAGTTGGTCAGTAGTTGGTCAATTTCCTTTGGGTTACTGAGTGTAGTTAGTTATCTCCTGGGTGGTCAGTTGTTTCACTGGTGCTCGACACTGCTTGTCTGCTACTCAATTTTCTCTGCTCACCGACGGGTTTAGTTTTAGTTTCTATTGTGGCCGACTTGTGCATTTATGTTGGATCATAGATTTAATGTTGATATCAATCATTGGGAAGCATGTGGTCCTAGATCTGACCATTCCTTCCATTGATTATGGATTTGAAGGTCGACTCAGTTCGGTAGACTCTTATATAATTATAGTTATTTGGTTGTAGTTTAGGAGGTAGTTTTGGTAGAAGATAGAAGATAGAAAGAATAGAGATTGTTGATAGATCCTCACATGTTTGAGGACTTCTATAATTCATTGTAATATCTAGCCCTAACTGGGAAGGCCTTATAGCCTGGCATGTATGAGTCTAAATGATGAAAATTAATCAAAGCTTCTACATTCTCTCTCTCACTATTGTGTTTATTTGCTTCTACATGTGTTGATCAGGCTTGGATCATTAGGGTGTGCCATTGTTTGGCCTTGTTGGTGTTCAAAAATGCTTACACCATATAGGGCTGCCAATATGCCTTGAGACTGATGTTAGGAGTGGTTAGCTCCAAGTGTGAAAGCTCTGCAAGACAACTGGACCAACTATAGGGACAAGACTACCCTCTTCACTTCTGGCTCTGCAAAACCATGGTGGATGCACCTAATCCAGTAACTTATGTCATTTTAGGACTTTGGACTGGATTAAACAAAGCAGATGATAGCAAGAGACTACTAAATGTTAACCAGACATTCATTGAATCTCAATTGCTATGGGGTGGAATCTTACATAACCAAATACTAAAAACTTAAGGATGGTTCTTAATTTCATGTGTTTCAATCATAACAACCTTGATCAGGACATGTCAACAAGGAAATACTTATCTAGGCCAGTGCCTCATCCATTGGGCAAGGTTTCTTAGACAGACTACACACACACACCAGAATATATCTGAGATTCAAAGCCATAAACACATTTACAATCTCCTTTACTACTTATAGAATATCCCTACATAGACAAGAGATAAATCTATGTCCCATCTAGAGCATCATTTAATCTAATCCTGGATTAGAACTCAAGAATGAAGACCTATACATAAATTGTTATGCAATGAACTAGAAAGTTCAAAATTCATCTACGTTGACACAAGGGAGAGATAAGAATCATGTGCCTATATTAAGTATGAAGAATCCTCAAGTTAATACAATCAATCCAAAGGAACCATGCTTGCAAACTATAGCTTAGACCTACAATTTTCTTTCTATTGTCAAAATATACCAAAACAGGTCATTACAATTCAGACTAGGTAGAAGACTCACAACCAGAAAAGTTTGAAAACCTAACTCCCAATGACCTCAAATGATCATAAAAATCCCTTTATACCAGGGTTACAATGCAGACACAATGATCATTTCGAACTCAAAATTCAAATCCACCTAACCCCACCGAGGAGTTAACACAAACAAGATAGGGCTCAAGCCACAGCATGCTAGCCCAAATAGTCCATTTCAATAGCCAACTAGATGTACAGGCCTAAGGTACAAAATCAACACCAAACCCTAAGAAATCTAGCCAAAAAGATCTCTAGAACACACTTTAGGGTACTATTTCATTTACTCCCCTATAGCAAGACACTCCTCTGCAACTATCATGGTAGCCTGGACCACTCCACAGCGTTTGACAATCCATTCTACCCACTCTGGCTGCTCAAGAATTGAATTTTTGGTACCTCTGTCATTGCAAACCCTTTGCAAAATTTGAAATTAAATCCCAACGGTCACCCCAAGAGTTTAAAATGTGGTCGTAGATTCAATCCTTTCCTGATAAATCAGGCAATCTACATTTAATCTCACAATAGTCACGGGCCCCTTTGGAAAGTCAACAATCTAGTCAGCAGTCAACAACCAAGCAAAATTGAACAACTCAGCAACACTGGCACCGTGGACCTGCCCTAACTCTGCAATGGCAATATCCAATAGTTGTCACATGATCACATAGCCAAGAAAAGGGCTGTGTGAACATGTGACACACTTCAACTCTTGACCACCGCATAACTTCCACCACATAGGGTTGACACAAAATGTCACTCACATGATCGCATAGCCTTGAAAAAGGCTATGTGAACATGCAACTAATTGCCAACATTCACCACCAAATGTTAAACATGCTCAGGCACTGCAAACATGGGGCCCACCGACAAACTACCAAGTCACTGCACTGACCAATGAGAATCGAGCACATCATCACCACTAAGTAGATAGGTCCCATCGCAAACCCCCTGCCACCTCAGTACACCAGCAACTAACTAAAACTTAGCACGTCACCACCTGCCATCGAGCCCCAATACAATGTGGCAACCTTGTCACATGATTGCATGGTCAAAAGATGGCCCTTGCGATCATGTAAAAAGGCAATAAGACTACCACCTCAGCCTCCAAGTCAGATAGCAGGACCACAACACTCCAACACCAAAGGGACAGGTGTCAACCAGTCGCATGATCGCATGTCAAAAAACTCTAACATGCGATCATGTGATAGCCAACCATAGGCCACCACATAACCACCAACCAGACCACCGCCAAAGAAGCTTTACCTTTTGGAGGATTGGATAGTTGTCACAAAAGCATGGAGGATAAATGTCATGCATCTTCACCGTGTGAACCTACGACAACCACTAATTTTGTCTGAGCTTTAACCATGCTAGAAGCATGAAGAACTAGGTCCCATCGATGAATTGCCACCTCACTACTGTAGACACATGTCAACTAGTTGCATGATTGCACACCCAAAAATTGGGCTATGTGATCATGCGACAGCCAACCAAAGGCCGCCACATGACTACCAACAGGACCACACCCTTCCATCAACGGGCCCCAGCACAAAAAAGGTAACTGGTCGCATGTCAGAAAACTCTGACACGTGATCATGCAACAACCAATCACTTTAAAGCCCTTAAAGACCTGGGCCCACCATCCATCACACTTGCACAATTAGGGAATGCCAACAAACAAGAAACTGTGAGGTTGAAAACACACAGGGTTTTCGATGGAAAAGATCGAAAACACATAAGGTTTCTGACACCAAAAGATAAGCGCACAAAAGCTAGAAGGCACAAGGTTGAAAATAATGAGGGTTTTCACACAGACCAAAAACATCATGAATTTTCAAAAACACTGTGGGTTTTTGACATTGTGGCAGATTCTAAAATTTGTTTCTTGCAAACGTTAGAACTTGAAAAACTTTCTGGATTTTGCGATTCAACATGTGCAATTTGGACTAGAGCTTGGTGACACAATGAAGAACACAGGGCTAAGAGCTCAAACCATGAAACATTATGGATTTTCTTCGCAAGATAAAAATATGACTATAGGTCAAGTAGGACAACTTAACAAAGCTTGCAGGGAAAAGGCCATTTTCATAGGATTTTGCATTGATAGGAAAATGGACTAACAGTGGCTCTATCTGGGGACATGTATCTCCTACAGATATAATGAGGACCATAGATCTCTAGGAAGAAGTAGACCACCCACTGGAAAAATAAAGAGACCTCAAAAAATATAGGGAACATGCCAGGAAAGAAACACACAACAGGAAAGGGAAAGATATTTATAGAATTTACAAGTATTTACAACCAGGCTCAAGGCCCCAAAAGAAAACTAGCAACCCTCCTAAATCAAAAATCTGATTCTCATCCACATACATGACCCACCACCTAAAAATTTTATGATCATCCTGCTGCAAATGTATGTGAATAACCATGGGATGAAGAATGAAAATGTAATGATCATTACCCATATTTTTCCAGTCATGACTATTACATTCATATTCAAACTCCAAGAAGTAAGGAACATCACTTACTTCTTCCTACTGACTGGAAAGAATAAAAAAATCACCTTGTAATGCATCAAAAAATAGTACATGAGGAACATCATGCATTACAATATAGTTACCTGGCTGAGAAGGACTTGAATCCTCTAATTTACCTTCATGTATTGCTTCAGCCATTAAGCAACTTGGTTCATCAATGATATCCTCACTGACTAGATCATGAACCAAGTGAAGGTCTTCTTCACTATCATATATGGCAAAATAAGGAAAAGAGTATGAATCTTCAACCACTTCTTTTTTGGGGCAACCACATGAGGAGAACTTTGATGAATGTGAATCATCAAAAGTATGAGCATCCTGCATCTTGTTAACATTTGACAAACCCAAAAATTTCTGGTGGGTGGGAGGGAAAACATCAATACATTCATTAGGGATATCTGCATTGCTAGAAGTTGAACAAATGCTGATGACTTCATCATCATGTTGTACCTGGTTGCTATCTAGTAATGTGGGGGTAGAAAAAGAATCAGAGGCACACATGTCAAAGTCAAAACCTATTGACTCATGCTCTCGGTCAAAATCAATGTATGTTGGATGTAGGAACTCAGAGTCATCCCTCCCTGCATACCTGAGATATTCACAAGATAGGAGATCTAAAAAATTTTCACTATGAAGTGATCAAAAGTCCATAAGAACACCCTCCTCTGACATACAATCATCAACAACATATTCATCAATCCAATCCTTTTCTTCATTTGATTGACTACATAAACTTTTTTCCCCATACTGAGAAAGAGCATCACTCTCATGATTGCAAGAAAGAGTTTCATCACTTGAAACATCTCCTTCATAACTTCCATCATTCTCAATATCAGTACCAAAGAGAAAAACCCCAATTGCATCCTCAAGCTCAAGACTATCATCACTAAGTACCCAATCCTTGATACATCCATAATACTCCTCCCACAAAGCATTTGACCAACTAGTTGACTCAGGAAAATAAAGCTCCAAGAATAAACCAATGAACTCAGATTCAGGAAACTCAACGTCATCTAGAAGTTCATCGTATGCACCACAAAATATATCATAGAACAAAGATATGGATAGATCATGTCTGCACCCCACCTTCAATCTTACCAATTTTATGCAATCCCTAAGGATGCCCTACTCTAATAATGCAAGCTCCTCCTCAAGCTTACCCATTACAACTTAATGTATTACTTCCATAAGATTTTGTAGAAATGCAATTGAGAACTTGAAGTATTCAACCTCTATTCACACCTTACTCCTTTTCTTTATGCTTGACCACTTAATAAGGAGACATTTCAAATCTTTGAAAAATACCTAAGAATCTTATAGTAGAAGACCTTTGGCTAGAAGCAGGGAAGATCTAGAGCTCACCATGCAGCTCCATCAGATTTTGCAATGTAGAGTCACCACCTCCTTGAAGAGGAAAGTGTGTCTTTGTTTCTTCTTCCAACCAATACCAAACTCCACAAGTAGGCACACTATTTATCAAAAGGAACACTAATCAAATAGAGGAAAATTAGAGCCACCACTCACAACTAAGTGATAAAGTATCAACAAACACTTTGTTTTTATATTTGACTCTTTCCAATGGCCTCCCTAGCAGAGTCACCATCTTGTTGGTGTTCAAAAATATTTATGCCATCTAGGGATGCCAATATGCCTTGAGACTGATGTTAGGAGTGGTTAGCTCCAAGTGTGAAAGCTCTGCAAGACAACTGGACCAACTATAGGGACAAGACTACCCTCTTCACTTCTAGCTCTACAAAAGCATGGCGGGTGCACCTAATCCAGTAACTTATGGAATTTTAGGACTTTGGACTGGATTAAACAAAGCAGATGATAGCAAGAGACTACTAAATGTTAACCAGACATTCATTGAATCTCAATTGCTATGGGGTGGAACCTTACACAACCAAATACTAAAAACTTAAGGATGGTTCTTAATTTCATGTGTTTGAATCATAACAACCTTGATCAAGACATGTCAACAAGGAAATACTTATCTAGGCTAGTGCCTCATCCATTGAGCAAGGTTTCTTAGACAGACTACACACACACACTAGAATATATCTGAGATTCAAAGCCATAAACACATTTACAATCTCCTTTACTACTTACAAAATATCCCTACATAGACAAGAGATAAATCTATGTCCCATCTAGAGCATCATTTAATCTAATCCTGGATTAGAACTCAAGAATGAAGACCTATACATAAATTGTTATGCAATGAACTAGAAAGTTCAAAATTCATCTACGTTGACATAAGAAAGAGATAAGAATCATGTGCCTGTATTAAGTATGAAGAATCCTCAAGTGTATACAATCAATCCAAAGGAACCATGCTTGCAAACTACAACTTAGACCTACAATTTTCTTTCTATTGTCAAAATATACCGAAATAGGTCATTACAATTCAGACTAGGCAGAAGACTCACAACCAAAAAAGTTTGAAAACCTAACTCCCAATGACCTCAAATGATCATAAAAATCCCTTTATAATAGGGTTACAATGCAAGCACAATGATCATTTCCAACTCAAAATTCAAATCCACCTAACCCCACTGAGGAGTTAACACAAACAACACAAGGCTCAAGCCACAACATGCTAGCCCAAATAGTCCATTTCAACAACCAACTAGATGTACAGGCCCAAGGTACAAAATCAACACCAAACCCTAAGAAATCTAGCCAAAAAGATATCTGCAACACACTTTAAGGTACTATTTCATTTACTCCCCTATGGCAAGACACTCCTCTGCAACTATCATGGTAGCCTGGACCACTCCACAGCATTTGACAATCCATTCTACCCACTCTGGCCGCTCAAGAATTGAATTTTTGGTACCTCTATCATTGCAAACCCTCTATAGAATTTGAAATTAAATCCCAATGGTCACCCCAAGAGTTTAAAATGTGGTCGTAGATTCAATCCTTTCCTGGTAAATCGGGTGATCTGCATTTAATGTCAGAACAGTCGCAGGCCCCTTTGGAAAGTCAATAGTCCAGTCAGTAGTCAACAACCAAGCAAAATCAAACAACTCAGCAACACTGGCACCGTGGACCCACCCTAACTCCGTAACGGCGATATCCAAATAGTTGTCGCATGATCGCATAGCCAAGAAAAGGGCCATGCGAACATGCGACACACTTCAACTCTTGACCACCTTATAACTGTCATCGCATAGGGTTGACACAAAACATCAGTCGCATGATTGCATAGCCTTGAAAAATGCTATGTGAACATGTGACTAACCACCAGAATTCACCAGCAAATGTCAAACATGCTCGGGCACTGCAAACATGGGCCCCACTGACAAACTACCAAGTCACCATGCTGACCAATGAGAATTGAGCACATCATCACCACCGAGTGGACAAGTCCCACCACAAACCCCCTACCACCTTGGTACATCGGCAACCAACTGGAACTCAGCACATCACCACTTGCTATTGGGCCCCAACACAATGTGGCACCCTTGTCGCATGATTGCATGGTTGAAAGATGGCCCTTACAATCATGCAACAAGGCAACAAGACTACCACCTCAGCCTCCAAGTCAGACAGTTGGACCACAACACTCCAACACCAAAGGGACAGGTGTCAACCGGTTGCATGATCGCATGTCAAAAAAATCTAACATGCAATCATGAGATAGCCAACCATAGGCCACTACATAACCACCAACGGGACCACCGCCAAAGAAGCTTTACCTTTTGGAGGATCAGATGGTTGTTGCAAAAGTATGGAGGATAAACGTTGTGCACCTTCATGGTGCGAACCTACGACAACCACCGATTTTGTCTGAGCTTTAACCATGCTGGAAGCATGAAGAAATGGGTCCCACCGATGAACTACCACCTCACCACTGCAAACATGTGTCAACTAGTCACATGATCACATAGCCAAAAATTGGGCTATGTGATCATGTGACAGCCAACCAAAGGCTGCCACATGACTGTCAGTAGGACCACACCCTTCCATCAATGGGCCCCAGCACAAAAAAGGTAACCGATCGCATGGTTGCATGTCAGAAAACTTTGACATGCGATCATGTGACAACCAATTGCTTTAAATCCCTTGAAGACCCAAGCCCACCATCCATCGCACTTGCGCAATTAGGGAATGCCAGCAAATAGGAAACTGTGAGGTTGAAAACACACAGGGTTTTCGATGGAAAAGATCGAAAACACACAAGGTTTCTGACACCAAAAGATAGGTGCACAAAAGCTAGAAGGCACAAGGTTGAAAACAAAGAGGGTTTTCACATAGACTGAAAACATCAAGGATTTTCAAAAACACTGTGGGTTTTCGACATTGTGGCAGATTCTAAAATTTGTTTCCTGCAAATGTTAGAACTTGAAAAACTTTCTGGGTTTTGCGATTCAGCACGTGCAATTTGTACTAGAGCTTGGTGACACAATGAAGAACACAGGGCTAAGAGCTCAAACCATGAAACATAATGGATTTTCTTCACAAGATAAAAATATGACTACAGGTCGAGTAGGACAACTTAACAAAGCTTGCAGGGAAAAGGCCATTTTCATAGGATTTTACATTGATAGGAAAATGGACTAACAGGCCCCTCTTGACCCCTTTCTTGCGTCATAACCACACTAATCCAATTATGAATTATTGATGTCACTATCTGATGTGAGTGTAGGATGAGGGGAGGCAATCATAGTTACTCCTCTAGGAGGTCCACATGATGTCGCACTCTCCCTCCTTGTTTGCCATTTTTTGTACATATGTATATATATTGGTGTACTTGGTTGGTTTTTCGGATGTAGGTACCAAGCATCAGCTCCACCTAGCTACATAGGTCTGAGTGCGCCTTAAAAATCCTCAAACTATTGTTGTGTAGAGATATTACCAAGATTAGTCTCAAGGTTACCCATGGACTTAGATTTATGTTTAGGAGGTTACCCTAGTTGGGGAATTTGAATGCAGTATTTGATGTGGTGTTGTGATTTATGATTCGATGTTGTTCTATGATTTATGATGTGAGATAGATTTATCTTAGTTAGTATATATATATATATATATATATATATATATATATATATATATATATATATATATATATATATATATATATATATATATATATATATATATATATATATATATATATATATTGTAGACACCGAAAAATCCTTCAGAAAATAAATTATTTTTATTTTCTAAAATTTCTTGATGACATCATCATTTATTAATTAATTAATTATTTAATTAATTAATTTATTTTTATGGCATTAAATCCCTCTCTCTTAATTAAAAATCTTTAATTAAGGAATCTAGCCTAAAAATGTCATTTGGGCATTATCCCTAATTTATTAATTATTTAATTAATAAATTGACCAAAAAACTTCAAAAATAAATTAATTTATTTTTAATTTATTTTTTATCCCAAACTTGGCCAATTTCCTTAAGACCACTAACATCTTCCAAAATCTTCTAATCCCTTCTTAATTTCGATTAAAAGGCTAATCCCATCTTTTCTAACCCTAATCCCAAGGTTAAATATTTAATTAAGGTTAAATATTTAATTTCCATATTTATTGAAAATATTTTAATAAATATTCCTAAAACTTAAGCTTTTGGAATGAATAACTTTTATTCCATGGAACTAAGGAGAAATCTAGACTCTTCTAGAATCTTCTCAAATCCACCCTCTTCACCCATCCTAATCCTTTTTTTGTCCTAATCTAATCCTAATCCTACCCTTAAACCTTTGTGTAATCCTAACCAATCTTAAGACTTTCCTAAACCAAAGCAAAGTCTTTCCTTCCAAATATCTCAACCACAAAGCATTTATTGCTTCCCCAAAGTCTTCAAAGCCTCTTAAAGCCCATTCATTGCTCTTACAAGCATTTATTTGGAGAGTTGTGAGCTTGGAGCCCCCTTTGTTGACTCCTCTTTGCCCTTCCCTTCATCCACTCACCTTGTGACATGTGTCACCTCCTGATTGGCTGAGAACTAGCACAATCCATGTGCTTCCCTTTGAGTGAATCTTGGCCTCTCTTAAGGATTTCAATCTTGGCCATTCATTCCTCCTACCCCAAGCCTTTAGAATCCTATAAATACCCTCACTTCCTAAGGCAAATCATCTCTCAACTTTCAAACTCAATAGCAAAGTCATAATGCCATTTTCATTATAGCATAAGCATAAGTTCATCTTTTTAGATCATTTTCAAGCTTAAATCACATCTAAATTAGCTTAAATGGATTAACATAGATTCATTTCTTGTTTTAATCTTAGTTCTTTCATTTAGCTTTGCATATTTGTGTGTTCTTGAGGCCTTTGAGGCAAAATAGGTTCCTCATACCTATTTTGTGTCATTTTGGGTCTTCTTGATCCTCAAATCATCATTTATCTTGCATGCTCCAAGTGCTTGAGTTTGCACACCCACATCCCTCTATATCTAAGCATATCAAACGGTGCATGGGCGCATCCATTTTAAGCTTAAACTGAGGTGGCTTTGATTTTAGTTTGTTAACCATTAAATTTGATTTGATTATATGCTATGACGTTTGTTTGTCTTTGGCCTTCAAAATAGGTTTAGGTGCACTCTCAAATCCTAGTCTACATTCTGGCACGCTCGGTGGGACTCAAACCACAATCATTTTGATGAAATTATGCTTTATATGCTTGTATTTTGTAGGAAATAAAGAAATGTCACCTTCATGAAAAGAAATGACGCCTACAGCAATTAAATGTCGCCTTCAAACAAAGAAATGTTGCCTTCAACAAAAGAAATGTCGCCTACAAACAATCCAGTCACGCCTTCATGAAATTAAATCACACCTTTGAGGAAAGAAATGACGCCTATGAACTCTGTTTTCATGCCTGCATAACTGAGAATTTCCTGTTGTCGGCAACTTCTGTTACGTTCCAGAATTCTCTTCTGTCGCCTTCTTGTAATTAAATCACACCTGTAACAAAAGAAATCATGCCTCTGGTTTTTTATCTGTCGCCTTTTGAGGTACAGAATGTCGCCTGTAAGAATTAAATGTCGCCTCTGCACTTTCCAGCGTCGCCTATAAGCTGGACAGTGTCGCTTTCTATTTTTTGCTTGGGATTGGTTTTTCACTTCTTTTATTACAGCAAAGGTCAAACTCAAATCTTGAATGACATTAAGGAAATGAACTTAGGTCCTAAGTGTCATTGTCAATTTGAAAATCAAACTCAATCTTGAATGCACTAAAGGAAAAAAACAACTCTATTCCCTATCTCGTTTCAAATTCTAAAGCAAGCAGGCAAAATTCAATCTTGAGTGATCTAAGGGATAAAACAAAGCTTTTTCAAAGTTCTTAAATCAACTCGCTAATCAAATCTTGAATGCACAAAAAGAAAGAACTTGCAAACATTCAAAGCATTTACATTTTTGAGGAAAAGAACAAATCAAAATCTAATCACGAGTGTCTTCATTTCAAAGTTCAAACATCACTTAATCAAATTGGGAAAATGAACAAAATCTTCTTGATGTGCATGTAGGAGTTTTTTCAATTCTTGCATAATCCTTGTTAGAGTAAGCAATGTGGAACACTTGAACTTGGACAAGTTCACCTGTTCTACTTTTAGCGAGGCCTGTCCAAGGAGAAGCGCTTCCTCCTCGGAGAACGACCTCAAACCGGTATCCCCCCCGGCCGGTATACAAATAAGTGAAGTCCAAAAGAATCACTTACATCTCCTAATCGCTGGGTGTTCGTGCCAAACACGTGTCTAGGGATGGTAAACATTCCTCTCCCCCAGCATAATTGGCAAGGCTCTTAAGTGAGTCACGGATGATCAGCATAACCGGGTATGGAGACACCATGGAACTATTAAAAACTTGATAAACTAAAGGCTACCCTATCTACATCCGAAAGTATCAAAATCCTTGTGCAAGGACCGATTCCAAGGGGTTTACCGGGTCGCCTCAAGATTACTCACCATTTGTATTCCCTTCTGGGGGATACCAAGCTGTGGGCAAGCGATTTTGATACTCACCTTCCTTAGGTAGATCTGTTTGAAGTGCTTGACAGTCAAAGACTCCGTGAAAACACTTGTTGAAACATACACTTTTTCGAAAGCATTTATCAGAGTCTTTTATCTTGTTTGTATCTCACAAAGTTGCTTTGTCCTTTGTGAAGATTGCTTTTATCAAATCCTTTGCCAATGGAAAAACATCAAGCAGATCTATAACTTGGTTCGAAGGACAATCAGAGAAGCCATCCCAAAACTTGGTCATCTCCCATCCCTTTGTCTGTCTTCTTCTAGAAAACTGTCTGCTTCCGTCAGTCATCCCAATCTGAGTCTTAGTCTTCCAAACCATCTTCATCCTTCCTCCTTATCCAACTCATTCGCAAAGTCAGCATGTCTCAAATCTATAATGAGTTTGGTTATGATATCTCTCCTCTCCCACCAATCGATCCTAATGATGATGAAGGTCTTGTAGACCATGATGCCTATTACAGCCAGTTTCCTCCAAGCAACCCCCAGCATTCCATCATTCCTCCAATCCAGCCAACCATGCCTTCGCACTTATCTCCTAGCACTCCCTTTCATGTCCTCGGCAAGGCTAGCACTCCTTTTCATGTCCTTGGCAAAGCAACCCCAGTATCTTATCCATCCCCAACTTATCCTTGTCTTCAACCTACACCTCTTCCATATGCTCCTTTCAGGCCTCCACTTTCTGCTATGGTCATTTCTCCATCGCCATCATCCCTTAGAAACACTTCACGTTACTTCCCCTATCTATGGCCTCCATCTGCCCATCCTCCAAAAAATCCTGAAATCCAAGATTCTAGTCCTCCCATCCTTTTCACCAAACCTCCATCCTGTCCCAAACCACCATCCTCTCTTCCAAACCACATTACCAAAAATCTTTCCCCACCAGCAGAGTTCATCCCTCAACCCACTCCAAAACCTGTACCTCAAGCCATTAGCCCTACCTCTTCAGCACCATCATCCCCTCAAGCAAAATCCAAAGCTCCATTTTCAAAATCATCTTTTTCATGGGTGTTCCCTTCTTTCTCTCCTCCTTCGCAAACATCTACCCAAGCACAAACCCCACTTTCATGCGAAGACCATCCAAGCTCCCCATCTCCTCCACCTTCCAAACCTTCTTCACCACAAAAGTCTCCAAGGAAACCAATAACAGAACCCAAGGAAGAGCCAATAGCAAAACCCACGCCTGAAATTGAAAAGCCAAGCAATCCTTCATGTGAAGCCATCTTTGATAAGGCCCATCCAATGCTCCCATCTATTATCTATCTTCCATACATCCCAACCGTTGATCCTCTTCCATCTCCTATCATCGTTGAGTTCCTTTCGTCTGAAGTATCTATCCAATCCCCACCAACATCACCTCCTCCTAGCATTATCCAAAGAATACCTAATTAGCTTCCTGAGTTCATCCCTCTTCCTGTCATTGCAGCTGCAAAATCTTCCATCCTTTTATCCATACCATCTGAAGAGTTCTTCCTTCTTCCAGAAACCCCAGTAGCAGAGTCTCCAATCCTTTCATTCCGCCCCTTTGAAGAGTCCATCCATATATCCACTAATCCTCTATCTGAACAAATCCCATCGTGTCAAGATCTGGACCAAAAGCATGTTGAAATATCTATAGAAGAACATCAAGATCCAACCCCTTTACTTCCCCCATCGCATGTTCTATTGCCTCCATCACCTTCAATCCAAAATCCTACAATCCCAATTCCTCCAATCCAAGATCCTATCATCCCAGTTTCTCCAACTAAAGATCCAATACTATCCCCCAATCCTAGTCAAAATCCCAACATCCTATCCTCTCCTCTTGAGGATCCTCCTAACCAAACTGTCCAGCTGCCGTCACTCTATCCTCTTGGGTCACTAACATTTGTCAAAGGTAAACCACTTGAAAAAGAAGACATCAGCTTCTTATCTTCCATCAGGGAACCAGAAAATGGCTGTTTGTCATTCACCCCAAGTCAAAAATATCCTTGTCTGGATAAAATGCTGAAAAGATGGAACTATCAAGGCAAAGGCCTTGGCACTCACGAACAGGGAAATATACAGCCCATTCAAGGCAAGAAACATCCGAAAGGCTGTGGAATCGGTTGCACACCAGAAGAGGACACTCCCTCCACATCAGCGAAAGGTACTTCATCTAGAAATGTTGGTACAGTTAAGGCAAAATTCAAACATCCATTCAAAACCAACAAAACATCTTTCAGAGCCCATAATGCAATTCCTCCCCCTCCATCGTTACAATCGAGGACAACCTATCATATTCCTCCTTCATCCTCCCCATCCATTTTGGGTCCCTATGTCCCAAATTCTTTCAGCGCATCTCCGTTACCCAGCAAATCCATTTTGGGACCTTATATCCCAAAATATCATCCCCCATCTTATCCTACTCAGCCTTTCATCCAACATCCAAACATCCCTAGTCAAGATCAACAACGGCACATGTCCACATATCCTATCTACCAATCTCCTTCCATCTCTCCATCCAAATTTCCTCCATCCCAGACAACTCCTCATATTCCTCCCAATGCTCCTCGCAACTTGGATGCCATATCGCGCATGAATAAAGGGAAAAATCCACAAAAATCCCAGGATTGTTATGTCCAGTCTAATCGACATGCACAATCAAAGAAAAATCCGATCAAGCAAGCCAAAGCAAACCACTGGCCACAAAGGCCCATCAAAGCAAATGCCAAATCTAATGCATCCCAATGGCTGCAAAAGCCCAATGATGATTACCATGTCCAGTCTAATCGACATGGTCAATCAATGCAAGCTCCAATCAGGCAATCAAATGTGCCGCAAAGGCCCAGCAAAGAGCCAATCAGGCATGCTAAAGCACCCCAATGGCTCCGAAAACCTAGCAAAGTCCAAGCAAAATATATCACATGGCCACAAAGGCCTAGCAAAGAAAAAGCACAATCTGATGCCCACCAATGGCCGCAAAGGCACACTAAAGCTAAAACAAAAATGATGTGGATCCCAAAGCAAAAAGATGTAATCCATCTAACAAAAACATCCACAATGGCATCCAACGTTGCCCATCTCCCAGCTCCTCAATCTTCCCCTCCATCTCCTCCATCCTCTAGCATAAATCCTCCATCACATCTATCTCTATCTTCCACATCCAATCATCCATCTTCCTCACAACATGTGCCAATGTTGATCCTGACAACATCCCCCTATCTTGATCACTTTCCATCCTTCCATCCAAACACTTTCTACCACCATCTTTCCCATCTCCCCCATCTAATCCATGACTTTGCATGATCCCCCCCATCCTGCTACAGTTGTACCAACATCCAGGCACACAATCAGAAGAAATCAGTGAGGAAAGTCAGCAAAGATCAGTCAGCACATCTAAAATAGCAAAGGGAAATCAATGACAAATTAGAGAAATCGGCAAAGTCAACAGGCAATCAGGCTTTAGTATCAACATATGCCTATCAGCTTAAAACAGAAGCATATTTTGGAGAGGAGGTAAGCTTTAGTCGCAAAAGTGAAAAAAAGAAAAAGCAAAATCATGAGTCTTTATGTGAAAACCCTTCTAGGGCACATTCTGATTCCAAAACAGTAACAATAAAGGGTGTATCTTCTAGTAAAAACTTGGCAATTCAAGCGCTAGAAGATGGAGCTTTGCCTCTTCCTCCTATCTGGGATAACAACACATGATAGTTCCCTATCAACATTGCAGAAACCAAGCTAAATCAACTTGGGTACAGAAGGATGTTTGTGGCTCATCTACATGGAGGTTAACCTGACAGAAAGTGAATCATGACCTTAAGTGCCTTGCTCCAAGGAGTCAATTATCAACTGTGCATGGTCATATGCACATGCCTAGGTGTGATCTTAAGCTTGTCGTCCATCATCTAGCAATGGATCCCCATGACAAGCCGGCAATATCAAAAAATCAGCAATCCACATCAGAAAATCAGTGAAGAATCTCTCAGAAGATCAACATCAAATCGCATGATAGCACCAAAATCAGCACAAAACTCAGCGCCACATCAGAGAGTTAGCAACAACATCAAAATATCTGTGCAAAATCAAAAACAGTAGGGCCATCATCAAATCATAAGGGAACATCCAATCAAAGAATCAACAACACCATCAGAATATCAGTGACAAATCAAAAGGTCACCATCTAATCAAGAGGAAGTGCCAAAATGGTGACATCAGCTGATCAGCAAGCACAACAGCATTAAATCAGAGCTTCAGCAACAAATCAAAATGTCAGTGCATATCAGCACCGAATTAGCAACACATCCAAACAAAATCAGAAGTATCAATGCATATCAGCACAAAATCAGCAACAAATCAGAAAATCAGTAGAATATCAGCACAAGCTCAGCAACAAATCAGCAAGATCAGCACAAAGTCAAGGAAAAATCACAAAAATCCATAAAAATTGGATAAATCAAAGGAGCAAATTATCAACAAAGCAAAAATCAAGAGAAAAACATTCATCCTCTGGTGAAAACTTGGCAATTCAAGCACCTTGGACAAGTACCATGGTGAAAACCTGGCAAACAGGCGCCATGCGTAGTGCCCCCCCCTAATTCCTTTCTGTAGTTAGGGGCTTCCTTTCTATCACCTCTTATCCAACATGTCCTCCATCCCCTTTTATCTCTCACTTCCTTCATTTTCCATTGGATCTTGATGACAAAAACAAAGACTATCAGATGTACATGCTTTTGGGCACCTCCTTGGCATCCATTGCACCTTTCAGCTACATATCCTCTATCCAATCCTTTCATCCTAGCTTCCATCCTTCCTCATCCTCTTGTTGGCATATCTTCCGTCCAAGCATACACCATGCCTTTAAAACACATGAACTATCTTAAACAGGGGGCATCCTCTTCCTTGGTGACGTATTCCTTGGAGGCTATCCAAATCCGAATCTTCCATCTCCCAAAATCCTCAGCAATTTCTCTATCCAAATCCAAACCAACCACCATCCAATCCTTCCAGCACTCCTCTATCTTAATCCATCAGCAGTTCCTCCAGCATCCTCTATCTTGATCCACCAGCAAACCAACTCAGCGTCCCATATCCTTTATCAGAATCCAACATCCACCATCCACAGCAGCAAGCAAATTCACCATCTTTTGCACCAAAATCCAGAGCTCCAAATCCACAAGCATTATCGTGTTCCAGCCCTTTGAGTTGTTTCCATCCCTTATCCTAAATCAGAAATCATCCTCTTTTTGGCACAACGTGTTGTCTTAAAGAAATCAAAACCTTGTCCTTGCATAGCCTTATCATCTCGAGCAAGAGATCGGCTTGTATTGACAAGAATCCAGTTGACCAAAGATCATCAGTCTATCCTAGGTTGACGCAATCCTATCACTGATCCTCCATTGGGAAAATAGCAGCTCATTTTGTTGACACTTGGTAATCCTCCACCAGCTTTCCATCTTCCACCAGCTTTTCATCCTCCAAGCAACTTTTCCATCTTCAAAATCCTCTAGCAGTTCCACCATCCAATCTCCCCGAATCTTCCTCCACCCAAATCTTCTAGCAGTTCCATCCTCCCCATCCTCAGCATTTTCCTCCATCTTTCCAACACCTAGTATCTTCTCTTGTCATTGGTATCTAGCTATAGGCCAACCTCATTGCAATCCAATGCCATTCATCCCTATCCACACCTTGCTAGCAATCTTCCCAACCTATCCATATCTTCTAGCTAGCCAACACCCAAGATCAAGCTAACCGATGAAATCGCATCCTTCGTCTTGTAGCAGGCCTTGATCTCGATCCAATCATCATCGTTGGGATATGTTCTTTCCCAAATCCATGTCATTTTAGGACACATCATCCATCGCCAGTCTGTCTTGGCCTTCCAACCCAACTGGGGCATCATCTTGCATATCTTTGAAGTTGTCAGCTTCATCCCCAGGTTCTTTGTATATCCTATTCTTGAGTCTTGTACCATAGCGTCAGTCATGTCTCCACCTAAGCTCATTTGTACATTTGTGTCTTTAGGTCCCATCCTTTGTCTTAGTCCTTGTCTGTCCTACAGCAGCATTTGATCAAATATCTTGTCCCATCCCCAGCCTCAGAAAATTTTAGTCCCACTCGGGCCTTGTGCTTCAGCAACATCAATTGTCGACTTATCCTTGCTCATCCTGATTATTCCTTGAACTTCAGCTTTTGCCAGCGAACAACTACACTTATTCTCTCACCAACCCATGGGTCCTTGAGGATATATCATTCCTCCTGTCCGACCTAATCTTCCATCCTGGTCCTTGAGGATATATCGTTCCTCCTGTCTGACCAATCTTCCCACCATCAATCAAACCTAATCTCTCTCCTTGGCAAAGGATGTCTTTTTGTAGTTATCATTTTGATCTTGGATTTTTGTCCTTTGGGTCTTGTTAATATTTTTTGGCTTCTCTTTATCCCACCAGGGTCACCACGATTCATTATATCACGGTGTGCTGCGTGTGCGGATAATCTGGGGCAAGGTCTTTTGATCTTTCGCTTCTGCCTGTGAGTCAGTTGTGTGTTTGTGGTTCCTTCAGCATCGGATCTGCCATGTCGCCTCTGCGCTTCATGTGTGATGTTGGGGCAACCCTGTGTGTTTGTTTAGCGTCAGTCCTTGTCAGTCCTCTGCGACGTTGTTGACAGGCCTCGTGATCCCAGTATCCTTGGCAGGTCTCTAACATAGCTATATTAAATCTAGGCTGTGCACTCCTGTTTGCACTTGGAGCTATCTGGTCCCTTGCATTTATCATATAGATTAATCTTGCATCTTTGCATACAGCTGCATCTTGCATCTTGCATTTCCATCTCATCTTGCATATCATCCATATTTGTTCTTAGAAGTGAGGTTATTTATCTCCCCTTTCTTCCTAGGCCTTTCCTTCCCCGTCCCGCCGGGCACACTTTGTTCCAGGGCGTCATCCCTCTTTTTCCTTGTCCCACTGGGTGCATCTTCCATGATTTTGTCCCACCGGGGCATGTATCTTCTCTCTTTCTCCTAGTCCACCCGGGCGTCATACCCTCTTCTTCTGATTCTAGCCTTGGCATCTTGTTTTCTTATCTTTGACGCCATGCCACTTGCGGCATCGCATCAAAGAGGGGCAAAATGTAGACACCGAAAAATCCTTCAGAAAATAAATTATTTTTGTTTTCTGAAAATCCTTGATGACATCATCATTTATTAATTAATTAATTATTTAATTAATTAATTTATTTTTATGGCATTAAATCCCTCTCTCTTAATTAAAAATCTTTAATTAAGGAATCTAGCCTAAAAATGTCATTTGGGCATTATCCCTAATTTATTAATTATTTAATTAATAAATTGACCAAAAAACTTCAAAAATAAATTAATTTATTTTTAATTTATTTTTTATCCCAAACTTGGCCAATTTCCTTAAGACCACTAACCTCTTCCAAAATCTTCTAATCCCTTCTTAATTTCGATTAAAAGGCTAATCCCATCTTTTCTAACCCTAATCCCAAGGTTAAATATTTAATTAAGGTTAAATATTTAATTTCCATATTTATTGAAAATATTTTAATAAATATTCCTAAAACTTAAGCTTTTGGAATGAATAACTTTTATTCCATGGAACTAAGGAGAAATCTAGACTCTTCTAGAATCTTCTCAAATCCACCCTCTTCACCCATCCTAATCCTTTTTTTGTCCTAATCTAATCCTAATCCTACCCTTAAACCTTTGTGCAATCCTAACCAAGCTTAAGACTTTCCTAAACCAAAGCAAAGTCTTTCCTTCCAAATATCTCAACCACAAAGCATTTATTGCTTCCCCAAAGTCTTCAAAGCCTCTTAAAGCCCATTCATTGCTCTTACAAGCATTTATTTGGAGAGTTGTGAGCTTGGAGCCCCCTTTGTTGACTCCTCTTTGCCCTTCCCTTCATCCACTCACCTTGTGACATGTGTCACCTCCTGATTGGCTGAGAACTAGCACAATCCATGTGCTTCCCTTTGAGTGAATCTTGGCCTCTCTTAAGGATTTCAATCCTGGCCATTCATTCCTCCTACCCCAAGCCTTTAGAATCCTATAAATACCCTCACTTCCTAAGGCAAATCATCTCTCAACTTTCAAACTCAATAGCAAAGTCATAATGCCATTTTCATTCTAGCATAAGCATAAGTTCATCTTTTTAGATCATTTTCAAGCTTAAATCACATCTAAATTAGCTTAAATGGATTAACATAGATTCATTTCTTGTTTTAATCTTAGTTCTTTCATTTAGCTTTGCATATTTGTGTGTTCTTGAGGCCTTTGAGGCAAAATAGGTTCCTCATACCTATTTTGTGTCATTTTGGGTCTTCTTGATCCTCAAATCATCATTTATCTTGCATGCTCCAAGTGCTTGAGTTTGCACACCCACATCCCTCTATATCTAAGCATATCAAACGGTGCATGGGCGCATCCGTTTTAAGCTTAAACTGAGGTGGCTTTGATTTTAGTTTGTTAACCATTAAATTTGATTTGATTATATGCTATGACGTTTGTTTATCTTTGGCCTTCAAAACAGGTTTAGGTGCACTCTCAAATCCTAGTCTACATATATATATATATATATATATATATATATATATATATATATATATATATATATATATATATATATATATATATATATATATATATATATATATATATATATATATATATATATATATATTTTATATCTTTGTTATACTAATTGTATGTTATATAGGTATGTGTATGTGTGGGTGCACACGCATATACCCATGCTTATATAAATAATAATATTTGTATATTTTTATTGATTTTTTTAAGGGTATGTTATTTAAAGTGAATTCAATAAGTGTATTGAATGAAGTGTATTAAATAAAAAGTGAAAACAATAATAATAATAATAAGAAGAAAATCTCTTTGTAGTAAAACTATCTATCTAGCAGGGAGTTTAACTCGAGACCTATTAAAAGTTAGCCTAGTTGGTTCTGTGTGTGCTATGTGTTTTCCTTGAAGGTTATTTGTTTTACTTTCTTGTTATGGTTTCTTTTGAAGTTATTTTTAATTAAATTAATTAAAAACCTTATTATGTGTTATGGGAAGATTTTTAATTAATCCTCAACCAACCATGGAAGTTGGAGAAGTTGCTTCTCATAAACCAACTCCTCCAACCATATATTTGGGGGATAAATTAATCCCAGAGAGAAGTTTGGAGGGGGATTAAAAACTTTGGAAAATTTTGGGATTTTGGATCCAGAAATCAATTTGGGGCTGCTATCTCTGTGGGAGGAATTCTTAAACTTTATGTGAGGGAATTTTGGAGCTTGCCTGTATGGATTGTTTCAAGATTGGTTGCCAAAGGAATATATCCAAGAGGCTATCTACTCAAGGCATGAAGATCTATAGAGAGAGTCTAGTCAAGAGAAGAGAATTTCTCCATAGGACCCCAGTTAGGGTCTATTCTAGGATGAATTCTCTAATTCTCCTCTTTGTGTGTTTATTTACATAAATGATATGTTATTGGATTGATATGTGATATCTTAGTGTGAATTAAAAATGAAAATGTGAATGTTTTATCTTCTGTGTATTTCTATGTATTTTCCAGGAAGTAGAATATGTATGTTTTTATAGTTTATGGTTTTATGAAATCTTTCCTGGAAGTCTATGCTTGATTAAATTATTATAATTTGATATATTTATCTGTGTATATGTGTGTGTTCTTAAATATTTATATTGTTCATATGGTCTGCAAATTTTATTTTGTGGAATGATTTTTAATTAGGATGATAATGAAAAAGGATATGTTAATTGGAAAGAGACAAAGTATTTTGGTTTATTTTCCTATACCCATATTGCGTTGTGCATAAATTTTGAACCTGAAATTATTATGAAAATCTCTCCAATGAGAATGTGCAAAATGTTTTTTTGTCCAACATATGTGAAAATTAAGAAAATCCAATGGCTCAAAAAAAAGTTATGCTCATCGTATCGAGACTGTATTTTTATGACAGTCATATATATGTTTCTAGAATTATTCATTTCCCCATGAATATTTATTAGTTTATAATTTATATTACTTTTGGTCCTATTTTGTAAACTTTAAAGTCATGGATTTGAGTTTTGGGTACCTGTTGCACTTGGGGTTTGGTCAGTATCTTCCAACCTTGATCTTGGTCTATGTCTGTATCTTTGTACCTCTCTTAATGTTTATTTTATTGCTTTAGGTTTATCATAATGTTGTGTTAATGCATGTGGAAATTTTTATCACCTATATATGTTTGTTAATTATTTTGTTGAGGTTATATGGTTCACTTATGATGTTTTTGCATGCGGCATATACTTGAGCTTAGTTTATGAGGCTTGGACTCGTCTCAGTCGCCTATGTGCATGGGAGGGTTCCTTAGACATATAAATGAGCCTTGGAAAGTTTTAATTATGCATGTGGCAAGTTTTATGTTTTTCTTTGATATGTCTTGTGATAGAAATTCTTCCAATGGTACTAGTTGTGTATATGGCTAAGGTTAGGACTCACTCTGAGAGCCTGAATGTGCAGGGAAGTTTCCTAAACCTATGAATTAGGACATGGAAGTGTTATCTTGTATTTGTGACTTGTGATGGGGTAAGGGAATAGGAAACCTAAGTGAGTGGCTCACCATAGGTATTGGAACCCTAAAGTGGTTGCCAGATGATCCTATGGGTGGGTTTGTAAGAAGTGATAACCTTAAAAATTAACCTGGGAAGGGGGGATTCAAAAGATAATGAAAGAAAATATAATAAAGGACACACAAACCTAATTGGAGTACCAGGACTAGGGATAACTGCTAGGATAGACCACTATTCATAAAGGGGGGAACAGGGTTACATGGGTGCCAGGAAGGATCCCAATATAAGGTTGTGTGATGAAACTCACTTAGGTGGTCTCCTAGAACCTTAACCTTTGTGTTATAGTATGATGATATTTTATGTGCTTTATTCTTGTTCTTTTATGTCTTGGATTTATTGATATTTGAGACTTACATTTCCTTAAGGTCTTGAGAGTACCTTGGCTCTATCTCCTAGCACTGGGGGTGGAACTTTACTAGTTTCACATGGTTGGGTGGAAAATCTCTTTCAAGGTATTGTTCATGGTTCGTGTCATAGCTTGGATTTTGATTTGTTTAGTGATGAAGTTATCCTATCTTCTACAATGTATCTCTATCTTTTGAAATCAAGGTGTAAAGATGTAATGTAAGCCTTTGAGCAACGTGATGTAATTATCTTTTTGTATTCCTTCAGGCCATGTGCAGCAACTATAATTATAATTGTGTTGAAGTTGTAAGAAAGAATTTATGTATTTGGGAAGGGTTGAAGGGTATCTCTAGGTGAAATAATAAGGGAAAGGAAACATTTATGTTATTGAAAGTAGTAGTGAGATGTGATTTCTTAAATGTATAGTTCAATGTGTGTGGTGTAAGGTTATTTAAACTAGGTTTTAATCTCAATTCTTAACTAGACTTATAAAATGTTATACATGATCTATGGAAGTTAAACTCATGAAAAAAATGATTCATTAAATAGTTTATGTTGGTTAGCAATATATGGTTAAGTACTTTATGCTCTTTCTATTATTATATTGAAATGAAAATAGAAAGTAAGGACTTTTTAATAGAAAGTTTATGTGATGATAGCGCATGGGTAAGGTTAAGGAGAAAACAAATGAAAGAGGGAAGGATAAATGTATTTAGTGTATTAGATAAATGATGGGCTTCTGATTCATTTATAAAAGTAAATATTTGTGCAAATTAGGTAAAGAAAATGAATGCAATTAGCTCATTAATATAATTGGTTTTGATGAGGAATGGAAGCAATGTTTCAATGTAACTTGAAGTTGAAATGAAAATAGAATTGCATTAGATTAAGTAATAAAATGCATTGCTTGATAATGGTAGATGAATTCATTAAGGGAACCTTAAGGAACGTACTTGTGAATAGTAATGATGATATGTTAGAATGTTAAGAAAAAAAAATTGTTAGTTGTAATTTTAGTTCATAGACCTGATTCCTTATGGGTTCCTTGGTAGGGACATTACAAAGTACATACAATTATTTTCTCTACATCTAGTAGGTACAAGCTGGCAACTTTCACAATCCTTTTTCTCATCTCATCCATCTCTTTTCCAAATAAAAGATCTTACATATATACCCTATTATGTTCTACATGATCAGGTCAGCTGATTAGGCTTTCCTAATATACAAGCAATTACATAGACCCTTGCTAAGATACACATGGTATCTAAAATAAGTATACAATGAATACATTACAACAATTAAGGACTGACATCCTTAATTTGCATTCGCCAACTAAAATGCACACTGTATCTCTGAAGTCGGCTCCCAAATAAGTCTTCTCCAAAACACACACCATAGATGACTTTATCCTACTTCCCATGACTTGTGCTAACCAATGAACATTCTTTAGTACCTTATCTTTCATTCCTCAAGCTCGCATACATTGAATCAATACCTTTTGTAAGATATACCAGAAACACAGAGACTCACTCTGTCAACTTTTACTATCACTATCCAATAACCAGTCTTTACCAAAACATATATAACATAGGCAATACACAATATTACATGATGAAATCTTGGAAATAATATCACAACATCTCCCTATACTCTCCTCTAACTTCACATGATCTTAAACATGTGTATAGTGTCTGTACACTATAATAACCAGCCTGTTCTCTTCACAGAAACATATGTTGACATCAGTGAAAAAACACTAATGACAAAAAAAGAAGCTCTATCATCACTTAACATAGTGATTAAACATATTAAATGTATCAACCATCTCCCCATGCATTAGCAATATCCAAAAATCTCCCCCTTTGGCATTGATGTCAACAAATGGGAAAATCCATTAGCCCAAAGTTTTAATAATCCAAAGTTCTGCATCCAAATAATACTCTCACATTATACCTTCATACAATCTCCCCATACAGTAGGGATTTTCTCATAGAAACTCTCCCCCTTTGACAAAAATGGAAAATGGTGCCATAAGTCATCAACTTTCCTTGAAAACTATCTTCAATGATCATTCCCCCTGAGGAGTAGATCCCTACATCAAGTACAGAATATGATAAGGAAATGAAAACCTCTAGACTTATGCATCCCTACATCATTTAATTCTAACTAGAACTGGCCTAAACCCCAAGCATACCTCTGAGATATTCAAAGGTATCTTTTGGAAACAACTTTATAAAGATGTCAATAATCTATTCCTTTGTGCTAATATACTCCAACTTTATTTCCTTCTCTTCCACCTTGTCTCTCAAGAAGTGATACTTGATAGAAATATGTTTAGTTTTAGAATGCATCACTAGATTCTTTGACATATTCATTATATTGGTGTTATCATAATGGATAACCACTGGCTCATCAAAAGTTATTCCAATATCTTTCAAAATTTATCTCATCCAAAAAAATTAAGTCCAGTTAATAGCAGCAAAAACATACTCTGATTCCACAGTAGATTGAGCTATACAATCTTTCTTCTTACTTAGCCATGAAACCAACTTTTTCCCAAGGAAAAATGCACCACCACTAGTAATTTTTCTGTCATCAATATTTGTTTCCCAATCAGCATTAGTATAAGCATGAAGCTCAAAGATATCATTCCTATCATACCATAAGCCATATTCAATTGTCCCTTTCAGATATCTAAATATCCTTTTCACAATAGCTAGGTGTGTCTCTTTTGGTTCTGCCTGATATCTAGCCATAATTCCAACAACATTAGCAATATTTGGTTTGGTGTGAGTCATATGTTGTAATCCACCAATCATTGATCTATACTTGGTCTTAAAAAAACACTGAGTCTCATCATTACTTGATAGTTTATTACCAGTCACCATGGGTGTACCAACTGGTTTACAATCTTCCATTCCAAACTTCTTTAACATTTATTTAAGATAATTAGTCTGAGAAATAAAAATGCCATTCTTATTTTGAATTATTTGTAGTCCTAAAAATAATTTCATGTTACCTATCATGGACATCTCAAATTCACTTTCCATCTCTTTAGAAAACTTGTTACACAATTCATCATTGCCTCTAAAGATAATATCATCAACAAAAACTTCTATTATCAAAACTCCATCTTCACTAGTTCTTCAATATAAATTACTATCAACATTACCTTTTCTGAACCCAAGGTGAAGCAAGTATTTGTCTAACCTTGCATACCAAGCCCTTGGAGCTTTCTTTAGTCCATATAGTGCCTTCTTCAACTTGCATACCATGTCCGCATCTTTAGATAGAGGAAATCCATCAGGTTGTTCTATGTATACCTCTTATTCAAGATCTCTATTCAAGAATGCATATTTCACATCCATCTGATATACCTTGAAGTCTTTATGTGTAGCATAAGCCAAGAATAATCTCACAACCTCTATTCTAGCAACAAGAGAAAATGTCTCTTCAAAATCTATGCCTTCTTGCTATGAATAACCCTTACATACCAATATTTCTTTATTTCTTACAACAGTTCCTTCTTCATTCATTTTTTTCTAAAAACCCATTTAGTTCCTATTACAATTTTGTCTTTAGGTCTAGGAACCAATTCCCAAGTTTTATTTTTCTTTATCTGATCTAACTCTTCCTTCATAGCATTTATCCAAGATTCATCTCTACATGCTTCATTTTTAGTCTTTGGTTCAACTTGAGAAATCAAGAAAATTTCTTCTGTAACCTTTGATCTAGTCATTATTCCCTAATTTGTATTACCAATAATTTTATTTTCAGGATGGTCTTTCTTTACATACCTCAGAGTCTTAGGAACCTCAACAGCCTCATTTGTGTCTTGATCACAAATATCATTTTTGCATTGATCCTCAACAAGTTCTTCTTCTTCAGCAACAACAACCTCATTGATCTCTGTAATTTGATTACTATCATACATTCTCTCTTGTATCTAAAAATTCTCATCTATACTTACATTGTTACTTTTAGTCATCTTAATCTCAAATTAAAAAATTTATAAGCCTTTCTCTTATTATAATAACCAAGTAAAATTCCTTCATCACTTCTAGCATTAAACTTCCTTATCTCATCAACTCTCTTGATATAGAACTTACTACCAAACATTCTAAAATATTTTATAGTAGGAGTACGATCAAACCATAATTCATAAGGGGTCTTATTTGTACCTTCTCTGATTTGAATTTTGTTCAAGGTGTACACCATTTTCCCAACAAATTCTCTCCAATGCATATGAGATACATTTCCTTCAAGCAACATTGTCCTAGTAGCATCAAGTATAGTTCTATTTCTTTGCTCTTCTATCCTATTCTACTGCGGAGTCCTACGAGAATATGGATATCTTTGAATTCCATGCTCTTCATAATATGAATTAAATAATTCTGAAGTAAAATATCCACCTTTGTTTAACCTCAAACATTTTATCTTTAAACCCGATTCATTCTCTACTTTTCCTTTGAATAACTTGAATTTATCAAATGCTTCTGATTTCTCTTTCAGATAAGTAACCCACATCATTCTAGAAAATTCATCAACAAAAAGTATGAAATACCTTTCACCATAGTATGATCTTTTTCTTGTAGGTTGACATAGGTTTGTATGTACTAGATCCAACCTTCCTTTTGATGTATATGCTTTAATTTTATAACTGCTTCTAGTCTTCTTTCCCATGATACATTATTTGCATCCAGTGTTAGATGGTTTCACAATCTTCGACAGATCTCTTACTACATTAGTCAAACTTTCCTTCACAATGTTATCAAACTTAATAGGACAAAACCTTTTGTGCCATAACTAACTGTTATCTACCTTAAAAAAAAACAAGAGGCTCCAGATATATTTAATTCAAATACATTACCTCTAGATTTAGTACCGGTTGCAATCAACTTTCTTGCCTTATTTCTGATAAAGCATTTAGCATATTGAATTGTAATTGAAACTCTTTGTCCAGCAACTGTCCAACACTCAACAAGTTATGCTTAAGTCCATCAACAAGTAGTACATTATCAGTATTAGTCTTTCCATCCAGAGTAATAGATCCTACTCCTATGATAGGTTTAGGAAGATTGTCTCTGAATCTCACAACACCACCATCATACTTCACTAATTTAACAAACTTGTTTTTTTCTCCAGTCATATGATGTGAACAACCACTATCTATAATCCATTATGATTTCTTATCAACATGTGATACTAAAGCTTCTTCCTCATGTACTATTTTTTCATCTTTAATAGCAATAAATCCAATCTCCTCATAATCTAAATCATCGTCATTAGAAATACCTTCACTAGCATAATAAAATTCCTTATCCTTTGAATACTTAGACTTGAAAAAATTAGGCTTTTTCTTAGGAACTCTTGTAGGACATCTAGATTGAAAATGATCTACCTTATTGCATGAAAACATTTCAAAGGTAACTTTCCTTCAAATTTGACCTTACCTCTCTTTTCTCTTCTAGCAATCAGTGCAACAAGTTTATCCATCTTTCTTTCCTCTTCCATTATCTATTTCCATTCCTCAGCATATTCACCAAGTTCTTCTTTTAGGTCTTCAGTGCTGGTGCTCAGAAGTTCAGACAATATCTTCTTATGTACATATTCTTTAAATGTAGATTCAACTTTAGGTACAGAATATCCCATTTCAATAGCTTCAAAGGTAGTTAGCTTTGCAATCAACATCTATCTGCTAAAGTTCAGAGTCAAAGGAATAGTTTCTTGTATAGTTAGAGCCTTAGTCTTGTAAGCAGGTGTCAAAGACCTAAGGATCTTCACAATGATTTCTTCTTCATCATAATTGCCTTCACAATTTTTTATTCCAACCACAACCTTAGTAACCCTAATGCTTTCATCATACTTCATTTGTAGCTTGTCCATCTTTTTTTTCTAGTTCTATAACTTCTCTTTCTTGGTATACTTGTCTCCTTCATATAGTTCTTCTAATCTATCCCAAATCTTTTGTGTCGAATCCAGATCTTTAACCTCAGTAAATTCTCCTTCAGAGAGTGCACTAATCAATGCTTCCCCTATGACCATGTTGTATGAAAATACCTTCTTCTCATCATTAGTATCTTTTTCAAATTCATCCTCTGCCTTCATAGCCACTTGATTCTTTGTAAGCATGTAGTAGTTAATGCCCAAACATAGAAAATGAGTTCACATCTTGTTATTCCAATTGTCAAAGTTTTTAGGATCAAAATTTGGACTATCCTTCCTATAGAAAGCCATCTCCAAGATCACCTCAAGCTGTTAAGATTTCTCTCTAAGGATCACAAGATCTGATACTAATTGTTAGGAATAACAGTCCATAATACAACTAAGAGGGGGGGGTGAATCAATTGTATGGCATAATATTAAACTTTAAACTTTTAATAACAACAATATCAAATCTAATGAACATAATTAATGCCAAATAAATAAGACAATATTTTGGTGTAAAGGAAACCTTGTTAAAGGTAAAAACCCCAGTGGGAATTAGCACCCACAAATGATGTACTAAGAGTATAGTATCCCTGTTAGAAGATCTAGCCCTTTTAGGAGCTGATTAAAGAATTATAGTTGTATCGACAAAAAATGGAAGAAATTCTATTTAGGACTGGTTGAGCCCTCTGAGTAAGTGGTTTGGGGTCATGTAAAATTCTTTGAATAGGTCTTTGTCTTGTTTCTAGCTTTTTCCCCTGTTCTACCCCATTTTCCACTTCATTTTTGCATTATTCTGGCATCCTGACCTAAAACCTAGAGATTCTTGACCTTAGGGTCAAGGTTGACCTTGATCCTGACCTAGGTCAAGGTCAACCTTGACCTTGACCTATTTCAAGGTTGACCTTAACCTTGACCCAAGGTCCAAATTTCAAGATCCCAAAGTTTTTGGATGTCAGGTTTCAGAAAGATTTATTTCCTACTTTTGGGTCAGCTATTTCAGGCTTCAAAATGGTAAAATATTAAATTATATTTAATTTAGGTCCATTTCTAGGGGTAAGGGTTTAAATGGGAATTTAATTCTCCTATGTTAGCCTCTCTATAAGTTTGTGCCCTAGACTAGTATAAAAGGAAGCCTTCCTCTCTCATTTCAATCCATGATCATCTCCACATCTCCATCTCAAGAAAGCATTCCCAATCAAGGAGGCATTCAAGAAATCATCTACATTCAAGCATTCAAAAATTAAAGTTCTCCATTAAATATCAAGGATTCAAGAATTCAATCCTTTGGAGGGATTTGGTTCAAGCATTCAAGATTCATCATTCAAACCCTAGATCTATCCATCATGGTGGTGTGATCTTCCTTCAAGATCTTTTGTTCATCTTCAAGATCTATTCATTCTCCCTTCAAGGTGGATTCCAAGCATAAAATCATCGAGGCTTTTATTTACATTTATTAGTGTTGATTCCAATATTTCATATCAACATACTTGTTTACATTTCAAATACAATTCCATATCTATTGAATATCATAGCTTCATTGTTAGATCTACTTCTACTACTTGCTAGCATTCTCTATTTTAATTAAATTTTTAAGGTTGATTCCAAACTAAGGTTTGACTAAGGTAAACCCATCATCCAAACAAAAAAAGCATTTTTCTTGTAGGAACATGTATGGAACAACAAATTACAGTGCATATTTGGACACCCTTTTCAGTAAAATTTTAGGATCTGCAAATAGAATTTATATTAGAGAAATGTAGGTCAAGGTCGACATAAAGGGGCACAATTGTGCCCCTGTATTTGGGTCAAGGTCAACCTTTCTCAAAAAAGAAGGTTTCTAGGTTTTCTCTATCTCTGTGTTTCCAGGTCGGATTATGTTTCAGAATTTCTCAAAACTAAGTACAGACACCAGAAAACAATAATTTCCAAATCTGCTACCTTTCAAGATAAATGTTTATGTTTTATTAAGTTTTGTATGTCCACAACATTTTCCATCACAAACCCACATCATATTACTCTCCAATTACATCACACATAGATATGAAAATATATCTTCATATATTTTTTATATCTTACAAGAGTATAGTTGTATAGTCCTTGTTAGAGGATAGACCCTATTAGGAGTCAAGAAAAGAGGGTAGGCTCATTGCCTAGGCTCACTTCCCAAAGAAGGTTAAGTCCACCTTCATAACACATTGGTTGCAAGACAAGTGTATATGAGGAAATACACAATCCTTGTGAACTGTCTAACAACAACTATCTTTTCTTGATCAGTTCCAATGTATATACAATTATCTGCGCTACATCCAATAGGTACAAACTCGCAGCTTTCACAATCCTCTTTTACATCACATACATCTCATCCATCTCTTTTACAAAGAAAATATCTTACATATATAACCTACTGTTAGAATAATTGAGAGGGGGTAAATCAGTTATCCATAGTCCCAAATCAAAATGTATAATCCAAAATAATTTACTTAAACTTTTGCAGCTCGATAACATAAAATACTATACTGTATGTGCTTTTACTGATTACTAGTCAATAAAAACTAATAATTACCGATCAAATCCAACATGTAATATGTAAAGTTTGATAACAAACAATCACCACAATGAACACATAACACAAAAGATTTAACATGGAAACCTTGTGAAGGGAAAAACCACCTAGAACCGGCAACCCAAAAATGTTCACTCTTCTGAAGTGAGGTTGGTGAAGACCCAACCCTATTAAAGGTTACAAACACACTATGAGGTGTGACCTTGTTAGAGGATTTTAGACCAACTATTATCATCCAACTAGCATTCACTATGGGGTTGACAGGATAATAATGTTCATTCTATGAATGAAACATATAAGAATTACAAGTCCACTCTATTAAGAGATTTCTCTATTTACAATGGTTAAAATGTAATAGCAGTTGATCTGATTACAATACAACTTCAATTGTAGATGTTCAAATCTATATTAAGCCCATTCAAATCCTCTGATCAATATATCAATTCTATATCAACAACAATCAATGACTTACTGTCACTCGATAAACTCTACAGTTCAATTCTCCTTAATGAGTTTGATCAGGCATACATGAAGCTTTTTCATGTGATAGTTCTGTAGTCTCCTTCTTTTGGCATAACTTTCATATCAAAACCTTAGTCTCTTAAATAAACAAGTAAACCATTTTCTTCTCCTCCATAACATTTTGCCACTTATTCTCCTTCATCCATTTTACTACTTAAACCTTCCTCGGCTGATGTGCTAGTAACATGTTTTGATTTCATCCTTTAGATTTTCCTTGAATTATGCTAGCTGTTGATCTTCATAACAAACATTATCTCCATCTCTGATTTTGATGAACTTTACAACTCATCAATCCTTAATGTCTAAACTAATCATTTAGTTCCTTTTCACCTACTCAGTTAACAAAGAAATGTGTTGGTGAACATAAGCTCAGTTTATACTGTGCTTGGTATACAATACACTACTCGGTGTATACTATGATGCTTCATCAACCGACCACACTGCCTTGTGTCTTTCAGTTCTTTTCCTCATCATAGATGAATGAAACATAATCAAGTCAATAAAATAAGATCATAGACTGATCAACAAGTTACACAATGTATTCCTTATCCTCATCTTTCATATACATCTCCCACATGTAGATATTTCTATTCTTCATCTCTTTTACGCCTTTTCTACAAATGTTTAGTTATTGTAACTTACAAGATAAGTGATGTCAAACTAGTTGACATCAATGACAACATATTACTAATTTAATCATATTACATATCTAATCAGAAACTCGGTGATCTCTAATTACAGATCTTCAATTAGGTTTTAAATTAGTTTTAGTTCATCAATCTCTCCCTTTGTCATTGATGGAAACTCAAGTAATATGAAATATACCATACACATACCAAACATGTATTCTACAACTCTCTAAAAAAATGTTGTACAAGCTCTCCTTAGATTAATATGTTTAATCACTATGTTACTCTATAGCATTACCAATGCAGCTTTGACATTTTGCAAATATGATCTCTTCAACTCTCAGATTCCTTCTTCTATTCTTAGTAACTAATCTTCAATGCTCTCCCTTTCTTTCAGTTTGTCTCTCCCTTAGATAGATGTTTCAGTGTTCTCATTGGTGCATATTGTTTATCTCTCCCTTTGAAAACAATGCCAAAGAAACAAATAAACATACAACTCTATAGTAGCCATGTAACTCTATGTTGTCTAGTGCATTCTCTGTATCTTTGTATACTGATATGCCAATCTATTCCAGTTCTCCAAACTTTTCACAACCTTAGACATGATCCAAAGTGTGAACTATGCTACATCAACATGTATGATCTTCTGATAAGATTAGGCTAATGCAACATCCAGATCACATTAGTGACCAGTAGATAGGGGATGGACCCCAAGTCTAATCCTCAAGTATTCTTATGTGTCCTTCGATAGAGGCTTTTTAAATATGTTTGCAAGTTGTCCTTTTGATGTAACAAACTCTAGCTTAACTTGCTTCTCCTGTACTTGTTCTCTTAAGTAGTGATACTTAATAGATATATGCTTTGTTTTAGAGTGCATCACTAGATTATTTGAAATGTTTATTGCACTTGTGTTATCACAATATACAATCATCAGCTCAGTGATTATCCTATTCATACCTTCCAATACTTGCTTAATATATGCAATATTTGAACAGTTTGTAGTAGCAGCAACATACTCTACTTTAGATGTAGATTGAGAAATGCAAGACTACTTCTTACTTGTCCATGTAACAAGTCTTTCACCAAAGAAAAATGCTCCTTCGGTGGTACTTTTTCTGTCATTCACATTTCCAGCCCAATTAGCATCGGTATAGACTATGAGTTCAAATTTGCCTTCCTTAGGATACCATAATCCATAATCTTCTATTTTTTTCTAGTATCTTAAGATTCTCTTTGTAGCAACCATGTGTGACTCTCTAGGGTTTGCAGAAAATCTTGCAACAATTCCCACAACATGTGCTATGTCTAGTCTACTATGCACTACATACATTAACTTACCAATCATTGATCGGTACAGTGTTTGGTTCACCTCTGTAGTTTCATCTTCCTTAGTTAGTTTGCATCCAGTAGCCATCAGTGTTCCCATAGGTTTAGCATCTTCCATGCCAAATATCTTCAATACTTCCTTGATATATTTGGATTGTGTGATGAATATACCATCATTCTCTTGAATCACTTGTAGTCTAAGAAAGAACTTAATCTCTCCAAACATAGACATTTCAAATTCACTTCTCATTTCATCAACAAATGACTTATAGATTTGATATTGTCCTCTAGATATTATGTCATCCAAAAATATTTCAGCAATGAGAATAGTATCATCAGCATCTCCTTTCATATACAAATTGTTGTTCTCACTTGTTTTAAAAAATCCAATACTTAACAAATAAGTATGCAGCCTCTCATACTAGGCTCTCGGTGCTTGCTTCAAACCATATAAATCTTTATGTAATCTATATACCATATCTTTGTTTTTTGGATCCATGAACCCTTTAGGTTGTTCTATGTAGACTTCTTCTTCAAGTATTCCATTCAGAAATGCTAACTTGACATCCATTTGGTAAACTTTGAACTTTTTGTGTGCAGCATATGCAAGTAACATTCTGAATCCTTCTAATCTAGCAATAGGTGCAAATGTTTCACCATAGTCAATTCCTTCCTCTTGTACATATCCTTTGCATACCAATCTAGTTTTATTCCTTGTTACCTCTCCATTCTCATTTTGCTTGTTCCTGAATATCCACTTAGTACTGTTGGGAGTATTCTTATTTTTCTGACGTTTTTGTCCAATTGATGGGTTAATCCTCTGGTCTGTAAAATTTTCTAGGCCCAGGTGTCGGGAGTTCTTCAAAATTTTGTCATAATCTATTTCAAAAATCTTTACTCTAGGTCCTGTCCTTGAAAAATGTTGAATTCATGCAAAAATCCTCATGTTTGGCCTCTTATTTTTCTTTTATTGTTACCTTTTTAAGTCACTTGAGTGGATTAAGTAGTGCACATGCTTAAAATTTTGTGTTCGCTGAATCAGAAAAGGTCATAGCGTGTCTCATGTATTATTCGGTGATTTAGTGAACAAGTCAATCCTTTGTTAAGCGCTAGTTTAGTCGCGTGGTCTCTAAGTATCCCGGTTAACACCTCAGTTAATCAGTGAATTGGAGAATGTCTTAAAAGTGTTAAGTGTCATCTTTGTTCACATAGTCTCCAAGTATCTGGCGGTTATCAAAAAACATCTGGCAATTCAGTGAATGCATTATCTCCAATTTGCATATTCCTTGGTGGTTCTTTGCAAATGTTTCAGCGACTTGGCGACAACAGTTATCGCTCATTCTCTGAATCTAGCGGTTAAAGGCAAAATAATTGAGTGACTTGGCGAATATCATAGATCATTGTCAGGATCGACAGTAGTGATTTAATCTCAGGTATTGTTGGGTCCTACATATTTTATTTGGTGAATAAGTGAATTTATGAAGACTTCAAAGTTTGGCGGACCTAACAGTTTGATATGAAGAATTTCATGGAATGGATGTTTTAAAGTGTTCGCTTGTTCTCAGAATAAGTTAGTCAGAAGCTAAATGATTTAGTGATTCAGCGAGTCATGTGGTCATGGGTTCTCTAAAAGGAAAAGGTAAAGGGTGTAATCATTTGGTGAATGCGTGAATAAAGGGATTGGCTAAGTTTTTGAGTTTTCAGTTGCTTAATCGTGGATTGAGATATTCAGTGTTTAATATAATCTGGTGATTCAACGCATCCTTTGTTCGCTAAATCTCGTAATCAAATGACCAATGATCAAATGTTTCAATGAACTGGCGATGGCCGTAGATCATCAACAAGATCAACGGTTCTTTCAGAATCCCAGAGTTAAAGGTGACAGTTAAGAAAGATTCAGTGATTCAGAGATTGAAGGTTTCGCTAGTTCTCCAAGTATTTTAGTGGTTAGGTGATAAATTTAGCGAATGTGCAAACCCTTTGTTCGCTAAATCTCCAAAAGAGTTAACAGTTAGCTGCAACATTAAGAGAATGCAGGATGGTTTTGTTTGCTGGTTCGCTGAATAATAACTGCAGTCAAGTGCTCGAAGGGTGTTGCTATGTTCGCTAATTTGCAAAAAGTATCATGAGTTAAGGGCTGCATTTTGAGAACCCGTGAAGGCTTTGGTTGCTAGTTCTCTGAATATATGCTAGGGTTAGCATTGCATTCAGCGATCATGAGAAGCTTTCAATCACAGATTCGCTAAATGGGCCCAGTTGGAAAAGGTAATAAAAAAGGGGAAAGGGACCGTTGCCTGCATGGATAAAGTACAACGTCAAGCTAGAAAGTGAACTAATGAGCCATCCAATCAGTTTTGAAGGAAGATTGTATGACGTAAACAGGTTTAAAGTAGAGGATCTTAATCATTTGCCTCTTTGCCTTGTTTTCGAGTTTTTATAAATCTATCTATCAACATCTGTACATCGGCTAGCTCCATTTTAAAAATTGGTGACATGTGAAATTGAATGCGGGAGTAGTTAAGGAGATTTACAATGATTGTGGTAGTTGTACAAGCTTGTCTGTGTTGATAAATAAGTTAAGCCTCATTGTTTCCTGTGTCCAAAATCATTCGAAGAGAATTGTGTCATTCTGAAGTGATTTTCGAAGGCCAAGTGAATCCAGTTTGCAGAGATTGAAGGTAATTCTGAAGCCAGGATGAGTCAACCTGAGAGAAGCACAGCATCTTCCAGCAGTGAAGCAAAGGCTAAAAGTGGTGAAGATAAGGGTAAGCCTAATTATTCAGATGAGTTTTTGAAGTTGCTACCTGGTTCCAATCAAAACAAAAGAGCTCCTGATGATGTTTTTGAAGATGTTCTAGGGTTTTGCAGAGATCCTATCACACCAAACACAACAGGTTATACTATCTTCAATTTCTTTTATAAAAATAGAGATAGTCATATACCTATTTGTAATGGTTGGGCTTTGGGGTTAAAGAAATTAGTAGTGCCTGATGTATTCCTGGATGCGGATTTAATTGTTGCTCTAGCTAGGTGCTAGGACCCTATTTCTAAGACTATTAGGAAAGAGGACCAGTCAGCTTTGGTTACTCTTGATAGGGGTTCATTCATGAAGGCTTTTAATGCTTATACATCCACGTCTACTGAAATTGATTTGAGCAAAGAAAAGGAGAGGTATAAGAAGAATATAGGGATAGTGAAGGACCAAATAATGAAGCATATCCCAAAATAGGATAAGTATATAGCTCCCCTCCCTGCTCATATGAATGCCCCTTACCAATTTAAGTCCCTTCAACATTACATGAAACAAACTTGTTATGGGTTGTGTAGGGTTTTGGGAATTGATGGAGATGTAGAGTTTTTACCAGCTGACCTTTTGATGATTATCCTGGACATCGAGAATTCTCTAGTTAACACTGACTATGATTATATCCAGTACATCATTGATAGAATGCATGAGGGTCTGATTTCAGTCAAGGATAGTAAGAGCCCAATTAAGTTCATGCATTATTCTTTGCTAATGCATTTAATTTTGTTCTTCAATGTTAGTAGTTTTGATTCAAACATGCTATAGCCAAGGTTCAACTTTGAAGGCCAGTATAATCCAGTGCAATTATGGGTGAGAATGTGGAATTATACTTCCAATGAGGGGAATTTTTGTCTCTTTAAGAATTTCATTGTGTATCCTCTCATAAGGATGTTAGGGATTAACACTACAAGGATATCCCCAAGGGTCCTCAGGCTCCTACGACCAATGCAGTTTGTAAATAATTAGGAGGGAGATCACAATTGGGGTGATTTTTACTTAGGGGAGAATGCTACAATTTTGAGAGTCTACAGTTGCCCCCAGCCCCCACATCTGTTACCAAAGTATGTGCCTCCAAGGGTTTCTTGTTTGGAATTTGTGTGGCAATTAATGTGGACAGATAGGGAAATTCTAGCCCCTCATAGGAAGGGTACATTCACACCTAGGCAATTCAAGATAGTTGACTTCTTGGTAGGAAAGAGGGCATTTCCTTAGATTACTGCATGGTTAAATCAATTCAAAATGGCTACTGGTGCTTGTAGGCATGTAGATCCTGAGGGCTTTATCAAAAGTGCTAGGATGCTGTATATCCCAAAAATTGGTGTGAATAGAGAACATGAGGGTTTGGACGAGGAAGATGTAGTTAGAAATATCATCGATGATGATGAGGTCAAGAGGAGATGGAACAGGTACTTTGATTTAATAGACCTATCAAAACAAGTAAAGGCAGCCCAACTTCCTTTTGAGGGTTTCTTCCCTGACCTTCCATATTTGAAAAGAATTGATAGGATGATAGAGATGCATGACACTCTATCAAATCAGTTGGAGAAGTTGATTGACCAGAGTCAACCAAAGAAAACAAAAGAGTATTCATCTTCTAATCAAGAGGAGTTTTTTGATGAATCACAGGAAGGAGACAGCCTGCCACAAATGGAAGGTGTACAAAGTGTTAGGCCTTTTGAAGACCAACCAAAAATAGGGGATATTCCAAAGCCACCCTTGAAGAGATAGAGGCTTGAGGTGGGAGAGCCTTCAAGGCATGAAAAATGGAGGAGAACAATTGATAGAGCATCTGCTCTAGTGCCAGGTGACAGGGTTTACCATCACCAATTGAGAAAGGCAATAAGAGAAGGAAAGAAGGTGGCCTCTGATGAAGCAGATAAGGAATAGTCCTTGTGGTCAGAAAGGGATATCAGAGAGGTCTACCAGGAGGAATTTTTGAGTGATGACCAGTTTATTAAAACTGATGAATTCAAGAGTTTTCTTATTTGGAATAAGCAGCAAGAAGTGAGGAAACTTCTGCCTGAAGGTATGGAGCCAAGTGAAGAGACCTTGAAGCGTTAAATTCCTATGAGCCTAGCCTTGATCCTATAACTACAGATGAGGCTAGACAATTGGTCAAGTCAAGTGGAATGCTATTGACTCCAGGATGGGATCTGACCTCTGCTTTCATCATAGATCAAATAAGAAAGCAACTGCCGGGCAGCCTGTCATATGAGGTTCACATTGGTGATATGATAAGAGGAAGTGGCTATGACCCTAAATCTCAAGCTGTTGCAATGCGGTCCATGGCCCCTAGGACTCAAAAGCCATCCCTTTTGAGTATTGAAGATAAAATGGAAGGAAATCAGATTATTTAGACTATGCAGAATACAACAAACCTTGAAGTTTCTAAGGTAGTGACTCATTGGGCTAACCTGAATGAGGCAAAAATAGTTCAATTATCTGAAAGGTACTCAAAGTTTTTTGAAAGTGCAAACCTGGTGGCCAAGGATAGAGATTTAAAGATGATGAAGATCAAGCAACTAGAAGATGAATTAGCGGAGATCAGAGTTAAGCTAGAGGAAGCTTCAAAGGTGGTTGTTGTGCCCCCTGTGCAGATTGAGGTCCCAATTCAAATTGATGAAGAAGTACCTGAGGGACCTAATGAAGATTCAGATAAGGTAAGGATAGAGGCATCTTTGGACACCATGTCAAAGATTATACAATAGAGGTGAGATAAAATAATAGAGAAAATGGATACAGTTTATCAGCCAGCCAGCCAATTACACCAGACAAATAGAAAGATAAATGAATCATTGGCTGCTTTGGAGCCACTTCATAGTGTTTGGTCTGGAAGAAATTTGTTGTTTGATAAACTTGATAGCTTACAAGAGCATAAGCCTAAGATCCCTGGAGTAGTTACAGAAATTTTTGAGAAGATTGGCTTAATCAATGCTGTTTCAAAGTTTTTTAAAGGTAAGTCTAACCAGGTGAGGGTTAAGTTGTTAATGTTTGATAAACATTATAGCAAGTATTTTCCTGCGGTATGTGATGACAATGGAAACCTGATCAAGTTGGAGGAATGGAAGTTGTCAATGGATCAGTTGGTGATTACACTAGATGTTTTCCTTAATAATGACAATACTCTAGATTTTGAAAGGTGTAATAACATCATTGATAGTTTATTCAAAATTGAAAATGATTGCATACGATTTGTGGCAGAGGCCAAGAATGTAACTGATTCCATGTGGGACAAGCAAGTTAGCTTGTTACAAGAATTTTAGACTTACAACTGGCCAGCAGATGATGAAGTAGCGGCTTGGGAGAAGCTAACAGTAAAGAAGAAAAAGAGGCCAATTGTCCAACTTATCGAGGAAGAGGAGGAATAGAGTTGCAGATGGCATCTAATCTGGTAAATGAGGGAGAGAAAGCTTCAAACAAAGGATGATGTAAATTAGCCAAATGATGGTCATCATTCATGCAGTGAATTCAGCAACTGCTCCAAAATATCTTTGGACAAAGATGCCACCTGTGGATTTGTTTGAAAAAAGATCTTTGTATTGTGTTGTTACAATTTGTTTGTCAGTTTGTAATCTTGTCTCTAGTATAGGATCTTTTCTAGCCATCCCAAGCTTGTTACATCCTTTCGAGGATTCCAAGATGGCTATGTTATAAATAGTAAGTTTTTTGTCCATTGAAAAGAGTTTTGAGAAATATACTGTAGAGGCTTAATGCCATTGTTGAAATCTTAGAATATTTTATCAGATTTTGAAGTGTATTAATGCAGTGAGATTTTATTGGAATATAAATGAATTCCCTTGCATGATTTCAATTGTCTTCTTGTTTGAATTATATGGCTTTTGTGTATTGAATCTATAAGGTAGTTTTGATATACCATTTACAAGGTATCTGTGATTTTAATCTCTAGGTCCTTTCAAGGAAAGGGTAATGTCTTTAGGTTAATTTCTGAGAGCTTAGGAATTTAGCAAGAATTTGATGATCAAACATGTTTAAGAGAAGATGAATTGTAAGGCACTTCATCTGGGATTTATTTGTGTTTCATTTAGAAGATTTCTGTAAGTATATATTTCACTGTTTGACTCTATACCCGAAGATAAGGCACTAGTCTATCCTCGATTTGCAGAGATCTCACCCTCAACAATTTTCAAATAATAATTTACTTTCATGTATATTTTGAGTGACTAAGGAGATAAAGTTTATATCAAGGATATAAACTATTGTTGTGATCCTTTCAAGAAGTAGATCTAAAAGGGGTTAACCTGCCTAAGTTCAAACCTCAAAAAGAAGGATTTTATCCTTGTCACACTTGCCATTTTTTTGCAAATAAATGTTTGCTTCTATTAATATATCATCATGGAGCATTAAGTCTGAATATAGGCACACCCGCCTGGGTCTGTGGAGCCTGAAGGAGAAGAAGGACGTAGTCCTTATCAATTAACCTTTTCCCTGTGAGAATCCAGAGTTGAGAACCTGAGAGTCAAGTTTGAAAACTGTATTGGCAATTCTACATGAAAATGAGCTAACAAATTGGTGACTCTACTGGGGAATAACTTTCTGAATAGCGTGCAAAAGGTTAGTGCAAATCCTATCTTTTGTGCATTTGTAGACCAGTATAAAATATTTTCATTCCCACATAAAAGTGGGTGGCGACTCTAAACTCTATGCTACTAGTTGCTAAATTGTTGTAAATTTTGCTAATATTGCTATACCATGAGTTGACCAAAGTACACTAGGTCTTACTACAAGGATCACCCCGAAGAGAATACGGGTGATGAGCTCCATACGCCAAGTAGAAAACAATGGTCTAGGAGAGGTCAACATACTGCTAGTTCCCAAGGCCCTTCTCGAGAAAGATCTTATGTCCCACTCCCTCATGAGTCTTCATCTTCTTCTGATGATCCCAAACATGTCAAGAGGGTTACACTAGGGGTGCACATGCAGAAAGAAGTAATCATAGAGGCCACAGAAGCAGGTTTTTTCCCTTCAAGAGAAATTTTAGAACAACTAGAAGAAACCTCTGCTACTGAGGCCACCTCCTATGATTCTCACAAGTTGAGAGAAGAGGTGGTTGCTTTAAGAAAAAAGGAGAGTGAACAACTAGCTGAGATTGCCAATAGGTTGAAAGCAAGAGAGAAGAAAATCTATGATTTACTCATAGAGAGGCAGGAACTTCTCAAGAGAACCAAGAAAAATGAAACCCAAGTTAGTGATTTAAACCAAGATGTTCAAGGTTTAAATAAGGACTTATTTGGTGACATGGAAGATTTGAGAAAGCAGGCCAAGGATAATAAACCAAAGCAGGGTGAATTTGAAGAAACAGGCCATGTCTTAAGGCAATTGAATCCCTCTGAAATCTAGAGAAATAAGGAGATTATAAATGCTCCCAAAGAAGTCCCTAATAAGGGAAAATAAAAATTGGTGGGTATACATATTAATGAGCCCAAGAAAATTGTAGTCCCTCCTAATATACGTTCTCACACAAGTATAGACTTGGAGAAGGCTAGAAAAGCAAAGCAAGAATTGGCTATTCAACTAGAGAAACTTGAGTTGGAGGCTGCTACTGATGAAATGAAGAGGAAGATTGCCTTCCTACATGCTAACATGAACACATCTGCTAGTATCTCTATCCCTATCACTATAGGAACAACTCCTTTCAGTCAGCCCAATACTTCACTTCCAAATGCTCAAGCCTTTCACCCTGGACAAACTTTACCTGGACCGGTTCTCAATCAAGTTCCCATCATAGCTAGTGGTACATGGGAACTATACCCTATCAAAATATTGTAACTACCCCTCTGAATCAACCAACTATTCAAAGATGACCAGTTCATTTGGATAGATATAGGCCTTTGTCTTTTGATGGTATTCCTGGCCAACTTAATGCTATCCCCAATGAAATTAGAAAGAAGATCCCATTATTTACTGGGAATAATGTTATCACATGTGAAGAGCATCTGAAGTTTTTTACAGATAAAGTCAATGATTATGAAATTGAACATGAAGATGTCATAATGAAGCTCTTTGTTCAATCATTAATTGAAGATGCCAGGGATTGGTATAGGGGGTTACCTGAGAACAGTATTGCATCTTGGGAAGAATTTGTCAGATGTTTTAAGGAGCAATATGTAGAACATGTGAACTCTAGTTACATGCTCAAGGAGTTCAATAATATGAAGAAACATTACAATGAGAGCATGTCAGAGTTTAATAGCCGATTCCAAAAAGCTATGTATAAACTGTTCCAAGTATTGAGGCTAGATAATGCAGTCTAGATGACAACTTATTTCAATTCTATGGATGGTAAGATGTCTTACCTTTTGAGAGATAAGAATCCCCATACCCTTAGAGATGCTTTTAAGTTAGCTATAAATATTGAAAGTAACCAAAAGGCATCTGGCCAAATGTATAAAAGGGATGAAGGTAGATTGTGGAAAGAAACCAGGCCACAACCTGCAAGGCCATCCAAGGAGGAGGATAGAATGGACAAGGGGCCTGGTAACAATAAAGATTTCCCAGCAAGGTTTGATAAAGGTGGTAGAAACTTTCAAGATGTGAGACCTCCTTATCAAAGGCAGGACAAAGCCCCTAATCTGAGAGATATGCCTTACAAAACAAACTAGAAAGATGGGAGGCCTGTTCCTGACAACAATGAACCCCAAAAGGGAAGGGATACACCCGATCCTTTAAAGAAAAATATAGCACATAATGTGGAAAGTACCCCTTGGTGTGTGGCCTATAGTATGCCTCACTCACCATTCTAGTGTGCTGTTGCTCAGGCTCTGGGAGAAGAGGCCATTGACTCATATGAAGGAGATTATGAAGGATCTAAAAAGCCTACTATTAACATGTTTACTACTAAACTAATGGAGGATTTTGAGTCCTCAGATGATGAATTTATTTGCCCTGATGTTGATCATAAGAGGAAGATTTTCTTTGATTATGAACAACAAATATTTACTCAGTCTGATCAGGAAGAGTTTGATAATGATGACTATAAGACTCATATGGTAGGATCCGGATCAGATGAAAGACAATGGAGAAAGCCCAGTGAAGAAGAAATTAAGATTTTAACTGTGGCTGCTATTACACAAGCAAAATCCTCATACAATTTGAGGAACAAAAAGGTAGGTGGTGATCAGGGAGTCCCTAGATTAGTGTTTGTCAAAAGTAATCCTTAGAATAAGGACTCCCCAAAACCCAATATTGTGAACAATAAAGATGAAGGGTTTGAAGTTGAAAAGAAAGGGAAACAAGAAGTTACTATCGACAAGGTGAAAAATAAATTTGGTAAGTCAAAAGATCACCCTGATTTTGGTATTGATTCCCCTACTTTTGATATGAGACATGCTTTGTCCCAAATGAAGGTTTCCATTCCTCTGCTTGAAATTTTGAAAATAGAAGAGCACGAAGTAGCAGCCCTGGCTCTCATAAGTGAGCAGAGAACTACTCCTGTTCTACAAGATGAAAGGAAATCCCTAGACAAGCCAATAGCAATTGATGACATCTTTGATGTATGTGTTGGGACAATTGTGACATAGGAACCCTCTTCTATAAATCCTTTCTATGTCACTTTGCTTGTAAATAATTTTTTGTTAAAAAATTGTATGATTGACTCTGGTGCTGCTACAACTGTAATGCCTTACCAAGTAATGAAGGAGTTAGGATTGCAAGTTGATACATCCAAGGGAAGGTGTTATGCCATGGACAACAGGGCAGTGCCTGTTGTAGGGAGCCTGATTAGAATAGAGGTGAAAATTGCTGCATTCCCAGAAGCCACATATAAAATGGATGTGGTGGTTGTTGATACAAAACCTCACTATGGCATGTTATTGTCAAGACAATGAGCTGCAACAGTGGGTGGAAAATTGCAACTGGATTTATCTTATGCTACGATCCCAATAAATGGAACTGAGGTAAAGTTGTACAGGGAGCCCCGTTCTTCAGTCATTATTGAAGTGGTTGCTCCGGAGGATCTAAATTGCTTTGTAGATATTGACATGAGCAATTTTGTGATTAAAGAAATAGTACCTCAGTTAAAAAACACAGACCCAATTTTGGATGACTTGATTTTGTAGCAAGATGGGCTTTGGCAAATGTTCTTTGATGGTGGGTGCTCTAAGGAAGGATCAGGAGCTGGTGTGGTGTTCATTTCCCCATCAGGTATTACATTTAAATACTCATTCTTGTTAACTTTTGAGTGTACAAATAACACTGCTGAGTATGAAGCTTTGATACTGGGGTTAGATGTGGCCATAAAACATGGTATTAAATCTTTAAAGGTTCATGGTGATTCCCAGTTGATTATAGCCCAAGTGAGATCTCAGTATGCCTCTAAAGATGAGAAACTAAAATTGTATAAACATGCTGTTTGGGATAGGCTAGAATTTTTTGATGCTTTCAATCTGATTTGGGTAGAAAGATCGAATAATATCATGGTAGATTTTCTTGCAAATGTTTCCCTTAAAAGTGAAGATATAACCCTCACTGGTGTGTTTCTGTTAGAGGTCAAATCTAGGCCTGCAGTGCCTAACAATGTATATAATTGGCAATTTTTTGAGGATGACTTAGATATCCTTAGGTTCCTTCAAGGCCTTGATCAATATGATGGTCAACAAATAGATCTCAATGAGATACAACAGTGTGTTGAGGGAAAAGAATGCATCATGGGGAATGAGATAGTGCAGTTGCCATCCAACCACATACCTAAAGGGTTAGTAGAATTGGAAGGAATGTTTAAAATAAATGATGGTTTTTTGTCTCAGAAGTCTAACACTAAAATGGAGGACTTAGAGGAAATAAACCTGGGTTCAGAAAACTCCCCCCAAATGGTATACATTGGAAAAAAACTGAGTAAAGAGATCAGAGGAAATCTGATAAGACTTCTGAAAAAATACAAGCATGTATTTGCTTGGTCCTATGATGATCTCAAAGCCTATAGGGCTGACTTGTTTTAGCATGAAATTCCTTTAAAAGAGGAAACCAGGCCTTTTAGACAGAAGCAGAGACCCATTAACCCTCTATTAGCTACCAAGATGCAAGTTGAGTTGACAAAACTAAGAGATGCTGGTATTATTGAACCAATTAGGCACTCAACTTGGGTCTCGAATATTGTGCCAATAAGGAAAAAGAACGGTGATATTAGGCTCTGTGTTGATTTTAGGAACCTGAATGTAGCTTCACTTAAGGATAATTATGGATTGCCCAATATGGAGGCTATGCTACATAGGGTGACTGGATGTGAACTCTTGTCAATGATGGATGGTTTCTCTGGGTATAATCAAGTGCTGGTCAATGAATCAGAACAATTCAAGATAGCCTTTACAACCCCATGGGGAACATATGTATATGTTCGCATGCCTTTTGGTTTAAAAAATGCTGGAGCAACATTTCAGAGAGCCATGGATGTTGCATTTGAGGAACTGATAAATGTTTTAATGGTTGTTTATCAAGATGATCTCACTGCTTATTCCAAGAAAGCTGAAGATCATTGTTCCCATCTGGAGAAGGTCATTCTTAAGGCCCTAGAATTTGGTGTGTCCTTGAATCCCAAAATTGTCAGTTTACTGTGATAGAGGGGAAGTTACTTGGGCACATAGTGTCAAAAGAAGGAGTCAGGATTGATCCTGAAAGAGTAGAAGCAATTCAAAAGGTCCCTCCACCAAAGAACATAAAAGGTGTCCAGTCATTTTTGGGACAGATTAATTTTGTAAGAAGATTTATTGCCAACTTTGCAGAATTGGTCAAGCCCATAGTGAAGTTCCTGAAGAAGGATGTGAATTTTGATTGGAACCTTGAAGCTCAGTAAGCTTTTGCAAAAATAAAAAAAGCAATTCAGGAGGCCCCGGTTTTGGTATCCCCTGATTACTTAAAACCATTTTCTCTATTTTCCTTTGCATCTTTTCATACTATTGCAGCTATCCTTTTGCAAAAGGATCAAGAAGGGTATGAGCACCCTATAGCCTTTTTCAGCAAGTCATTACAATCTACTGAATTAAATTATGAACTAATGGAAAAGAAAGCTTATGCACTTGTGAAGGCAGTCAAAGCTTTTAGACCATATTTGGTCTATGCAAAAGTTAATGCTTATGTTCCTCATGCTACAGTGAAGGACATTTTAACACAGAGTGAAGTCATAGGAAAGAGGTGCAAATGGATAAATAGGATTCAAGAGTTTGACCTGGAAATTCACATTACAAAATTGGTGATAGGATTGGGACTTGCTAAGTTAATGACTGAGGAAAACATGGACCTTGTTTAGGTAAATAATGTTGCTGCTAACATTGATATGATTACCAGTATTGAGATGCAACCCTGGTACAAGGATGTTATTTATTTTATTAAAAATGCCAAATGTCCACCTGAGTTAAGTGATAACCAAAGAAGGAGTCTGAGATTGCAAGCTCAGAGATATGTGTTGATCCAAGGTGATTTGTATTGGAAGGATAATGATGGTATTTTACTTTTTTGTCTAGATAAGCATCAATCAAATAAAATGTTAAAGGAAATGCATTCTGGAATGTGTGGAGGACATCATTCTGCTAGATCAACAGCTCATAAAATCTTAAGAGTAGGATATTATTGGCCTGTGTTGTTCAAAGACACTTATTCTTATGTGAGGAAATGTGAACCTTGTCAAAGGTTCTCTAAAAAATTGAAGTTTTTAGGTGCATTATTATTGAACCCTGTGGTTGCAGAAGCTCCTTTTGCAATGTGGGGTATGGATTTTATAGGAGAATTCTCTTAGAAGTCTAGTGGGGGACATAGTCACATTCTGGTGGCTACTGATTATTTCACCAAGTGGATTGAAGCAATCCCAACCAAAAGGGTGACCAGTGCTGTTGTCATTGAGTTTCTGATGAACAACATAATTACTAGATTTGGTGTTCCTATTAAATTGGTTGTTGATAATGCTATGAGCTTCAGGTCACAGGAGATCATTGATTTTTGCTCAGAAATGGGCATAGTATTGTCTTACTCATCCCCTTATCATCCACAAGCCAATGGAAAAGCTGAATCCAGCAACAAGAGTATTTTGCAAATTCTGAAGAAAACCCTGGAAAAGAACAAGAGAAGCTGGCATGTAAAACTAAAGTTAGCACTCTGGGCTGATAGGATTTCTAAGAAGAAGGCTACTGGTAAGTCCCCATTTGAAATGGTATATGGTGCTAAATCAAGATTGCCAGTGAATAACTTCCTTCTGATCTACAAGTTTATGCAAGAAGAGGATATGGAAATCAGTGATCCACTACAGGAGAGAATGGTTCAACTAATTGAATTAGATGAGATTAGAAGGGAGGGACAAAAGGAAAATATAAAGTTACAGTAGAAGATGAAATATCTTTTCGATAAGAGAGCAACTCTGAGAAAGTTCCAGCCTGGTGATATGGTTCTCCAATGGAATTCCAGGGCTGAAGATAAAGGAAAACACAAAAAATTTGAGTCCTTATGGATGGGACCTTATGTTGTTCATCAAACCCATGGTAAGGATTCATATTTCTTGCAACATTTGGATGGTGAAAAGTAGGAATTACCAGTGCATGGACAATTTCTGAAAATTTTCTTCAGTTAGTTCTTTTTCCTTGCATAGTAGGCTTGTATATATGTATAGGTGTGTTTGTTTCTATTGCGTGTTTGTTTCCTATTTTAGGTTTAGGTTTTGTGGTCTACCTCCCAGAGATTCGTAAGTTCTTGCTATGATTTTGCAATCAAGCATCCTCAGATAGAGCCACTGTTGGGAGTATTCTTATTTTTCTGACGTTTTTGTCTAATTGATGGGTTAATCCTCTGGTCTGTAAAATTTTCTAGGCCCAGGTGTCAGGAGTTCTTCAAAATTTTGTCATAATCTATTTCAAAAATCTTTACTCTAGGTCCTGTCCTTGAAAAATGTTGAATTCATGCAAAAATCCTCATGTTTGGCCTCTTATTTTTCTTTTATTGTTACCTTTTTAAGTCACTTGAGCGGATTAAGTTGTGCACATGCTTAAAATTTTGTGTTCGCTGAATCAAAAAAGGTCATAGTGTGTCTCATGTATTATTCGGTGATTCAGCGAACAAGTCAGTGCTTTGTTAAGCGCCAGTTTAGTCGCGTGGTCTCTAAGTATCATAGTTAACACCTCAGTTATTCAGTGAACTAGAGAATGTGTTAAAAGTGTTAAGTGTCATCTTTGTTTGCATAGTCTCCAAGTATCTGGTGGTTATCAGAAAACATCTGGCGATTCAGCGAATGCATTATCTCCAATTCACGTATTCCTTGGTGGTTCTTTGCAAATGTTTCAGCGACTTGGCGACAACGGTTATCGCTCATTCTCTGAATCTAGCGGTTAAAGGCAAAATAACTGAGCGACTTGGCGAATACCATAGATCATTTTCAGGATCAATGGTAGTGGTTTAATCTTAGGTATTGTTGGGTCCTACATGTTTTATTTGGTGAATAAGTGAATGTATGAAGACTTCAAAGTTTGGCGGCCCCGACAGTTTGATATGAAGAATTTCATGGAATGGATGTTTTAAAGTGTTCGCTTGTTCTCGGAATAAGTTAGTCAGAAGCTAAATGATTTAGCGATTCAGCAAGTCATGTGGTCGTGGGTTCTCTAAAAGGAAAAGGTAAAGGGCGTAATCATTTGGTGAATGCGTGAATAAAGGGATTGGCTAAGTTTTTGATTTTTCAGTCGCTTAATCACAGATTGAGATATTCAGTGTTTAATATAATCTGGCGATTCAACGCACCCTTTGTTCGCTGAATCTCATAATCAAATGACCAATGATCAAATGTTTCAGCGAATTGGCGACGGCCATAGATCATCAACAAGATCAACGGTTCTTTCAAAATCCTAGAGTTAAAGGTGACGGTTAAGAAAGATTCAGCGATTCAGAGATTGAAGGTTTCGCCAGTTCTCCAAGTATTTTAGTGGTTAGGTGATACATTTAGTGAATGTACAAACCCTTTGTTTGCTGAATCTCCAAAAGAGTTAATAGTTAGCCACAACATTAAGAGAATGCAGGATGGTTTTGTTTGCTGGTTCGCTGAATAATAACTGTAGTCAAGTGCTCGAAGGGTGTTGCTATGTTTGCTAATTCACAAAAAGTATCATGAGTTAAGGGCTGCATTTTGAGAACCCACGAAGGCTTTGGTTGCTAGTTCTCTGAATATATGCTAGGGTTCGCATTGCATTTAGTAATCATGAGAAGCTTTCAGTCGTGGATTCGCTAAATGGGCCCAGTTGGAAAAGGTAATAAAAAAGGGGAAAGGGACTGTTGCCTACATGGATAAAGTACAACTTCAAGCTGGAAAGTGAACTAATGAGTCATCCAATAAATTTTGAAGGAAGATTGTATGACGTAAATAGGTTTAAAGTATAGGATCTTAATCATTTGCCTCTTTTCCTTGTTTTTGAGTTTTTTAAAATCTATTTGTCAACATCTGTACATCGGCTAGCTCCATTTTAAAAACTGGTGACATGCGAAATTGAATGCGGGAGTAGTTAAGGAGATTTACAATGATTGTGGTAGTTTTACAAGCTTGTCTATGTTGATAAATAAGTTAAGCCTCATTGTTTCCTGTGTCCAAAATCATTCGAAGAGAATTGTGTCATTCTAAAGCAATTTTCGAAGGCCAAGTGAATCTAGTTTGCAGAGATTGAAGGTAATTCTGAAGCCAGGATGAGTCAACCTGAGAGAAGCGCAGCATCTTCCAGCAGTGAAGCAAAGGCTAAAAGTGGTGAAGATAAGGGCAAGCCTAATTATTCAGATGAGTTTTTGAAGTTGCTACCTGGTTCCAATCAAAACAAAAGAGCTCTTGATGATGTTTTTGAAGATGTTCTAGGGTTTTGCAGAGATCCTATCACACCAAACACAACAGGTTATACTATCTTCAATTTCTTTTATAAAAATAGAGAGAGTCATATACCTATTTATAATGGTTGGGCTTTGGGGTTATGGAAATTAGTAGTGCCTAATGTATTCCTAGATGCAGATTTAATTATTGCTCTAGCTAGGTGCTACGACCCTATTTCTAAGACTATTAGGAAAGAGGACCAGTCAGCTTTGGTTACTCTTGATAGGGGTTCATTCATGAAGGCTTTTAATGTTTATACATCCATGTCTACTAAAATTGATTTGAGCAAAGAAAAGGAGAGGTATAACAAGAATATAGGGATAGTGAAGGACCAAATAACGAAGCATATCCTGAAATAGGATAAGTATATAGCTCCCCTCCCTGCTCATATGAATGCCCCTTACCAATTTAAGTCCCTTCAGCATTACATGAAAGAAACTTGTTATGGGTTGTGTAGGGTTTTGGGAATTGATGGAGATGCAGAGTTTTTACCAGCTGACCTTTTGATGATTATCCTGGACATCGAGAATTCTCTAGTTAACACTGACTATGATTATATCCAGTACATCATTGATAGAATGCATGAGGGTCTGATTTCTGTCAAGGACAGTAAGAGCCCAATTAAGTTCATGCATTATTCTTTGCTAATGCATTTAATTTTGTTCTTCAATGTTAGTAGTTTTGATTCGAACATACTAAAGCCAAGGTTCAACTTTGAAGGCCAGTATAATCCAGTGCAATTATGGGTGAGAATGTGGAATTCTACTTCCAATGAGGGGAATTTTTGTCACTTTCAAAATTTCATTGTGTATCCTCTCATAAGGATGTTAGGGATTAACACTACAAGGATATCCCCAAGGGTCCTCAGGCTCCTACAACCAATGCAGTTTGTAAAGAATTGGGAGGGAGATCACAATTGGGGTGATTTTTACTTAGGGGAGAATGCTACAATTTTGAGAGTCTACAGTTGCCCCTAGCCCCCACATCTGTTACCAAAGTATGTGCCTCCAAGTGTTGCTTGTTTGGAATTTGTGTGGCAGTTAATGTGGATAGATAGGGACATTCTAGCCCCTCACAGGAAGGGTACATTCACACCTAGGCAATTCAAGATAGGTGACTTCCTGGTAGGAAAGAGGGCATTTCCTCAGATTACTGCATGGTTAAATCAATTTAAAATGGCTACTGGTGCTTGTAGGCATGTAGATCCTGAGGGCTTTATCAAAAGTGCCAGGATGCTGTATATCCCAAACATTGGTGTGAACAGAGAACATGAGGGTTTGGATGACGAAGATGTAGTTAGAAATATCATCGATGATGATGAGGTCAAGAGGAGATGGAACAGGTACTTTGATTTAATAGACCTATCAAAACAAGTAAAGGCAGCCTAGCTTCTTTTTGAGGGTTTCTTCCCTGACCTTCCATATTTGAAAAGAATTGATAGGATGACAGAGATGCATGACACTCTATCAAATCAGTTGGAGGAGTTGATTGACTAGAGTCAACCAAAGAAAACAAAAGAGTATTCATCTTCTAATCAAGAGGAGTTTTTTGATGAATCACAGGAAGGAGACAGCCCACCACAAATCGAAGGTGTACAAAGTGTTAGGCCTTTTGAAGACCAACTAGAAATAGGGGATATTCCAGAGCCACCCTTGAAGAGATAGAGGCTTGAGGTGGGAGAGCCTTCAAGGCATGAAAAATAGAGGAGAACAATTGATAGAGCATCTTCTCTAGGGCCAGGTGACAGGGTTTACCATCACCAATTGAGAAAGGCAATAAGAGAAGGAAAGAAGGTGGCCTCTGATGAAGCATATAAGGAATAGTCCTTGTGGTCAAAAAGGGATATCAGAGAGGTCTACCAGGAGGAATTTTTGAGTGATGACCAGTTTATTAAAACTGATGAATTCAAGAGTTTTCTTATTTGGAATAAGTAGCAAGAAGTGAGGAAACTTCTGCCTGAAGGTATGGAGCCAAGTGAAGAGACTTTGAGAGCATTAAATTCCTATGATCCTAGCCTTGATCCTATAACTACAGATGAGGCTAGACAATTGGTCAAGTCAAGTGGAATGCTATTGACTCCAGGATGGGATCTGACCTCTGCTTTCATCATAGATCAAATAAGAAAGCAACTGTCGGGCAGCCTATCATATGAGGTTCACATTGGTGATATGATAAGAGGAAGTGGCTATGACCCTAAATTTCAAGCTGGTGCAATGTGGTCCATGGCCCCTAGGACTCAAAAGCCATCCCTTTTGAGTATTGAAGATAAAATGGAAGGAAATCAGATTATTTGGACTGTGCAGAATACAACAGACCTTGAAGTTTCTAAGGCAGTGACTCATTGGGCTAACCTGAATGAGGCAAAAATAGTTCAATTATCTGAAAGGTACTCAAAGTTGTTTGAAAGTGCAAACATAGTGGCAAAGGATAGAGATTTAAAGATGATGAAGATCAAGCAGCTGGAAGATGAATTGGCGGAGATCAGAGTTAAGCTAGAGGAAGCTTCGAAGGTGGTTGTTGTTCCCCCTGTGTAGATTGAGGTCCCAATTAAAATTGATGAAGAAGTACCTGAGGGACCTAATGAAGATTCAGATAAGGTAAGGATAGAGGCATCTTTGGACACCATGTCAAAGATTATACAATACAGGCGAGATAAAATAATAGAGAAAATGGATACAGTTTATCAGTTAGCCAGCCAATTACACTAAACAAATAGAAAGATAAATGAATCATTGGCTACTTTGGAGCCACTTCATAGTGTTTGGTCTGGAAGAAATTTGTTGTTTGATAAACTTGATAGCTTACAAGAGCATAAGCCTAAGATCCCTGGAGTAGTTACAAAATTTTTTGAGAAGATTGGCTTAATCAATGCTGTTTCAAAGTTTTTTAAAGGTAAGTCTAACCAAGTGAGGGTTAAGTTGTTAATGTTTGATAAAAATTATAGCAAGTATTTGCCTATGGTATGTGATGACAATGGAAACTTGATCAAGTTGGAGGAATGGAAGCTATCAACGGATCAGTTGGTGATTACACCAGATGTTTTCCTTAATAATGACAATACTTTAGATTTTGAAAGGTGTAATAACATCATTGATAGTTTATTCAAAATTGAAAATGATTGCATATGATTTGTGGCAGAAGCCAAGAATGTAACTGATTCCATGTGGGACAAGCAAGTCAGCTTGTTACAAGAATTGCAGACTTACAACTGGCTAGCAGATGATGAAGTAGCGGCTTGGGAGAAGGTAATAGTAAAGAAGAAAAAGAGGCCAGTTGTCCAACTTATCGAGGAAGAGGAGGAATAGAGTTGCAGATGGCATTTGATCTGGTAAATGAGGGAGAGCAAGCTTCAAACAAAGGATGATGTAAATTAGCTGGATGGCGGTCATCATTCATGTAGTGAATTCAGCAACTGCTCTGAAATATCTTTGGACAAAGATGCCACCTATGGATTTGTTTGAAAAAAGATCTTTGTATTGTGTTGTTACAATCTATTTGTCAGTTTGTAATCTTGTCTCTAGTATAGGATCTTTTCTAGCCATCCCAAGTTTGTTGCATCCTTTCAAGGATTCCAAGATGGCTATGTTATAAATAGTAAGTTTTTTGTCCATTGAAAAGAGTTTTGAGAAATATACTGTAGAGGCTTAACGCCATTGTTGAAATCTTAGAATATTTTATCAGATTTTGAAGTGTATTAATGCAGTGAGATTTTATTGGAATATAAAAGAATTCCCTTGCATGATTTCAATTGTCTTCTTGTTTGAATTATATGGCTTTTGTGTATTGAATCTATAAGGTAGTTTTGATATACCATTTACAAGGTATCTGTGATTTTAATCTCTAGCTCCTTTCAAGGAAAGGGTAATGTCTTTAGGTTAATTTCTGAGAGCTTAGGAATTTAGCAAGAATTTGATGATCAAACGTGTTTAAGAGAAGATGAATTGTAAGGCACTTCATCTAGGATTTGTTTGTGTTTCATTTAGAAGATTTCTGTAAGTATATATTTCACTGTTTGACTCTATACCCGAAGATAAGGCACTGGTCTATCCTCGATTTGCAGAAATCTCAACCTCAACAATTTTCAAATAATAATTTACTTTCGTGTATATTTTGAGTGACTAAGGAGATAAAGTTTATATCAAGGATATAAACTATTGTTGTGATCCTTTCAAGAAGTAGATCTAAAAGGGGTTAACCTGCCCGAGTTCAAAGCTTGAAAAGAAGGAGTTTATCCTTGTCACACTTGCCATTTTTCTGCAAATAAATGTTTGCTTCCATTAATATATCATCATGGAGCATTAAGTCTGAATATAGGTACACCCACTTAGGTCTATGGAGCCTGAAGTAGAAGAAGGATGTAGTCCTTATCAATTAGCCTTTTCCCTGTGAGAATCCAGAGTTGAGAACCCGAGAGTCAAGTTTGAAAACTGTATTGGCAATTCTACATGAAAATGAGCTAACAAGTACCAATAACATTCTTATCTTTAGGTCTGGGTACTAAGGTCTAGGTTTTGTTCTTCTCTATTTGTTATATTTCCTCTTTCATTTCATTAACCCATTCATCATTTTTCAATGCAACTTTTACATTCTTTTGTTCATAATCAAAAACTAGACATGTGCCTTGTCTTGTTTTACTCCTTGTTTGCATGCCAGCTTGTTTGTCTCCAATGATTTGTGTCTCAGGATGGTGTCTTCTGACAAAACTTTCCAGTATCTGATTTCTTCTTTCTTGTTTATCCTATGTAGGTTCATTTGCTTGCTCGGTAGGTCCTTCTTGCTCATCAGTTTCTCTTTTCTATTCCTTAGTGTTGTTTTCCTATGGACCGGTTGTCACTATCTATGGCTTTGGTAGATACTCAGGTTATTCAATGTAAGTGAATCTACTGTAGTCTTCTAGTTCCTTTTTGCTTTCCTCTATATTCTTATCATCAAACTCATCAAATCGAACATTAGTACTTTCAATAATTTTATTAGTTACTCTATTCAGACACTTGTATACTTTACTTTTACTGGAATACCTAGAAATATCTCTTCATCACCTTTTGAGTCAAATTTTCCATTTTGTTCATCTTTCAGAATAAAACATTTACTTCCAAAAATTATGAAATAACTTACAGTGGGTTTGTGTATAAACCATAACTCATAGGGTATCTTATTAGTGTCCTTCTTCAGTTGTACTCTGTTTAGCACATAAAATGTAGTGCTAACAGCTTCCCTCTAGTATGTCTGAGCAACATTCTTTTCTATCATTAATGTCCTTGCATAGTCAACAATTGAACTATTCCTCCTTTCAACAATGCCATTTTGTTGTGGTGTCCTTGGTGCAGAGACCTGTCTTTTAATACCATGCTCATTACAAAAATTAGTAAATTCATCAGAGATAAATTCACTTCCTCTATCAGATCTTAAGCATTTCAACTCTTTACCAGTCTCTTTTTCTACTTTTTCTTTATACCACATGAACATCTTGAATGCCTCAGATTTTTTTTTCAAGAACATGACAGTCATCAACCTAGTATAATCATCAACAAAAAGAATAAAATATCTATCTCCATAATAACTCTCAGTTCTCATAGGACCACATAGGTCAGTATGCACTAACTCAAGTATCTTCTTTGTTGAATAATCTTTTCTTTTAAAACTAGATTTAGTCATTTTACCTTTCTAACATTCATGACACATAACATGATCAGGCTTAGATAAGTTAGGCAGACCTCTAACTCTTTTCTTTTTACTGATCTTAATCATGTTATCAAAATTCACATGACATAACCTTTTATGCCACAACCATGCATCTTCATCTTTCATAATTAAACAAGAACACTGATCATTATCAAGATAAAATAGATTACCTCTAGATTGTGTACCAGTTCCAACAAGTCTTCCTCCATCATCATGTTGGAATTAGGAGAGATAGGTACTGAGAGGGGAGGGGTGAATCAGTGCCTTCAAAACTTTACTTGTAAAACCTTTCTGATCTATAACTGAATACTGTAATAACTGATCAAAATAACTTGAATCTAATTGCATAAATCAATCATCTAGTTAACTTAAGAAAGTAAAAAACATGAAATCAATATGACAATCACATAACACAAGTATTTTGGTAACACAGAAACCCTTGTAAGAAGGTAAAAACTACAGTGAGGATGACACCCACAAATTCTTCACTACTGCAGATAGAAAAGGTTTTCCTATTAAGGCTACAAGTTTTGATCACTTCTGGTGATCTTACCCTGTTAGGAGTAACATATTAGATCAACTAGATCTACCTAGTTATAGGATTTAACAACACTAAATGAAGTGTGTACTTGATTAAGAGATTTATACAAAGACTATTAAGTCTACTCAATTAAGAGATTTCACAAAAACTCTATCACAATTGTCAAAAAGTAATAGGTAATTATCTACTAGTTGACAACTCAATTGTTTGAAATAGATCTATAAATGCTCATCAAAATATCACCTTATCTATGATGGTTCTCTACTCTGATCTGCTCAGTAGCCTTCACTAATTCTACTCAATCTGATATCCTCTATACTCTATTCTACTCAGTAAACTGATTGTCTTGAAGATAGGCAATTTTTTCAAGTGCTCTATGATTCATATATATCAGTTCAACAACCTCATAAAATGGTGTGAACATACATAATATATAGTGTTCTATTTTACCACCTTAGCAAAAATTAGGTTACAAAAATAATCATAACCCTAAGATCTACGGTGCAAAATAACCTAGATCAACTATTACAATAAGATAAATATTACATTTAATGAGTATCTATTTACAATAAATGCTCCTTGATCTTGGTAAACTATTTTACGATCTATTGTAACTGTTTGCATAGAATAATGTGCCATTTCAGATTACTATGCCATTTTCTATGATCATCGGTAAACACTGTATAATATTCTCAGTGTATACTACGATGCTTGGTGTTTAATAACCATTGGTGTCGGTGTCACTGGTGCTCAGTAAACTATGTGTTGCTCAGTGTAAAGGCTTTACCAACTGCTCTGTCTTACTTCTAATGACCGACTGTCTCAATATAAGTGATCGACTGACCTGTTTACTATCCTTTGATACTAATGACAACCTTAAATGCTCAATAGAGATTAACAATCTCCCCCTTTAGCATTAGTATCAAAACTTTGAAAGTATATAGACAAAATGTTTCTATATATTCATTATATCTCTATCATATACATATCCACAACAAAAAAAATTCTAAGTACAAAAGTACTCCCCCTTGGTGCATGCTCTCGGTAGTATGTAATCTACATATCAAAGTATACTTATTTGGCATATACATAATTTTCCCCCTTTTTGATAATAATGCCAAATGTAAAAAAATATAATGTATACTTACATCTTATCAAAAATGTTCTGATGGGTTTTCTTGACAGACTCCAAGAGGTTGTCCCATTCCTCTTTCAAGTTGGTAAGAGTGATATGCTCAAGACCGACTTGTGCATGCATGTCAAAGATATTATCCAACACTGAAATCTCTAGTGTTTCCACAAGTTGCTCAACTTTGACAATATTGTTAGGAATGAATGCAAAGTATTTTGGCAGTCATTCAATAGTAGTTGTTGCTGCATTCATGACTTGGATTGTCATTGATGTCAACACAGTGATATTCTAGATATCAGCAAGAAAGTAGGTACAATTTTGTTTTGCACACATGTTGTATTGTAGATTGGCTTTTTCACAATTGATGGTATGTTCTTTGGTGTGCTATTAACCTATGGTTAATAGTGCAAAAAGAAATTCATTCATTCATGAGAGTTATGAGCATTTTGGTGAAAGCAGTGTTTAGACAATGTTTTCGTGTAGCAATTTTTGAAAATTGGAGGATATCTCTTAGCTAGGATGGAATTTGATTTTGTGTAGTTAAAGGGATGTTGGAGAGTCATTAATGATTATGTGGTTCATAGTGCAAACTTTGAGGATATGTTTGGAGAAATTTACAGTATCTGGAAGCTGATAGTTTTATGTGAATTTTGCGTGTAGCCTGTAGAAATTATTATTTTGTACTTGAGGACCAACTCATTTGTAATTATTTGAGTTTGGTATATAAGAAGGAATGTTTTCCTTGTTTTAATGTGAATTGAGAAAATGTGAATTGAGAAAAAGTGAATTGATAAAAAGAGAATTGAGAAAAAGAGAATTGAGTAGAGAGGATTGAATTGTGAAAGTTGAGATGCGAATATATGCATGAAGTGAAGAAAAGAGCTAATTCAGTGATGAAGGAAGACTTGTGAGTACAGAGATTTGGAATTGTGATCTTGTGTAGTAGAGAGTGTGGTTTTGGCATAGTGTGAAGGAGGTAATATATTTCATATTATTTTATTGAATAATTTTAAGATCTTTTGGACAGTGGGTTCAGAGATCTTGCCTTGAAGCTATTTGGGTAGTGGGTCCTTTTGTCTTCCATAAACTCTTAACTGGGTTAGAATCTTTTAACAGGGATTCAAAATCTCCTAATAGAGATTTATATGTACTGAATGTATTTCATAAGACTCCTAACAGGGTCCATCCTCTAACAAGAAACTTTCATTTTAGTGCATCATTTTGTGGGCATCATTCCCACTAGGGTTTGCTCTTTTCAAGAGGTTCCCTAGTCAACATATCTTGTGTTATTGTGCAATTGTGTATGGTTATCTTTCTATGGTTGATTACTACATTAATTATATTGTTTAAAGTAGTTGAATGGTTAAATTATCAGATAACTGATTTACCCCCCCCCCCCTCTCAGTTATCTTGGGGATCTTTACTTTCTAACAATTAGTATCAGAGCAGCAAGTCCTTGAAAGAAAAGTTTAACAACTTAAGGAGATCCATGGTGAATTTCAAGAAAGAAAGCCCTAAGTTTGATGGAGTAAATTTTGATAGCTGGAAAGAAAAGATGAAGAAACATTTATTGTGTTTAGGACCAAGTTATTAGTTGATTACAAAGAATGAGAAGACTATCATTGAGGAAGACAATCTAGAGGTAGGAACTAAAGATGAGCTAGATCTATTCATGTGTAACATACTTGCAGGAGAAGCACTTTTGTCAGCACTATCAGAGAACGAATACAGTTAGGTAAGATGTTTGAAAATATCTCATGCAATTTGGAAAGCTTTACATTCTACTTTTGAAGGTGATGAACATGTGTTAGTCCATTTTCTTGTCACAGCAAAAATCTTGAGAAAATGGCCTTTTCCCTGCAAATTTTGAAGTTATCCCACCTTGTTGCACAGTTTCATCTTGCATTGAAAATCCATAGTGTTTCATGGTTTGTGTCCTGCCCTGTGTTCTTCATTGTGTCACCTTACTCTAGTCCAAATTGCTCATGCTGAATCGCAAAATTTAGAAAGTTATTCAAGTTTTAAGGTCTGCAGGAAACAATTTCAAAATTTGCCTAAGGGTCGAAAACCCACAGTGTTTTTAAAAATCCATGATATTTTTGGTCTATGTGAAAACTCTCATTGTTTTCAACCTTGTGCCTTCCAGCTTTTGTGAACTTATCTTTTGGCGTCGAAAACTTTGTGTGTTTTCAACCTCACAGTTTCCTATTTGCTGGTGTTCCCTAACTGCGCAAGTGCGATGGATGGTGGGCCCGGGTCTTCAAAGGTTTCAAAATGATTGGTTGTCACATGATCACATGTAAGATTTATCTAACATGTGACCATGCAACTGGCTACTTCTTGCCCATGGGGTGGGTTGGTGGAAAGGGTGTGGTCCTGTTGGTAGTCATGTGGCGGCCTTTGGTTGGCTATCGCATGATCACATAGCCTAATTTTTGGCTATGCGATCATGCAACTAGTTGACATGTGTCTATGGTGGTGGTGTGGCATTTCTTGATTGGTCCACAAGAGTACGAGTTGGATGTTGTTAGTGGGACCGATCTTCTTGGCATTCAGGTAGATTAAAGTTCGGTTTAATCTTGTGGCTGTCGTTATACCGTTAATCAAACATGCTCAACCTTTAATGCAACGGTATAGCGATAGCCATTGATTCTCATAAGGAAGGTAGGTGGGTCCATTGACATGTATGCATAGTTGGTGCTATTTGATTCATCTGTGTATTTGCACAATGGCTTGTTGTCAGTGGCACCTAGTTTTCGGATGTGTCAGAGGGTCCTGGTCCTATTAGTGAATTAAAAAATGATGTATAATCTCATCGAGTGTGTCAGAGGCTTAAGATCTTGTGACAGCTGTCGATCTTCATATGTGGGCTTGGTTGATTTTCTCAGTGTCTTTGGCAGTTGTGATAAAATGTTTAGCGGCCTAACAAATTTTCTTCCTGTTCGCTAGTTTGCGTAATGTTTTGGCGATGCCCTAGTTTATTTGGCAATTCACCGAATAGTGGTTGTGTGATCACTAAGTTTTTTAGTGATGGTGGAAATTATTTCATGAATTGGTAGAAGTTCTTTGGTCACCAGTTCACTAGATAAACTAGGGCCGGTTGCTAGTTGATGTGCTTAGTTCTGATTGGCCACCGGGTGACAGGGTGGCATTAACATGGAGGCTTTTTGCATGTTTGCATAGCCTAGTTCTTGGCTATGCAATCATGCGACCACTGCTAACATCATCATTATGGAGTTAAGGTGGTCCATTGTGCCGGTGCTGCTGATGTGTTTGATTTTTAATGGTTGTTGACTGCCAACGGGACCGAGGACTTTTCAGCAGGGTCTATGATCGACTGTTCCATGGTTAAGAGATTGTGGTCACATGATCGCAAGGGTTAGTTTGGTGCCTTGCAATCATGCGACCAAGCATAAGATGAAACCCATTTTCCTATGGCAATTGAGTTGATGACCGCATGATTGTGTGACTAAGGGAAAATAGTTAAGGAACATAAAGCCCGCAAAATGCAAAGTAGCCATTTGATTTCAAATTTGAATTTTCTGAAGGTTTCCAGCGATAGAAAGGACTGAATTTCAATGCAGAAGTGATTGGAACTAGAAAGAAGTAATTTGTTTGCCATTGCAGTGTGGTCCAGGGTGTGATGATTGTTTGCAAGGATCTGTACCATGTAAGGAATGAATAAGGAATGGCTCGAGGCATGTTGCAGGGTGGTTTATTTGACTTGTTCTCTTGGTGGATTTGTGATCTTCTGTACACTGTTCTAAGAATTATCATAATTGGAGGTCATATTTGATCTATTTCTTTGAGATTGCTTGGTTTCCTACCCCTATAATAAATTCTGATATAATTTTTGGTTGGTTGGGTCGTTGAAACCCTAACCCTTACCCTAGCTATCCGAAGCTTGTTGCATCCTAACCTATTTAGGATTCCAAGGAAACTAGAGTATAAATGGTTGAAGTTTTGACTGTGTAAGGATTCCATTCTTTTTGGTTCCTATAGGAAGTAGAAAATAGGGTTGCATTGTAGGAGGCTGAATAGAATTTCTTTGCATCTTTTGCAGGTTATTGAAGTGGTAGTTTCATTTTCTAGTATAGACATGTACATGATTCATCAAACATAATAAAATTGTTTCAAGCTTTCAAGTCTCTCCTTGGTGTCAGTCTTATGAGTTTTAGATTTTCTGATCCATTGCATTGGGTTGCCTCTATATATGTTCTAGTCTTTAGTTCTTGATCTAGGATCAAGTGAAAAATACTTTGGATGGGGCATAGATTCATTAGATTCATCTACAGAAGGATCTTATAAGTAGTGGATGGGCTAGAATAGTTGTATTTATGGCTTTGAGTCTTTGACAATAGTTTGTTCATGTTTTGTATTTGTTTTTGAGTGCTACCCAATGGATAATGGCACTGATCAAAGACTAGCATATTCAGTTGAGTCCAATGTTTCATTGGTTTTGGCTATTTCCTACATCTTTATATATCAATACCATTTTCATGTTGGTGGTAGTAGTAGGAGTTCCTCTCTAGTCTTTAGACTCATTCTATGCAAATAGGGCTATTTGTATATGAATTGGCTTCATTGGGATATAGGTTACCTGAAGGGGTTTGAAGGCTATTCCACACTAATCTATCTTCAGGCCTTTTATTCACTAAAAGGATGGCATGAGTGTGTAGATAAGGAAATACCCACCTAAGTTAATGTGGAGCTCAAAGAAGAAGGAGGATTTCTCTCTATCCTCATCAATTGGATTGTTTTTCTTATCAAGCTTGAGTGCCTAACCTGTGATTCAAAGTGATGCTAGGGACAACTGTTCACTTCATAGTGAACAAATTTTAGATTTATTATCTTGTGAATATCTCAGATATTCAGGGGGAGATGGCTTTGAGTTCTTACAACCAACACACATTGATTTTGACTGAGAGCATGAGTCAGTGAGATCTGACTTTTACATGTGTGCCTTTGATTCTCCTACTGCTCCCACATTACTAGATGATAACCAAGTTCAGTATGATAAATCAGGTGATGATGTCATCAATATTTTTTCAACCTCAAGTGATGAAAATATCCCTAATGAATGTGTTGATGTTTCCCCTCCCACCCACCAGCAAATTTTGGGTTTGTCAAGTGCTGACAAGATGCAGGATGCTCATAGTTTTGATGATTTATGTTCATCAGAGATCTCCTGATGTGGTTACTCTACAAAAGGAGAGGTTGAAGGACATGATAGTGTGTTGTCCTATCATCAAGATTATAGTAATGATAAAATTTCTTATTCATATCCTTTTCCTTCATTTGCCAAGTATGATACTAATTGTGACAGTGTTGAAAACTTGGCTTTCAGCAGTTGGGACAAAACTTCTTTTGATGGAAATAGTGATGAAGATCAGTTGTTCCCCTGTCACAAAATTTTTAAAGAGGACCTTCACTTGGTTTATGATCTAGTCAATGAGGACATCATTGGTGAACCAGGTTGCTCAGTGGCTGAAGCAATACATGAAGGTAAACTAGAGGATTCAAGTCCTTTTCAGCCAAGTAACTCTGATGTAATGCATGGTAATCAATATGCTGCATTTTCTGATGCATTACTAGATCAAATTTTTGTTTCTACTCATGAAGGAGAAGTAGATGATGTTTCCTACTTCTTGGAATTTGAATATGAATATGGTGGTTGTGACTGGAAAGACATGGGCAATTATCATTATAGTTTCATTTTTCAGTCTATGAAAATTCACATATGTTGGGAGCAAGATGGTCAAGATAGTTTCAAGTGTTTGGCCACATATGTAGATGAAAATTAGATCTTTGATTTGGGGGGGTCATTGATTTCATTTTGGTGGCCTGGGGCCATCAAGTAAAGTTGTAAATCTTGTAAATTTCTATAAATACTTTCCCTTTCCTGTTGTGTGTTTTTCCTTCCTGTTCCTTGCATTTTTTGAAGTTCCCTATTTTTGTCTAGTGGGTGGTCTTCTCTCATAAAAATCTTGAATTCTCACATGGGCACAACTTACCCATCATCCCTAGATAGAGCCACTGTTAGTCAATTTTCTTGTCACAGCAAAAATCCTGAGAAAAAGGCCTTTTCCCTGCAAATTTTGAAGTTATCCCACCTTGTTGCACAGTTTCATCTTGCATTGAAAATTTATAATGTTTCATGGTTTGTGTCCTGCCCTATGTTCTTCATTGTGTCACCTTGCTCCAGTCCAAATTGCTCGTGCTGAATCACAAAATCTAGAAAGTTATTCAAGTTTCAAGGTCTACAGGAAATAATTTCAAAATCTACCTAAGTGTCGAAAACCTATAGTGTTTTTGAAAATCCATGATGTTTTCAGTCTGTGTGAAAACCCTCATTGTTTTCAACCTTGTGCCTTCCATCTTTTGTGCACTTATCTTTTGGCATCAAAAACTTTGTTTATTTTCAACCTCATAGTTTCCTATTTACTAGCATTCCCTAACTATGCAAGTGTGACGGATGGTGGGCCCGGGTCCTCAAAGGTTTCAAAATGATTGGTTGTCACATGATCGCATGTCAAATTTATCTGATATGTGACCATGCGACCGGCTAGTTCTTACCCATGGGGCCGGTTGGTGGAAAGGGTGTGGTCCTGCTGGCAGTCATGTGGCGGCCTTTGATTGGCTGTCGCATGATCACATAGCCTAATTTTTGGCTATGCGATCATGTGACTAGTTGACATGTGTCTCTGGTGGTGGTGTGGCATTTCCTAATTGGTCCATGGGAGTATGAGTTGGATGTTGTCAGTGGGACCGATCTTCTTGGCATTCAAGAAGATTAAAGTTTGGTTTAATCTTGTGGCTATCATTATACCATTAATCAAACATGTTCAACTTTTAATACAGTAGTATAGCAATAGCCATTGATTCTCATAAGGAAGGCAGGTGGGTCCATTGACACGTATGCATAGTTGGCACTATTTGATTCATCTATGTATTTGCATAGTGGCTTGTTGTTAGTGGGACCTAATTTTTGGATGTGTCAGAGGGTCCTGGTCCTGTCAGTGAAATGACAAATGACGTATAATCTCATCGAGTGTGTTAGAGGCTTAAGATCTTGTGATGGCCATCGATCTTCCTATGTGGGCTCAATTGATTTTCTCAGTGTCTTTGGCAGTTGTGATAAAATATTTAGCAGCCTGACAAACTTTCTTCCTGTTCGCTGGTTCGCGTAATGTTTTGGCGGTGCCCTAGTTTATTTGGTGATTCAGTGAATAGTGGTCATGTGATCGCTAAGCTTTTTAGTGATGGTGGAAAATATTTCACAAATTGGTGGAAGTTCTTTAGTCACCAGTTTTCCAGATAAACTAGGACCACTTGCTCGGTGATGTGCTTAGTTCTAGTTAGCCAGCAAGTGACATGGTGGCATTAACATGGAGGCTTGTCGCGTGTTTGCATAGCCCAGTTCTTGGCTATGTGATCATGCGACCACTGCTAGCATCATCCTTATGGAGTTAAGGTGGTCCACAGTGCTGGTGTTGTTGATGTGTTTTATTTTTAATGGTTGTTGACTGCCAATGGGAATAAGGACTTTTCAGCAGGGTCTGTGATCAACTGTTCCGTGGTTAAGAGATTGTGGTCGCATGATTGCAAGGGTTAGTTTGGTGCCTTGTGATCATGCGAGAAAGCATAAGATGAAACCCATTTTCTTGTGGTAGTTGAGTTGATGACCGTGTGATTGTGTGACTAAGGGAAAATAGTTAAGGAACATAAAGCCCGCGAAATGCAAAGTAACCATTTGATTTCAAATTTGAATTTTCTAAGGGTTTCCAGTGATAGAAAGGACTGAATTTCAATGTAGAAGTGATTGGAACTGGTAAAAAGTAATTTTTTTTCTGTTGCAATGTGGTCCAAGGTGTGATGATCATTTGTAGGGATCTATACCATGTCAGGAATGAACAAGGAATGGCTCAAGGTGTATTGTAGGGTGGTTGATTTGACTTGTTCTCTTGGTAGATTTGTGATCTTCTGTACACTGTTCTAAGAATTATCATCATTGGAGATTATCTTTGATCTATTTCTCTAAGATTGCCTGGTTTCCTACCCCTGTAATAAATTCTGATATAATTTTTGGTTCGTTGGGTAGTTGAAACCCTAACCCTTACCCTAGCTATCTATAGCTTGTTGCATCCTAACCTGTTTAGGATTCCAAGGAAACTAGAGTATAAATGGTTGAAGTTTTGACTGTGTAAGGGTTCCATTCTTTTTGGTTTCTGCAAGAAGTAGAAAATAGGGTTGCATTGTAGGAGGCTGAATAGAATTTCTTTGCATCTTTTGCAAGTTATTGAAGTGGTAGTTTCATTTTCTAGTATAGACATGTACATAATTCATCAAACTTAATACAATTGTTTCAAGATTTCAAGTCTCTCCTTGGTATCAGTCTTATGAGTTTTGGATTTTCTGATCCATTGCATTGGGTTGCCTCTATATATGTTCTAGTCTTTAGTTCTTGATCTAGGATCAAGTGAAAAATACTTTGGATAGGGCATAGATTCATTAGATTCATCTACAAAAGGATCTTATAAGTAGTGGATGGGCTGGAATAGTTGTATTTATGGCTTTGAGTCTTTGACAGTAGTTGGTTCATGTTCTATATTTGTTTTTGAGTGCTGCCCAATGGATAATGACACTGATCAAGGACTAGTATATTCAGTTGAGTCCAATATTTGATGGGTTTTGGCTATTTCCTGCATCTTTATATATCAATACCATTTTCATGTTGGTGGTAGTAGTAGGAGTTCCTCTCTAGTCTTCAAACTCATTCTATGCAAATAGGGTTATTTGTATATGAATTGGCTTCATTGGGGTATAGGTTACCTGAAGGGGTTTGAAGGCTATTCCACACTAATCTGTTTGCAGACCTTTTATTCACCAAAAGGATGGCATGAGTGTGCAAATAAGGCAATACCTACTTGAGTGAATGTGGAGCTCAAAGAAGAAGGAAGATTTCTCTCTATCCTCATCAATTGGATTGTTTTTCTTGTCAAGCTTGAGTGCCTAACCTATGATTCAAGCCCAACCATTTGATTCAAGTTTGGTCCTACAAGAAAAAGCTCCAACAAGATGGTGACTCTACTGGGGAGGCCATTAGAAAGAGTCAAATACAAAAACAAGCATTTGCTAAATTTTCTCACCTAGTTGTGATTGGCAGCTCTCATTTTTCGTTGTTTGATCAGTGCATTTTTTGATAAACAGTGTGTTTACTTGTGGAGTTTTGGTTGGTTGGAAGAGATACAAAGACCAATGAATTATTTTCCTCTTAAGGAGTTGGTGACTCTACATCACAAAGTTATCTAATGGAGCTTCAAGGTGAGCTCACAATCTACCTTGCCTTCCTGTCAACAAGGTCTTCTGCTGCAAGACTCCCACGTACTTCTCAAGTTTCAAATGTTTCCTTATTAAGTGGTCAAGAAAAATAAAAAGGAATAAGGTGTGAGTAGAGATTTGCATGCTTCAAATTTTCAAGTGTAATTTTATGGAAGTATTGCATTAATAAGTTGTAATGGGTAAGCTTGAGGAGGAGCTTGCATTATTAGATCAAGGCATCCAGAGGGATTGCATAAGATTGGTAAGATTGAAGGTGGGAAATAGAAGGGAGTTGTCAATACCTTTGTTCTATGAGAATTTTTGTGAAGCATATGATCAACTTCCAGAGGGTGTGGAGTTTCTAGAATCTATGTTCATTGGCTTGTTTTTGGAGCTCTATTTTCCTGAATCAACCCATTGGCCAGCCTCCTTGTATAAAGAGTGTTATGAGCATCTTAGGGAGTGGATACTTAATGATGTTGATCTTGATCTTGAAGATACATTTGGTGTTGTGTCTAGTAGTAATGTAATTGAGAATGATGGAACCTATGAAGGAGATGTGTCAAATGCTAACACTCTTTCTTGTAATCATGAGAGTGATGCTCTTTCTCAATATGGGGCAGAAGATTTGTGCAGTCAGTAAGATGAAGAAGAGGATTGGATGAATGAAGATGTTGCTAATGACTGCTTATCAGAGGAAGGTGATGCTAGGGACAACTGTTCACTTTATAGTAAACAAATTTCAAATTTATTATCTTATGAATATCTCAGATATTCAGGGGGAGATGGCTCTGAGTTCTTACAACTAACACACATTGATTTTGACTGAGAGTATGATTCAGTGAGATCTGACTTTGACATGTGTGCCTTTGATTCTTCTACTGCTCCCACATTACTAGATGACAACTAGGTTTAGTATGATAAATCAGGTGATGATGTCATCAATATTTTTTCAACCTCAAGTGATGCAGATATCCCTAATGAATGTGTTGATGTTTCCCCCCCACCCACCAGCAAATTTTGGGTTTATAAAGTGCTGACAAGATGCAGGATGCTCATAGTTTTAATTATTTATGTTCATCAGAGTTCTCCTCATGTGGTTACTTTGCAAAAAGAGAGGTAGAAGGACATGATAGTGTGTTGTCCTATCATCAAGATTATAGTAATGAAAAAATTTCTTGTTCATATCCTTTTCCTTCTTTTGCCAAGTATGATACTGATTGTGACAGTGTTGAAGACTTGGCTTTCAGTAGTTGGGACAAAACTTCTTTTGATGGAAATAGTGATGAAGATCAATTGTTCCCCTGTCACAAAAATTTTAAAGAGGACCTTCACTTGGTTTATGATCCAGTCAGTGAGGACATCATTGGTAAACCAGGTTGCTCAGTGGCTGAAGCAATACATGAAGGTAAACTAGAGGATTAAGTCCTTTTCAGCCATGTAACTCTGATGTAATGCATGGTAATCAATATGCTGCATTTTTTGATGCATTACTAGATCAAATTTTTGTTTCTAGTCATCAAGGAGAAGTAGATGATGTTCCCTACTTGGAATTTGAATATGAATATGGTGGTTGTGACTGGAAAGACATGGGCAGTTATCATTATAGTTTCATTTTTCAGCCTATGAAAATTCACATATGTTGGTAGCAAGATGGTCAAGATAGTTTCAAGTTTTTGGCCACATATGTAGATGAAAATTAGATCTTTGATTCGGGGGGGTCGTTGATTTCAATTTGGTGGCCTGGGGCCATCAAGTAAAGTTGTAAATCTTGTAAATTTCTGTAAATACTTTCCCTTTCCTTTTGTGTGTTTTTCCTTCTTGTTCCTTGCATTTTTTGAAGTTCCCTATTTTTGTCCAGTGGGTGGTTTGCTCTCCCAAAAATCTTGAATTCTCACATGGGCACAAGTTACCCATCATCCCTAGATAGAGCCACTGTTAGTCCATTTTCTTGTCACAGCAAAAATCTTGAGAAAATGGCCTTTTCCCTCCAAATTTTGAAGTTATCCCACCTTGTTGCACAATTTCATCTTGGATTGAAAATCTATAATGTTTCATTGTTTGTGTCCTGCCTTGTGTTCTTCATTGTGTCACCTTGCTCCAATCTAAATTGTTCATGCTGAATCACAAAATCCAGAAAGTTATTCAAGTTTTAAGGTCTACAGGAAACAATTTCAAAATCTGCCTAAGTGTCGAAAACCCACAGTGTTTTTGAAAATCCATGATATTTTCGGTCTGTGTGAAAACCCTCATTATTTTCAACCTTATGCCTTCCAGCTTTTGTGGGCTTATATTTTGGCGTCAAAAAATTTGTATGTTTTTGACCTCATAATTTCTTATTTGCTGGCGTTCCCTAACTGCGCAAGTGCGATGGATGGTGGGCCTGGGTCTTCAAAGGTTTCAAAATGATTGGTTGTCACATGATTGCATGTCAGATTTTTCTGATATGCAACCATGCGATCGACTACTTCTTGCCCATGGGGCCAATTGGTGGAAAAGGTGTGGTCCTGTTGGTAGTCATGTGGCGGCCTTTGGTTGGCTATCGCATAATCACATAGCCCAATTTTTGGCTATGCGATCATGAAACTAGTTGACATGTGTCTGCAGTGGTGGTGTGGCATTTCCTAATTGGTCCATAGGAGTATGAGTTGGATGTTGTTAGTGGGACCGATCTTCTTGGCATTCAGGCAGATTAAAGTTTGGTTTAATCTTGTGGATGTCATTATATTGTTAATCAAACATGCTTAACCATTAATGCAGTGGTATAGTGATAGCCATTGATTCTCATAAGGAAGGGAGGTGGGTCCATTGACATGTATGCATAGTTTGTTCTATTTGATTCATTTGTGTATTTAGACAGTGGCTTGTTGTCAGTGGGACCTAGTTTTTGGATGTGTCAGAGGGTCCTGGTCATGTCAATGAATCGATGAATGACGTATAATCTCATCAAGTGTGTCAGAGGCTTAAGGTCTTGCGACGGCCATTAATCTTCCTATGTGGGCTCGGTTGATTTTCTTAGTGTCTTTGGCAATTGTGATAAAATGTTTAGTGGCCTGACAAACTTTCTTCCTGTTCACTAGTTCACATAATGTTTTGGTGGTGCCCTAGTTTATTTGGCGATTCAACGAATAGTGGTCGTGTGATTGCTAAGTTTTTTAGCGATGGTGGAAAGTATTTCACAAATTGGAAGAAGTTTTTAGTTGCCAGTTCGCCAGATAAACTGGGGTCACTTTCTGGGTGATGTGCTCAGTTCTGATTGGCCGGTGGGTGATAGGGTGGCATTAATATGGAGGCTTGTCGCATGTTCATATAGCCTAGTTCTTGGCTATGTGATCATGTGACCACTGCTGGCATCATCAGTGTAGAGTTAAGGTGGTCCACGGTGTTGGTGCTACTGACATGTTTGATTTTTAATGGTTGTTGACTACCAACAGGACTGAGGACTTTTTAGCAGTGTCTGTGATCGACTGTTCTGTGGTTAACAGATTGTGGTCACATGATCTTAAGGGTTAGTTTGGTGCCTTGTGATCATGTGACCAAGCATAAGATGAAACCTATTTTCCTGTGGTAGCTGAGTTGATGACCATGTGATTGCGTGACTAAGGGCAAATAGTTAAGGAACATAAAGCCCGTGAAATGCAAAGTAGCCGTTTGATTTCAAATTTGAATTTTTTGATGGTTTCTAGTGACAGAAAGGACTGAATTTCAATGCAGAAGTGATTAGAACTGGTAAGAAGTAATTTTTTTACCATTGCAGTGTGGTCCAAGGTGTGATGATCATTTGCGGGGATCTGTACCATGTAAGGAATGAACAAGGAATGGCTCGAGGTGTGTTGCAGGGTGGTTGATTTGACTTGTTGTCTTGGTAGATTTGTGATCTTCTGTACACTATTCTAAGAATTATCATAATTGGAGATCATCTTTGATCTGTTTCTCTGAGATTGCTTGGTTTCCTGCCCCTGTAATAAATTTTGATAGAATTTTTTGTTGGTTGGGTAGTTGAAACCCTAACCCTTACCCTAACTATCTATAGCTTGTTGCATCCTAACCTATTTAGGATTCCAAGGTAGCTAGAGTATAAATGGTTGAAGTTTGACTGTGTAAGGGTTCCATTCTTTTTGGTTCCTATGGGAAGTAGAAAATAGGGTCACATTGTAGGAGGCTGAATAGAATTTCTTTGCATCTTTTGTAGGTTATTGAAGTGGTAGTTTCATTTTTTGGTATAGACATGTACATGATTCATCAAACTTAATATAATTGTTTCAAGCTTTCAAGTCTCTCCTTGGTGTCAGTCTTATGAGTTTTGGATTTTCTAATCCATTGCATTGGGTTGCCTCTATATATGTTCTAGTCTTTAGTTCTTGATGTAGGATCAAGTGAAAAATACTTTGGATAGGGCATAGATTCATGAGATTCATCTACAGAAGGATCTTATAAGTAGTGGATGGGCTGGAATAGTTGTATTTATGGCTTTGAGTCTTTGACAGTAGTTGGTTCATGTTCTGTATTTTTTTTTAAGTGTTGCCCAATGGATAATGGCACTGATCAAGGACTAGTATATTTAGTTGAGTCCAATGTTTGATGGGTTTTGGCTATTTCCTACATCTTTATATATCAATACCATTTTCATGTTGGTGGTAGTAGTAGGAGTTCCTCTCTAGTCTTTAGACTCATTCTATGCAAATAGGGTTGTTTGTATATGAATTGGATTCATTGGGGTACAGCTTACCTGAAGGGGTTTGAAGGCTATTCCACACTAATCTATCTGTAGGTCTTTTATTCACCAAAAGGATGGCATGAGTGTGTAGATAAGGCAATACCTACCTGAGTGAATGTGGAGCTCAAAGAAGAAGGAGGATTTCTCTATATCCTCATCAATTGGATTGTTTTTCTTATCAAGCTTGAGTGCCTAACCTATGATTCAAGCCCTACCATTTGATTGAAATTTGGTCCTGCAAGAAAAAGCTCCAACAACATGCAAAGAAGGCTAGATTACATAATTGGATTTGTGCATTTGAAGATATCAGAATGATGGAAGATAAATCTATTAGAAGTGATATTGGTAGGATGTCTGAGATTGTAACAGGAATAAAGTCTTTTGGAGGTGATAAGATAGAGAATGAAGTGATATGGAAAATTCTGAGAACTTTGACACCAGTATTCAAGTAGACAACATAGATGATTGAACAAGTGATACCTTGTACACCAAACTTTTCAAGAGAGACTCTTCTTGGAAGATTAGAAATAGTAGAGATGAATTTGTGATTATCAGGAGAGCTACCTAGAATGGAGACAACATTCAGTGCTCTTAACATTAGACCTACATTATCAAGAAGTACTAGTGTGAATGGAGATTATGCCAGCAGTAGCAGATCTAAATCTGAGGAAAATAAGAAGATTGAAGAAGGTATTGCATTACTTGTAAAAAGAGAACCAGAAGGTAAGAAAATCTTTAAATGTTGGACTTGTTAAGAATATGGTCATTTTGCATCTAAATGTCCTAAAAGAGTTAAGAAGTATAGAAGCAACTTTAAACCTAGGAGATCTAAAGAATGTTATTATGTAAATGATGAAGATCTTGAAGTAGCAATTGAAAGACATTTAGGTGATAGTGATAATGATAACTTTGAGGAAATAGGATTTGTAGCAATTAAAGAAGAAAGTTCTGAATCTGATGAAAGGGAAGAAAAAGCATTAGTTTCTCAAGTTGAAAAGAAATTTGATTGAATTATAGACAGTGGTTGTTCACATCATATGACTGAAGATAAAAGAAAGTCTGTTAAGTTAGACAATTATGATGGAGGAATTGTTAGAGTTGGTAATAATGCACCTTGTTTGATTAAGGGTATAGGATCTATTACTCTTGATGGAAAGACTAACACTGATGATGTTTACTTTGTTGATGGATTGAGACATAATCTACTAAGCATTGGAAAATTGGCTGATAAGGGTTACCAAGTTTGGTTTTTTGAGAACACTTGTGTGATAAAAGATAAAGATGGAAATCTGATTGGAAAAGGATCCAAAACTAGAGGTAATATATTTCAGTTGAATCATACTGAGATGACATGTTTGTTAACTAAGATTGGTGATAGTTGGTTATGGCATAAAAGATTTTGTCATATAAACTTTGATAATATTGTCAAAGTGAGTACTAGACTTGTGGTAAGAGATTTACCTAGAATTATGAAACCTACTAACATGATTTGCAAAGAATGTATGATGGCAAAGTAGAAAAGGAGTTCATTTCCTAGCAAGAAGTTCACATTAGTAGAGAAGCTGGAGATTGTTCATACAGACTTGAGTGGTCCTACTAGGACTAGAGGATTCTATGGAGAAAGGTATTTTATGATTCTTGTTGATGATTTTACAAGAATGATGTGGATTGCATTTTTTAAAGAAAAATTTGAAGCATTTGATAAATTTAAGATCATGAAAAGAAAAATTACGAATGAATCTGGAATGAAGATTAAGTGCCTAAGATCTGATAGAGGTGGTGAATTTACATCTAGAGAGTTTAATACTTTTTGTGAAATGAATGGTATTAAGAGACAACTTTCAGCCCCTAGAACACCAGAACAAAATGGTATTGTAGAAAGAAGGAATGGGTCAATAACTGAAGCAACAAGAGCTATGTTGTTTGAGAATGATTTGGCTAAGACCTTTTGGAGAGAAGCGGTGAACACAATAGTATACACTATGAATAGAGTACAAATCAGAGCAGATACAAACAAGAAACCTTATGAATTATGGTTTGGACATGCACCCTCAATTAAGTATTTTAGAATTTTTGGAAGTAAATGTTATATTAATAGAGATGATGATATAGGAAATTTTGATCCTAGAAGTGATGAAGGAATATTTCTTGGATATTCTTTGAAAAGAAAAGCATATAGATGTTAAAACAAAAGAACTAAGACTATTGTTGAAAGTCCAAATGTCAAAGTTGATGAGAAGTTTAAAATTCAGGAAAAAATGCTTGATTATGAATCTGATGGAGAAGCACAACATCAGCCTAACATTGAAAATGCAGAATTATTTTTTGAAACTAACAATGATTTGCTGAATGAAAATCATAGTGAAGAAAATAGAGAAGAAAACAAAGAAGAAAGCAAAGAAGAATCTACAGTTGGAACAAGATCACTAACTATGACACCTAAAAGGTATATTTCAAGACATCACCCTGTTGAGCAAGTTATTGGAAGTTTAGATAGAGGAGTTTTGACTTGAAATAAGGTACATTTATGTTTGATTTCTCAAATTGAACCTAAGACTACTAATGAAGCTTGTGAAGATAAACATTGGATTAATGCTATGAAAGAAGAACTGGAGCAGATTGAAAAAAAATAAGACATGGGAATTGGTCCCTAGACCTAAAGACAAGAATGTGATTGGAACAAAATGGGTATTCAGAAACAAGATGAATGAACAAGGAGAAGTGATAAGAAATAAAGCAAGATTGGTATGTAAAGGATATTCACAACAAGAAGGAATTGACTATGAAGAAAGTTTTGCACCTGTGGCCAGACTTGAAGTAGTGAGAATGTTTCTATCATATGCAACTTACAAAAAATTCAAAGTGTATCAGATGGATGTGAAGTCAGCATTTCTTAATGGTGAATTGGAAGAAGAAGTCTACATTGAGTAGCTTGAAGGTTTTCCTTTGACACAAGAAGGAGATATGGTATGTAAGTTAAAGAAAGCTTTATATGGATTAAAACAAGCACCTAGAACCTAGTATGCAAGATTGGATAAGTATTTATTGAAATTGGAATTTATAAAAGGAACAATAGATAGTAACTTATACAAAAAAGAAATTGAGAATGGTTTGTTGGTTATAGTTATATTTTTTGATGATATTATCTTTGGAGGAGAAGATGAAGCCAGTGACAAATTTGCAGATGAAATGAAGACTGAATTTGAAATGAGCATGATTGGAGAAATGAAATATTTTTTGGGATTACAGATAACACAAAGCAAGGAAGGTATATTTGTAAGTTAGACTAAGTATTTGAATGAATTATTGAAAAGATTTGGAATGGAAGATTCTAAACCTATTGGAACACCTATGGTAACTGGACATAAGTTATCTATCAAAGATGAGACACCAGCAGTTGAGCAGAAAAAGTATATATCTATGATTGGAGGATTGCAGTACTTGACACATAAAAGACCTGATATAGCACATTCAGTTGGGATTGTAGCAAGATTTCAAGTAGAACCTAGAGAATCACATTATGCAGAAGTAAAGAGGATACTGAGATATCTGAAAGGAACAATGGATTATGGATTATTGTATGAGAATTCTGATGATTTTACTTTATGTGCCTATACTGATGCAGATTGGGGAGGCAGTGTTGATGACAAGAAAAGCACCAGTGGTGGAGCCTTTTTTCTTGGAGGAAAATTGGTCTCTTGGTTAAGTAAGAAGTAGAATTGTATTTCACAAAGTACAGTAGAAGTAGAATATGTTATAGTAGCAAACAATTGTAATCAGATTATTTGGATGAAGCAAATGTTGAAGGATATTGGAATAAAGTTTGATGAGCCTATTGTTATACATTGTGATAACACCAGTATAGTGAGTATGTCAAAAAATCCTATTTTACATTCTAAGACTAAACATATTGAGATCAAGTATCATGTTGTAAGAGAGAAAGTTGCTGAAAAAGAAGTAAGATTGGAGTACATAAGCACAAAGGAACAGATAGCAAATATATTTACAAAACCTTTACCTAAGGATACATTTGTGTATCTGAGAGTTATGCTTGGGGTTATGCCCCAACCTATTTTTGAGAATTGATGCAGATGATTACATCTATCTAGTGGTATATGAGCCCTATCTTTCTTCTAGATTGGATGTTGGAACTTCCTCTAAGGGGGAGTTTATGAGCTGAGTCATGAGGACTCTTGTTATTGTATTTTTATGAACAGTGTCTTTTGACATTAAGTTGTTGATGACTTAGTGATGGAATTTCTATCATTGATGTCAATGGGGGAGAGATATACATGAAAAACATTGTGGATTGTATGAGAGAGCTGAATGGGAGATCGAAGCAAGATTTAATTTGATATTTTACAGTGATGTTGCAGTATTTTTTTGGAACATTGGATGTTTTTCATCTATGTTGCCATCAATACCAATGGGGGAGATTGTTAGGAATGAATGAAAAGTATTTTTGCAGTCATTCTGTAGCAGTTGTTGTTGCATTCATGACTTGGATTGTCATTGATGTCAACACAGTGATATTCTGGATATCAGCAAGAAAGTAAGTACAGTTTTGTTTTGCGCACATGTTGTATTATAGATTGGATTTTGTGTAGTTGATGGTATGTTCTTTCATGTGTTATTAACCTATGGTTAATAGCACAAAAATAAATTCATTCATTCATAAGAGTTATGAGCATTTTGGTGAAAACAGTGTTTAGACAGTGTTTCTGTGTAGTGATTTTCAAAAATCAAAGGATATCTCTTAGCTGGGATGGAATTTGATTTTACGCAGTTAAAGGGATGTTGGAGACTCATTAATGATGACATGGGTCATGGAAAAAACTTTGAGGATATGTTTGGAGAAATTTACAGTATCTGGAAGCTGAGAGTTGTATGTGAATTTTGTGTGTAGTGTGTAGAAATTATTATTTTGTAATTGAGGACCAACTCATTTGTAATTATTTGAGTTTGGTATATAAGAAGGAATGTTTTCCTTGTTGTAATGTGAATTGAGAAAAAGAGAATTGAGAAAAAATGAATTCAGAAAAAGAGAATTGAGAAAAAGAGAATTGAGTAGAGAGGATTGAATTGTGAAAGTTCAGATGTGAATATATGCATGAAGTGAAGAAAAGAGCTAATTCAGTGATGAAGGAAGAATTGTGAGTATAGAGATCTAGAATTGTGATCTTGTGTAGTAGAGAGTGTGGTTTTGGCACAGTGTGAAGGAGGTAATATATTTCATATTATTCTGTTGAATAATTCTAAGATCTTTTGGACAGTGGGTTCAGAGATCTTGCCTTGAAGCTGTTTGGGTAGTGGGTCCTTCTGTCTTCCATAAACTCTTAACCGGGTTAGAATCTTTTAACAGGGATTCAAAATCTCCTAACAAGGATTTATATGTACTTAATGTATTTCATAAGACTCCTAATAGGGTCCATCCTCTAACAAGGAACTTTCATTTTAGTGCATCATTTTGTGGGCATCATTCCCACTAGGGTTTGCTCTTTTCAAGAGGTTCCCTAGTCAACATATCTTGTGTTATTGTGCAATTGTGTATGGTTATCTTTCTATGGTTGATTACTACATTGATTATATTGTTTAAATTAGTTGAATGGTTAAATTATCAGATAAATGATTCACCCCCCCACTCTCAGCTATCTTGGAGATCTTTACTTTCTAACAGATATGTGTTTCAAAAATCTTTAGGTAAGGAGTGAGTTCTTTTTGTAACTCTATAACCTGATCAGTGATGTGTGCTTCTTGTTTCCTTAAGTCTGCTATCAGCCGCTAGAGTTCCTAAACTTGGTTAATATGCTTTAAGAAAGTAGTTGGCTCAGCAATAGCTGCTTGTGTACTCAACTTTATCTCTTCTTCTAAACCTTTCATCTTTTCACTAATTTGTACAGTGAAGGTTGTTGGAAACAATTGTCTGAAGGAAATTGCTACTCAATTATGTATTGTCTTTGATGTCACACAATGTCATAGTCCACAGCAACCAGTTACTACTGAGCTCAGTCGGTCTGCCAGATAGGAATATTAGTGCTTACCGAGTCCACTCGGTTATCAAAGAAAATCAGTGTCTACCGAGTTCACTCAGTTACCAAAGGAAATTTAGTATTTACCAAGTTCAGTCGGTTGTCGAAGAAAATTTAGTGTTTACCGAGTTCACTCAGTTACCAAAGGAAATTTAGTATTTACCGAGTTCAGTTGGTTGTCGAAGAAAAGTTAGTGTTTACCAAGTTCCCTCGGTCTCTGAAAGATTATAGAAAGTTATGGTCACCGAGCACTGTCGGCCCTTGAAGGATTTTTGCAAATAGAGTTTGCTTAATTCAGCCGACTGATATACTAAATAATGTCGATTTGACAAATCTAAAATCATATAAATAAAAGGTCAAATGTGAAAAGTAAAAAATATAGCAGAAGATTTACAGAAGAAAAGCAGGAAAGGTGTATGTGAATTTGTGAAGGATGTTCAGATATCCTTGAGGTGCAGCAGAGATTTATTTGATCAGAAAGGATCAGACTTATGCAGAACAGAGATCTGTAATCAGCAAGATAGTTGCATTATTATATAGGTCATTTTTCATTGTTACCTTCTTATCATTGTAACAGTGAATTCTAAATCTCTTAACCAAGTTGGTTTAACAACCATATTGTAAATCCTCTAACAAGGTGACAATTCCATTGAATTGTTTTCAAGACCTCTTACCTGGCCACACCTAGTAGGGTGATTAAATCCTCTAACAAGGTCACACCTAACAGTGTGTTTTGTAACCTTTTACCGGGTTGGCTTCTAACCGGGCATCACTTCAGAAAAGTGAAAATCAGTATCTAGATACATTGGTGGTTTTTCCCATATTGGGTTTCCATGTTAAATCTTGTGTCTCTTGTGTTCTTAATTGCTTTCTCAATCATATACATGTGCTGATGAATATCTAAAGATAATTTTGCTAATACTTTCTGCATCTTCAATATTACTGCAATCTATTTACCGAGTGCTAAACAAATAACATTGTTAAGATATCCTAAGGGATCTGGAAAGAATTAATTGTGAAATGATTTATGGTTGACTGATTCACCCCCCCTCTCAGTCACTTCATCCATATTCCATCAATTGGTATCAGAGCTTTTGGTGCTTGCAGGAAGGGTTTCAAAGACCTAAGCTAAAGATCAAGATGTCTTACAAGAGGGAAATTCCAAAGCTCAACAGAGATAACTTTTCAGCATGGCAAGGTCTCATGCGACTTCATCTGGATTCCATTGGTGATTCAGGATGCAAATACATTGATGAAGAATACATAATTCCTAATGGTGCATTAACTGTTGAAGACATTGCAGATAAAAAGACTCACAACACCATGATGATAGACATTGCATCTGCTCTCAGCTATGAATAATTTGATGATATTAAAGACTGCACTACTGCATATGAAATGTGGATGGCACTGAAGAAAATATATGGTGGTGATGCAAATGTGAAAAGAGCCAAAGCAGAAAGCCTAAGAGGACAGTTTGACAAGATGAATATGAAGGAAGATGAAAACATTGCAAAATATGTTGAAAGAATTAAATCAAGTGTAAGTGCAATTAGAGCTTCTGGAGGAACAATCTCAGATGAAACTATTATAAGTAAGGTACTCAAAACATTACTCCCTATCTATGCAATAAGAGTATCAGCTATTCAAGAAAGAAGATGTGAAACAAACCACAATATAACTTTGGATGCTTTAGTTGTAAGATTGACAGCCTTTGAATTAGACAACTATGACAACTATGTTCCTAGTTCCAAAAATATTGAATCAGCATTTGAGGCCAAGGTTTCACTAAAAAAAAACAAGAAAATTAAAGAAGTTCAGTCAGAAAGTGAAGAAGAATCAGAAGAAAGTTCTGATAGTGATCTTGAAATTGTAGAAGCATTACTTGCAAAGAAGTACTCTAGAGGGAAAGGTAAATATAAAGGTAAAACTCCTTTAATCTATTTTTCATGTGAAGAAATTGGACATATTGCAGCTAGGTGCCCAAACAAGCAAGTCAAGGAAGAGAAGAGAAGTCACAAGTACTATGGCAAAAAGAATTTCAAATCATACAAGGATAAAGGTAAGAAAACATGTTTTATGGCTAAAGATTCTGATGATAGTGAAGAAGAAATTGTCTTTATTGCTATAAAAGATGAATCTGATGATGATGAAGATAAGATGGCACTTATTTCTCATATAAGCAAAGATGATATATGGATAATAGATAGCGGATGTTCACACCACATGATTGGTGACAAGACAAAATTTGAATATCTAGAAGACTGTGATAGTGGTAATGTAAGATTTGGAAACAATGAACCTTGTTGTATAAAAGGAAAAGGAAGAATCTCATTAACCAAAGAACTCATATGTGATAATGCTTATTGGGTTGAAGGACTAAAACATAATCTTCTAAGTGTAGCATAGCTAATCAACACTAGTTTCAAGGTTGAATTCATGAATGGTCAAGCAAGACTGCTGGATGGAAAAGGAAAACTCATTGGATCAGGCAAACAAACAAAAGGTAACTTATTTTATCTTGATCTCAGTGAATATTCATGCTTTATTGCTCAAATAGAAGAAAGTTGGCTATGGCACAAAAGGTTATGTCATGTGAATTTTGATAACATGATAAAAATAAGCAAATTCAAGAAGGTTAGAGGCATTCCTACTTTGAAGAAACCTGACACTGGTCTATGTAAGAATTGTCAGATTGGTAAAATGAGTAAAACTAGTTTCAAGAGTAAGAACTATCAGTCTAAAGAAATTTTGGAAATTGTGCATACTGATTTATGTGGACCTATTGGAATACAAAGCTATACTGGAGATAAATTCTTTATTCTTTTCGTTAATGATTATTCTAGAATGATGACTGTTATGTATTTAAGAGAAAAATTAGAAGCATTTGAAAAGTTCAAATGGTACTTAGCAAGAGTGGAAAAGGAAACAGGGAAAAGATTGAAATGCTTAAGATTAGACAGAGGTGGTGAATTCATCTCCCATGATTTTAACAACTTTTGCATTGAAAGAGGAATCAAAAGATAGGTATCAGCTCCTAGAACTCCTGAGCAGAATGGAATTGCAGAAAGAAGAAATAGATCTATTATGGATTGTGCAAGGACTCTAATGATAGAAAAGAACATCGATATAAAGTACTGGAAGGAAGCTATTAGCACTGCAGTTCATACCTTGAACCGAGTACAACTGAAGAAAGACACATTCAAAACTCCTTATAAATTATGGTATGGCTATAAACCCAATGTAAGCTACATGAAAATATTTGGTAGCAAGTGTTATATCTTAAAAGAATCCAGAAGAAATAAATTTGATGTGAAAAGTGACGAAGGAATATTCCTAGGATATTCTAGCAAAAGCAAGGCATACAAATGTTTGAACTTATCTACTCACAAAGTCATAGAAAGTATACATGTAAAATTTGATGAGTTTGCAGAAAAGACTGAGGAAGAAAGCAAAAGGGAACCTGAGAACTATAGAAGATTCATTTACATTGAACCTGAAACATTGGCAGACACAACTATCAGTAAGGAAACTATATCTACCGAGCCGAGCACAGTTACCGAGTCACAGGAAGAAGTTCAAACCGAGTCATAGGAAGAAATTCAGACCGAGTCTCAGCCTGAAGTTACCGAGCAAATATCTACCGAGCCCGAGCAACCTGAAGAAGAGATCCTAGAAGACAACAGCATGAATCATTCAAAAGGCAAGGAACCTATACTAGCCAAATATGTCAGAAGACATCATACACTAGATCAAATCATTGGAAACAAATCAGATGGTACTATGACAAGAAGCAAGCTAAAAGGTACATGTCTGCTTACTGACTTTGAACCTAGAAATATCAAAGATGCATTGGAAAATGAAAGTTGGATTGAAGCAATGAATGAAGAATTAGAACAAATACAAAAGAACAAAACTTGGACTCTTATACCTAGACCTAAAGATAAGAATGTAATTGGAACAAAATGGGTATTCAGGAATAAGCTGAATGAAGATGGTCAAGTATCTAGAAACAAAGCTAGACTGGTATGTAAAGGTTATTCTCAAGAAGAAGGTATAGATTATGGAGAAACTTTCGCTCCTGTTGCAATATTAGAAGGTGTAAGAACTCTACTTGCTTATGCAGCACACAAAGGATTTAAGGTATATCAGATGGATATAAAATCTGCATTTCTCAATGGAATTCTTGATGAAGAAGTCTAGATTGAACAACTTGAAGGTTTTGTTGATCCAGATAAAAGGGACATGGTCTACAGGTTACACAAAGCATTGTATGGTTTAAAACAAGCTCCTAGATCATGGTATGAAAGACTCCATAACTATTTGATTCAGATTAATTTCAAAAGAGCTAATGATAATAGCAATCTGTATATTAAAGAAGGACCAGATGACAAAATTGTATTGGCAGAAATATTTGTGGATGATACTATATTTACAGGGAATGAGGATCAGTGCAAAGAATTTTCAGAGCAAATGAACAAAGAATTTGAAATGTCTATGTTTGGTTTAATAAAATTCTTTGTTGGTCTTCAAATTCAGCAAAGCAAGAATGGTATATACATTACTCAATCTAAATACATTAAGGAAATACTTAAGAAGTTTGGTATGGAAGATTCAAAACCAGTTGGTACACCCATGTGTACTGGACTGAAACTTACCAAAAATGATGATTCAAAAGAAGTTGATCAGACCTTATACCGATCTATGATTGGAAAATTGCAGTATGTAGTACATACAAGACCTGATATTGCCTTAGCAGTCGGTATAGTAGCTAGATTCTCAGCAAAACCTAAGGAAAATCACATGATGGCAATCAAAAGAATCTTAAGATACTTAAGAGGAACTGAAGAATATGGTTTGTGGTATAAATTTGGAGGCAATCTAGACTTAAAAGTGTTTACTGATGCTGATTGGGCAGGAAACATTGATGACATAAAAAGCACAAGTGATGGAGCATTTTTTCTTGGAAAAAGACTGGTATCCTGGACTAGTAAAAAGCAAAATTGCACATCTCAATCCACAGCTGAAGCAGAATATGTTGCTGCTGTAGTAAACTATTCAAATATTGTTTGGTTTAAATAGCTATTAGAAGGTATGAAGGTTGAAATCAAAGAACCAGTTGTTATATTTTGTGACAATACCAGTGCAATAAACATTTCTAAGAATCCAGTGATGCATTCCAAAACCAAGCACATTGCTATTAAATATCACTTTGTCAGAGAATTGGTGTAGGACAAGGAAATCAGATTAGAATATATTCATACAAAAGAATAGATTGCAGACATTTTTACCAAACCATTACCGAAGGATGCATTTGTGTATCTAAGAGGTAAGTTAGGGGTCATTCCCCTATCTGAGGCTCACTAAATACAGTTTTAGTGATGCATCAACTAGAACATGATTGAAAATCAATCAGTTGATGCAGCATATTCAAGGAATCATTACATATGAATCAGTACTTGAGGTACATTAATTTTCACCGGTAATATGTGAATTGTCTTTGGCATGTGTTGTCAAAGAGGGAGTGTTTGCTATGTCTTTGCTATTACTTCAAGAAATTTTCAATAATCAAAAGGAAGAATTTTCAGGATACAGGAAGTTTGCTGACAGAGGGAGATTTGAATCTGAACTAAGCTAACTCTTTCAAATTTCTTATGATATGACATATTGTGTTGCCATCAATGCCAAAGAGGGAGATTGTTGGAAACAATTGTCTGAAGGAAATTGCTACTCAATTATGTATTGTCGTTGATGTCACACAATGTCATAGTCCACAGCAACCAGTTACTACCGAGCTCAATCGGTCTGCCAGACAGGAATATTAGTGCTTACCGAGTCCACTCGGTTATCAAAGAAAATCAGTGTCTACCGAGTTCACTCGGTTACCAAAGGAAATTTAGTATTTACTGAGTTCAGTCAGTTGTCGAAGAAAATTTAGTGTTTACCGAGTTCACTCAGTTACCAAAAGAAATTTAGTATTTACCGAGTTCAGTCGGTTGTCGAAGAAAAGTTAGTGTTTACTGAGTTCAATCGATTATCGAAGGTAAAGGATTGTTGGTGTTTACCGAGTTCCCTCGGTCTCCGAAAGATTATAGAAAGTTATGGTCACCAAGCACTGTCGGCCCTTCAAGGATTTTTGCAAATAGAGTTTGCTTAATTCAGCCGACTGATATACTAAATAATGTCGATTTGACAAATCTAAAATCATATAAATAAAAGGTCAAATGTGAAAAGTAAAAAATATAGTAGAAGATTTACAGAAGAAAAGCAGGAAAGGTGTATGCGAATTTGTGAAGGATGTTCAGATATCCTTGAGGTGCAGCAGAGATTTATTCGATCAGAAAGGATCAGACTTATGCAGAACAGAGATCTGTAATCAGCAAGACAGTTGCATTATTATACTGGTCATTTTTCATTGTTACCTTCTTATCATTGTAACAGTGAATTCTAAATCTCTTAACCAAGTTGGTTTAACAACCATATTGTAAATCCTCTAACAAGGTGACAATTCCATTGAATTGTTTTCAAGACCTCTTACCAGGCCACTCCTAGTAGGGTGATTAAATCCTCTAACAAGGTCACACCTAACAGTGTGTTTTGTAACCTTTTACCGGGTTGGCTTCTAATCGGGCATCACTTCAAAAAAGTGAAAATCAGTATCTAGATACATTGGTGGTTTTTCCCATATTGGGTTTTCATGTTAAATCTTGTGTCTCTTGTGTTCTTAATTACTTTCTCAATCATATACATGTGTTGATGAATATCTAAAGATAATTTTGCTAATACTTTCTGCATCTTCAATATTACTACAATCTATTTACCAAGTGCTAAAACAGATAACATTGTTAAGATATCCTAAGGGATCTGGAAAGAATTAATTGTGAAATGATTTATGGTTGACTGATTCACCCCCCCTCTCAGTCACTTCATCCATATTCCATCAGAAGGTGTCTTAAGTACACAACTTGATGAGAAATTGACAGATTATCTGGGTAATAGATTTTACCTCGGTAATGACCTCATATAATTTTACCTTGTTTAGTGCCACTTTTGTACTAATCCTTTCTACCAATTTGTTTTGAATCTTTGATTCTTCCCTTTCTTCTATTCTTTTATCTGAATTTGTATCAGGGGCATTGATTTTGTTGGCGAGGGTGGTAAGTTGATCTAAAATGGGATTATTCTCATCAATATTTGTTTTTGATACTATTTGTTGTAGAATATCCCTTACATCATTTAACACTTCTTTGCATTTGTGTTCTTGCCTTAACTTTTCTTCAGACACTTTCCTTGAACAAAGTTCCCCATATCTACTTAGTTCCTCGAGGCTTAGAGTTCTCGGGTCACATTCTGGTATAATGATGACTTCATCAATGATGACCAGCCCTTTGCCTTTCTTCTTCTTCTTCTTCTGGGCAAGAGGTGACTTCTTTTCACTTGTGACAATAGCTTTTTCTTCACTTCTTAGAGTATCTTTCCCAGTTGACACTGTATCATCCTTCTTCTGCTCCTCGGTAGATGGTGTAGGAGTCTGAATTGTAGTGTCAGGTGGGTTCACCTTGGTAGACTTTGTTTCTTCTGGTTCCTTTGTTTCTGTAGATTGTGCCTCTATTTTGTTAGGCTCATTTGTATCTATAGGTTTCTTGGGTGCTTGAATCTCAGTTGCATCTTTGGTTGGCTCAGGATGAGAAGCATCATGTTGTACTTGTGAAATTATTTCAACTAGCTCTGCAAGTACAAGTAGTTCACCTAGTAGAGATGTACACACATTATTAGTGTCTAAAGCTTCATCTTTGTATGGTATAGTTATTACATCTTCATCATTAGGCTCACCGTTAGTGATGTCCTCAATGAGTGCATCATCATCAATTTTCTTTTGCAAGTGGATCTTAACTTGATCCGGTGCATCCTGTGAAATTTTGATTTCTTCCTTTTGTTTGGAGATATCAATTACCTCGGTAACTGATATACTAGTGTCTTCTATTTTCTTACCTTTGTTATCATCAATGAAAATACCTTTATCTTTTGAACTGTGCCTCTTCTTAAACATTTTCAAGAATGCTTCCTATTCAGCTTTCTCTTCTGATTTCAAAATTGATTTCCAAAAAGAATCACATGTGACATCCATATCACCCACATTCTCATCCATGATCTGCATAGCTCTATTCTTGACTAGAAATCTAGCCTAATACTTTGTCATATATTCACTTACCACAACATAGCTAAAGTGTGAGGTTGCATGACTTAGTGACCATTCTCTTTTCATTTTCTCTATATCTAGTGCAATAGCCCATCTCTCACTTATTTTGTCATCAAGTTCCTTCGGCAATTGACATGTGAATTCCATCGGTACTTTCTTGAATTTGATCATCATTTGGACAATAGCATTTTTTATCTTTGTTTTGTCCTTAATTGACATTTTGTTAAATTTGTCTATGCCTGGATCATTAAGATTTCCATTCTCAATTATATCTTCAATCATTTCTTCTATTGTACTTTCCCTATTACGAACTAACTTGAATTGATCAGGATCATCTTCGGTGTCAGTCTCCTCTAGATCTTCCTTATTTCTTATGTATTTCCTCTTTTTCTTTAGTGGCTCAGCTACTTTCTTATTCTTTCTCTCTATGTATTTCTTCATCAGTGTAGCTACTCTTCTTTTTGCTACTTTTACTACCTCTTCTTTCTTAGTAGATTGTGTTGCAGTTGATGAATGTGTCCTCATTCCTTTGAGTTCTGGTAGCTGAATTTCTTCTTCATCATTGGTGGGAGGAACTAGTGTGTGATCCTTTTCTTTATCTACTTAGTCTCCTTGCTATCATAGGGCTTATTAGCCAATTGTAACTGACCTTCGGTTGCCTCATCAACCGGTGACTCCTTAGGTGAGTTAGATGTACTTCCATATTTTTCTATGAGATCCTTTTTCATTTTCTTTGCCCTTCTAGACATTTTACCAATCTCAATGTCCATTGTGATTCTAGACTTAGCTTCCTCATATACACCAAACCTACTAGCAGTGATGTCTATCGGTAATGCTAGAAATGCATTGATAGATTTCAAAGTGAAATCATGACTCATTTCATAACCCATCGGTGCTAGCCATTTTGTTCTTGGTTCTACTACCTTTATCATTGAGTGGTTTGTGCTGACTACAAAGCATATGTCATCTTTGAATTTTCTCACTAATTCCCTTGGAATTCTACTTCTTTGTTGCATTTTTGTTTGAAATTCCTTGAAATATGCATTGAATTCCTTGTTCAGATTGTCTCCAAGACTTTTCATCATTTCACCAATTTGAGTAGTTATCGGTTTGTCCGATTGCCAGTTTACTTTACCAATACCTAGTACATATTTTTGTAGATACAGAAATGTATAGACAAGTAGTGATCCGTACTTACATGTATTGGACTTCTTTTCTTTAATTGTCTTCATATTGTCATGCAGTTGGTGTAGTAGTAGCTCAGCAAGATCAACCTGGTGATCTTTCTTCACAATTTTGTAAGCCATGTCCACAGCACTACAGGGTACACTATTTGGTCAGCTTGATTGGAATATCTTGTACCTGATGACATGAGCTACAAATTTTACCATTGAATCTTTGATGGTTCCAATTTTTAGTGCCCTACCATCCCATTGAGCTCCAATGTTCTTTTCTATGTCGGGACAAGATGAACTTTGAAAAGCTTTGGCTTTGTTAGTTGTAGGGTACCTAGTAACCCTATTGATAATCTTCTTAGTGACCTCAATAGGTTTATCTAGCCAAAATTTTCCATCATGAAATCTACTTAGCACAATTCTTATCCAGTCATTGTGAAAGGATTGCGGGAAATATGTGAAACATCATAACCCTGACTCCTCAATCTCCTTGTATTTGGCTTTAATCTTGCCATCTGGTCCACAGACTTGCTCATAAGCTGTAATGGTCTCAAAATCACATACTTCACTGATCTTGTAGTGAATGTAGGCCCTAACATCTTCTATTAACAAAACCCTATCTAGAATACTAGAAAATGCACCCATATCATTTGTTTGTGTTGTGACCTTAGGATGAGGTTTGAATTTCTCCTCGATAAAGTGTGCCCTAACAATTAATTCTACTTCCTCCTCAATGTTCTATGATTTTCTTGCGGTTGATGTCGATGCCATAAATTATTTCTAGGGTTTCAACAAACAATAGATAACCAATGTTCGGTAGGTAGATAAACTTGTTATCGTCAAAGAATTGTCGTCAGTTTGATCTACAGTAGCTTTGAATCTATTTTAAAAATCTTTAGCTCGAACTCTTCTCTATAAAATCTCCTTTCTTCGAAATCACAATGTAACAATGAACTTTGTTTCTGTGTATTTATAGGTTTTTTGATATTCCCGCTCAAATTTTGATGCATTAAATGTGTGACCTAACTTTTGATATGAAATGGCTATCAGCTCAGTAATGTCTATAATATCTTTTGCTCGGTTAACATAGAATTTCTTCATCAATTTGCACTGTTGTCAGTTAACCTTGTATAGTGATTATCGATGGGTAACCGACTCACTTTTCTTCTTTTACCGACTATGTGACATTTGTAAACTTATAACACATAAACCATGGTACATCTTTATTCATGTAGATTCAGTATTTGTACATCATATATAAGGAACTATATGTAAAATGTGATCATTTAAATGTTAGTTCCATACATACCTTTCTCATCTTAAGTGGAGGTACCGATGTCACCCAATCCAGTGGATGAGGTTTCACCGACAGTGTTACTTGACTCAGCATTCTCATTAGATGCCTTCTTCCACATTGTGTTCCTTAACTTCCTAATATCTGCAATGTTATATCCACTCTCAAATATATGGTTTTCATCAGGTGCTTAGTCTCTATAGTTCTTACTTACATGACCGACCTTGTGACAGTGCATACATGCTATTCCTACATTTGTCTAGTTTATTGATTGTCCAATCCGAGTCTTTCTGTAACAGTTTGTTGCAATATTTCCATACTGACCACATGCAATACAATTAGTCCATGTATTATAATCCCAAACATATGAGTTACCTTGTCTCATCAATTGATATGGCTTTCATTGTAGTTTCTCTTTAGGTGTCCAGACTTGTTTCATTTTCACCTTGCAGTCCCTTGCAGTGTGTCCATGCTTATTACAAGTATAGCATATTTTCTCCTCGGTAGTATTATTAGCAATGTCATTCTTCTTAGCTCTACATTCATAAGCTAGATTTCCAAACTTCCCACAATAATAACAATATTCATTGAATTTAGGAATGATAGGAGGTTTACCTTGTGCTTTACTTCTACATACATTAGATGTATGTCCTAGTTTTCCACAGTGGTAACATGTCATCACTTTAGGTTTTTGAGTTTGATTGTTGTTGACTTTTTCATCTTCTTGTGATGATTCTCCTTCACCGATGTAGCCTATACCAGCTCTACTTCTGAATCTTCTCAGATTAGTCAGGAAATCATCAATCTTTTTAGAACTGTCCTCAGCTATCTTCATCATCTCATTGTGTTTCTTTTGTGTCTTTATTTCATTTCTCAAATTTTCATTATCTTCTCTGAGTATTGCAACATCTTCAATTCTTCTTGATAATTTTCCATTTACTCGATTCATTTCTTGATTAACTATCATCATCTGATTTGATACTTGGAAGTGACGATCAGTGAGTCTCTAGATTTCACTTTCTTTTGCTTGAAGTTGTTCAGTCATCAGTCTTTAGTCTTCAATAGCTAGATTCTGATCTTGTTCAACTTGTCTACCATTGTTCATGATTTCCACCATTCTCACCATTTGAGATTCATGACTGATTTGAAGTGCTTTCACTTGCTCAGATAGATGCTGATTCTTTTTAGATAACTTAGAGATTATGCTTTCAGAACCATCAGAGTTGCTTCTAGAGCTTGATCCAATATGATCTAATATTTCATCAATAGGTTCTTCATGATAACTGATTTCATTCAGATGAATTGCAAGGTTCTTTCTTTCAACTAGTAATTTCTTTAGTTCTTCCTTGGCTTGTTTATACTATTCCACAAACATCTACATTTGTATTTTGTGATTCTCAATAGTCTTGTCAAGTTTGTATCTGTCCATGACTTAGATCTTTACCCTTTAGTGGTTAGACTGTTCAACAAGAGAACTAAGCTCTGATACCAATTGTTGGAATTAGGAGAGATAGGTACTGAGAGGGGAGGGGTGAATCAGTGCCTTCAAAATTTTACTTGTAAAAACTTTCTGATCTATAACTGAATACTGTAATAACCGATCAAAATAACTTGAATCTAATTGCATAAATCAATCATCTAGTTAACTTAAGAAAGTAAACAACATGAAATCAATATGAAAATCACATAACACAAGTATTTTGGTAACACAGAAACCCTTGTAAGAAGGTAAAAACTACGGTGGGGATGACACCCACAAATTCTTCACTACTGTAGATAGAAAAGGTTTGCCTATTAAGGCTACAAGTTTTGATCACTTCTGGTGATCTTACCCTATTAGGAGTAACATATTAGATGAGCTAGATCTATCTAGTTATAGGATTTAACAACACTAAATGAAGTGTGTACTCAGTTAAGAGATTTATACAAAGAATGTTAAGTCTACTTGGTTAAGAGATTTCACAAAAACTCTATCACAATTGTCAGAAAGTAATAGGTAATTATCTGCTAGTTGACAACTCAATTGTTTGAAATAGATCTATAAATGCTCATCAAAATATCACCTTATCTATGATGGTTCTTGACTCTTATCTGCTCGGTAGCCTTCACTGATTCTGCTCAATTTGATATCCTCTATACTTTGTTCTGCTCAGTAAACTGATTGTCTTGAAGATAGGTAATTTATTCAAGTGCTCCATGATTCATATATATCAGTTCAACAACCTCATAAAATGGTGTGAAAATACATAATATATAGTGTTCTATTTTTCCACCTTAGCAAAAATTAGGTTACAAAAATAATCATAACCCTAAGATCTACGGTGCAAAATAGCCTAGATCAACTATGACAATAAGATAAACATTACATTTAATGAGTATCTATTTACAATAAATTCTCCTTGATCTTGGTAAACTATTTTATGATATGTTGTAACCATTTGCATAAAATAATGTGCCATTTTAGATTACTATGCCATTTTCTCTGATCATCGGTAAACACTGTATAATCTGGTCAGTGTATATTGTGATGCTTGATGTTTACTGACTGTCAGTGTCAGTGTTGCTAGTGCTCAATAAACTATTGTTAGAAAGTAAAGATCCCCAAGATAATTGAGAGGGGGGGGTGAATTAGTTATTAGATAATTTATCCATTCAACAGCTTTAAACAATATAATCAATGTACTGATCAACCATAGAAAGATAATCATACACAATTGCACAATAACATAAGATATGTTAACTAGGGAACCTCTTGAAAAGAGTAAACCCCGGTGGGAATGATGCCCACAAAATGATGCACTAATATGAAAGTTCCTTGTTAGAGGATGGACCCTATTAGGAGTCTTATGAATTACATTTAGTAAATATAAATCCCTGTTAGGAGATTTTGAATCCCTGTTAAAAGATTCTAACCCAGTTAAGAGTTTATGGAAGATAGAAGGACCCACTACCCAAACAGCTTCAAGGCAAGATCTCTGAACCCACTATCCTAAAGATCTTAAAATTATTCAATAGAATAATATGAAATATATTACCTCCTTCACACTGTGCCAAAATTGCACTCTCTACTACACAAGATCACAATTCCAGATCTCTGTACTCACAAGTCTTCCTTCATCACTGAATTAGCTCTTTTCTTCACTTCATGCATATATTCACATCTCACTCTTCATATTACACATTAAAATAATAAAAAAATTCCTTCTTATATACCAAACTCAAATAATTACAAATGAGTCGGTCCTCAATTACAAAATAATAAATTCTACATGCTACACACAGAATTCACATAAAACTGTCGGCTTCCAGTTACTGTAACTTTCTCCAAACATATCCTCAAAGTTTTCACTATGAACCACATCATCATTAATGAGTCTCCAACATCCTTTTAACTACATAAAATCAAATTCCATCCCAGCTAAGAGATATCCTCCGATTTCTGAACATCGCTACACAGAAACACTGTCTAAACACTACTTTCACCAAAATGCTCATAACTCTTACAAATAAATGAATTTATTTTTGCACTGTTAACCATAGGTTAATAACACACCAAAGAACATATCATCAATTTCATAAAATCTAATCTGTAATAAAACATGTGCACAAAACAAAACTGTACCTGCTTTCCTACTAATATCTAGAATATCACTATGTTGACATCAATGACAATCCAAGTCATGAATGCAACAACAACTACTACAGAATGACTACCAAAACACTTTTCATTCATTCCTAACAATCTCCCCCATTGGCATTGATGGCAACATAAATGAAAAACATCTAATGTTCCAAAAATCCAATACTGCAACATCACTGCAAAATATCAAATCAAATCTTGCTTTGTTTTCCTATTCAGCTCTCTCATACAATCCACAATGTTTTTCATGTATATCTCTCCCCCATTGACATCAATGATAGAAATTCTATCACTAAGTCAACAAAAACTTAATGTCAAAAGACACTTTTCAGAAAAATACAATAACAAGAGTCCTCATGACTCAGCTCATAAACTCCCCCATAAAGGAAGTTCCAACATCCAATCCAGAAGAAAGATAGGGCATATATACCACTGGACGGATGTAATCATCTGCATCAATTCTCAAAAATAGGCTGGGGCATAACCCCAAGCATACCTCTCAGATACACAAATGTATCCTTAGGTAAAGGCTTTGTAAATATATCTACTATCTGCTCCTTTGTACTTATGTACTCCAATCTTACTTCTTTTTCTACAACTTTCTCTCTTACAACATGATACTTGATCTCAATATGTTTGGTCTTTGAATGTAAAATATAATTTTTTGACATACTCACTATACTGGTGTTATCACAATGTATAACAACAGGCTCATCAAACTTTATTCCAATATCTTTCAACATTTGCTTCATCCAAATAATCTGATTACAATTATTTGCTGCTGCAACATATTCTACTTCAGCTATGCTTTATGAAGTACAATTCTGCTTCTTACTTAGCCAAGAGACCAATTTACCTACAAGAAAAAAGGCTCCACCACTGGTTCTTTTCTTGTCATCAATGCTATCTCCCCAATCTGCATCAGTATAGGCACATAAAGTAAAATCATCAAAATTCTTATACCATAATCCATAATCCATTATTCCTTTCAGATATCTCAGTATCCTCTTTATTGCTGCATAATGTGATTCTCTAGGTTCTACTTGAAATCTTTCTACAATCCCCACTGAATGTGCTATATCAGGTCTTGTATGCGTCAAGTACTACAATCCTCCAATCATAGATCTATACTTTTTCTGCTCAACTGCTGGTGTCTCATCTTTGCTAGATAACTTATGTCCGGTTACCATAGGTGTTCCAACAAGTTTAGAATCTTCCATTCCAAATCTTTTCAATAATTCATTTAAATACTTAGTTTGACTTACAAATATACCTTCCTTGCTTTGTGTTATCTGTAATCCCAAAAAATATTTCATTTCTCCAATCATGCTCATCTCAAATTCAATCTTCATTTCATCTACAAATTTTTCACTAGCTTCATCTTCTCCTCCAAAGATAATATCATCAACAAATATAACTATAACCAACAAACCATTCTCAATTTCTTTTTTTGTATAAGTTACTATCTGCTGTTCCTTTTATAAATCCCAATTTTAATAAATACTTATCCAATCTTGCATACCAAGTTCTAGGTGCTTGTTTTAATCCATATAAAGCTTTCTTTAACTTACATAGCATAACTCCTTCTTGTGTCAAAGGAAAACCTTCAGGCTGCTGAATGTAGACTTCTTCTTCTAATTCACCATTCAAAAATGCTGACTTCACATCCATCTGATACACTCTAAATTTCTTGTAAGTTGCATATGCTAGAAACATTCTCACTGCTTCAAGTCTGGCCACAGGTGCAAAATTTTCTTCATAGTCATTTCCTTCTTGTTGTGAATATCCTTTACATACCAATCTTGCTTTGTTTCTTATCACTTCTCCTTGTTCATTCATCTTGTTTCTGAATACCCACTTTGTTCCAATCACATTCTTGTCTTCAGGTCTAGGGACCAATTCCCATGTCTTGTTTTTTTCAATCTGCTCTAGTTCTTCTTTCATAGCATTGATCCAATGTTCATCTTCACAAGCTTCATTAGTAGTCTTAGGTTTAATTTGAGAAATCAAACATAAATGTACCTTATTTTGAATCAAAACTCCTCTATCTAAACTTCCAATAACTTGCTCAACAGGGTAATGTCTTGAAGTATACCTGTTAGGTGTCATAGTTACTAATCTTGTTCTGACTATAGATTCTTCGCTGCTTTCTTCTCTATTTTCTTCTTTGTTTTCTTCTCTATTTTCTTCTTTATCTTCTTTAGTATGACTTTCATTCAGCAAATCACTATTAGTTTCAAAAAATAATTATGCATTTTCAATGTTAGGCTGAGGTTGTGCTTCTCCATCAGATTCGTAATCAAGCATTCTTTCCTAAATTTTAAACTTCTCATCAACTTTTACATTTTCACTTTCAACAATAGTCTTAGTTCTTTTGTTATAACATCTATATGCTTTGCTTTTTAAAGAATATCCAAGAAATATTCCTTCATCACTTCTAGGATCAAACTTTCCTATATCATCATCTCTCTTTATATAACATTTACTTCCAAAAATTCTAAAATACTTAACTGAGGGTGTATGTCCAAACCATAATTCATAAGGTGTCTTGTTTGTATCTGCTCTGATTTGTACTCTGTTCATAGTGTATACTACTGTGTTCACTGCTTCTCTCCAAAAAGTTTTAGCCAAATCATTTTCAAACAACATAGCTCTTGCTACTTCAGTTATTGACCCGTTCCTTCTTTTTACAATACCATTTTGTTCTATTGTTCTAGGGGCTAAAATTTGTCTCTTAATACCATTCGTTTCACAAAAAGTGTTAAACTCTCTAGATGTAAATTCACCACCTCTATCAGATCTTAGACACTTAATCTTTATTCCAGATTCATTCTCAATTTTGCTTTTCATGATCTTAAATTTATCAAATGCTTTAGATTTTTCTTTCAAAAATGCAATCCACATCATTCTTGTAAAATCATCAAAGAGAATCATAAAATACCTTTCACCATAGAATCCTCTAGTCCTAGTAGGACCACTCAAGTTTGTATGAACAATCTCCAACTTCTATGTCGATGTGAACTTCTTATTGGGAAATGAACTCCTTTTCTACTTTGCCATCATACATTCTTTGCAAATCATGTTAGTAGGTTTCATAATTCTAGGTAAATCTCTTACCGCAAGTGTACTGCTCACCTTGACAATATTATCAAAGTTTATATGAAAAAACCTTTTATGCCATAACCAATTGTCATCAATCCTAGTTATCAAACATTTCATCTCAGTAGGATTCAACTGAAATACATTACCTTTGGTTCTGGATCCTTTTCCAATCAGATTTCCATCTTTATCTTTTATCACACAAGTTTTCTTAGTAAACCAAACTTGATAACCCTTATCAGCCAATTGTCCAACGCTTAGTAGATTATGTCTTAGTCCATCAACATAGTAAACATCATCAGTGTTAGTCTTTCCATCAAGAGTAATAGATCCTATACCCTTAATCAAACAAGGTGCATTATTACCAACCCTAACAATTCCTCCATTATAAACTTTCTTTTATCTCCAGTCATATGATGTGAACAACCACTGTCTATAATCCAATCAGATTTCTTTTCAACTTGTGAAACTAATGCTTTTTCTTCCCTTTTATCAGATTCAAAACTTTCTTCTTTAATTGCTACAAATCCTATTTCCTCAAAGTTATCATTATCACTGTCACTTAAATGTTTTTCAATTCCTACTTCAAAATCTTTATCATTTGCATAATAACAATCTTTAGATCTCCTAGGTTTAAAGTTTCTTCTATACTTCTTAACTCTTTTAGGACATTTAGATGCAAAATGACCATATTCTTGACAAGTACAACATTTAAAGATTTTCTTACCATCTGGTTCTCTTTTTACAAGTAATGCAATACCTTCTTCAATCTTCTTATCTTCCTTAGATCTGCTACTGCTGGCATAATCTCCATTCACACTAGTACTTCTTGTAGGTCTAATGCTAAGAGCACTGAATGCTATTTCCATTCTAGGTAGCTCTCCTGATAATCTCAAGTTCATCTCTGCTATTTCTAATCTTCCAAGAAGAGTCTCTCTTGAAAAGTTTGATGTACAAGGTATCACTTGTTCAATCATCTACGTTGTCTGCTTGAATACTGGTGTCAAAGTTCTCAAAATTTTCCATATCACTTCATTCTCTATCTTATCACCTCCACAAGACTTTATTCCTATCATAATCTTAGACATCCTACCAATATAAATTCTAATAGATTCATCTTCCATCATTCTGATATCTTCAAATGCACAAATCCAATTATGTAATCTAGCCTTCTTTGATTGTTCATCACCTTCAAAAATAGAATGTAAAGCTTTCCAAATTGCTTGAGATGTTTTCAAACATCTTACCTGACTATATTCATTCTCTGGTAGTGCTGATAAAAGTGGTTCTCTTGCAAGTATGTTACACATGAATAGATCTAGTTCATCTTTAGTTCCTACCTCTAGATTGTCTTCCTCAATGATAGTCTTCTCATTCTTTGTAATAAACCAATAACTTGGTCCTAAACACAATAGATGTGTCTTCATCTTTTCTATCTAGCTATCAAAATTTACTCCATCAAACTTAGGGCTTTCTTTTCTGAAATTCACCATGGATCTCCTTAAGTTGTTAAACTTTTCTTTCAAGGACCTGTCGCTCTGATACCAATTGTTAGAAAGTAAAGATCCCCAAGATAACTAAGAGGGGGGGGGTGAATCAGTTATCAGATAATTTATCCATTCAAAAGCTTTAAATAATATAATCAATGTACTGATCAACCATAGAAAGATAATCATACACAATTGCACAATAACACAAGATATGTTAACTAGGGAACCTCTTGAAAAGAGTAAACCCCAGTGGGAATGATGCCCACAAAATGATGCACTAATATGAAAGTTCCTTGTTAGAGGATGGACCCTATTAGGAGTCTTATGAAATACATTCAGTACATATAAATCCCTGTTAGGAGATTTTGAATCCCTGTTAAAAGATTCTAACCCGGTTAAGAGTTTATGGAAGATAGAAGGACCCACTGCCCAAATAGTTTCAAGGCAAGATCTCTGAACCCATTGTCCTAAAGATCTTAGAATTATTCAATAGAATAATATGAAATATATTACCTCCTTCACACTATGCCAAAACTGCACTCTCTCCTACACAAGATCACAATTCCAAATCTTTGTACTCACAAGTCTTCCTTCATCACTGAATTAGCTTTTTTCTTCACTTCATGCATATATTTGCATCTCACTCTTCATAGTACACATTAAAATAAGGAAAAAATTTCTTCTTATATACCAAACTCAAATAATTACAAATGAGTCGGTCCTCAATTACAAAATAATAAATTCTACACGCTACACACAGAATTCACATAAAACTGTCAGCTTCCAATTACTATAACTTTCTCCAAACATATCCTCAAATTTTTCACTATGAACCACATCATCATTAATGAGTCTCCAACATCCCTTTAATTGCACAAAATCAAATTCCATCCCAGCTATGAGATATCCTCCAATTTCTGAACATCGCTACATAGAAACACTGTCTAAACATTGCTTTCACCAAAATGCTCATAACTCTTACAAATGAATGAATTTATTTTTGTGCTATTAACCATAGGTTAATAATACACCAAAGAACATACCATTAACTGTGAAAAAGCCAATCTACACTAAAACATGTGTGCAAAACAAAACTGTACCTACTTTCCTTCTAATATCCAGAATATCACTATGTTGACATCAATGTTAATCCAAGTCATGAATGTAACAACAACTGCTACAAAATCACTGCCAAAACACTTTCCATTTATTCCTAACAATTGTGTGATGCTTAGTGTAAAGGCTTTATTAACTGCTCTATCTTACTTCTAGTTATCGACTATCTCAATATAAGGGACCAACTGACTTGTTTACTATCCTTTGATACTAATGAAAACCTTAAATGCTCAATAGAGATTAACACATCAAATATCTTCACATTTTTTCTCTCAAAAGAAACTCAGTGGCCTAAATTGTTTAGCTATGCCACACTTTGTAGATTATAGTTCAATCCTTTTACCCAATAAGCATTTTCACATTTTAATCTATCATTTATCATTGAGGATCCTTTACCTCTTACCATATAGGGTGCATCATTTCCCATTCTTACAGATCCTCCATTGTATTCATTAAGATAATCAAATTTTTCTTCATCACCAGTCATGTGATGTGTACAACCACTATCTATAATCCATGTATCATTCTTATTAACCTTAGAGATAAGTGTTGTCTCTACATACCTTTCATCTTCTTCATCATCCTTCATTTCTACAAATACAACCTCCACATCATCATCAGTGTCAATATCAGTCATATCTTCTTCCTCAGGAATGTAGCATACCTTCTTGCCTTTGTCATTATTGTCTCAGTTGTCTCTGTTGTAGTGTCGGTAGCCTCTATTGTATCTTCTCCCATAGCTTCCTTTAGATTGGTCTTTGGTTCTTTCATCATCTTTCTTATGTGGACATCTAGCAGCAATGTGGCCAACTTCTTTACAGTTAAAGCATGCTAAAGGTAATTTACCTCTATACCTTCCTTTACCTTTAGGTAACCTTTTGGCCATAAGAGATTCAAGTTCATCAAGTTCATCATCAGTATTGCTATCACTATCATCATTCTTATTTATAGACTTACCAATCTTCAGAGAAGTCATAAAAGTAGATTCAACATTTAGTACAACACTATTATCATAATTGTTTAGTTCAAATGTTGTAATCTTTCCAATCATATTATCAAGAGTGAGTGTGCTATTAGGTGCTGACCTATTTTCATGAATTGTAGATATTCTGATGGCATAGATAGGCAATAAGGTCCTTAGAATTTTGCTTACCACAGTGTCTTCATCAATCACTCCATCTGATGCTCTAATAGCATGAACTACCTCCTTCAATCTATTTGTGTACTGCATAATGTTTTCACCTTCTTTCATCTTCATGTCATCAAATCTTCCTCTTAAGCTTTCAGCTCTTTCTCTCTTGACATTCACATCACCACTATAAACATGAGCAAGTTTATCCCACATTTTCTTAGTAGTAGTACAGTCCTTGATGTCTTCAAATTTAGCATTTGAAGAGGTAGTAGCAATCTCCATCATAGTAACATTATGTTCATGCCTATCCCTTAGTTGATCAAGGGTCAAGGGACCATTGGGTGGTGCAAGGTATCCATTCTCCATCAGATCTAGGGAAAAATTCCCAATCCCAGATATATGCAACTTCATTCAACTTTGCCATATTGTGAAGTTATATTTGTTTAGCTTTGGCACTTCCCTCTTAAACATTTTGAGACCTTTGTGCTAAAGTCCTTAAAACTCTATTCCAAGCAACCAACACTCTGATACCAATTGTTAGAATAACCAAGAGGGGGATAAATCAGTTATCCATAGTCCCAAATCAACATGTATAATCCAAAACAATTTACTTAAACTTCTGTAGCTCGGTAACATAAAATATTATATTGTCTGTGCTTTTACAGATTACCAGTCAATAACAACTAATGATTACCAATCAAATCCAACATGTAATATGCAAAGTATGATAACAAACATTCACCACAATGAACACATAACACAAAATATTTAACGTGGAAACCCTGTGAAGGGAAAAATCACCTGGGACCGGCAACCCAAAAATGTTCACATTTCTGAAGTGAGGTCGGTGAAGACCCAACCCTATTAAAGGTTACAAACATACTGTGAGGTGTGACCTTGTTAGAGGATTTTAGACCAACCGTTATCATCCAACTAGCATTCACTATGGGGTTGACAGGATAACAATGTTCATTCTATGAATGAAACATATAAGACTTACAAGTCCACTCTATTAAGAGATTTCTCTATTTACAATGGTTAAAATGTAACAGCAGTTGATCTGATTACAATACAACTTCAATTACAGATGTTTAGATCTATATTAAGCCCATTCAAATCCTTTGATCAATATATCAATTATGTATCAACAACAATCAATGACTTATTGTCGCTCAGTAATAGCTTTCTGATGCTCGGTAAACTCTATAGTTTAGTTCTCCTTAACTAGTTTGATCAGGCATACATGAAGCTTGTTCATGCGGTAGTTCTATAGTCTCCTCCTTTCAAAAAAAGTTTCATAATGAAACCTTAGTCGCTTAAATAGACAAGTAAACCATTTTCTTCTCCATAAGATTTTTCTACTTATTCTCCTTCATCCATTTTTCCGCTTAAACCTTCCTCAGCTGATGTGCTAGTAACATGTTTTGATTTCATCCTTTAGATCTTCCTTGAATTATGCTAGCTGTTGATCTTCATAACAAACATTATCTCCATCTCTGATTTTGATGTACTTTATAGCTCATCAATCCTTAACAGCTAAACTAATCATTTAGTTCCTTTTCTCCTTCTCAGTTAACAAAGAAATGTGTCGGTGAACACAAGCTCGGTTTATATTGTGCTCGGTATACACTACATTGCTTGGTGTATACTGTGATGCTTCATCAACCAACCATATTGCCTTGTGTCTTTCAGTTCTTTTCCTCATCATAGATGAATGAAACATAATCAAGTCAATAACATAAGGTCATAGACTCATCTACAAGTTACACAATGTATTTCTTATCCTCATCTATCATATACATCTTCCTCATGTAGATATTTATGTTCTTCATCTCTTTTACTCCTTTTCTACAGATGTTTAGTTATTGTAACTTACAAGATAAGTGTTGTCAAACTAGTTGGCATCAATGACAACATATTACTAATTTAATCATATTACATATCTAATCATCAACTTGGTGATCTCTAATCACAGATCTTCAATTAGGTTCTAAATTAGTTGTAGTTCATCACCTATTACATTCTACATGATCTGGTTAGTCGATTAGGCTTTCCTAATATACAAAAAATTACATAGACACTTACAAAGATACACATGGTATCTAAAACAAGTATACAATGATTACATTACAATAATTAAGGACCAAAATCCTTAATTTTCATTCACCAACCAAAATGAATGCTACATCTCTTAAGTTAGCTCCCAAATAAGTCTTCTCCAAAACACATGCCATAGCTAATGTCATCCCACTTCCCATGACTTGTGCTAACCAACAAAAATTCATCAGTATCTTATCTATCATTCCTTAAGCTTGCATACACTGAATCAATACATTCTATAAGATATTCCAGAAACACAAAGACTCATTCTACCAACTTTTATTGTCACTTTCCAGTAACCAATCTTTACCAAAACATATGTAACTCAACCAATACATAATATTGCATGATGTGATCTTGGAAATAAGATCACAACATCTCCCTATACTCTCCTCTAACTTCACATGATTTGAAACATCTGTACAGTGTCCATACACTGTAATAACCATCATGTTCTCTTCACAGAAACATATGTTGAGATCAGTGACAAAACACTAATGACAATAGCAGAAGCTCTAACATCACTCAACATAGTGATTAAACATATTAGATGTATCAGCCATCTCCCCATGCATTAACAATATCCAACAAAATCTACTACCATGGAGGGAAAAAGAAAGAAAATAGTGAAAAACATAGAGGAAATGTTAGGAGAAGAAGAAGTAGATGCACCTCTAGAATTGAATCAAGGATTAGTAGAGGAGAAATCTAGTGACTTGGAAGAAAGTGGAGAAGAGGAGAATGTGGTAGTAAAGAAAGGCAAGAAGGCATTAGTTGTCAAGCCTATTAAGAAGCCAATATAGAAACCTAAGCCCATCTCCTCACTGGTACTTAGGCCGAGAACTAGAGAAGCTTCTACTATCATAGCTGGCAAGCCACGAAAGAAAACCCCTACATTAGGGAAAAGAAAGCTAGTTCAAGCTAAGGTAGTGTAGAGCTAGATAAGGAAGAAACCAAAAAGGAAGCTTATCTTGGAGAAGGATGATGAGGAAACTGATAGTGATGAAAATGTAAAGAAAAATTTTCCATCACAAAAGAGATCACTAATTGTGGATGAAATATGCCACAACATCAAGAGCATTGTTGGCCTAGTAGGCTTTAAGAAAATAAGATTTGAGAAATTGAGTATTGAAGACAAGGAGAGAGTAGAACATGCCATGCTTGAGATGCTTTGTAAATTCAAGATCACACCACTTCAATTGGGGAATTTTATTCCCGATGAATTATTCCAGAGGATAGCTCAGAAATGGGAATATGCCTTAATGACCGAGAAGAAAATCAGGGAGAGAAATCTTGCTCAAGTCATGCCTAACTTATCCCTTGAATACATTTAGAAGTATATGGAGTAGGATAGGACTAGATTTGTTCCCAAGCTCCGGGCATACTTCATCCTTCAACATAAGGTTGAAGATATTGTACAACAAAGTTTAAGATACTTTTTGGTCTTATAATTGATAAGAGTACACAACAGAGTGCAGGCACATCCAAGGAAGTGGAATTGGACAATAAGGAGGATTTCATTGAACAAAAAGTTCAAAAGGAAGAAGAGAAGAAAGATGAAAAGAGAAAGGATGAGATAACTATTGTAGATATCACTGAGGACACTCTAGTGAAAACAAACATATTAATTGAGGAAGAAATTCAGCAACATGTACAAGCCGAGGCAGCCAAGGATAAATCTACATTGAGCATCAATCCGGTATTGTTACAAGTGTAAGATTATCTATGGATTGAGGACACATCAAATGTTGAGATTCCATTAGCAAGCCCCCATATAGTCATAGTTGATCAGCTAAACTCACTAAGTTCTAATGCCAAGGAATAGGACAAGTTGGAAATCACACCTAAGCATACATCTTCCGAGGAGACAAGCAAAGAACAAGAAGAATAGTCTAAATTGGTAGTAGTAAGTCCTCATGTAGAGGAAAAGGAAAAGGAAAAGGAGAAGGAAAATGAAAAGAAGGATAAAGAGAAAGAGTAGGACAAACAAAAGCCTAAGGAACAAGAGGCAATAAAAGATCTTATACAGATGCTGAGTGGTACTACACCTAGGAAGAAGTCACAAAAGAAGGAGAAATCTCTTGCGACACAGGTGACACTCAAAGAAGTTATAATGATTCCTAAGTGGGACACTAATAACTTGACCTATGATCAAATGAAAATCTTGCAAGATCTACTAAAGAAGAAGAGTAAATAGGAAGAGATGAGATAGTAACATCAAAAAAAGTAGGTACGTCATGAGATAAAAGGTATTTTCATAGATTTTTTTGACATGACTGATATAAATGAATCTAAACCTATTTTGGAGAAACTTGTTCACATTGTCAAGAAAGTGATTGATGATAATAGTGAGGCTAATGATAAGTTATTGTAGTGGTCAGAAAGGAAATTTGAGACCAAGGTACTCAATAAGGTCTCTATAGACATTGCAGTGAAACAGGTAGAACTCTCTATCTTAGTAACAATTTAAGAAGTTGTACGAAATGCACATTCTTTGTACAAGAAATTATGCAATGTAAAATAATTTACAAAGGAAAAGTAGGATCTGATAGACAAATTACAATTAGATCTAAAGTCTACAAGTCACTCACTGAGCATGGATGCAAGTTCCAGCTCTATGCATTTTACCAGATTATTACATGACCAAGGAAGATTAGCTGAGTTGGTGGCTAATGATGGTAAAATAAGGGATAGACTACTCTCAATCCAAATAGTATTAACACCTCACCTTGAGGCTATACAAAGGGATTTAGTCATGGAAAAGGAGTTAGTTCATAAAGATCCTCATCTTTCTATTACCGAGAGCCTAGTCGAGCTAGCTACCGAGCTAGAAGTGAAGTCTGAGGTTTTGAAGTTTGTAATGTCTAGTTGGGACAATGCATTAGGCATGGTCATGCAACTTCACAAACCATTCCTCGACAAATATTTCAAGACCCCCACACCCCAAGAACTTCAAGTGACAAAAACAAGAGGGAAATAGAAATAACACAACATAATAGAATCATAAGGGGAAACAACATGCAATGGATATGAATATGAAAAATCAGATATATGACAGATATCAAAAAGAAGAAAGTAGATACATACATAGTGATAAATGGTATGACATACTAGTTTTTCAAATGTATATCTATTTGATTGTATGCCAAATAAGAAGTCTTATGTATATATGTAAAAAAATATTTTGAAGACCGAGTTAAATCTTAGGGGGAGTATTTTATAGAAATTTTTGTTAGTACTAAGTAATCTTGTAAATGTAATGAAAATTTGATGACAAAGTGTTTTTTCCACTAATGTCAAAGGGGGAGATTATTGATCCCTAATTTTTGTTGTCTATTAATGTCTTACACTTAGTCATTTTCTAGGAAATGTTGGTCAGTCATCATTGCGACTGAGTCATCATGTATAGGCCAAGTCATGTATATTGTATAGTTACCGAGCATTAGTTACTATCAAGTAAGACAACGGTGAAAAAGTACTTTAGTATTAGCTAAGTTATGTAAAGATGCCAGTGCCAAGCACCGGGGTATAAAGAAAAGTGAATGTCGAGTGCCATAGATATCAAATGCTAAGCAAGCCAGATTTGATATATGTGTTTGTTATGGCACAAACACTTAGGTAAACCATTTTGGCCGACATCCATATTACATTTATTGTTTGTTGAGGAAATTAATGAGGTGATTATACTTTATAATTTTAATCATTAATACCTATATAATTCATGGAACCAATCAGAAATAGGGAAAGATTAAGCACAAAAAGGAGACACTCCAAATTGTAGATCTTAAATCTTGGAGATAATTAATTGCTTATATAAGATGAGATCCGAACCCTAAAACATATCAAAAGAGAAGTGAAGAGTATGAAGGAGAACTCATAATTTTAGAGCATAAAAGTGTTTTTATTATCAAAAAAATAGTTCAGTGACCGAGCAAAATAGAGCAGAGCACAGCAGAGCAGTGAAGGATAGAATAGAGACATATTTGATAGAGAAGATCAAATATATATTATAAGGAGAAGATTTGTATGTTAGGAATAGTCCTAAGAGATAACTGAGAGGGGGGGTGAATTAGTTATCTACAAGATTCAATTCTTTATCCAAATTAGTACAAAAGAACATTAACCATAAACATAACAAGATAACACTTAACACAACACCCGAATTTTGGTTATGGGGAAACCCAAAATAGGTAAAAACCCTGGTGGGAATTAGCACCCACTATAAACTACACTAGAGTATAATGATCCTTTTTAGAAGATCTTACAACCCTATTAGGAGTTGATCTTTACAATGCATGAAGTATAATGACCTGGTCAAAGGTCAGAACCTATTAGGAGTCTTGAATAAATAACCCTATTAAAGGTGAGGACACACTGTCCAGGAGCACACTTCTCAAATGGTGAAGGCTTCAACCTTCTACATAATAGATACACACTATATCTGGATCTTGGTGAACTATGATCTAGACCTTCTATCTTGATCAATTCCAATGAATAGCATACACTCTCTTCTTGTTCACATAGATCTTCAACTGATGATTGATATGGCTTTACTGGCTCGATACTTTCACACCTTACTACACTACTTTCATAATTTTCAATTAGCAATCACAACTGACCGGATATAAGTAGCCTTCTCAAAAGATATAATCAAGTTGGCCTATTAGAACCTTCTTGAAATCATATTAGAGAAATAATACAACTCTCCAACAAAAACTCCAATGACTATACTAAGCATGCAACACAAATAGGACCACGCAACCCAATATGAGTAGACACATCGCTTCACGCTATCAGCTCCACCAAATAAACTGAAACTTATCTCTCAAGATGGAATACATTATACGCTCTAAACCAAACAACCTTAGCTCATAATGAAACATGAAACCAAACACACATACCATAATGATAGGTGCAACTACAAAAACATAATAAATACTATCAGCTCTCAATAAATAATCTCCTAAAACTGTAACTAGAAAATAGAAACATCATAACTCAACTTCAACTACACAACTAACTCTATGCTCATGCACATAGTTTTATTATTATATCTACACACAAAAATAAATATGCAAGGCTCCATAGTAACCATACTATGAATTACATACAAAACTCTACTTGCAACACTGTTAAGAACACTACTGTAATAAACAACTGCACAATTGTTTTCACTTAGAATCAACTTTTGCATCTATGATATCATGTTGATAACATATCCATACAGCATATGTTGAAGGCTGTCTACATATAACTTCAACGCACATTGCTTACCATATGTTGTCATCAATGACAAACATAGAGCCAACACTAGCTTGCTGGAAAATCTCCAACAATTTTCCCCTTCGGCATTGATGGAAACATATGAAATGAAAAAAACCACCAAATCCAAAAATACAATAACATTCTCCATTTCCTCATAACAATCTCCATTTCCTCAATAACATACTCCCCCAAAAATGATTTCTCCATCTACTACTAAATGCTCTGAATATCTATTGCTACATATTCTTACTATATAGTCCCCCTTACTACATACTCCTCCTTATAATAGATCAACTATTTTTTTTTCATGACTATATACTCCCCCTTTGACAGCAATGGAAAAGGGTGCCAAAAAAAAAAGGAATAGGTACTACTCCTAAAGTAGAGTAGTCCAACATTCATCAATCACTGAGGACTAATGCACTTCTTCAAACTCTAATCAGATCCAGGGAATGGAATTACTCCCATATTTTCCCTGAGATACTCAAATGTATCCTTCAGTAATGGCTTTGTGAATATGTCTGCTAACTAATTTTTAGTATTCACATAATCCAACTTTACTTCTTTCTCTGCAACTTTCTCTCTTAGAAAGTGATATGTCATTTCAATGTGTTTTGTCTTTGCATGCATCACGAGGTTTTTTGACATATTGATAGTGCTAGTGTTGTCACAATGAATAACAATAGGATAATCAATCTAGATTCCAAAATCATTTATCATCTGTTTGATCCAAATAATTGTAGAATAATTTAATGTTTCTTCTACATACTCTGCTTCTACTATTGACTAAGAAATATAATTATGCTTCTTGCTTGTCAAAGTAACTAGTCTGTCTCCAAGAAATACTACTCCTCCGAAGGTTCTCTTTCTGTCATCAATGCAACCTGCCCAATCTACATCTATATACACATGAAGTTATATCTACATCTATATACACATGAAGTTATACATTCTCTTAGTTAGGATACCATAAACCATAGTCTATAGTTCCTTTCAAATATTTGAATATCCTCTTTATTTCCATAAGATGAATTTTTTTACGTTCATCTACAAATCTTCCAACAATACCAACTGCATTAGAAATATCTGGTCTAGATTGAGTAAGATATATGAGTTTACAAATCATGGACTTATATAGAGTCTTGTCAATTGCTGTAGAATCATCACCTTTTGAAAGCTTGCTTCCTATTATGTTAGGGGTTCCTACTAGCTTGCAATCATCCATCTTGAATTTCTTTAATATCTCCTTCACATACTTAGAATGATTAATGAATATACCTTTGTCAATTTGCTTCCCATTTAATCCTAAAAAATACTTGATAGGTCCAATCATGCTCATTTCAAACTCGCTCTACATTTCTTTAGCAAAATATGCACTAAGCTTTTCATTTCCACCAAAAATAATGTCCTCAACAAATATAGAAACTAGTAATAATCCTTCAGGTGTCTCTCTTATGAATAAGTTACAATCTACTGCTCCTTTCTTGAATCTGATATTTGTCAAGTAACCATCTAGTCTTTCATACAATGCTCTAGGGGCTTGTTTTAGTCCATAGAGGGCTTTCTTTAATCTACAAACCATGTTAGGTTTTTCTGATAAACTGAATCCTTCAATCTGCTCTATGTAGACTTCTTCCTTCAATCATCCATTTAGGAATGCTAACTTGACATCCATTTGATAGACTTTAAAGTCTTTGAATGTTGCATAGGCTAGAAATAACTTTATAGCTTCCAATCTACTTACAGGGGTAAATGTATTAGAGTAATCAATTCCTTCTCTTTGTGCATATCCTTTACATACTATTCTTACTTTGTTTCTTACTACTGTACCATCTTCATTCATCTTGTTTCTAAATATCCATTTGGTTCCAATCACATTTTTGTCACTAGGCTTTGGAACCAATTCCCATGTATCATTCTTAACTATTTGATCTAACTCTTCTTTTATTGCTTCATTCCAATCTGAATCATTACATGCATCTTCAACACTTAAAGGTTCAATTTGTGAAAGTAAACCTACCGCTTCATCAACTGTTGAAATTTTTTATTTTGATCTTTTCATGACTTTGATGTTATGATCTCCAATAATATATTCTTTTTAATGGTATCTAGATGTGAATTTTTGAACATTAGGTGTGACTCTGTCATCTATCTTTTGTGGTTCTTCTTCACATATTTCAACTTCACTGATTAAATACATCAATGTTGTCAAGCATTTCTTCAAAATTTTCTTCTCTACTAATAGGTCTAGGTTCTTCTTTGATCATAGGTGCATAATCATAGAATCTCTCTTGAATCATAATTTTTTTTTCAATCTTTACATGTGCACTTTCAATGATCTTCTTCAATCTTAAGTTAAAACATCTATAAGCTTTTCTTTTCGTAGAGTAACCAAGAAAAACAACTTCATCGCTTCTTGCATCAAAATTAACAACACCATCATCTCTCTTGATGTAACACTTCCTTCCAAATATTCTAAAGTATTTTAATGTAGGTACATTCCCAAACCATAGCTCATAAGGTGTTTTGTCTGCGCTTGACCTTAATTGAATTCTGTTGATACTATAGACTACTTCTCTCCAATAGGTGTGTGCAACTTTTCCTTCAATCATGATAGTGTGTGCTGTGTCAAGTATGATCCTATTTATTCTTTCTACAATTCCATTCTGTTGAGGGGTTCTAGGTGCACTTAGCTTTCTTTCTATCCCATGTTCTTCAAAATACTCATAAATTTATCAGAAGTGAATTCTCCTCTATCTGATCTTAAACATTTTAACTTTAATCCAGACTCATTTTCAACTTTAGCTTTGAATATTTTCAACTTCTCAAATGCTTCAAAATTATCTCTTAAAAATGAAAACTAGTGTTAGGAATGAATGCTAAATTTTTTTCATCGATTCTGTAGTAGTTTTTGTTGCATTCATGACTATGATTGTCATTGATGTCAACACAGTGATTTACCGAAGACTTGCGGAGAAGAAGAAAGAGTTTGGATTAGTGCATGTGGGTTATTGTAGTTGGAGCTATGTGATGTTGAGGTTATACTCTTTGATATGTTATATTTCTATGGTTAAGAGCATAGATAGTAATTCATTTATTCATGGAAGTTATGATCATTTTGGTGGAAGCAGTATTCAGGCAGTGTTCCTGAGTAGCAGTTTGTGGAAATCGGATGATATCTCCTAATCAGGATGGACTCTGGTTTTGTGTAGTTAAAGGGAATTTGAAGACACGTTGATAGTTAAATGGATGATAGTGTATAATTTGAGGTTGCATGAGTGAATATTTATTGTATTTGGAAGCCAATAGTTTTGTGTAATTTTGGTGTAGCATGTGGAAACTTTTATTTTGTAATTGTATGCCGACTCATTTGTAATTATTTGAGTGTGGTATAAAGGAAGAAATTTATTTCCTTTTTGTAGTGTGAAGAATTTTTAAGTGTGTAATTATGATATGGTAGCAGTGGTTGTGTGTAATGTTGTATACATGAAGTGAAGAAAAGAGCTAAGTATGAAAGCAAATTTGTGAAGGAAGACATGCGAAGTACAAAGATCTAAAATTGAGATATGATGTAATAGTGAGTGTGATTTGGCATAGTTAGAGAAGAGGTAACATATTCTATTGAGTAATGCAAAGATTATTTGGATAGTGTGTTCAGTGATCTTACCCTAAAGATGTTTCGGCAGTGGGTCCTTCTGTCTTCCATAACTCTTAATCGGGTTAGAATCTTTTAACAAGGATTCAAAATCTCCTAGCAGGGATTCATATGTACTAAATTTATTTCATAAGACTCCTAATAGAGTCCATCCTTTTAGAAGGAATATTCATATTAGTGCATCTTTTGTGGGCATCATTCCCACCGGGGTTTACTCTTTGATCAAGAGGTTCCCTAGTCAACATATCTTGTGTCATTGTGTTATTGTGTATGAATATCTTTCTATGGTTGGTAATTATATTTCTTATATGGTTTAATGTTGTTGAAGATGATAAAATTTATAATTATCTGATAACTGATTCACCACCCCCCCTCTCAGTTATCTTGGTGGACTTTACTTTCTAACAATTGGTATCAGAGTGGCAAGTCCTTGAAAAAGAAGTTTAACAACTTAAGGAGATCCATGGAAAATTTCAGGAAAGAAAGCCCTAAGTTTGATGGACTATGTTTAGGACTAGGTTATTGGTTGATTACAAAGAATGATAAGACTATCATTGAAGAGGAAAATCTTGAAACATGTACTACAGATGAAAGAGATCTATTCATGTGTAATATACTTGCAAGAGAAACACTTTTGACAGCACTTCCAGAGAATGAGTACAGTTAGGTAAAATGTTTGAAAAAGACTCATGAAATTTGGAAAGCTTTACACTAAACTTTTGAAGGTGATGAACTTGCAAAAAGAGTTAGATTACATAATTGGATTTGTGCATTTGAAGATATAAGAATGTTGGAAGATGAATCTATTAGAAGTTATATTGGTAGCATTTTAGAAATCATTACAGGTATAAAATCTTATGGAGGAACAAAGATAGAGAATGAAGTGATATGGAAAATTCTAAGGACATTGACTCTTGTATTTAAGAAGAAAACACAGATGATTGAAAAAGTCATACCTTGAACAAAAAACTTTATAAGAGAGACTCTTCTTGGAAGATTGAAAGCAGCAGAAATGAACCAAAGATTATCAGGAGACTTACCTAGAATGGAGACAGCATTTAGTGCTCTTAGTGTTCACCCTACTTTGTCAAGAAGCATTAGTGTGAGTGGAGATTATGCTGGCAGTAGCAGATCTAGAAATGAAGAAGATAAGAAGATTGAAGAAGGTATTGCCTTGCTTGTGAAAAGAGAAATAGACAGTAAGAAAATATTTAAATGTTGGACTTGTCAAGAATATGGTCATTTTGCATCTAAATGTCCTAAGAGAGTTAAAAAGTACATAAACAATTTCAAACCTAGAAGATCTAAGGAATGTTATTATGCTAATGATGAAGATCTTGAAGCTAGTATAGAAAGAACTTTAAGTGAAAGTGATACTGAGAATAATGATGAGATAGGATTTGGAGCTATTAAATAAGAGAATCCTGAAACTGATGTTAAGGAAGAAAAAGCCTTAGTTTCTCAAGTTGAAAAGAAAGCTAATTGGATTATAGATAGTGGTTTTTGACATCATATGACTGGAGACATGAAAAATTTCATAAAGTTGAATGAATATGATGGAGGAGTTGTTAGAGTTGGAAACAATGCACCTTGTTTGATTAAAGGTATAGGATCTATTACTCTTGATGGAAAGACTAATACTGATGATGTTTATTTTTTGGATGGATTGAAACATAATCTTTTGAGTGTTGCACAGTTAGTTGATAAGGGATATCAAGTTTGGTTTACTGAGAAAACTTGTGTGATAAAGGATAAAGATGGAAATTTGATTGGAACTGGATCTAGAACCAGAGGTAATGTATTTCAGTTGAATCCTACTAAGATGAAATGTTTGATTACTAAGATTGATGATAGTTGGTTATGGCATAGAAGGTTTTTTCATATGAACTTTGATAACATTGTGAAAGTAAGTACTACACTTGCAGTAAGAGATTTACCTAAAATTATGAAGCCTGCTAACATGATTTGCAAAGAATGTGTAATGGCTAAATAGAAGAGAAGTTCTTTTCCCAGTAAGAAGTTTACATCTATAGAGAAGCTGGAGATTTTTCATACAAATTTGAGCGGTCCTACCAGGACTAGAGGATTCTATGGAGAAAGGTATTTTATGATTCTTGTTGATGATTTTACAAGAATGATGTGGATTGCATTCCTTAAAGAAAAATCTAAAGCATTTGATAAGTTTAAGATTGTTAAGAATAAAGTTGAGAATGAATCTGGAATGAAGATTAAATGTTTGAGATCTGATAGAGGTGGAAAATTTACTTCTAGAGATTTTAACACCTTTTGTGAAGAAAATGGCATTAAAAGACAATATTTAGCCCCTAGAACACCTGAACAAAATGGAATTGCAGAAAGAAGAAATAGATCAGTGAATGAAGTAGCAAGAGCTATGTTGTTTGAAAATGATTTGGTAAAGATATTCTAGAGATAAGCAGTGAACACAATAGTGTATACAATGAGTAGAGTACAAATTAGAGCAGACACAGACAAGACACCTTATGAGTTATGGTTTGGACATGCACCCTCAATTAAGTATTTTAGAATTTTTGGAATAAAATATTATATAAAGACAGATGATGATATTAGAAAGTTTGATCCTAGAAGTGATGAAGGTATATTTCTTGGATAGTCTTTGAAAAGAAAAGCATATAGATGTTTCAATAAAAGAACTAAGACTATTGTTGAAAACACAAATGTTAAAGTTGATGAAAAGTTCAAAATTCAGGAAAGAATGCTTGATTATGAATCTGATGAAGAAGCTCATCCTAAACCTAACACTTGATCTAATAAATTGTTTTATGAAAATGATACTGATTTGTTGAATGAAAGCCACAGTGAAGTTATTGAAGAACCTACATCTGAAGAGAGATCTGAGACAGTGACACCTAGGAAGAGTTTGTTAAGGAATCATCCTTTTGAACAAATTATTGGGAGCATCAAAAGAGGAGTTCTAACTTGAAATAAGGCACAAGAATAGTTATGTTTGATTTCTCAAATTGAACCTAAGACTGATAATGAAGCTTGTGAAGATGAAAGTTGGACTAATGCTATGAAAGAAGAACTAGATTAGATTGAAAAGAACAAGACATGGGAATTGGTCCCTAGACCTAAAGACAAGAATGTTATTGGAACTAAATGCATATTCAGAAACAAGATAAATGAATAAGGAGAAGTAGTAAGAAACAAAGCAAGATTGGTATGTAAGGGTTACTCACAGCAAGAAGGAATTGACTATGAAGAAACCTTTGCACCTGTTGCAAGAATTGAATTAGTAAGAATGTTTTTGGCATATGCAGCTTACAAGAAATTCAAAGTATATTAGATGGATGTGAAGTCAACATTTTTGAATGGAGAATTGGAAGAAGAAGTCTACATTGAGTAGCCTAAAGTTTTTCCTTTAACTCAAGAAGGAGACATGGTGTGTAAATTGAAGAAAGCTTTATATGGACTTAAACAAGCACCTAGAACTTGGTATGCAAGATTGGATAAGTAATTGTTAAAATTGGGATTTACAAAAGGAACAACTGATAGCAATCTATACACAAAATAAATTGAAAATGGTTTGTTAGTTATAGTTATTTTTGTTGATGACATTATCTTTGGAGGAGAAGATGAAGCTAGTGAAAAATTTGCTGATGAAATGAAGACTGAATTTGAAATGAGTATGATTGGTGAGATGAAATACTTTTTGGGATTATAGATAACACAAAATATTGATGGTATCTTTGTAAGTTAGACAAAGTACTTGAATGACTTGTTGAAAATATTTGGAATGCAGAATTGTAAACCAGTTGGAACACCCATGGTGATCGGACATAAGTTATCTAGCACAGATGAGACTCCAGCAGTAGAATAGAAGAAATACAAATCTATGATTGGAGGATTGTAGTATTGACTCATACAAGACTTGATATAGCACATTCTATTGGAATTGTAGCCAGATTTCAAGTTGAACCTAGATAATCACATTCTACAACAGTAAAGAGGATACTGAGATATTTAAGAGGCACAAGGGACTATGGACGATGGTATGAAAAATTTGATGATTTTACGCTATGTGCATATATAGATGCTAATTGGGGAGGTAGTGTTGATGATAAGAAAAGCACCAGTGGTGGAGCATTTTTCCTTGGAGGAAGATTAGTTTCCTAGCTAAGCAAGAAGTAGAATTGTATCTCACAAAGCACAACAGAAGTAGAATATGTAGCAGCAACAAACAATTGTAACTAGATAATTTGGATGAAGCAAATGTTGAAGGATATTGGAATAAAATTTGTTGAGATTGTTGTCATAAATTGTGACAACACTAGTATAGTTAGTATTTCTAAGAATCTTGTATTACATTCTAAGAAAAAGCATATAGAGATTAAGTATCATGTTGTAAGAGAGAAAGTTGTTGAGAAAGAAGTCAAACTTGAGTACATAAGTACAAAGGAGCAGATAGCAAATATATTCACAAAGCCTTTGCCTAAGGATACATTTGAGTATTTGAGAAGTATGCTTGGGGTTATGCCCCAGCCTACTTTTGAGAAGTGATGCAGTTGGTTGCACCCGTCCAGTGGTATATGAGCCTTATCTTTCTTCTAGACTAGATGTTGGTACTTCCTCTATGGGGGAGTATGTGTATCTGAGCTGAGTCATGAGGACTCTAGTAAATGTATTTTCTAAAAAGTGTCTTTTGAAATTGAGTTGTTGTTGATGTAGTGATGAAATTTATGTCATTGATGTCAATGGGGGAGAAGTATACATGAAAAACAATCTAAGACATCTGTTGGAGAGAACTAATTAGGATAACGAAGCAAGATTTGATTGATGAAGAGGATTTGAAGAAGCAGTGTTACAGTTTTGGATTTCTAGAACATTGGATGTTTTTCATCTATGTTGCCATCAATGCCAATGGGGGAGATTGTTAGGAATGAATGCTAAATGTTTGGCATCCATTCTATAGTAGTTGTTTCATTCATGACTATGATTGTCATTGATGTCAACATAGTGATTTACTAACGACTTGCAGAGAAGCAGATAGAGTTTGGATTAGCGCACGTGGGTTATTGTAGTTGGAGCTATGCAATGTTGAGGTTATGCTCTTTTATATGTTATATGTATATGGTTAAGAGTGTAGATAATAATTCATTTATTCATGGAAGTTATGATCATTTTGGTGGAAGGCGTATTCAGGCAGTGTTCCTGAGTAGTAGTTTGTGGAAATCAGATGATATCTCCTAATCAAGATGGAATCTAGTTTTGCATAGTTAAAGGGAAGTTGAAAACACATTTATAGTGATGTGGATGATAGCATAGACTTTGAGGTCGCATGAGTGAAGATTTATTGTATTTGGAAGCTGACAATTTTGTGTAATTTTGGTGTAGCATGTGGAAACTTTTACTTTGTAATTGTATGCCAACTCATTTGTAATTATTTTAGTGTGGTATAAAGGAAGGAATGTATTTCCTTGTTGTAGTGTGAAGAATGTGTAAGTGTTTAATTATAATATTGTAGTAGTAGTTGTGTGTGATGTTGTATACATGAAGTGAAGAAAAGAGCTAAGTATGAAAGCAAATTTGTGAAGGAAGACATACGAAGTACAAAGATCTAAAATTGAGATCTGATGTAATAGTGAGTGTGGTTTGGCATAGTTAGAGAAGAGGTAAAATATTATTCTATTGAGTAATGAAAAGATTATTTGGATAGTGTGTTCAGTGATCTTACCCTGAAGCTATTTGGGTAGTGGGTCCTTTTGTCTTCCATAACTCTTAACTGGGTTAGAATCTTTTAACGGCGATTCAAAATCTCCTAATAGGGATTCTTATGTACTGAATGTATTTCATAAGACTCATAACAGAGTCCATCCTTTCACAAGGAATATTCATAGTAGTGCATCTTTTGTGGGCGTCATTCCCACTGGGGTTTACTATTTGATCAAGAGGTTCCCTAGTCAACATATCTTGTGTCATTGTGTTATTATGTATTAATATCTTTCTATGGTTGGTAATTATATTGCTTATATGGTTTAATGCTATTGAAGATGATAAAAGTTATAATTATCTGATAATTGATTCACCCCCCCCCCTCTTAGTTATCTTGGTGGACTTTACTTTCTAACACCCACATCATTCTAGAATAATCACCAGCAAACAAAATAAAGTACCTTTGACCATAGTATGATCTTGTTTGAGTTGGTCCACATAGGTTTATATGCACTAGATCTAATTTTTTCACTACTAAATTCTTCTTTCTTGTGAATGAGTTCTTTACATGTTTTCCCATCACACATTCCTTGCACATAGTATCAACTGGTCTTGCAATATTGGGGAGGTCTCTTATTGCCTTTACATTGCCTATCTTTACTATATTGTCAAAATTGATGTGAGATAGTCTTTTGTTCCATAAGCAACTATCATCTAAATTTGCAACAAAACAACTTTCTTCTAAATTAAGCTGAAAAACATTACCTTTTGTTATTGAACTGGATGTAATCATTACTCATTATTTGTTATTAATGATGCATTTGTTGTTTTTGAATTCCAACTGATATCCTTTGTCAAGTAACTATCCAACACTTAGTAAGTTATGCTTCAAACCATCAACATATAGAACATCTTCAACATTGTTCTTTCCATCCAAAGTGATAGCTCCTTTGCCTATGATAGGTTTAGGAGTGTTGTCTCCTTATCTAACTATGTTGCCTTTGTACTTATCTAGATGCACCAATATATCTTTTTCTCCTATCATGTGATGTGAACATCCACTATCAATGATCCAATCTATTCCAATGTCTTCTTGTGAAATCAATGCTAGATCTTCTTCTTTCCTTTCATCTTCAATGTCCATGTCATCAAACATTTTCTCCATATCTTCAATTGAAATAAATCCAATTTGATCTTCTATTGAATCTTCATCTCTCACTCCATCTTTAGCATAGTAACATTCTTTTGTATACTTAGGCTTGAAATTAGTTTTTTACTTCTTAACTCTTGTAGGACACTTAGATGCAAAATGACCAGTCTTGTTACATGAAAAACATTTAAATGGTAACTGATCTTCATATTTTCCTTTTCATTTTCTTTCTTTCTTAGAAACCATAGTAGTGTAGAAGCACCCTTCTAAGGGCTCCCACCATTGAAATTTTTGTTTTTCTTTTCTTCTATATGAAGCCTTGTAATTAAAATAAGAGCCATAAGCTTAGTGTGTGTGTGAAGGGTCTAGTTTGGGGCCCTAGAGTCACAGTCCTGTTTAGTTATGTGTTAGATCAAAGACTCAATGAAGGATTTTATCTTGATGTCACCTAGTCCTAGGTATGTAAAAGGTCTAATAGTATGGGTATGAGGTTATTTAGCACATGTGTGCATTAGAGAAGGCCTTGTGAAGGTCTAGGAGTCTAAGAAGAGCAAAAAGAGCTCAAGCAACAAAAAGTTACTCAAAAGTTGCTTAGCAACTTTCCTCAAAAGAGGTTAGAACTCTAACCTAGAAGCTAGAAGCACTAATAAAACCCATACCCTGAGGATGAGAACATAAATTCTTGGAAAAACCCTAATCTAAGGGTTGGATGTTAGATTGTATGGTTGTGAGAGAAGAAACCTGGACTATGACTATTTTTAGTGTGCCAATTTGCATATATGGAATGAAGAATGAATGATAATGGTTGAATCTTGTTTATTATTGTGTTGTGGATCTTTCTTACTATATAAGCTTTAATTTACAATTCATATTTTATTTTTATCTACAAGTTTGTGTGTGGTTTTGTAAATAGTTTGAAGTTACTATCTGTTTGGCCAGTTTTGACTAGTTTGTAAAGATGGGCCTGTAGATCCTATCCCCACTGTGGAAACTCCATGAAACTATGGGATATGGAAGTGTAGTCCCTATAAATAATTTAATTTCAAGTAGGGCCCTAGAATATGTAGGAAACCATTTTTGAGACCAAGCCCTAGGCGAGCCTGGACTGTGCCCGACTAGGTAGGGTTAGCGTTGTGAAGGCTCTCAAAAGCAAGGGTGAAGATTGTAGAAGAAATCATTTGGAGGAATTAAAGAAGGGATAAAAAAGCATCATTGGTGATAAGGAGAGGCTTCCACCAATCTAGAAAAGGTGGTTAAACAAACAAATTAGTCCTATGACCCTGTCAAGCTCAAAAACACCTAGAAAACCTCATATTTGGTTAGGGCACTATACTGACACTTGGGGTCCTAAAACCTTGAAAATCCTTGAGTGTTAGGAATTTGAATGGGATTTTCTTTGGAAGACTAGCCAATTTTGGGTAAAGGTTGTAGGTGAAATTCCTATAAATCCAGGATGGAGGCCTAATTGGGGCTCAACCCTTGTAGCCCTATTTTGGGGAGAAAATGATGAGATCGGGTAGTAAAATAGATTGCCCAAGCCCTTAGAGTCACATGGATGGTTTTAGAAAGACCTTAGGACATATTTTCAACCTTTCTAGAGCCTACGAAGGTATGGAAGTAGTTAAGCCCTTATAAGCTTATGTAAGGGTTTGAAGCCAAGTAGTGTGAAGGAAAGCTTAGGAGAAGGAGTGCTAGTTATTGGTGGTTAGATTGGGTTGGGTCAGGGAATCTTACTAACAAGAGAGATCCTAAAGACCAAAGGGTGTGAGTAGAACACACTAGAGATCTAGTAAAAGTGATCAAGGAGCATAGAATAGGCTATTCTATCCCAATCTCCCCATCAGATTGGTATCAGAGCAACCTAAGACTTGGGAAGTGGATAGTTGGAGTGACACAGAGTCATTGAAGGGTGTCTGAACATATTTTGTTTCCTTAGTTTTCTTGTTAGAAACTAGAACTAGAACCCTTGAATCTCGTTGGAAGGCTACAAGCTCAGCAAGGTCTAAACCTTTGGAATTTGTTATTTAAATCCTATTGTGTGTGGAAATCACTTCCATAGAAGACATTCTATTTGTGTATGGAACTTTTTGCATCCCCTTATCAAATCTATAGGTTCCCATTTGAAAGATAATTCATGAAGGCATTTTGTAGTAAGCATTACTGAGTGTTAGTAAACTACTCGATAAAGCTACCGAGCCCACTCGGTTAACATAGACACTGAGTACTGACTGAGTGTCAATCAAGCACTAGTAGAACCCGAGGAGTCCAAGCTGATTGAAGGCACTGAATCCTCGAGTGAGGATAGTGTGATTGTGTTTGTTGAAGGATATTCTAATGGAGTAGAGCACTCTCTCGATCCTACTCTAAGTTCAGAGTAACATCGAAGGTCTCACCATTTACCGAGCACTCTCCTAGTGTGTCTCTTACAACTATAGATACTCTATGAATGTTTGCATTCATATATATATATATATAGAGAGAGAGAGAGAGGGGTGGAGGGGGAAGGAGAGAGAGAGAGAGAGA